>OY856379.1:9312500-10512500 GCA_963693495.1 Malacosoma neustria
AGTGAAATGAGAATACATATTGTGTCAACTTTGTGTCATTTCCTAACGGTAAAATCATAAACTTTTGAATATGACTGTACATTTTATTTGTTAATAACGGATATTTTACTACAAGAAATGAATCAATTGAGAAATCTACATAATAATGGATAAAATAACCTACGCAAATGCCATTAGTCTCTGTGAGTTCGTAGACAGCTAATTATTCAGTTGAAACCTGGAATATCCATAATGGCTAAACCGTGTTTGAGGAGCCTGCTTATAGTCTGCGGCTATTAGAGTGCACATATTCATATTATATATATATATATATATATATATATATATATATATATATATATATATATATATATATATATATATATATATATATATATATATATATATATATATATATATATATATCCGGTCTCAGCCGATAAAAATAGCACGCTGCTAAATTGCTAAATTCTAAGTGGGCCGTCAGCCTGTCTGCATTCCTACAGCAATAATATACTTATGATTTACATATTTGTTGCCATGTTGTACTTTTTTCTTATTTCGGAAGTGTAAAAATATTCTTGCTGTGGTATATTATATAAAATATAATATAGTATAAATGAATTCATATATCGCTAAAAGGTGAAATACAAATAATTGATGCTTTATTTTTAATGAGTAAAACATTCTCAAAAACTTTAAAATATCTTTCTCAGTGCAGGGGCGGAGAAGAATACTAAACCCTGTGGCAGTGGCCGGTCTGCTGTTAAAGGTGACAAAACAACCCACCCTAGCTACGTGATAGGACCCCAAGCCCATCTGGATATCAACCACCCTTGGTCTTAAGTATGCTGCCATAATAACATTGTGTTGTGTTCCGGCATTAGTGATCCAGGTTCCTGTACTCCTATGGGACAGCAGTGTGTACGCGGCGCCCCTAGCGTTGCACACGTCCATAGGCGACGGTAACTGTTTACTATTAAGTGAGCCGTTAGCCTGCCTGCTGTTTCTCAGCAATAAAAAATAATAATATCTAGTCTTTTTAAGTGCATTCCTCTTTTTTGACAGTAATAAGTTAAATATGTATCACTAACATTAAAAAAATATACAAGTAACTTATACATACACCTGGGTCTGGACCAAATCAAACCCTTTACAAATCAAATAAACATTTTTATCAGCATGGGCATCGAAACATAGACTCATCCATACAGTGGCGCTTACATAGCAACTGAATCAAATATATTGTATACTTTTGGGACCAAAATTTGATTTTGTATAAAAAACATGTTATCAGGATGATTAAGGCTCCGTGTATTTTTCAGACAGAAAATAGTTCCTATATCTTAATAATTCTTAAGAAAGACTACTCAAAAATGCACTTGATATAACAAAGATAGTTCTGAGTTTTCTTGTATGACATAAACATTGCATGCTTGACAAACATCGATGTTGTTTGGAAAGAGAAATTGGACAAAGTTTTATATGATTTGGCCCACGAAAGCATGGTGGACTGTTGTCGACCCATGTAGATTTTATCGTTTGAGAAAAAAATGTTCGATTTATATTGCTGTTGCAATTTGTTCTGCTCGGCAAGTCATGTATGCTCTTTGTATTTTATTTATATTTATTTGAGTATGAAAATGTTTATGATGTTTCATTTCAACGTTATCATGGGATGCTTATTATAGAAGCTCGAGATTCGATGCTTAGTACTGTTATAAGGCTATAGAACTGCGTTATTTTTTTTACAACAATATTCTTCTCTCTCGGCGTCCGGAGTGGCTTACGGGAGCGACTGCCACTTGACCTCTCAACCCAGAAGAAGCTGTCGTCAGAGCCTTGCCTGTTATTCAGCAGGAACCATTCAGCGCCAACTTGCAGGTGAGGTTGACTTGGACTCCAAAGAAGTTATTGGGGCCCCTTACACCCCTACAACAGTACGTTTCTATGTCTTACATTTTTCCTGAAGAAAGAGCCACGTAAAAATAAATAAAATGTATGTGTTTTTATATGGTTTTAGGAAGATAGGATAACCAAAGAGACGTATTTTCCTGTCCGTGAAATAAAAACAGGACTATTAATAATCCATTTTTCCCTTTTTAACACTGTAGGAAGTAATTGGGTAAATCTATTCTTATGTAACCATGATCCAAAAATACATTTACTTATTAAATAATACCTTATTATACACCTATATATACACCTATAATATCATATCATATCATATTATAATGAATTAAATATAGTAAAATAAGTCACAAGTTATCAAAAATTAACAAACTAAACAAAAGATTTGCCATTCGTCAAAGAATAATGACACAAATACCTGCTTATCTGGGTTACAAAACTGTGGAATATGTTATTAAGTGTTGACAAAAATGGTCTCGTGTAGACTACGACAATAAATAATTCATGAAACTATAATGATTGCTTAGTATGAAATTAACGAGTCACTACATTGTGTTCAGTTGGCATATTAAAGTGGACAGGTGGCAGGCCAGCCCAGTCCCCTGTTACTGCAACCGCGACGCGTCATTATGTGTTTGCATAATAACGTTATTATACTGGACATAATACATGACTTTATTACCAATGCGTTACATAGTTGCGTTCTTCAGTAACTCGGACGATGGCATTTCCTTTCTATGTTGAAGACTTAGACGAAAGTTGGCTTACTATTATAAATAATTATTTGATGTTATTATTAATTTATTTAATAATGATTAAAATTATATTTTAGAAGAACGTAGTATATTAAAAATGCGACAGATTACCGTTAGTGGGAGAGCGTACTTAGAAGACTTAATATTATATAGGTACAAGCAAATTTTAACTGAACAATTTGAGAATATAAAAATAATGAGTAAGGGGGGGGGGGGGGGGGGTTATATTAAAATACACAAATCTAGAGAAACTAATTTACAGGTGCAAGCTATTGTGGGAAGGAGGCTGTATGCTGTGAGAAGGGCTTTAAACATCATACCACTTGGCTCTTATAGAATAGAATAGAATATACTTTATTGTACAATATAATTAATGAAACAATACAAAAAACAGCTTAGAATTAAGTACAAATGGCGGTCTTATCGCTGACAGCGATCTCTTCCAGACAACCTTAATAAGCCTTACCTAACCTTAATAACTCTTATATAAGTCGTATAGGACAAACCTGTAGCTAATGCATTGTATTAGTTTACTTTAAAATAAAAGCGCAAGATATTACAATATAAATAAGGTACGACGTGTTGTGGGAACTATAAAAATGTTGCAAACTCATTTTCCGCGGCACCAATATAGGATAATGGGGTGGGTCAGGCTGTTCAACTAAATCTGCTCCTATTTATGGTAATGGAGTTCGACGTACATTCCGGACCAGTATTGATGATTTAAGTGCCTCTTCGTTTACTTCAGTTCCCCGGGCATGACTTTTTTATACAAATTTATTTGTATAAAACATATACAGAATTATAGTTTTAGTCAATTTTGAATGGTCACGTAATAATTGGTGCGTATTATTCATATGAAACGTGGACGGTAACTAAAGAGATCACGTAACAAATACAAGTCTTCGTCAACCGTTGCCTAAGACAAATATTTGCTATTTTCTGGACTGAGAAAATATCAAAAGAACAGCTATGGGATATCTGTCACAAAACGCCGATCGGTTATCAGGTCAAGCGCCGAAGGTGGAAGTGGATCGGTCACACCCTCAAAAGAGCTCAAAACCATATTTCAAGGCAGGCGCTGGAATGGACTCCGCAAGACAAGAGGACGCGTGGTCGTGGTGGCCTAAGCATGCCTAGAGGAACTCGGTGGCAGCGGAATTAAAACAACCGAACCTAAGTAAGTGGTCTGAGGCGAAACGCGTAGCCCACGATAGAACGCGATGGAGTACTGTGGACGCCCTCTGCCCTATCTAAGGATCTATCTTCTACAAAAGTAGAAAGAGGCATAATATACCAAATATCGTGCTCAGTAGCGCAAGTTGATAGAGTTCTATGTACAACATTAAATTTGTATAAGCTGGCACATGAAACAATGACATGATGAATTCTAAACTTCCAAGAATGTGACGACAATAAATTTTTGTAATCACTAAAACGTAGAAGTTACACATCTTGACTAATAAAACTTCTTCAAGTTTAATGATAAAAATACTTCAAATGACATAGTATAAAATAATTTGAAATTTATGTGAACCAATTTAAGAAATAAAAATACCATTACTATTTTGATAACCGAAAAAGCTCTGATTTCAAATAATTCACTACTCGATAACAAACTACTCATATTAATTCAATTCAAATTTAAATTTCAACTAATAAATTACTTAAATAACACCTGCCAGTTACATGGTTAAAAATAAAATTAAAACAAAAATGATAACAAAAAATTAAAACTAAAAACTGAATATACTAAGACACAGTTCACGTTTCGGAACCAAGGCATTAAACATTTTAATTGTTTTGACAGATTTTACATTACAGATAATACTTTACCATACAGAAAAAAATTTAATGCATGATTATGCAATCGTTAATTCCGGTGTCATTATAAGTTTATATAAAGTCGTGTTTTCACACAAATATGACTTTGTCAGCTATTTAATAATAGTTGTTTGTGGGACGCATTAACCACTAATCTGCAGTGCGAAGCTTGATCAAACACAAACAGACGCCGCATAAACACGCCACCGTACTGGAGCGTTCGCTGTGATACAGCCAGCAGCAAAGGAGGCCGACGTAGGATTGCTCGAGAGCTCACTCCACACGCCCCTTGTTTGTTTGTCAACACAAATATTGAAAATCCATTAGCAACCACCGTTCGAGCGTAAAAAAGTCGATATTAAATATAACAAAGAAATCGCGTTCAAAGTTGTCCAACGAGGCGCATGGGAAGTTACTTTGAGCTGTTTGTTATTTGTAATGCACAAGTATTTGAATGCTTAAATTTTGAGAGCTTTGCTTTTATTCTCACTTTTTAATAATCTTTTGCAAAAAATGATAATAAAAGGCTCGACAAGAAGTGAGCTTTTAATTCCCTGGAATTAAACGATATTATTATGAAGCGTATTAAGAAATAATATTGATCGCAAACCCCGCTGTTCGCCTATCGCCTACGCACGGGTCCACCGATATATGGCCTGCCGATCTCGTAGCCCGGGCCGGCGCCGGCCTGCCCTTTGTCTCAAGGCGGGCCCCTAGTAAAGTGTTGGCGCCAGGGAGTCAGGGTTTCGTCCGAGAGGCCACCCGCGGCCGCTTTTCACGGCGGCCGCAGGTCGTTAGTTGCCCTCTGGCTCCGACGACGTGACCTGTGTTAGCAGGAGGGGAGTGTGGTGGTTGACTCCCGCTCCCACTCCGCCGCCTCCTTTGCGGACATGACTGCCTCGCAAAAGGAGGCGACGGCCGTCCATCCAGGATTGCTTCTGACCATGGACAGAACCAGGGCCGGGAGCGACAGCTCCGCGCCGATTTGGGCGACGAGGGCGCGGCGCTCCTCGCGCCACGCAAGGTACACAGCGACGGTGTGGTCCACCGTGTCCTCCTCGTCGCCCGCGCCACAGTGATGGCACCCCGAAGTCATCTCCCGCCCTATGCGACACAGGTACCTCCCGAAGCAACCGTGCCCCGATAGGACCTGCGTCAGGCGGAAGGTCAGGGTGCCGTGACGCCTTTCCACCCATTCGGCCAGGATGGGCCTCACCGCTTCGATGGTGGTGAGGCCCGCGCTGGGGTGCGCCAGGTGCTCCTTCCACTTCACCATGAGCACCTCGTCGCGCAGCTCCGCCCGCTTTATCACCACTTCACGAGGCGCAGGGCGAGAGCCACGCTCGGCCTCGTCCCGGCGCCACTGGTACAACAGCGCCAGGACTCAGGCCTCGAGGTCCCATGGTGGCGATCCGGCCAGCAGGGAGGCCGCTTCGAAGGACACCGTGCGGTATTTTTTAATCAATAGCAATTACTAATTAACTATCTTTAGCTTACTTTAAGTGAAATTACTTTAATTGTATAAAATTAATGTTAAAACAGGAAGGTACACAAATTTTTACAAATTAAGTACCAAGTCACAATATGTGAGTTGAAATATTATTTTAATTAGTATATGTCAACTAAAATTTAAACTGTATATAATTAATAATTTGTTTGTGACATTTGAACAATATACCGCAATGTGGTCTGCAAGTATGTTCAGCAAATACTTATTAGTATGAGTTGGTTGTTAGGTATGGAGTATGGAGTAATGTAACAATGCGGTACAAATTGGCAGTAACGTCAAACCACGCGTGTGCGAGAGGCACTGGCGACGGGACGAGGCGATGCGAACAACGGCGGCTAATTGCGACAGACGTGACTCACGACATAATATATCGTACGACACAGAAAGCGGCGAGTATTATTTTAACATTGCCATCATTGATTGACATTTGAGGATTATTTGAAATCCGGGCTTTTTCGGTTATCAAAACGTTTATGGCATTTTTATTTCTTAAGTTATGGTTCACATAAATTTAAAATTATTGTATACCATGTCATTTGAAGTATTTTTATCATTAAAATTTAAGGAGATTTAGTCAAGATATCTACGTTTTAGTGATTTCAAAAATGTATTAGCGTCACATTCTTGAAAATTTAGAATCCATCATATTTTTGTTTCATATGCTAGGTTATACAAACTTAATGTTGTACATAGAACTCGATCAACTTTTGCCACTGAGCACGATATTTGATATATAATATTATGCCTCTTTCTACTTTTGTAGAAGATAGAGCCTTCAATCGAGAACTCGTTTACACTAAAGGCGATCAGTTCTCCAGGAAATACACATACTTTGGTTATAAGCAAAGTTAAATAAATTGCTCTCCTCAACTCATTGAGCGACTAAACCTTGTCATTAATAGCCATGTCTCGACTACGTGCATATCATTACGGGAAGGGCGTAAATACTCAATAAATTTGGTTTGTATTCATTGCGTTATGAGCGGCGGAAAGCTTGATAGCTCTCTCTTATTTCATAATTTATCCTAAATAGGATTATAGTTAACAACCTCAAGTGAAAAGCCATTTTGATTTGTTCTCGGTCGACGTGTTAAATATATCATTTTTGTTTTTACTAAATTCATGTAGGTTATCGAAACAACTAGATAAAACAGCCAATTTGTTCAAATGGTTCTTTATTATTTTATTATATTCCTATGCCCTCATCTAGATGGGGCAGAGGGCGTCCTCAGTACATCTCCATCTCAAACGGTCCTGAGCGTCATTTTAGATATCACTCCAGCTTTTTCCGATGGCCTTCACTTCGCCAGTAATTGACCTAGCGGCGGTTTGTTTAGGACGGCCAAATTTACATTTGCTTGGAAGTTCCAGTCTAGAGCTTATTTTGGTATATTTTTGGATTCCCTCAAGGCCACAGCTTTTCCAGCTCCATTTGCAACTCTTGATTTGCTGGTCGATAGGACTTCCACCATTCCGGACGTTGGAAACTTTGTCGAGGCAGTGAACAGTGAGTATTTTCCAGAGACATTGATCAGTGAGTATTTTCCAGAGACATTGATTTACAAAGATCTGGAGTTATTGCGAGATTAGTTTGGTGACCTTCCATGTCTCACAATCATATAGCAAAACGGATTTTACGTTAAACCTGAATAATTTTAGCTTAACTCTCCGTGTTAGTTTCCGCGATTGCCATATGGATTGAAACTGCGCAAAGGCTGCTCGTGTTTTAGCACTACGTGAAATGATGTCATCTTCAGCTCCTCCTGTTTTAGACACACAACTTTCAAGATGTGTAATTTTGTGGACGCGTTCCTCACCTCTGTGCCGATAATCAAAAAAGAGAACAGTTTTGCTCCGCACCTCATTTCTTGGGTTTTCCGGGTATTTTCCAACTCTTCAGTCCCGTTTTTGCTGACTCTTCTCGTAGGTTGCTTAATTTGGCCTGCATATCTGCAAGTGTGTGGCTTAAGAGGCATATGTTGTCGGCGTACTCCAAGTACTCCAACCTATTCTATACCACGGCGCTTATATTTGTGTGATGCAGAATGTCATCCAATACGACAAGAAAGAGAATACACACCTGTCGAACGCCTACTTTAATTCAAAAGTTCAAATGATTATGTATGTGGTTTTGCCTAGAAGTATTTTTACTTAAAAAAATCCTTAAAAATTACACATGAAAGTTTCAGGAATGGTACGCTCGATTCTAAGCGTAGTAACTACGAACTACGCACCTACGAGTACAGACGTAGTTTTATTAAGATTTTGATATGTGATTCTATTTTCTACGATACTATTATCGAGCGCTTCATTCGTTTACTGACAATTAATGTCTTATTAACTTTTAACCCAAATAATATATTTGATACAGGATTTCAAGTACTGGTTCAACTTAGAATGCTTTTTTTCAATAAAAATAACGTTAAATACCTATTTTTGAAATGTTTTAATAATGATTTTGATATAATTTTCATAAAATAAAAATGTAAGTTAACATAAAAATTATTTAGAATATTTGTTCTTCAAGCACGGAGCAATTCTTTAGGAAAACTATATATATGATTATATACTATCTAATATATAAAATTCTCGTGTCACAGTTTTCGTTGCCATACTCCTCCGAAACGGTTTGACCGATTCTCATGAAATTTTGTGAGCATATTGAGTAGGTCTGAGAATCGGCCAACATCTATTTTTCATCCCCCTAAATGTTAGGGGTGACCCACCCCCAAATTTATTTTTTGAATTTTTTGACATTTTATTATTTATATGGCAGAACAACGTTTGCCGGGTCAGCTAGTATATTATATATATATACCTAGTCAGGTCATAAGTATTGTCACACAGTAAAAACTTTTCTTTTAGAATGCTGGCCACAAAAAAGTTTATTGAATTCGAATTTCGAATTGTTCATGAAAATAAAAATGTATACTTTTAGAATTTTACTCATTTTTTAAATATGGAGTGGACGCTTAAAGAAGACCGTGTTGCAGTTATTGCGTTGCATCGTTGCAGTTACGCGCCAATTCAAAATTTTAACATACTGAAAAATTTGAATATAACCAAAAGATTCGTTTATCGTACCATCAAACGATACAATGAAGACTCTAGTGTAGATGACAGGTCAAGAAGTGGTCGCCCTCGGTCTGTTAGGACTCCAGCAGTGATAAAAGCTGTGAAGGCACGAATTCAAAGAAATCCCAAACGTAAGCAGAAACTGTTGGCCCTTCAGATGGGGTTAAGCAGAACCACGGTAAAAAGGGTGTTAAATGAAGACTTAGGGCTTCGGGCATATCGAAGAAAAACAGGACATCGTTTGAATGCTCGTCTAATGGACCTGAGACTGAAGAGATGCCGCGCTTTGTTGAAGCGGTACGCGGGAAAAAAATATCGGGAAATTCTTTTTTCGGATGAAAAAATGTTTACCGTAGAAGAGAGCTACAACAAACAAAATGATAAGGTATACGCACACAGTAGTGAAGAAGCGAGCAACCGTATTCCGCGGGTCCAACGAGGTCATTTTCCATCCTCGCTCATGGTATGGTTGGGAGTTTCTTATTGGGGCTTAACAGAGGTACATTTTTGTGAGAAAGGTGTAAAAACGAATGCTGTTGTGTATCAAAATACAGTCCTGACGAACCTTGTGGAACCTGTTTCTCATACCATGTTCAATAACAGGCACTGGGTATTCCAACAAGATTCGGCGCCAGCTCATAGAGCGAAGAGCACACAAGACTGGCTGGCGGCGCGTGAAATCGACTTCATCCGGCACGAAGACTGGTCCTCCTCCAGTCCAGATTTGAATCCGTTAGATTACAAGATATGGCAACACTTGGAGGAAAAGGCGTGCTCAAAGCCTCATCCCAATTTGGAGTCACTCAAGACATCCTTGATTAAGGCAGCCGCCGATATTGACATGGACCTCGTTCGTGCTGCGTTAGACGACTGGCCGCGCAGATTGAAGGCCTGTATTCAAAATCACGGAGGTCATTTTTAATAAACTTTAATGTCATAAGAATCTATGTTTTGTTAAGTTCATTTTGGTATATGAATGGTTACATAATGAATAAACTTGTTACAATTATTTTACATTAAACATGTGACAGAATTTATGACCTGACTAGGTATATATATATATATATATATATATATATATATATATATATATATATATATATATATATATATATATATATATATATATATATATATATATATATATACACCTATATACACCTATGTATGTATGTATTAATTATAATATGTTTTCTTCATCCAGGGGCGGAGTAAGAATATTGACCACTACGGTTGGAGGCAGACTGGCCTATAAAAGGCGACAAAATCACCCTAATTAGGTGGTAGGTCTTCAAATCTGTTGGAATGCCCACCACAGTGGTATTGTGCTGTGTTACGCCATAAGTGTAGCAGGTTTCAGTTCCCCTACGCGGACGGCAGGGTGTTCTCGGTGAGCCGAGCGTCGCAAAAATCCATAGCAATGATAACTGTTTCCTTAAGCTAGTATTAATCAGGCCGTCGGCTCACCTGCCGTTCCAGAGTAATGAAAGTACAAGTAAGAATATTAATCTAACACAGGAATAGTAACGGCATATTTTCCTAATTTAAATTTTTTGCTAAATTCAAAACAATAGATTTATATGCAAAGAACATGATATCATTTTAATTTATTATATAATGTAGGTAATAATATTATTACGAAAACAGAGTTTTACTTCGCATGTGTAAAGTATAATATTTAAATTATTATAAACTATAATTATTTCAGTAATGTATAATAAACAATTACATTAAGACCCACTTCATAATTACAAAATACAAACCAACAGCGGTATTTATTTACATGACATAAATGGGTTTTAATTATGAAAACGCTTGATACAGCTACGCGTTCTAACAATTTAATGAAAATATAACGCATGTCGACTGTTATGTTAATTCGTTAATGAAAATTAAGCTAATGCAAGTCGCTGTATAATGTACAATAACGTACATTCGACGTGTATTAATTAAATTAGTCGTACAATAATTGAGTTCACAGTTGATATCCCATGGGTGATGTCACGTGTCCTGACTATGTTAGGGGCGAAATCCAGTTAGCTTCGGTGATTGGACCCACAACGCCTCGCAATGCGATTAGACGCCGGATCAATATCAAACTAAACGGGATTTATAAACAATATGGAATTAGTTTATATTACCATGAACAAGTTTTATTGTTTTTTTATTGCAGAGGAACAGCAGGCAGGCTGCGGCTACAATTAAGCATAGTAAGCCTTCGCCTATGAATGCTTGTGGCGCCAGGGGCACCGCTAACATGCTGCCGTCTGTGTAAGGAAACTTGAATCGGAACAGGAAGGGAAATTGAACTGGGCTCCAATACCGGAACACAACACAAAGTTTTTTTTATTGCTGTGGGACAGCTGACAGGCTAATGACCCGCTTAGAATTTAGCAGTTACCATCGCCTATGGGTGTTTGCAACGCCAGTGGCATCGCAAACACGCTGATGTCGTATAAGGGTACAGGAACATGGGTCACTAATGCCAGACGTTATCACGTTATTTTGGCGGCATAATTAAGACCAAAGGTGGTCACCATCCAGACGGGCTTGGGGCCCTACCGCGTAGCTAGGGTGGGTTGTTTTGTCGCCTTTTACGACAGGCCGACCTCGGCCGCAGGGGTTAGTATTCTTTCTCTGCCCCTGCACAGATAAAATAGTATATGGCGCCATAACTTATCGACTAGGTGTGATTGTCATCCAAAAAGTTTTAACGCCCTAGTAAGGGTTGTTTTGTCGCCTTTTACGTCTGGCGGACCCCGGCTGCAGGGGTCAGTATTCTTTCTCCACCCCTGCAAGGAGAATAAAATAAAAAAAATTGTTAAAGTACTCTTTAAAATTTTATTATATTTGAAATTATATGAGGTGTATAACCTGGGAATTTAAAATGAAAACACATAATAATTATTATAATACAATAGATCAACAAAGATTAATTGACGAACATCTCAATGAATTTAGTACTAATCTTCATAAAAGAAAAAATATTATGTTGAAGGGAGAACTAATGAGAAATAAATTCAAATAATAAATAAGGAAAGTAATAAACGTTAACAATGTGATTGTTTTGCCCAGCCTTAAGAACCAATCCATTGTTTTCCCTCAATAATGATGGAAAAAGCAATTCAAATGTACTTTCGATCCGCCCAAAGGCTGTAATTACCTAATTCACTGTATTTACTGCTGTTCACAATTGTTTATTGAACTAAGGATTTTAAATATTATTTGTAGATTTTTTGGGGTAAAATACGATTATTATGCGCAGTCATCAATTCAATCTAAAATATAGCTTTAAACTTCAATAAGACGATTCCATAGACAGAAAGAAATGTTTTGTTATTGGACGATCTCTGTAGAGTAACAGCTAACGCACCGAAGTGCGTTATACCGAAGTATATTTGCGGAGGTCAATGGTTTGATTCCCGTCTCGCATCTGGGTGTTTATATATCATATAATTATATCAATACTAGCTGACCCGGCAAACGTTGTTCTGCCATATAAATAATAAAATGTCAAAAAATAAAAAATAAAATTTAGGGGTGGACTACCCCTAACATTTAGGGGGATGAAAAATAGATGTTGGCCGATTCTCATAGATACCGGATAAGCACAAAAAATTTCATCAAAATCGGTCAAGCCGTTTCGGAGGAGTATGGCAACGAAAACTGTGACACGAGAATTTTATATATTAGAATATCATTTTATCAGTGCAGGGACGGAGAAAAAATACTGATCCCTGCGGCTGGGGTCGGCCTGTCGTAAAAGGCGACAAAACAACCCACCCTAGCTACGTAGTAGGGCTCCAAGCCCGTCTGGGTGGCGACCATATTTGGTCTTAAGTATGCCGCTATAACCTTGTGTTGTGTTCCGGTATTAGTGACCCAAGTTCTTGTACCCTTATGGGACAGCAGCATGTTTGCGATTCCCCTGGCGTTGCAAACACCCATAGGCGACAGTAACTGCTAAATTCTAAGTGGACCGTCAGCCTGTCTACTGTCTTACAACAATAAAAAAACGTGTTTATTTACAAGAGAAAATTATTTATACAGTAAATTAGTTATTTAGTACCCATAACATAAGGGCTATGCTTACTTTGGGGCTAGATTGCACAGGGTGCATTCTATTCATTCATCCCAGTATATTTATTTACTCTTTACAAATATTATAATTTCATGATCCAAAAAACTTTTTTATAACTTTAAATGTTGTTAGTGTGTTTCCAGTTTGAATTAAATGGTAATAAAGATACTTTATCGATGCCATTCGATAGCCTTCTATCTCTAGGAACTGGCGAGCTCTTTGAAATAAAAGTTTCGAGTGAGATCTTATTCCTGTGTCAGCTACAAATGTATTTTACCTTCTTTTAATATGGTATCAAACAATTTTGTACCTTAAAATTATTGCAATAAAATATAATATTTTATTTAAAACCTGTAAAATGTAATAAATACAACATCACGGTTAAACTTATCTTTCTTTTGGAGAAAATACTCGCATTACTGGTTCACGCAAGAATTCACTCATCGTCAACTTTTTCTGAAACAACAGCCATTGAAACTTTGTCTATTCGGTACAGGCGGAGAATCATTTTAAAAGTCGAGACCAATTTACAGGTAAGTCAGGCATTGCGCAAAGTTTTATTTAGGATAGAGAAAGTTATAATATAATATTAGAAATTTATAACTATAACTAAAACTAGAATTTGATGCACACAATAACAAATTATAAATTTGCCAGTGCTGAGCTTGGGTGAGAGGTCCTTGAGAAGGATTACAACCTTTATTACCACGCTTGTCCAATGCATATTCGGTATTACATAAGATCTTTGTTTCATTGACCTCGATGTGACTGAGTGAAATCCAACATGGAGATACAACGAATTGTTCATGAAAATAAAAATGTTATACTTTTAGAATTTTACTCATTTTTAAATATGGAGTGGACGCTTAAAGAAGACCGTGTTGCAGTTATTGCGTTGCATCGTTGCAGTTACGCGCCAATTCAAATTTTTAACATACTGAAAAATTTGAATATAACCAAAAGATTCGTTTATCGTACCATCAAACGATATAATGAAGACTCTAGTGTAGATGACAGGTCAAGAAGTGGTCGCCCTCGGTCTGTTAGGACTCCAGCAGTGATAAAAGCTGTGAAGGCACGAATTCAAAGAAATCCCAAACGTAAGCAGAAACTGTTGGCCCTTCAGATGGGGTTAAGCAGAACCACGGTGAAAAGGCTGTTAAATGAAGACTTAGGGCTTCGGGCATATCGAAGAAAAACAGGACATCGTTTGAATGCTCGTCTAATGGACCTGAGACTGAAGAGATGCCGCGCTTTGTTGAAGCGGTACGCGGGAAAAAAATATCGGGAAATTCTTTTTTCGGATGAAAAATTGTTTACCGTAGAAGAGAGCTACAACAAACAAAATGATAAGGTGCGGTGTGAAGAAGCGAGCAACCGTATTCCGCGTGTCCAACGAGGTCATTTTCCATCCTCGCTCATGGTATGGTTGGGAGTTTCTTATTGGGGCTTAACAGAGGTACATTTTTGTGAGAAAGGTGTAAAAACGAATGCTGTTGTGTATCAAAATACAGTCCTGACGAACCTTGTGGAACCTGTTTCTCATACCATGTTCAATAACAGGCACTGGGTATTCCAACAAGATTCGGCGCCAGCTCATAGAGCGAAGAGCACACAAGACTGGCTGGCGGCGCGTGAAATCGACTTCATCCGGCACGAAGACTGGCCCTCCTCCAGTCCAGATTTGAATCCATTAGATTACAAGATATGGCAACACTTGGAGGAAAAGGCGTGCTCAAAGCCTCATCCCAATTTGGAGTCACTCAAGACATCCTTGATTAAGGCAGCCACCGATATTGACATGGACCTCGTTCGTGCTGCGATAGACAACTGGCCGCGCAGATTGAAGGCTTGTATTCAAAATCACGGAGGTTATTTTGAATAAACTTTAATGTCATAAGAATCTATGTTTTGTTAAGTTCATTTTGGTATATGAATGGTTACATAATGAATAAACTTGTTACAATTATTTTACATTAAACATGTGACAGAATTTATGACCTGACTAGGTATAGCAATATACCTTACATTCTGTATTTTAGCTATTCTGTGACCAAACTGTGTTTAAAGGAATATTTAATAGGATTTGCCATCAGCGGTCCGCTCACCGACTAATTTAAATGGGCCTCTAAACAATAACAGGGTATGAAGACGCGCTTAATAACGGAAATTGCTCAAAAATGACTTGCCTACCCCGTTTAATGTCTCTAACGATAATTGATTTGTTACTGGAACAGTTATAATAAATTTTAAAAAAGTAAATTGTTTTATATTAAGCCAAATTTATGACATGATTGTAATCATAAATTATAACAGCAAATAGATTTACTAATAAGGATTAAAATGTTACATGACGCAGCACACACTTTTAGGCACAGGCACATACAAGAAAGAGTAACAAATCTCTGTCAAAAATGGCATAGAGTAAAAACTATTTTTTAACATTGCTGCGTTCGCTTCCAATATATACGACTCGTAAACAACTCTAGTTTTGAGTTTGAGCTTTGATTTAGTGGGAACGGATTTGAGATTAGGTTATAATTTATTAAAATTCTTGTAGGGTCCAAAGCCTATTTCACGTGATCGTCAGCCATTCCGCATGTAAGGTGATTATAATGAAACTATGGGGATGTAAATTCTGACAAGAAAATAAAGATATTGGCGTAATTCATATGTTGTAGAAATGAAAGTACAGTGGTTATTTGTTTGTTATTAACTTTTACTTTCTCGCCTGACGATGAAATGTTAAAAAATAAGAATATGTTTAAGAAAAGTTTAAGATTTTACTTTCCAAAAAAATGTCACGGGAATGTATATTTTGTAAGTAAAACAAAATATAAAATACACTCAAGCATACAACGTTGGGAAATAACGTTGTCATTGTAGAGAAGATATTCATAAAAGCAAATGAATCAAAAATTTATATGTTGAATATAGACCGCCTGGTTGATATGACAGTTTTATTGTTGCAATGCTAGCGCTAAATTTGAATTTGCTTATTTTTGAACGATTACTTACATTATATATATATCATCAATCTAAAACAATAATAACTATAATATATGCTAAATTTAATAATGGTTTTACACAAAACAACAAGGTATGTAGAATGTAAGCACGATTGTTGAAAACTCGTATGTCAAATTTAAAGAGATCTACCCAATAAAATTTGTAAAGGTATTGGCAGGCGAAGAACGATAGATATTGAATTTTCTTTATCCCCGAAAAGTAATAAGATTTTCCGACATGCGTACGTTTAAGGAAGTAGAGGCTCGTCTGGAGCACGACCAAAAGATTTACTTGTCTCCTTTGATCTTCCAAAATATTTCAATAAATTGCACTTTATTTATATCCTCACTCGTAGCAAACAAACATTTCACGGAAATATATGGATCCAATTCAATTTGTATCACATTAAATTGGTAGATCAATAGGATTAAGATCACAAAAAAACATTCGAATACGCTGATCAGGTTAAAGAGGAAATGTTTTCCGTATTTCCGATGGACTTATAAAGGACCTAGATGCGGGTATATTGAATACCGTCTCGTAGAGATGTCTGTGATGTGCATAGGTAGACAACAGGCATTCATTGTCATCTGTGAGACACCTATTTTCTCCAATAAATCTAGATGATAATTACAACTATTTATACTAATTTATTATATTCGTACTCATTTATATATCCACATGTACTAACGAATAACCGAGCTGGCCATTTCTTTAGTAACCGACTTTGTTGTTTGGATTACAATGCCGAAATGATAGTGCGTTTGCTCGTGTTTAAATTGAAAGAAAAATACATAAATATTTCTAAAATTATATTTTTCTACAATTTATATTAATATATTTTATATATTTCTTAGTTATTAGGCCTGTCCTTTTATACGGCTGTGAAGCGTGGCCGGTGTTGGAGCGACACAAGCAAGGACTGCGTGTCACGGAGATGAATATGCTGCGATGGATGTGTGGAGTAACGCGGAAGGACATGTGGAAAACAAATGTCTGGCCATGCCGCCTCCACCGGGTAGTCTTACCCCGGCAGAAGGGGTAGACCCAAAAAGTGCTGGCTTGACGTCGTAAGGGGTGATATGCGTGCAATGGGCTCACTACCAGGGATGCTGAAGACCGTGCGAAGTGGACTAGAAAAAGTCGGAAAGCAGACCCTAGGCACCGAAACGGAAGTTTGGGTTGCAACCGGGACGATCGCTGAGAGGATGATGATATATTTGTTCGTTATAACTTTTTGAATCTGTTGAAAGAGTCTGTATATCAAGCATCTGGGGATATAGGTTGCTAGAGTGTATTTATTATCTCTAAATGCCCGTCAAGATGAAGGAAGACTATATCTAATAAATGTAATGTGTCAGATCATAAATAATTATTTATTATTCGTGCAGGGGCGGAGTAAGAATGCTGATCCCTGCGACCGGAGTTGGCCTGTCATAAAATGAGACTAAGCAACCCTAGCTAGCTAGGTGGTAGTAATTCAAGCCCGTCTAGGTAGCAACCACCCCTAGTCTCTATATATACCGTCACAGAAGCCTTGTGTTGTGTTCCGGGAGAAATGTTAGCGGTACCCCTGGCGTCGCCTACATCTACTGTAGATGGTAACTGCTAACTATTATGGTATAGTAGGCCGTCAGGTTATGTACAGCTTTGAAGTGTAGCCAGTGCTGGAGACACATAAAAAGGAACTACACGTCAAGGAGATAAATAAACCGCGGTGGATATGTGTAGTGACGTGGAAATACAGCGTTTGGAACTCCTGCATCTGTAGATACCTTCATATTCGTGACATTGCTGTTAAACTGCAAAAGAGACCTCTTCGGCGGTGGACGTTTTACGTGAGTAGCAACTGTTATAATGCCGTCTCTGGTAGACATTGGTAAGAGAAACACACCACTGATCGGTTTGATGTCTTAAAGGGATTTGTGGCATTTGAGTCTCTAGCAGGCAAACTGATGTCTGTATGAAACGGAGAACAAAAAGTCGGACAGCGGTTACTGGATGTTGAAGTGAAAATCTTAATTACAAGGGGAATTTGAAGCAAAGATCATGAAATCAACCGTTATGCTGTTGGATATGATGGAAAAGTATGTAGCTTTATCGGCAGTCCTATGGGCGTTTCAGTTTGCAACTGAGATGGTTGGTTTAACTCGTAAATATTTTGTACTTGTTTATGATAACGGTTGTAATCCAATTAAATAAATCTTTATATATGTTTTCCAATATACAAAAGTAAATGAAATTTCTCAATGCCGTGCAATGTTTCCCTAAGCCGAAACAAAATATATTCACAATTCGTTCCCACAGTGTCATAAAACAACGGTTGTCTGACAAGCTTTCGTTTCCGCAACCTAATAGAATCAACATTGTGTGTGCTACTCAACACAATGGCTGTGTTATGAATACGTAACGAGATATTAGTACGCGCATGTTTTGAGCGTTTATTAGCTACACAAATATTATATTGCTTCTGGCAAATTCAACACAGCGGCAGTGTACCATTGTCCCTGGAGGGGACGGAGGGCGTGCTACCTTCCATGAACTATCTCGTTGCTTAAGTGATCGCCTCGTCAACCTGAACGCGAATCCAATTAATTAAGTTTACAGGCTTATACGTGTACAGGTGGTGAGATGTTTATCTCATATTATTAACTAACAATAACACTCAAGTACAAATTGCAATCACGTGCGTTCGTTCGCTCCCGTTTTAAAGCCTGTAACTCAATTATAACGGATACTATACGGATAATAAGCTTTCTTCACTTTATACGAATAAGTTTATTTTGTACTTCTCTGGAGTAAATGAAACCCGTGTCACACAAAACATGCAATTTACGATTAATTTACATCCGTGTAAGAACAAAAAAACTTGCAGTTAGTTAAAATATTATTTCAGAGCGGGATTTGAAACCACAGACACGACGGTATAAAAGAACAACCGTAGTAATTATGTATTTATTGTCGTCAACAATTACAAAAATTATTTACAACGGTCATTAAATATTTTAAAACAATAATGTAGTCCATGACATTGCTTACAGGTTCTCAGTTACAACTATGTAATCATACTGTGAAGAAATTCACTATATTACTGAGACAAAAAGTTTTAATTTAAACAGAAATACGACTTTTGCTAGTATTACCCTGGAGGCATGTCCTGGTGACGGATTTAATTTCACAAAATGGCATATACTTATTAGGTAGTTTCTCTCACTCATTGTGCTAATTATAATACAATTTCTACGTACTAACGGTGAAATAAAACATTAAAGCCTAAAACAAACGAAACCTCCACGCTGAAAAAGTACACCAATTCCCCATACTTAAGCATGGTTCTTACACAGTTATTTCCATCTTGGAGAAACCCAGCACAGCATGGGTTATTCTGTGAAATACTGAATAAATTCAGGCGTTAGAATTAATAATAATTGATTGTACATGTAAATAAAAACAGAGCTCATTGGATTAAGCAAAACATTAAACAGATTTTTATAACACCTGATTACCATAACACAAACAATGGAATCCATTCACAAAGAAATGCTGAAAGTATTTTATTTTGAATGGGAAATTATTGATAAAGAGTCCCAAATTTATTATCAAGATGGCGTCCATATTAAGGATTTTCATTCTCCCAAAGTAATATCGACAATGGCATACAACAATACAGCAAAGAATTGGATGTCAAAGTGAATAACATATAGGTATAGACTATTTATAAAAACGAAGGACGTCTTTTGTTAAGGGTAAACTACGAAATGTTTAAGGGAACAAATTTCATTATTTTGTAATTTGCAATTCAGATTCTATGCAATCTGTGCGATTAATAAGCAATAATTTTATATGTTATTTAAATTGTGATCAATGTAACATGGTGTCAACTGACGACCATTGTAGCGGAACGGTTTTCGCCCTTCGTAGCACCTGTAGCGATCACGAGTGTATATGTATAATATGTATTTATTTTATGTAAGGAGTATGTTAGTTGTCTTCTGCTTGGTACACTATATGGCGCTGCGTCGGTGAATATTATAAAAGATAAAGCACTAATCCAATGAGCTTTGAAAACCACCAGTATTCAGTCTCGGATATGTACATAAATTTGTGATTCTGGTAATACTTACTTGTGGTAAGGAATTCAACATCAGTGATGCTCAAGACTGTCTGAAGTGGTGAAGAAAGAGTAGGAAAGCGGATCCTGAATTATACTAACGTACCCGGTTTTTCTTCATAATAATAAACAGTTAATTTTTTACTTAAGAGGTTCATGGCTTCAGGCCTCCATCAACACCAAGTCTAAAATTACAGTAATCTCGTTGAAAACTTACTTTAATTGTAAATAAATAGCATACTTTGTTTCGTTTTATAAATGTAAACAAGTATTATTTACTTTTTTAATGATTACGGATTTTTGCGGTCCGCGGAGACTGTGTTTACAATTGATGAATAAAGTGCGCATTGTTACACAGATTGAGTCGCACAAAATTTATGTAAAAATACGTAATGACGCCGAGGGTAGGCCAAGGCTTTAACAAGGTATTTAAGCAGAAGTTACGATATGCCCTGACTCCAATAGCCGTTGTAAATAACCCTCTATCTGCACGCCGACGCCGCGTACACTGCCAAATTGCTTGGCAACCTCCTCAGTCTTCCTCTTTGAATAATATTACAACAAACCGTATAACAAAGCACAAATAAAACTTATTATGTCCCGAAGTTGTATGATCTACGAGTTCTTTCATATAGTTCAAAGTATAATATTATTAGAAGCTTACCCGAATAGAAAATAACGTAGCGTAATCCTACGTTTATCGGAATATTTTTGGGAAACTAATTTTAGATATAATCTATATCTTTCTTCTTTCTCAATAAAAGAAAAATAGTATTAATGTACTATTGAAAGATCAATTTTGATTTAAGAATCTTAGATGCCCTCTGAGAAAGCAATGTAAAACAGGAGGGGTAGACCCAAATGGTCCTGGCTTGACGTCGTAAGTGAAGTAGAAAAAGTCGGAAAGCGAACCCCGGGCACCGAAACGGAAGTTTAGGTTACAACCGATATACTACGCTTGGATGATGATGATGAGATGCCCTCTGAGAAAGCAACATCAAAACGTTTGAGATAAGTTTTTCCAGTAAGTTTTTTTTCAACTCGTTGCATTCACTCACTAGCAGCTATATGGGGCAGATTTAAACCTCACCTTCACAATTGATTATGTAAGTACATAACAATTAGTAACAGCATCATTGAAAATAAAAAAATAGTTATTTATTCCTCTGATGAGACAAAGTCATTTTTTCAAAGGGCAAATTATAAAATCCACGACTCATTAGCTGACAGCTGTGCGTCAATTAAACGTAAAATATAGTCCTCGGGGTCCCCCCTGCCGTCTCCTTTCGTTACAACTCAACCCCACTGCGCGATCTCATTAGTGGAGCTCCGAATGTACAATTTGTTTCGAAACAGACACCAATTGCTTCCAAAAGTATAACTACTCATTTAACTTTAACTGATTCTAAAAGAAAGTTGCTGATTTAACTTAAATGGCGCTTATTTAAAAAGATTTTCCGATTCGCTTTTGGGTTTAATTAAAAAAAAATACATGAATCCTCTCCTTCTTCTTAAATAAAATAAATTCAAGTGCAGTGAAATTTTGAAAACTATAAGTCCTTAATATACTCTTATTATAAATAAAATAAGTGTACTTGTTCCGAATAGCTCAAAAACAACTGAACCAATAAAAAGTTATACATATAGATAGATGGATAAGGTTTTATTCTTCACCAAAATTACAAACTACATCACAAGTATACTATAAATGACGGTGAAAAATTGGCGGCCTTATCGCTTACAGCGATCTTTTCCAGGCAACCGTACGTATAAGGAATTTGATATATACCTAATAACGAATTATAAAACAAACGATAGACTATGAAGTATCCTTGACAAGGCCATGGCGGGTTGTTCGTAACATACTTGCACATACTTATCTAATTGTAGGTAATACCTGTTGTATATATAATTATATATCTCACACATAAAGTTAAAACTATATGTCTGAAAAGAAAGAAAGAACATTTGCGGCCGGGGTCGGCCTGTCATAATAGGCGACAAAATAACCCACTCTAGCTACGTGGTAGGGCCCCAAGCCCGTCTAGATGGCGACCACTTCTGGTCTTAAGTATACCTCCATTTATAAAACTACAGTTATTAAACTGTGTGTTGTGTTTAATAATAACTGGCGTTGCAAACACCCATAGACGAAGGTAACTGCTAAAGTCTAAGTGGGCCGTGTCTGCTTTCCTACAGAAATAAATTTAAAAAAAAAACATGACGATACACATACAATAACCAAGTGAAAATAAAAAAATTATAAATAAAATCTCACACAGATTATATACAAAAACATAGTATCTCGTGGTGGTGACAAATAGAACTCACTTCAGCACGTGTCAGGTTGATTGCCTGATGCTGGTTTTCAACTGGCTCTGAAAAAAGCTCGGCGGTCGCGCACAAAAGTACTACCAGGTTGTAATTGCAAATATTAAATATTAGGCTATTAAAACAAAATAACATATAAAAGGATTTTAAATAATACACGATATATTCAGGGTTAAGTTTTTTAGTTTCTTAACAAATACTGTTTTAAATTTAATCGAAACGTACAGACCGAATGTTTTAAAAGTTTTAAATGCGGAGGGATATTGTTCCAAATTTTGGAGGCAGCGTACCGAAAACTACCCTTAAATGAAGCCAATTTGTGCAAATGCATTGATAGCTGTAAAGGATGCCTACTGTCTTCCCTCCATTTACTTGACCAACTAAGCTTGTTATATAAATATAGTGACGCTTTAAACTTCAGTACCCCAAATAAAAGGTAAACCATATGCAGTTTACGCTTTAGCTTTATTTTGATTAAGTTGTGTTAGTTTAAGAATGGAGAGACGTGATTTCTTGAAGGTATAGAGAAGCAAAACTATGCACACACATTTTGCACTCTTTGAACGAGGCGGTCAGTTTTATTCAATAAACACGGTCAATAAACCGTATCAGCATAGTTTACTCATCATCATCATCATTTCAGCCGGAAGACGCCCACTGCTGGACAAAGGCTTCCCCCAAAGATCTCCACGATGATCGGTCCTGCGCTGCCCTCATCCAACCTATCCCGGAGATCTTGACCAGATCATCGGTCCATCTTGTGGGGGGCCTACCAACACTGCGTCTTCCGGTACGCGGTCGCCATTCGAGGACTTTTCTGCCCCAACGGCCATCAGTCCTTCGAGCTATGTGCCCAGCCCACTGCCACTTCAGTTTTGCAATCATCCGGGCTATGTCGGTTACTTTGGTTTTTAGTTTACTCAATACGAGTTATTCTATTAACTACATTCGCAAGTCTACTGACAAATATGGCCTTATTTTATACAAAACTTTAAGACTATAAAAGCAATTTTTACACATTCAGCTATATGTTGCCGGGTTGCCTGGAAGAGATCGCTCTGTAGCGATAAGGCCGCCCATTGTAAGTCAAGTACATATTGATTGTGTAAATAAGTTTCATTGTGTTTATATAATTGGTTTACAATAAAGTGTTATCTATCTATCTATCTATGCTTATCAAATCTCAAATGACTATCCAATTTTAGGCCGAGATTGCGTGTATCTTCGACTTTTTCGATTTGCTTGTTCATAGTTCTGACATCCAAAATAGTAGGGAGTATAGTTAATTGTTTTTTTGTACCGAAAATCATATATTTTGTTTTGTTGGGATTTAATAGTAAACAGTTATCCTTACACCATTCGCACAGCCGTTGCAGATTGTCATTTAGTTCTCTAACAGCATTACGATTATTCTTGCTTTGTTTAAATGATGTGTGAATTTGGAGATCATCTGCTTAGATATGGTATCTAGATTTTTGAATTGAGTTTATAATGTCCGCACTATAAAGAATAAAAAGAATAGGGTCTAAAATTGAACATTGCGGGACTCCTCTGTTGGTCATCATGGAGAGCAACGAGACAAAACATCCGTCACTCCCCAATTTTAGTTCTACTGATTGTTGCCTATTGTTTAAATAACTGCGAAACCAATTGAGGGTACTGATATCGAAGCCATAAAATTACACAGAAAAAGGTCGGTATTAATTGCATCGAAAGCAAGAGAAATGTCTAGTAAAACTAATATTGTACACATTCCATTATCCTGAGCAGAAAGGATATTGTCTGTTACATCAACTAATGCAGTCGTGATACTTCGTCTCTTTCGAAATCCTGACTGAAATTCGGGCAAAATATTATTACCTTCAAGAAAATCTGTTAATTGTTTACAAATAATTTTCTCCAAAATTTTTGAAAAGCATGATACTAATTGGGCGGAGATATTTTATATCGAGAGGATTTTCATATTTTATATTGGGCGAATTATGGTCATTTTCCATATTTCAATAAATGTGGATGTAATAAATTGAACGACTAACAATATCAGTAATATATTGCAGTGTGAGGCAATGTCATCACCGACATGTCCAAAGATATACCATCATAGCCGACCGGCTGACCGCATTTGATTTAAGACGTAAGATAGCTCGATGCACTGTATCATTATCTACTGGGGTTATAGAGAACATTGCATCACTGTACTTATGTGATTCATAATATCTCATATAAGAAACGCTGGTTGACGTACCGCCGGGCACATCTAGAAATTAAGCATGCATTATAGTAGGGTCATTTAAATGTAGCGGTAAACATAAATCAGTATTGCGTGGTAGCAATACTAATGAAAATAAGTCGTTTTTTCTAAATGCAAGCTTTTGTCCACTAACTATTTAAATTGTTTATAGTACTGCTTTTTGGATCCAGTTTTCGTTTTATGATGTGTTAAACGCTTTGTCTCTTAGATGCATCATAAACTTTAGAGTATCTGTTATCCATGGGTTGGATGGTTCTTTAATCCAATTCTGTTTGATAGGAGCATGAGCTTTAAATGAATGTTGAAAATTTTGGTAAAAGTCGTCTATCATTTCATCAACTGATTGTAATTGTGTAAATCTATACCAATTATATATGTATATATATATATATATATATATATATATATATATATATATATATTAAAAGTTATCAGCTGTAGTAACGGTTGATATTTATCACGTTTGATATTAAAGTACGGAGTTTGTTGATCTAAAATCATGCACTAATACATTTCTAGGCTGAAGATCAGACGTGAACACGATATCAATCAAAGTAGCACTAGTATTAGTATGATGTGTTGGAGAATTTATTGATTTAATCCATAAGTTTTAACAAAATTATTTATCTTTGCTTTATTTATCATGCTTAAAATTCATTGTATTTTTCTCATTATAACGTGGTTGTATATTTAAACAGCTCACATATAAAAGGTATATAAATAAAAGATAAAGGTAATCTATTTGCTAACTTAATACTTACAAATTTAAACACCAGAACTGTGAATAAATATAAACAAATCAGATACATCAGGAACACAGTTAGGTTGGTTTCGACATTTTACATTCAGTGTACTAACCATAAAACAATAATAGTTACAAAATAAATACTCGTACATACTCATTTCAAACGGGTACTGGCCCTGTTGCGACATGCCACTATATTCCAGTAAAGCATCCCTTTTCTGGTATCATTTTCCTCACCCCCCGTTAATCTCGGATATTGTGCGCATGCGCGCGCGCAGCCAACTGGCCGAGTCCATTTGAAATCTATAAAAATCAATGGCTGCCTGAACATCGACGCGGAACCACGCATGCCTGCTATAGAAAAAACCCAACACAACTTTGCTACCGACCGTTCCCTGTGTACGCATCAACCGGTGGTGGAAGCGCCAAGGCCGAGTCCTAGCCAATTCCTGCCACAGCTCCAATAGCGGTAAGTGCTTCATTTTGTCCTTGCTGGGTTTGTGGGGATTTACGGGACGGCGTCGAGTGAGCCGGAGTCAGGGTTGCTTCAGCGTTGTGGCCATTCCTAACCAGGCCCAACAATTTTATTTATGTCTTGTTGGCATCGTATGACCGAGCGGTTGGCCATCTATCTTGCGAACTAAGATTTTCCTATCGTTGGTCCAGACATATTTCCACTTCAAACGCATAGCAGCCTGTCGAGCCTGATAGAATAAGTAACGGTTAGCTGGCGTGAGGCGCTCATTGATATAAACTCGAGATGAAGGGCCGGAGACCTCTATGTCCGAAGTGGTGAGGATGCGTCGAACATGAGATACGCGCTGCCATCAGTCCCGGACCATACGACGAACAAAGCACACTGGAACTTTCCTAGGCTTTGAAGATCTGGAACTCGAACTACTGTCGTCTTCGTCTGCTTGGTTACGTCTGGATGATCCAACCCGTTCAATGTAAACAATATCCCTTTCCCCTATTTGAACTCCAAGTTTAATGGATGCTGTCGTGATTATGTGCATCAAACCCTCGTCAGTTTTTCTTGGTTCTCCAGTTATTTCTAGATCATTACATAAACACTCCTGATCTCGCTTATTCAGCTGCATCTTAAGCTCGGCAATAATAGTCTCCAGAAGTTCTTTTCCAGATGGTACCCCTTTCTCGAACTTAGTTTCTAGGGCGAAGATTCTTGTCTCCTGATTATTTAACTTTTCATTACATGAAAATAAGTATTTAAGGCACTTATTTCGGAACAACATTTGCGAATTTCGGCTCTTACGGCACTCAACTCCTGTCAAAACGATCGAATCTTTGTTCCAAGATCGATTTTCATATCTTCTGTATTGGAATTCGCAGCAGTGATTGAGACAAACCTGTGGAACAACATATGAGTTGTTCATACCCTTAATTGGAGTCGCAGAATTGTCTTCTTGTGTGACTTTCGACTTGCATCCCGGACACAGCCAGGTACTCTACGATTGAACCTCTGGGATGATGACACATAGTCGATGAAAGACTGAAGTACATATCTATACTGCAACGCACACTGTCGGCAGGCGATAAAAATTTGCCATACGCTCCACATTTATCCATTTCAGTATTAAATAATGATAAACGAAAATAGTAGTAATATTAGTGTAGATAGTTTTGCGATAAAATAATTATGTTGTATTTTACACTTTTTTTATTTTTTACACTTCACAGCTAATACATTAATTATACTCATATAAATCAATTTTAACTGGACTCAAAATTACTTGATTAATTATAAATAGTGAATTAATAGTGATAAAAAAGTGACAATATATATCAAAATTGCAGAGACCTTTTAATCGTTTTGACCACCGAACCTTCTTTTTCCCGTAAAAGCATTTTGTTATTCTTGTCAAAGTTATTTGTTTGTTACCAAACGTAATATCAATATTAGTCTTAATTTATACGATACGATACTAGCTGCCCGGGCAAACGTGGTTCTGCCATATAAATTTAAAAAAAAACGGATCTTATTTACATTCACCCCTACTCCTTGAAGTTTAATTTTTGCGGCACAAAGTAGCCCCCTCCTCCAAAGTCCAATCAATATCCATACCAAATTCATGGAAATTAGTTCACCTGTTTAGGCACATAAGACAGAGAGAGTTACTTTCACATTTATAATATTAGAATGGATACGAGTGTAATGGATTTATTCACAGCGTTTAGCTTTGTTAAATAAAGTTAGACGTGATTTTGTTTATTCTCACCCGGGGCGGATTGACCAAAACTTTGTATACCAGTTTGTGTTACTGTTTTGGCCCAAAGGCAATATATAGGTGATTTGATCATATTATATTAGTCGGAAATAAAAATAGCGCTATCAGTTATTCAGGGAATCGTAAAAAGCGAATATAATGCTCCTTTTGCTTCTTCCCGAAAGCAAAAAGTGATATCGTTACGTACTGATTTTGATTGGGTTCGAACTACAGTGGTGTCTGTAAAAACAAAAATTAGTTACATTTATTTCACATATTTGCTAGCCACTACTTCCTCAGGCATATGATGTGTTACAAAAAAAAAAAACAAAAGCTTCTAAACGTTGTAACTCCTGTAATAATACTCAATATTATATGCTCCGAAAGTCCTATTGGTCGACTGCAACGAAGAAAGCGTTATACGTATTTACACCCAGTTTCTAATCTTAGTTACAACAAAGAGGAAATACGAGTATATAGCGGTTTGAACGTGTCTAGTTTAATCCGCCGACGCAAATCCTGGGAGCCGCACAATCTAAGTAAGTTGAGCCTGTTAGAAGTTTCATTTCCATTATTCCTTCATGGCGTCGCTCCAGGAATCTTTACTAATCCAGCCTTCTAACAATCCGTTTCTTAACTAAATTTTCAACTTTGCCAGTTGGAATAGAGAAATGAAAATATTTTACTTTCAGCCACGGGTAACTTTAAAAATGAGAAAATTTTATAGCAGCATTCTTGAGAGAATAACCTGTATGTTATAAAACAACTATGACTGGACTTTAGTTGTTACAATGTATTACATAATTTTGAAAACATGTGTGGTGTAGAAAATATTTCTAGCATAATCTACGTTCAACAGTATAATTTATAAATATTAATAGTTTTATCGCTTCTCTCGTCCCTTGAAATTCAACGTTTATAATGTCTTCCTTATCCTAATATTTTTTTTATATTATATGCATTTTCATCTTAATTAAATAAATATACTACGACAATTCCCACAACACCATCTAGTTCCAAATTAGGCAATAGAGTGTTTATGTTATTAGTACTAGGTAACTGTTATATTATTTAAGTACATTTTTATTATTTAATGTGCCACCTAGTGTTTTTATATCAAAGCATAATCCAAGCCTGGGTTGTCTGGAAGAGATTGCTCACACACACATACATACATGCCATGTTTTATATATTGTTATGTTTACAAAAATATTAAAATTATACATGACAAATATGACTTGTATATTCACGAATCATCATCATATGTCATGGATAGGAAATGTTTCTTTAGCAATTTCTTGAAAATGTAGTGAGATTTAGCTTGCCTAATGTTTAGAGGAAGGGAATTCCAGAGTACAGCGGCTTGCTCCGTAAATGAGTGGTTATAAAAACAGGTGATAACATAGCATCTTAAGTTTATGACACCTACCTACGGTAGGTAGGCTGTCCAACTCTTGAACGCACTGCCTCTACTGACAAAGGAAATCGCTAACTACCTTCAAAAATTTACTTCGCAACCACTATCTTACATTAAATAATATTTTATTACCTACAGCGCCATATTACTTCATATAATTCCAGTTATCTAAAAGAGATCGCTGTAAGCGATAAGACCGCCTTTTGTTTTACTTTAGTTTTACCGTGTTGTCTTAGTTATAATTATTGTAACTTTATAGTAACCAATAAAGGGTTATTTATCTATCTAAATACACATTATACGTAAACACCCAGACTCCGAACGGAAACCAAAACCGTGACCTTCGCATGCTTTCCGACGCGTGATACCCGTTGCGCTACGGAGGTTGTCATTACAGTACCGTAGTAATTAGTTCAGAAACTGAAATTGTCACAAACCAAGTATATCTTTTTGTATTTGTGACTCTCCTTTTTTTTGTCCCAACATTAAATTAGATTTTTAAATTAACGACTGATCTGCCAGACTCAAAAGACACCTAAACCCCAATTGATGCCCTTTCCTTGCTACTGAGCACGTAGGAGTCCTCATTTGTGACCCTTTACGATGACATAAGAATGTAGGCCTGCAATAATTCTACTTAGCCAAAAGTACATTGCCTCACTTAATAAACTATATGATTAAAAATAATAACTTTACTGTTTTTAAGAGGTGGTATTGCTGCACTATGTACACCGGGTAATGTGGGATTCTCCGTGCAATGCGTCCTCTTTTCTGGGCTTGAGGACGCATGTCACTGGTATACCCACTAAAACCATCCCGGTTTTCCTTCGTTTTAGATCCTTCGTTCCTACTAGTCAGGCCGTGTTATGTTTAGAGCCGCGGTGTAATGAGCCCTCGCAATGTTCGACCAAAAGCCGGTCGCCAACCTCCAGCAACGAGTGGCCCTGCGTGAACGGTACCCCTACCGCTCACGCGGGGCCTCCCCAGATTAGCGCGCACCCGCTCCCTGTCTGCCGCCTCCTTGACATTATTGTCTCACAATAATAAATTTACCTTTAAAATCCGCATATCCCTCAAATAATACTCGTAATTAACAGAAAATATCTAGACTTTATAAATATTTTACCTATTAAAATTAAATTGATTATTGTAAAGCTATGACTATATTAGAATATATACTGTGTGAAAATAATGTACAAGTAATATCTATATCTATACTACTATTATAAAGAGGAAAGATTTGATTGTTTGTTTGTTTGTTTGTTTGTTTGCTTTGAATAGGCTCCGAAACTACTGACCCGATTTAAAAAATTCTTTCATTGTTGGGTAGCTACACTATCCCCGGGTGACATAGGCTATATTATATTTTCAAAAAAATTAGGGATCCTTACTAAAACTCCAATAATGTAACCCAAAGTGTAAAAAAATTACCTAAAATATTATTTAAATCGCGTGCGTTGCGAAAACTATTGATGATAGAATAAAATAATGTACTACAACTTTGCAGAACACATCATTATTTACAAAAAGTGTCGCGACAGCATATGTCTAACTATTATAGTTATGCCACAATAAGTGTTCTTTTATTTTAAAAATTTAATTGAAATGCCGCCCCTAGAAAAGGCTCTTTATTTGGATCTTGGTATTAATCCTTATCAAAATAAATTAATTCGTATTCAAAACTGTTTCAATACCTTTATATAACTTTTTGAATTATTCAATTCGGATATTCCATTCGAAAGATATCACGAGTTTAAAAATATAAGTATTAGAAAAATGTTGCGTGGTAGCCGCTCACCCTGTTCGGCTAGCTAGGCAGCACCTTATGCAATGTAGGCGTGCGTCACTGGGGTTTTTACAAAAATTAGAATACTTATTAAAAAATAACGAAAAATAAATAAAAAGTAATAGCAAAAAAAATCATTAAAATAAAAGCTCATAGAAATAATAATATTCAAACTTTCTTTATAATTTTATTTTTTTAGTAACCTGACGCAAATAGAAGGGTTTGCCCCCAGGGGCGCTCCTCTGTCCGAGGAGTGCACGGGTGTGCGTACCCGAGGTGCCCGAGCATCCGTCGCTTCACTCCCCTCTCCGTTCGAGGCGACAGAGTCCTACCTTTCTTTCCGTCTACCTCTTACATCCTTTCCAACTTAGCTCTCTGTTCGTGGCATGGTCCCCGATGGGATGGTTGCGAATACTGATTGGTGTCCCGGGTTCTACCATGGGACCTGATTTGGTAGTCAAAACCATGCCTATTTCGACTGCGCCTGCACAGAGAGTGTTCCTGGGGCGGAAATTGCATCCTCGCTGTCGGTTGGTCTTGCTGGGCCGGCTACGACGTCAGGCGACTCTGCTTTTTCTGGAGTGTCGTCTGGTAGTCGTACCCACGCCTGACTAGCACGCGACGGGGATGCGAGTCCCGTCCGGAATTGGCCGCGGACCTGTCGCTCCCAGCCCTGGTTCTGTCCATGGTTGGGGGCGATCCTGGATGGACGGCCGTCGCCTCCTTTTGCGAGGCAGTAGTGTCAACAAGGGAGGTGGCGGAACGGGAGCGGGAGTCCGCCACCGCACTCCCCTCCCGCTAACGTAGGCCGCGTCGTCGGCGCCGGAGGGCGGGCAGCGATCTCCGGCCGCCGTAGAAAGCGGCCGCGGGCGGCCCCTCGGGGGAGGATCCGCCGCCCGCACTATTGCCGCGAGGGAGAAGGCCGCGTGCTGTTCCGCAGCCCCCCTCAACTCCTAGAGTTGTTACAAGAGAGCGTCGTGGGGACGAAACCCTGACCCCCTGGCGCCAGCACTTTAGAAGGGGCCCGTTTTAAGACAAAGCGTGGGCCGGCGCCGGCCCGGGCCACGAGATCGGCAGGCCATATATCCGTGGGCCCGGGCGTAGGCGATAGGAGAACAGCGGGGTTTTTTAGTGGGTAGTCGAATGGTCGAACAACTTTTCCGGAGTCCCTTATATCCCTCGGTCCCCCCGGGCCGGGGAAACCCGTCAAGAGAGGTTTTCCCCGAGACCGAAAAAAGTAGAAGAGTTTAATTTTTAATTTTTTATTAAATACCCGTGCGAAGCTGGGACGGGCTGCTAGTAGTTAATATACCTACTTGTACAATAGTATATACCTATATATGCTGGCTGAAAATACAGATTCTTAAAATGGTAGCAACTAATACAAGTGTTTTATTTTCATTTTAGAATTTTCTCATTTTAATCCCCGTAATTTGCTAACATACGCGAAGTAGCAATAAAAAGAAATATATTTTTAAGTAAACATTTTATTTAACAATTGAACCAGATGTACGAATTCAAGAAATTAATTACGGAGCAATTAACTAAAGAAACACCCATTACTCCTGCGAGTGTTTGCAATTAAAAAGTGTCCAAGTTACGACTACTCTCATAAAAAAATAATTAATGTTTACTATAGTAAAGTTTCAAACAAGCTGTTCCAATGTGAACCGAAGCCGACCGAAGCTAGTTACCTCGTAAACTATAAAACTACTTGAATCTCTCTTTATTAAATAACTAAGACTAGTTTTTGCGGTGCAGTGTTCAGATGCAATCTTAACTGAAGCATCAAAGTTATATTAATTTTACATTAATTTAACTTTCAACTTAGTACTGTACTTAAATTATGATATTTTTATGTTTCAAATACTGTTTCTGCAGCTTCACCTTTTTTTTCACGGGTGTAGTAAGAATATTGATCCCTGCAGCCGGGGGCAGCTTGTCGTAAAAGCGATAAAACAACCCTAGCTAGGTGGTAAGGTTCCAACCGCATTTGGATGGCAACCATGGTTTCTAAATGTGCCGCCATAATAACTTTGCGTTATGTTCCGACATAAGTAACTCATGTTTCAGTCCTCTTACATGGATATCCGATTTTACTTTAGATCATATTAATAATTAAAGTCCTTTGCAGCATACAGGTGAGCTTTAAGATCTTTCACAGTATCTGATTTTTGGCTCACCACAAATCTATTATTAGCTCAAGATTTGGTATGGTAAATAAATAATTAGTACATTCGGTACATTTTTGTGCGCCCATTCAACAGGTTCGGACCCTGCGGAAATACAAATGTTCCGGTATAAGTCATTAATGGCATGGACAGAGAAATGTTTAATATTCAATCACTGTGGGGTCGTATTGTGGCTCTTCCCGCCACTCGACGTTGAGTGGGGTAATAAAGTAATAAATAAACAAGTAGGTTGACGACGGCCCATGGCTAACTTCTGACATCGTCACTAATCCGCTCATTTGTTTTAATAAATTAAATCGACATGCTACTAATTAAATTTTGTTTTATATAAGTTTGTATCAAAAGGGTTTATAAAAAAATTATTATTAGAATGACTGCTACCAACCCAATTAGGGACCTGACTGGCTAATTTCGTAAATATAGTAAAATAACTAAACATAAAAAGAAATATATAATTCGTAAAATATGTAAGCTGTACCGTGAAACAGTAAGACGAATAAGGTCAAAGGTTCAATAAAAGCTTTCAAGCATAATTATCACACGGGACCTATGATTTGAAATATTACAAGGCCTGCGTCAGCTTATATCGTAGATCGAGCCTTACCTTGGCCTCATTTAGCCTAACGAGTCATTCGATGGTAGGTCTCATTATTTTCTCTCGCGACTTGTCTCTGTAATTACACACAACGTGAACGTGATTGTATTTCTAAATAGGCAATCATTTATTCAACGTACACGAATATACTAAGAACATTAGTACAAATTATAAAGAACAGCGAGAATCTTTATTTGGCCTGTGAACACATTTTATTTGCTATTGTTTTAACTGGCTTTAATTATTGTTAATGTTGTTTATTTTAATATACTCGTAATATGCTTAAAAAATATTTTTTATGGATTGTAAGAAACTGAAAGTAGGCGGCATTAAGTGGGGGCATTAAGTTCGAACACTAGATCCACTTCAAACTATAACCAGTGGGCAGATGATTTATATTATAATATTTCAGATCACTTGCAATGAGGAACATTGTAATAATATTGTATTGAATTAAATTTGTAGATATTTGAGTGTGTATGTGTGTTTTTTATGATTTTGATTCTTGTTTAAGTACGACAGGCGCCGCTTCAATAGAACAAGACAGTCTTTTAGACAATAATAATAATAAAGGAAAAAGTCGTTTCGGTCTGAAATTTAATATGCAGAAAATAGTATCAAATGCTAAAATCTTGTATAAAGGTTTGTATAACTATATCATTATCATTTGTATTTGACTGCCATGTTAATTCTCCTTGAGTATACCCTTTACTTACATATTTGATATTTGTATGTATTACGCATGCTCATACATAATATTCCTCTCATTATCCCGCGTGGGCTTAGCAAAGCTTTAATATTATTCCAAAATAACTACAGGAACCACTTGTGGCGCCAATCACAGAAGCAAAGCAGTGCTTGTACCATCTATACATTATACCATTTATACATAATCTTTTATCTTCTTCTTTTTTCTTAATTAAATAGTATTCATTAAAAGTTTATGATTTTCTATATTTTGGTACGTATATTCATTATTAAGACCCACGTTCTATAAGAAACCGCGTAAGCTTTGAAAGTAAGTACGAGGTAGGTAAGTTGGTAAGGCTACGTGCGGCTTTGATTTGGACGCCAGTTTGCGCGGACCTAACTTCGCGGCGTTGCCACACCGCATTGTCGTCGCGGGCGAGAGCTTTTTCCTTTTGCCGGTGACCCCCCGAGTAAGGCTTCGCGACCCCCCTAAAGGTCGCGAACCACACATTGAAAAACACTGCTTTAAACTAAAATAAGAAAATTGGTCTATTTTATTAAAAATAAGATATAAAATCTAAGATTAAACTAAATTAAACTCAAGACAAAACTTCTCATCTATCAGTACGGCTATCTTCTGAAATAAGTTCGTAAACTTTGCAAAACTATACAGAATATTAATCTTACCACAATTTTCCCGTATTTTCCTTCTCCAGTGTTTAATTGTGCAAGTTTTAATTACATGCAAACTGAATGCTTGGAACCGAAGCAGAAGCGTTCATTTGCTAGATATTTACTGCGACAATGTTCTTATTAGCGGCATACCGTTTGTAACCCAATTTATCCAATAAATTATGTTTCAACCTACTTCAATTACCCTGAACTGAGTACAACTGGATATGATACGACCTAACTTTTCAATTAAAAGTGCGCTGAAGGTTATTTGTTTAGCTACATTGTACACATTACAGTGTTTACACTTTGTTGTTTCTTCATTTATTTTATATCTTCGACAAAGTATTTATTTTCTATCATTTCTCGTCATTTCCATCTGAATTGCATTCAGATCCTATATATTTGGGCTCACAAATGTTTTAATAGCTCAATCTAGTAGGTTCTATATTTAGTAAGAATGTTTGTATTATACAAAAGCATTTTTTTTTTTTGGGTAAACTCATCAACTAAGCCGAACCTAAAAATATGTTCGATTTAGACAAAGTTGTGTTGCTATCTTATAGCTAAAATAAAGATTATAAATTAAAAAAGAAAATTATAAGCCTTAAATGTTTTTTTAATAAATCAATTCGGGTTATTCACAAGTACAGATTTCGAAATCATAGTCAACCTAGCGATCACTGTTTTACAATATTGGGACAGAAATATTGTCAAAATTCTCTCTTCGGTATTAACGTCTTTTTAAAAACTTTCCACATTTCGTAAGTAAAATAAATTTAATTTTCCAGACTCGTTTGCATGTTACGCGTTAATTAGTCAAATTTGTGTGCGTTGCTTCACAAAGGTATAAGGATAGCGTGTTCTTTATCTATTGTTTTGTCCGCTTTTTAAATTTTGTTTATTCAACTGGGAGTCTATAAGAATAAACCGAAGTTGGGCGCCAACTGCAATTTATGATATTTGTACAAGTTGTACATTCATACTTCTCAATTTTATTATAGCGTCTTTGCTTATCTTTAATATCTTTATGGGGGTTTAAAATCTTTTTCCTCATCTCGTTTTATTGCTTTGCGTTTATTACAGCTTCAATGTATATCAAAGTTAGCGGCTGAATGACAGAGGGGTGAGATTCGATACACGGTCGCCTTGCAATATTAAAATATTCTCCTAAATATATTTTTTTCTAGTACAGTAGTTAAATGAAGGACCACATTTTTGAAAGGATCTTTTTGTCGGTTATTGACTTCTACAGTGCTAAGAAATTTGCTAAAGTGATGTAAAAAGCCTGGGGTGTGGAAAGTCTTGGATGAAGAAGCAAATGCGGCATGTCGTAGGACGTTTTATTATATATATTAACTTTATATATCTTACATATTAAGGAGTTTATTTGCTTCACCATTTTATATTTTATTTACTTGTATGCCCTCATAGACTTTTAAGTCAAGTTATTATTTTATATAATCTATTTCTTAATTCCTTAATGTACTACTTTTTTCTTATTTATTTATTTACACATACAGTCATCATCATCATCCTAGCGTTGTATCCTGGTTGCAACCCAAACTTTCGTTTTGGTGCCCGGGGTCCACTTTCCGACTTTTTCTACTCCACTTCGCACGGTCTTCAGCATCCCTGGTAGTGAGCCCATTGGTACCCTTACCATATCACCCTTTACGACGTCAAGCCAGCACTTTTTGGGTCTACCTCTCCTACCAGGGCCCGGCGGAGGCGGCATGGCCAGACATTTATTTCCCACGTAAGGATCCGTGTTTAGGCTTAAATTGAAGATAATAATAGTTTAGACAAACAGACCGTCAGGATAGATGGACGGAATAAAAAAGGGTTTTCTACTCACAGCTGTTTCACCACGTTATACATCACTTCACCAATGTTAAGTTCTATTTGTATCTTTATTTTGCCCGCGGGACTTGATATGCACAGTTTTAATATTATTTAGGATATTTTTTGGTGGCAGACGCTCGCACCACCGCACACGCTGTTGATATTCTAGGTGTCGCGTCGATCGATCGGTTTTGACGGTTTGTCTTGCCGCGAAGATTCAAAGGGAGGAAAGTGGAAGGATTTAGGATTGACAAGCCTGTTCAATCCGGTTACCGTAAAACGTGGCCGTGGTGAAACACTCCTGCAATTTATCCGCAATGTGCAATAAGTAGTCTCGCCTGGATCTGGCTACAGCTGCTCAGCGCGCTTGGCAGCTCTGTATCCGTCGCGATCTTCAGGAGATCTGGACGCTTGCCACTTATTAAAGAGGATTTTTTGCCCTGGTCTCCCTCTGGACTGAGTCGTTCCACCATCAAGTCTCCTTGCCACACTTGCGTCCACCCTTAGACTCGCCAAGCACCTTCCTTGCCGACCCGAGGATAGCCGCCTGAATCCTGTCCCAGTAAGCTTGAAACAGTTTGCCCTCACCACCAGCGCACTTGTCGCCGATGGCAGAGGCGAACGCGATTCGGCGTCGGAGACGATCGACGCGTTTGCCTTTGGGCTTCACGCAGAGGTCCATGACAAGAAGACGGTGTTGTGCAGTGAGACATATTTAAACATACAATATCATCTAGTTTTGTTTCTCTATATTACTTGTTTGCTATTTTAATGCAAAAACGTCCCAAATGTGGCCTGTACTACTTACGTGCCATGAGTTCACTAATTTTGTTTTCTGAAAATTTAGTTTTTGTTATGGTCCCAAGGTCACACCTGTCACGCTCGTGCATTTGGTATTCTAGAACTAAATGCAATATAGATTCCTCTTCTAGACTACAGGCGCAGTGCGACCTATCCTTTAATTTTAATCTGTGTAAATATGCTGAAAACCCGCCGTACCCAGTTATAACTTGGACCCATATTCATTTTAGTATTATTTGGTGAGATATCTTTACTAATATTATTCTATCCGTGCAGGGGCGAAGAAAGAATACTGATCTCTGCGGCCGGGGTCGGCCTGTCGTAAAAAGTGACATAACAACCCACCCTAGCTACGTGGTAGGGCCTCAAGCCCATCTGGATGGCGACCATCTTTGATCTTAAATGTGCCGCCATAATAACCTTGTGTTGTGTTCCGGCATTATAATAGTGACACAAGTTCCTGTACCTTTATGGGCGTATTCGCGATGCCACTGGCGTTGCAAACTCCCATAAGCGACAGTAACTGCTAAATTCTAAGCGGGCCGTCAGCCTGTCTGTTGTCCCACAACAACAAAAAAATATGAAAGTGAGTGCGTTTGTTTGTTTGAACCGCTTTCACACCTAAACCGCGAAACTTATTTGATGAATTCGGTATAGTTATAGATTGGACCTTGGAGAAGGACATAGGCTATTTTTTATAAAATTCATATGGCAGAACAACGTTTGCCGGGTCAACTAGTATTTAATATAGGTATATAAGGAAAAATATAAGTGGACAATATGAGCATTTCTTTAGTGAGATAATATAGAAAAAAATACAATAGGAAGTATATTTTTTATAATTAACTACATTATGTTACAAGTTTAACACAAATCTAGGAATCCGTTAACCCCAAAAAGCTTAAGGGCTCGTTAGGAGTGTCGTACGAAGGCCTCCCAGTCAGCATATTCACAATCAGATATTTTATCTACCCATCCTCTGGACATATGCAACATCATCGGGATTAAAACATTCTTGTCTTCTTTGTGCCAAGTAGATAGGATATAAACGACGCTAAAGTGATGATAATGACATAGGATATAAACACTACCTGAAAATATGAACTGTAGAATGCATCATGCGAATATTTCAAAGAGAGCATATCGTGCCCTTACTGCAAAATGTCATTTACAACAAAAGCATTCGCGGGGTAGTGTGGAAAAGGAATAAACGCTCAGATTCCTTCTTTTCTCAGTGAGTGTATAAAGGAATACCCACTACGCCGTGAAATTATTTAATTTTCATTATACGCTGTAAATATGTTGTGTTCAAGTGTTCACAATAAAATCGCTAACTACATACAGTTTTCTTCATTTAGAAAGTGCTTCTTAGGCAGTTTTTCTGTTATAATTATGTTGGAGTATTGTGGAGATCATCCACGAACGTAACCTTAGTCCGTTAGGAATAAACGTGGTGGTAAAATACTACTATTATATAATAGCAATTTATCAAAGCATCAATATATAGTATTTTAGTCAGACGCGGTTAATCGAAGTAATTCACACACACACGCACGCACGCACGCACGCACGCACACATATATATATATACCTGTCAGGTCATAAATTCTGTCACATGTTTAATGTAAAATAATTGTAACAAGTTTATTCATTATGTAACCATTCATATACCAAAATGAACTTAACAAAACATAGATTCTTATGACATTAAAGTTTATTCAAAATGACCTCCGTGATTTTGAATACAAGCCTTCAATCTGCGCGGCCAGTTGTCTATCGCAGCACGAACGAGGTCCATGTCAATATCGGCGGCTGCCTTAATCAAGGATGTCTTGAGTGACTCCAAATTGGGATGAGGCTTTGAGCACGCCTTTTCCTCCAAGTGTTGCCATATCTTGTAATCTAACGGATTCAAATCTGGACTGGAGGAGGGCCAGTCTTCGTGCCGGATGAAGTCGATTTCACGCGCCGCCAGCCAGTCTTGTGTGCTCTTCGCTCTATGAGCTGGCGCCGAATCTTGTTGGAATACCCAGTGCCTGTTATTGAACATGGTATGAGAAACAGGTTCCACAAGGTTCGTCAGGACTGTATTTTGATACACAACAGCATTCGTTTTTACACCTTTCTCACAAAAATGTACCTCTGTTAAGCCCCAATAAGAAACTCCCAACCATACCATGAGCGAGGATGGAAAATGACCTCGTTGGACACGCGGAATACGGTTGCTCGCTTCTTCACTACTGTGTGCGTACACCTTATCATTTTGTTTGTTGTAGCTCTCTTCTACGGTAAACATTTTTTCATCCGAAAAAAGAATTTCCCGATATTTTTTTCCCGCGTACTCAGGTCCATTAGACGAGCATTCAAACGATGTCCTGTTTTTCTTCGATATGCCCGAAGCCCTAAGTCTTCATTTAACACCCTTTTCACCGTGGTTCTGCTTAACCCCATCTGAAGGGCCAACAGTTTCTGCTTATGTTTGGGATTTCTTTGAATTCGTGCCTTCACAGCTTTTATCACTGCTGGAGTCCTAACAGACCGAGGGCGACCACTTCTTGACCTGTCATCTACACTAGAGTCTTCATTGTATCGTTTGATGGTACGATAAATGAATCTTTTGGTAATATTAAAATTTTTCAGTATGTTAAAAATTTGAATTGGCGCGTAACCGCAACGATGCAACGCAATAACTGCAACACGGTTTTCTTTAAGCGTCCACACCATATTTAAAAATGAGTAAAATTCTAAAAGTTATACATTTTTATTTTCATGAACAATTCGAAATTCTAATTCAATAAACTTTTTTGTGGCCAGCATTCTAAAAGAAAAGTTTTTACTGTGTGACAATACTTATGACCTGACTAGGTATATATAAAATCTATACTAATATTATAAATGTAAAAATAACTATATCGGCGTGTAAACGTCTGTCTGTTACGTTTTTACGCCTGAACCGCTGAATCAATATTGATAAATTTCGGTATACAGATAGATTGGTATTTGGAGAAGGACATAGGTTACTGTTTATCGCAAAAATGAAACTTGAAGGGGGTGAACGTAATTAAGACCTGTTTTTTTTATTTATATGGCAGAACAACGTTTTCGTAATCAGTTAGTATTATTATAAATCTTTATATGTTAAGAAATTAGACAACAGTATTGGAAAAGTATTAATACATTTCCAATACTGGTTTAAACCTATTAGGTTTAAACCTGTGTATTTGATTTTTAAATCGAAAATAATAATACATAGAATGGCATAAGGGAGATTTTAGAGCATTAATGTATCTCTAAATTAAATCGGTCTATTATAGTATAACTATTGAAAAAGAAACTCAATCCTAATTTAATTCAGAGTGATAATACGTGTGAAGTCAATGTTACTGGCAGCAAGAGATAAAGGATTTGTCGATAATTCAACCTTGAATAATACTCAGAGAATGAAAACGCACTACCTCTTTGTAGAATTTTCTTGGATATATACATTCAGTTCATCGGGAAAATGAGACTTTATAAACGTAAATGACTGAGTTAAATATTAATTTTAATTATATTTAGATAATTAGACTCTTACTGATGCAATTAAATATACATATTTAAGACACACATTAGGTTCTTTTTTAAGGATTACAATGAATCTCCGAGTTAAATTTCAATTCCGTTCAGCTAGGGCGATGGAGCTATCATCCATACAAAATTTCACATGTATAATATTGCATAGGTGAATGAAGGATAGAACACGATTGGAAAGTACAGAGTTAAAAAACGAAAGGTTAATTACAATTTGAATTAACTAGTAATGAACGCAAACATTTTAAAATGTGTTTTATCAAAAACTATATTCATTCATTTGTATTTTTGTTTGTTTATATTGATAGGTTGGAGAAGTTTAGCATACATTTAACAATAAACCATACGTCGATAAAAAAGTAATCAAAACATTCATAGAAGAAAGGCCAATAATTTAAATATATTCTTTAACATTCATATATAACCAAATTTAATTTCATAATACAAAAGTAAAACTTCATTGCATTTAGAACCTTAATTAATAATATTGTAGTATTAAGATGGTGAACCTACTAAAATTTTTGATTTTATCGCCAAAACCAATTTCCTTATGGTATACACATATGAACAAGGAACATAGACATTTAGGTAAAATATGTTATGTCATTATGCTATAAAATTGTTAGAGATTGGGGTAGAAGTAAATGACAAGGAAAGCCTGTAGAGGGTCAAGGGAGAAAATATCGGAAATCTGCAATAATAGACGACAGTTATGTCAAAGATTGGAGATAATATTCTATTTCTTCATCACTTAATTCAATGACTGGAAATTTTGTGATAAGTCGTCTCAAATATTGCTTAAGGAATAGCCATACTATTTTCTTTATGTCTATATGGTAGTTCAACTTATTTATTATGAATAGGTAAGTCAGAGGCTTTTTTGACTTACGCCTCTGTTTAATCGTTGATCACTATTAGTTAGAATTATTCGAAACCATTTTGAGGTGAGTTTTGCTAAAATAAAATTATTTTTCATAGTAAGATTACAAACGTATTTTTAACGCAATTCGTTAAAAAAAACCATCGGTTCTTATACAAAAAGTCAGTTACAAAACTTAACTGTCATTCGTTAAATCCATAATGGGAGGGTCAACGATGGAAATAAATTTGACGGGTGAAGCGTTAAAGGGGTGCAAATCCCGTTGCAAATGACAGGTCGCGTGACCCCATCGGGGTTTGGTGAATGAGACAGGTACCGGCTCACAGACCAATCAATAAATTGCAACCGAGTACCCACCTAACTAAGCCGGTTGAAACACTTTTGGTCTGTTTTGAGACTCAGAGGAAATTCTTTATTAGGGTCCGGATTTTCATGGATAAAACAAGTTTAGATTTGCGCACTCGGGTGACTTTTGTTCTCGGGTGTTTCTGGTAGTGTACAGGCAGCTAAGTGTATCGTGTGGGTTTTTCTTTCAAACCAAATCTATATTAGATTTATATCTTGGGCTTTGGAGGTTTGTAGCGATTTACGTTGTGATACTCGAGCGTAGCGTAAACGAGTCTGTGTGTCGGCTTAATGTAAAGCTATCATATATCACTTTGATACCAAAAGTCTTGGATCTCTAGAGAATCTTTAGATATAACGGAATTAAAGGTTTGCATTTTCACCATATTTGATCATGGCATCGCCCTTCTGCACGTCCCGCCATCAGAACACTACGGCATTTGGCTACCGACCCTCAGATACTTAATAGTATCTAGGAGATGGGCAACTGAAGTCGCCAGATCACCAAGCCATAGACAGGCCAACACAAGCCACCGATGCCCGCCGATAGCCAGGATTGGTTCACCAAGCCCAGATTGAAGCTACGCCAACATGGACGTGCGCTCCCGCAGCTCGATTCACGTCGCCGGCGGGTCATTGCGGGTCATACTCAGAGGGAGTATACGCCTGAGTTAAAACCTCCCTAAAACTCTGGGAAAAAGGCGAGAATCACCATGTTTGTAATTTTATTGAATTGAATATACCCGTATCTAACAATAAATTACAATAATCGATTATTATTCACATAAACCAATCAGGCCCGTCTAAATTGCTCCACCGAATGCTGTTAGTAGACCATTGTCACTAAATTTCTGGCAAATGCCTCGGGACGTGTTGATTGTGTCTCGATATGAAATATTAATGACGTGCGCGTTTGGGTTAAATATACGCTGAAGTTAATATCTAACAGATTTAGATGATGACTGCATACAGTCAAAACGTTAAATCTGAAATATTTTACACATATTAACAGAATTTACTTGGTTACTCCTATCATACGTCAAATATTTTGTGTATTCAAACTCTTATAATTTTTAGGTTTATAAATTACTACATGTATTTCAATCGTTTGCGGATTCAGAAATTCATAGCATTTTTATCAATTTTATGAAAATTATATACAAACACCTATTTATTTTGAATTTAATGGAAAAGTTTAAAATGTAAAAACCGTTAAATATTATTGTCATCTAAATAAAAACTTACTTTACGTTTAATTACTTCATCATTAAAACTAATCAAAGCTAACAACGATCCAAATAAAAATCCATGTAAAATTCATATTAGTTTTTTTTGTTGCCGTAGATCAGCAGACAGGCTGACGTCCCACTTAGAATTTAGCAGTCACCGTCGTTTATGGATGTTTGGAACGTCAGTGGCATCGCAAATGCGCTGCTGCCCCATAAGGGTACAGGAACAGGGTTATTATGGTGGCATACTTAAGACCAAAGGTGATCGGCATCCAGACGGGCTTGGGGCCATAGCATGTAGCTAGGGTCGGTTGTTTTGTCGCCTTTCACGACAGGCCTACCCCGGCCGCAGAGGTCAGTATTCTTTCTTCGCCCCTGCACAGATAAAATAGTATTAATAATTAATTATATGTGGTTGTCTTAATGAAATACAATATTTTTGATTTAATTTTCTCTAAGTAAGCACATTCATTACTATAATTACAATCATAAGTAATGTGGAAATAATAATGCATACATAACGCATGTATTAGGTTAGTATACACTTTAAATATTTGGATAATATATAAATTGTATACATACATTATATTATATATATACGAGTAAATAACTCAAACACAAGACTCAAATAGAAAAGAAATAAGTGCTTTTTAAGTATAAAGCACTTGTATAAGTTCATAACCAAATTTAAGTACCAATCGAATGCAGATGTGAAAAATTGTAATCAACTTTTTAGCAATATTACGTAGATAAGAGTGTGCGTTAGTGTGAGTGAAGAGCCGCTTCGAATAGGGCGGTGTGTGAACCGACTTTCGTTGGAACGCTTCGTGTGAAGTTAATTGGATTTTTCCGTTTGCCACGCCGTCTACGTGTGCTGTGTGAATAATAAGTGACTTAATAGTATTTTGAGCGACCCGTTGGGGATGCCTCCTTGCATGACCCTGCTGAAAATACTTTGCTATATATCTAACAACTTTTTTCTTACTATTTTTTACTTATAGTCACTATATATACTATTTACTTTATTACTTTTACTATATAGTAGACTCAGTTTTTGTATCAACTAAATGTAAAAAACTTCAATATAAAAAAGAAAAACGTCAATGAGTCAGGATTCGAATTCAGGCGGATCTGATACCCAAAGACCAAGTCTAAGATCTAGAATCCGCTTGGATTTGAACCCGTTGAAATTATCCAAGTTATTAAGGTTGATATTTACAAATCTTGCCCAAAATCTATTCTAAATTTATATTAAATTAAAAACATAAACCGAGAAGGAGAAGTTTTTGGAGTTATGCAAGTCAAGATTCGAACCCGGACCGATCCGAAATTCGGAGACCCAACCTATGAGCTACAATCCGCTCGAAGTTTTGGGGTGAAATTATTAAAAGTGTTAAAGTTAACTAGAGTTTCCGAATTTCAAAATTTTCCAAAAACTGTTTCATAATTATATTAAATTAAATTATTCCCCAAAGTAGATTCTTTATAAAGAAAAAAGGAAAATAGCAATTCGAATAGATATGTCTATGTAATGCAATGCAATAATTTAAAAATTACATTATAGAATAAGCCTTAAGCCGTTATTAATTATGTCGGTATTACTGGAGCAAAATAACGGTAACTTTTTCGTTTCATCGAGATCCGGATCACACCGAATCTATAGAAGTTTTCACTTCAAAAAAATTAATTTTGATTATAAAGATTAATTTTTTTTTAAATTTATAAATAAAATGATGATTTTTTAAATTGACTATCTACTGCTCTGTTTGACTATCAATATTTTTTTATAAAAACTGATTTTTTTAAATTTTGTTTAGAGCCTGTATGGGTTGCCAAACCTCGATAAATAAAGTACATACACTTTATATTTTATTTTATTACAGCAATATTTTAGAATGAAAAAAAATTGTTTTAATTGTTAATTTTTATAGTTCATGGTTATTTCTTGAAGCCCAACAATTTTTTCCGGGAATATCGTATTCAAAGTTTTAATCCTTAGCAAATTATTTCAAAAACATCAAAAAACTATTTAGTTTATTTCAACTAATATATATTATAAAAAAATGGGAGAAATGCTTTGGAAAAATACACCGATCATTATAATTTATGGTTTCCTCAACGTAAGAAATAAAGGTGTTGTTTTCTCTAAATATGTTATTATTCCGAGCATTCTGAGAGAGCTTTTCCTCTATGTTTATATTGGTAATATTTAACAAAATATGGCACAACTTCGGTACGACATGCCGGGTGACGGAAATAAGATAGTGTTTTTCATTTCGCTGAAGTAACAGAAGGGTGTATCCAAAATAAAGAAATAGAACCAGATACAGTAACATTTTATAATATTTTATTATTATAATAAAGAAAGACGTTTAAGATTTGATTTTAGTTCCAAACAGAATATGATCAAATAGTATCACTACGGTAATATATTCTGTCTCTTCTGTTTGTTTTTATAAGGTTTTATAATATTTTTTAAATACAAGCATTAAAAAATCAATGGGATAGACATGCCTGAATTTGATGTCGACAGGGACACAGGCCTATGAATCTCACAACTACGAAGTGTCTCTGTGAACTGGCAAATGAAGAATCGATTTGTCGAATGTTTGAATCTATTTGTCGCGTAAAACCTCAAGGTTGTACTTAGCTTATAAATAGCATTATAATTTTAATTAGAAACTTCTTAAGAAGACTTAAATTTAGTTTTTTTAGGTATACATTTTATAAAAAATGTTGATATGTTTCATAAAAAGTGTATTGACTTCTAATAACATTTGTTGAGAGTATTATACCAGCGTGCTGCCGTTTTTGAAAGAATTCGTAGAAAAGAATCGAAACAGAAAACCACCACCACCGAATGGTCAAGGGGAGTAGGGAAAGGAGGAAGTCCACCAAAATCACATTCCCCATACGAAATAATATCAACTCAAGCCTAACTATTCCAACATTCCAGTATTCTGTGGAGCGTAGTATCGCATCGGTCGAAAGAGTAGATTCAAGTCAAAGAAACTTGACTTTAGTTTTGTTCTAACACAAATAAAGTTTGTATATTTTATGACGTTTGTGTATTAAGTACGCTTCATCAAAAAACAACCCTCTTTAATTATTTGCAGAGTTATACTCTCTGGCTTAAGATATTTAAAGAGTAAGTTTTTGATGAAAATTTATAAATTTTGGATACAAGCTTTATACTTCACTCTGATGTTCAAATTTATTTATTTTAATTAGTATTTAGAGAATAAATACATAGCTTAGCTATGCTGTTAGAAACTTAGGTGTTGACTGATGTGTACATTAAGCATGTTGTCTATTGTCTTAAGATGGTTAAGTTTAATTAAATATGTTTCTTATGGTGAGTGATAGTTCTTGTGCCCCATTTACAAGCTATTATATTTCCTGGATATATTTAATTTTGAGTTATTAGTACTTTTAATTTTCATGGATTTTGCCCTAATTTTTATCCTTTTTTTCGATTCTGTACTATTTTATGCTTGAACTATAAAAAATATAATAAGACTACTTCCGTGGCGTAACAACTATCTTAGTTTGAAATGTCCGCAGGAGGTCACGGGATCTGCGTCCCAAGTATGGTTGTTTATGTATAATTTAGATATATTTACAAAAAAGTATATCAGTTATGTAATACCTATAACACAAGCGTTTTGCTGCTTAATTAATAATAGCACAGAACATTATTCTTAGTTGTCCTTTTTGCGTCCTGTGAGGGGTAGGTTTTATACGGGGCTAGCGGAAGACCAGCGCTGATTTTATATCTAAAATCAGCATATGCTGAGCTAGTCCCAATTTAGGACAGTTTTCTAAGCGGATTATTAATGTATGTATGTGTATTATGGTGTCCTAAATAAAATGTTTTCTTTCTTTTCTTTCTTTCTTTCTATATACATTTTAAATTTATATTTATTTATATAATACGTATATACCGTACAATGTTAAAATATATATCTCAATAACAATTCGCTTGGTTAAGTATGTTTTAAGCAAACTAAGCTCTAGTAACGCGATATAAATATGTAAATGTTAAAAATATAATATTCCTTCAGTATGAATACAAAATTGTTTGTTATCATTTGGGTTTCGCAGGTGAAACAACATGGGATAAGTAAATATCGACCCAAATCGTAAAGGTGCTCGTAACAGCTCTTAAGTATGACTAACGAGCAAGATTATTATACAATGCTTCTATTTGTAATTATTACGTATTTCTGAGATCATGTGTCTTATAAATTGTTTGAGAACCACGGCTCCAAGCAAACGTTATTGAAATATGTTATTCCAGAATATATTGATTAACAAGTTATTTGTTTTTATGAGCATAGGCTTATAAGATGGACGTGTCGTGACGGACGTCTAGCTTGAGGAGTTAAAGGTATGCTTTTGAGTGTTGTCACGGTCATTCTATGCCACTTTTTTCCTGAACAAGAACCAAAAAGGAAGTGTGAATAACATGCCATTGCTAACTTCCGCTGTAGGGTTTGAACCTACTCTTAAAAGAAACGGACTGTATATCCACTGTGTTTATCCAATGTGGGTTTTCGTGGAAATTATGTTGTAATAAATTAAATTAGGCAATAAATACAACCAAAACCTATCTTGCCGTCATGGAAAACAAAACTGCGATGATCTCTATTCGGCTACCATTAAAAGTCATTTTTTGTTACAAAGGCGAATGTTGTATGTACTCCAACAACAAAACATAACACACACACGCGCGTGACATCAACGTTATGTGCAACGCGCGTGAGGGTCATTTTACCCACGATCTGGGTACATTGCCATAATGCAGAATAGGGCACATTTTTATATAGATTTATAAAAATGTACCCCAATATCATACGGAACAGATCGTTTTTGCTTTTTCGTAAACACAAAATATCTTCCTATTATAGTATTCCATATTTTATTTTCATCATTCTAGCGGTTACTTCTGATTGTATCCAAGCTTTCCTTCTAGAACCTTATTTTATTCATAAATTAAAATAAAACAGATGTTACTAAATTTCTTCTTATCATTTTATCTAGCACAATTAATTTGTAATTTGTTATTTCTACGTGTACTACGATAATTATCTTAGTATGCCTATTACGATTTACGTCGTAGCAGTCAAGCTAACTATGGCACGTAGTCGCAATTTACTTCGCTTACATGAAAAGCCCTTCTTTTGCCTGTGTGTAGCATTCGTAATACGTATTCGCTCAATTTAAAACATAATTTTGCTCTGCTTCAATTTGTACTGTCTGAATACAATTGAAACAACCCGTAATGTTTGTCAATTATTTTTGGTCGAATTGATATTTAGTTTCCATTGTACTCGTAGTATCATCTGGTAAAGCAACGCATCAATGCCTGCAGCGACTGACGCGGAAATTAAATGTCCCGTTTTCAAATATATACTGTTTTTGTGTCGTAGTGTGTTTTTATGTTTATTTTTATAGAATGTTGTGCTTAACTCATGATAGCAAAGTCACATTCGAATCTAATAAAAAATATCCTGGTTTGATCCTTATTATACTATGAATGTCTTCACACAATTCGTCCCACAGTTGAGATCGAGGCGCCCCCTAGAATAAACAGACTATATACCTATCACATTATTCCTAGGCGAATTGAAGGGTTAAGTCGGTGATCTGAGTATGCAGGTTTATTTTTGATATTTTCAATCACCAATAGACCAATTGAGTTATTATATGCACATTAGACAAAAAAAGTGGTGTGATATCCGAACCAGGGACCTCAAGGTTAGTCTTCAAGTGTAATACCTAATTCTTGTTAGATCCGCACCCAGCATTTGTACTTGAGCTACTTCGTATATCTGATACTTTGTTTTTCTACTGAATGCAAAATATAACTAGTACTTTTAAATTTTTTTTATGGTTGAAATTGGTAGACAGGCATACGAGATAATATGTGGTCACCATTGCCTATAGACTTTTGCAACATCAGAGGTAATTCCAAGGAGCTCGACTCTACACGAAGAGGAACTGGTACCTGGCTTACTAATTCCGGAACACTATACAAGGTCATAATGGCGACACATTTTAAAACTACCTTTTAGCAACTGAATTCTTAGAATACTATACTGGATGAATACGAATACCAAAAAAAAAATTAGTAACAAATGGTCATAGCTTAGAATAAATTATTCAAAATAAAAATTCTCGGGTTCCAGCAGTTTTTAAACTTAGTTAAAACAGAGCTGTCGGCAAAGGATTTCAGAGCGATCTCAATTACAGAGCTAAAGGAAGTTATCTTTATTGCATGTTACTTTATTTATATTCTTTTTAAAGTTTTCTCATTTCTTTTTCTCATCCCTTATAATGAGTTGCTGAGTTGAGTTTAATAGTCATAACAAATGTTTCTTACATTTGTTTTATTTAAAATTAATTTTATATTAAATATAAGTTCCTAGCAAGTACATTTTTTAACGTCAAATAAGTATAATATTATGAACCGTTCACCACTTCACAACATGTCATGAAGTGACTAGCAAAACAAGATATTAGATTTGAAGCAAAACATTTTTGAACATAACATACATTAGATTGTTCATTACCATTATACGTCACAATGTTTTCGGTTTTATCATTGTTGGCAGCCACGCTATTTGGTAGGTATGCTTTTTTATTGCAGCGCTGCATGAAATCTAGAAACAAGGCCAGGAAGTAATAGCAACACTAGATGAAATGATTTGGAAATCTAAAATGATCTGAAAAAAGTAATAAATATTCATTACAAAAGTATTTATTACTTTTGTAATAAATTACAAAAGTTGCTACTTCGTGTTAGAGACAAAAAACAGTCATAATCATCTAAGTAGTATGATCACGGATGGAATTTTTTGTTTTTAACATGGATTGCTGTCATCTATCCTGAAAACAAAAATAAAACCTTCCTTTTGTCCTAAAAACAATAAAACTATTTAGTGTTCGGGGGTGCCCTGGGAAATTGTGGCGTAGTTATATTTTTTAATTTCGTCCTAGAAATAACCTTTTTTATTTAGCTTAAGGAAACCAAATGACCAGTACCACGCCAGATTCCAGGTGGAACCCGATTTGATTATGTCGTCTTTACCAGATTAACCCTGCGATCGCAGCCTTTATGCTGTTGACCGGGATATGATGACCAGCGGTAGCCGCAACGGCATACTAGGAATTTAAGACCTAGAACGCTGTAAAGAGGACAAATGAATGACTTGTTATATGTTTTTCTTTTTAAGCTTTAGGTAAGACGGCAGCAGGCAATAGCCAATATAATATAAAATACAAATTTAGAATAATTTTTTCTTTACAACCCTCTGATTAGGAAAAGACGATCATGCAAGAGTAACGACGTATCTATATGCGTCAAAGCTTATGCATACCTATTTACGCAAAGGCTTTGGCATATGACAACCTCAGTCTTCAGAATACCGCTTTGGATGCCAGAAGACTATATTACCGCTGTTTGTAACAATCTTTTAGTATTACTTTAATATTTAAATAACTAAAATAATTAATGATATCCGCAATCAACTGTATACCACATTCGTAAAGTTGATTATGAGCAACGAGTTGTACTTTCCCAATTTATAATAAACACAGACACGGAAAATTATTCACTAACTTTACTCTGAACACAAAATTTATAGTACGTTTACCACGAAATTTCTCAACAATGAACGAGTCGCTTGGGTTTTAAGCTTTATAAATTTAGTAACTGTGATCTAAAATAGGGATAAGCGGAATCATAGTTGATATTAATCACTGCTATCTATATTTATAGATATCAAGAACTCCGCCATTTGTTCAAAGAAAATATACAACTTACAGCAATATACTTAGTAGCTGTCATTACATAACATGAATTGTATCTTATTTTAATTTAATAATTATTTTGTCTATTTGAATGTAATATATTAAAATTCACTCTTTAATAAATAGTTATTAAAAAAATTCAAGCAAACAATCGGCACGTGTATTAAAAATTTCCTTTAATCACTTTTCTATGCATACTTCTACAGTAATTTTGGAAAAACCACTGTAGGCGATATCACTATCAAAAACAAAAATAATATAACTTCGGTAAAATAAAATTACAATATTTATAATCTAATATTTATAAACAAAATAATATATTTTAATTCACTTTTAAGTCATGATCTTCTTAAGTATATAAGAAAAGCTCCACGAAGCCAAAAATTTATAGGTAATTTTTATAGGTCAAATTTATAGGTATTCAGTTTTTCAAACACTAAGTTTATGCTATTCAATTACTTAGGTTTTTTGTTTATGATATATTGCACAATTGTAGGACGCCCCTGACAAGATGAGTAATAACCTGCGAATCGGGACTGGCAGGAAATGGATGCTACGAGCTATGCTACTAGCCAAAGTCAAAGGGGCTAAGTGGGCTATTTTGGACAACACCTAAGACACCTATCCAGCTAGGTTACTTATGGACCTATGCAGCAGTGGGTTTCAGTAGACTGATCTAATGCAAGTATTTTAGATTATTTTCATTTTTGAGCTCAAGGCTGTTAAGTATTTTCATAGATGTAGTGCTCGTTATTTATGTGTTTTGTAGGCACTGGTCTATGAAGCCTTTGATGAAGGCAAATCAATTAGAGATTTACAATCGTCAATCGATTAGAAACCTAGAAAATAGAACCTTACGTTACAGCCTCACTTATTATTTAGTGCACTAGCTTTTAGCGAACCATATCACATCTACAAAAGCAGGTAGTAGGCATTCTCCCAAAATCCCCTAGGCAGCTATTATAAACACTCTGTTATCTTTATGTGAAACTATAAACATGTAAAGCTGCTGCTACACGGCAATATAAACAAAACATATGTACGTGCATTAAATTACCTGTTATACTACCGCTTCCATATGCGTTATTTAGTTTAGTATCCCAAAAAATTTAGCATGTTATGTTTTAATTGGTACTAGTGGGCGTTTAGTAAAATTTTTAATTTAAATCTTATTAAGGTTCTATCGCCAAAAACTATACGTGTATAATTTTACAAGGCTAATTGACGTAACTTTAAAAAAATCGCTTATATATATATATATATATATATATATATATATATATATATATATATATATATATATATATATATATATATATATATATATATATATATATATATACATATACATATACATATACATATACATATACATATACATATACATATACATATACATATACATATACATATACATATACATATACATATACATATAATATATAACCAAACCAAAACAAAAAACCAAAAATATACATTTAACCAAAAATATAAATAATGCCAGTTAATTGTGGATATTATAAGGTATAATTTAACGAGTATTAATGATTCAAATTAAAATTAAATTTCTTTAGTTATTGTGTTTTGTTCAACAGGTATGTTTTTACGGTTTAAAAAGAAATTGTTAAATGTTAGAAACAAAGATGTAATACAAAAAAATGTTAAAAAAGTTTATTCAGTATCTCGTATTTATTACCCGGGCTCTTATCACTGGTTCCTCATGGAACGGATAAGCGTCACAATCTTGTATTGTGAGATGTTATCCCAAACTTCTCGTACAGATATTTTAAGCTAACCAAGCGTCTTCGTAGCAGGATCTCTCACTCTAACTCGTCTCTTTAACTCATCCCATAGGTATTCTATGGAATTCATATCCGGTCTTCTTGCTGGCCAGCCCATAACCACAATATCGTCTTCGTTCATTTACAATATCTCCGGTATGAGCCCTGGCATTGTCCTGCATAAAAATGAAGTATTCGCCAATAAAATGTGCGTAGGGTACCACATGAGGGTCCAGACACTCTTCGATGTAACGTGACCCATTTAGTGACGGTAACTGAGGTCCAGATATAAACGCAAGTTCGGTTTTTCTATCGACGCTTATGCTTCCTCAAACCGTCCATGGACCGTCACCGTAAATTACTCTTTTTCAATGCAGCACTGTACAAAACGCTCGATATACCTTCTTTCTTCCGTCATTACCATACAATATGATCTTACTCTCCTCAAAAAAGAAAACTTTGATCCATTGATACTTTCAATCAAGATTCAAGACCAATTTAAGAGCTCATGTGCAAAGTTGAGGCGCGCTCTTCGGTGGTCTACCGTCAATTTTAGGCTATTAGCTGTTTTTCATGCCACGCTCCACCACTTTTTTCTTATGGTAGAATCGCTTACAGTCAATCCTTGAACCTCACGGAGCCGCTGCTGCAGTTGAATAGGGTTAAAGTGGCGATTTCTTAGAGAAATTGACACAATATACCGGTCATCTTGTTCAGACGTGACTCGATGTCTACCAGATCCTGGATGGCGAGTAAACATACTAGTCTCCCGATAAATCTGATACACTCTATTGACAGCAAAGAGGCTTATATGCAATCGTGCATCCACAACACGCTGACTATGCCCTGCATCTGTTTGTTTTTGTTTTGATGTATAGTTCACTACAACTATACACTAGAACTTCTAATACTAATTAGAAGAATAAAGAATGAATGGTAATTGATAATTATTGTGCCTTCACCTTTTGATAGGTAATGGGCCCAGTGATGAAGAAGATAGTGATAAATATGGGACAGTAAGAAAAAAAAGAGTAAGGAGATATAATTTGTGTTTCTAAAAGGGCCGAAGTAAAGGTCGTGTGAATAAAAGTCAAAGATGGCGGAAACTAAATATCCGATCCTTACAGAAAATACATTCTTCACCCTTTGAAAACACATAATTAATATTTTGCTTGAGGAGAGGAGAGTAAAAGACACAAATAACGATGAAAGATGATCTAAAGGCGCGATTATTAATAGTTCAATGCTTGGATGATAAATATCTATCTTATACCGTGAGAAAGAATACTAACCTCTGCGGCCGTGGTCGGCCTGTCGTAAAAGGCGACAAGCGTGTTCGCGATGCCACTGGCGTTGCAAATACCCATAGGCGACGGTAACTGCTAAATTCTAAGCGGGCCGTCAGCCTATCTGCTATCCTACAGCAATAAAAAAATTTAGATATAGTTACAAAACGTGGAACGGCAGAGGAAATGCTAAATTCTTTAAAGCAATTAAACATTTCAAAGGAGTAGTATAATAAACAAAATTCATTTAAAAAAGAAACTCATAACAATTAAATGTTTAACAAATGAAAATAGAAAGAAACTATGAATGATACAAACATGACAATGAACTTTATTAAGGCAAGACTACTTGATGCAGAAATTAAGCTGGACTGTAAAAATAATAGTTATAGTGAACAGGAACCAAGTATTTATAACGTGCTATAAATGTTAAAAAAGAGGCATATTGGCTCTAGTCAAATAAGTCGTGCGCACATAGGTAGAGGCGTATACAGAAACTACTCTAACACCCGCAGTAACAAATTATAAGACACCTGTAGAAATTATAAGAGGTAACAAAGATTTAAGTAATTTGTAATTTTTGGAAGTATAAAAAGTCTATGGAATCCGGAGGAAAATAAAATTGTAATATCACATAATATGAGATTTGATGAGAAAGATTTTAAATTTATATCTAGTGTAAATAATAGTACTAATATTCGTACACAATATGGGGAAGAAGAAGACAACAATGAATGTAGATCTCGTGAAAGAGAAATACAGCAAATTGATAGATTAAGAGAATAAGTATACAGTAGAGATGATAGAAAACCAAGTACGTAAGTAGTAAGAAAACGAAAAAAATTTAAGAGATAAAATTGTAGAGAAGTTGTACCAGATGTAAATGGCAGACTTTGGATATCACAGAGCTTATTTAACAATCACGCTCAGCTCAGCTCAGAGCTCAGTTAAAAAAAACGATAATTTATGCAAAAAAAATGTGATTAAGTGCAGAAATTTCGATGGAACAGACATTGAAATCTCTACATTCATTTATAGGATGAAAATTCGAAAATTTAAATTCAAATTTGGTACATTATTATGTAGACTAAACTACCACTAAACTCACCCAATTGACTTGAAATTTGGCATATTTACTTAATTTGCGATGTAGTGAACGTCACTAAAAACAGATTTTGCAGAAATACTATCCAAAATGTATTTATATATTTCTAAAACTGTACATCCAATTGATTTGAATTTAGCATGGTTGCTAAGCAATTTTATCTTTTTATTTATTATTTACTGATAAAAAAACAAATAAAATAATGTTTGTCAACTGAATTAGATAATTTAATTAATGATCCATGTTTTTATAATTTTACACACTGGCCACACGTTTGAACGTATCTCTCAAAATTTTATATCAGCACAGCACATCTGCTTAGACGTGATTTCCACTCCAGGAATAGTATGCTGCTGCCACTTGCAATCTATCAGTTCTGCGACTGACATGACTGATTCTCTACTACTTTAGTGTGTTGAATAAAGCGTTTATAAAAAATTTACTTTGGCATAATGTACCCCAGCCCTAATGATATGATAGCAGCACCAGAGCTCGTAAATTAGATTTTATCTGAGTCAACGGCTCATTAGCATAGGATGTTGCACCCCTATCGCGATGCACCATCCACTCTGCGCTACGCTGACCACGTTATAAACTGAAAACACCGCTAAATAACAACCCACACGGTGGTTTTCACACCGAAACCAGGTACAAGATATTTCATAATAAATAACCAAAGCATGTTTTACAAATCTATTATCATATGACTAATGCCTTTTAAGGTGAATATAAAGGCTCTAGAAATTATTAAGAGCCATCATTATCAATGTCCAAATATTAACTTTCTAAACGTTTGACTCAACTTGAATTATCCGTGCAGGGGCGGAGAAAGAATACTAACCTCTGCGACCGGGGTCGGCCTTATCTAATCGTAGGTAATACCTGTAGAGTACAGCAATATACATATATACCTCACACATAAAGTTAAAACTATATGTCTGGATAGAAAGAAAGAACATCTACGGCCTGGGTCGGCCTGTCGTAAAAGGATGGTCGTAAAAGAACAACCCAGCCCAGCTACTTGGTAGGGCCTCAAGCCCATCTGGATGGCGACCACCTTTGGCCTTAAGTATGCCGCCATAATAACCTTGTGTTGTGTTCTGGCATTAGTAACCCAAGTTCCTGTACCCTTATGGGACGGCAGCGTGTTCGCGATGACACTTGCGTTGCAAACACCCATAGGTGACGGTAACTACTAAATTCTAAGTGGGCCGTCAGCCTGTCTGTTGTCTTAAAGCAATAAAAAAATTAATATTATGTTATATGATGTTTTTATTTATATACAAATTAACAATCTGATAGATTAAATTGTGATTGCCTTCTGGGCACGGCTGGGGTGGTGCAAACGGTGGCTAGAATCCGGCAACTCGGCCTGGAGGTGGCCTTGAACAAGACGGAAGCCCTGATTTTCTACGGGCCCCGCCAGAGGCCGCCACCGGGCCTGAGCATAAGGGTGGGAGGCGTCTGCATCGCCGTCGGGCCGTCCATGAGTTACCTCGGACTGGTGCTCGACGGGCGATGGAACTTTGCGGCGCACTTCGAGCGCCTGGCGCCGAGGCTAGTTTGGGCGGCGGCGGGACTCTCCCGTCTGCTGCCGAACATTGGCGGGCCGCGCGCAGTCTGCCGCAAGCTCTTTGAGGGAACCGTGCGGTCGATGGCCCTTTACGGGGCCCCGATCTGGGCGGATCGCCTGACGGCCGGAACGACGGCGCTGCTACGCAGGCCGCAGCGCGTCCTGGCCGTCAGGGCGATTAGAGGATACCGCACGGTGTCCTTCGAAGCGGCCTCCCTGCTGGCCGGATCCCCACCATGGGACCTCGAGGCCCGAGTCCTGGCGCTGTTATACCAGTGGGAAACGCGTGGCTCTCACCCCGCGCTTCGCGAAGTTGAGGTAAAGCGGGCCAAGCTGGGCAACGAGGTGCTCATGGTGGAGTGGAAGGAGCGCCTCGCGCATCGATGCGGTGAGGCCCGTCCTGGCCGAATGGCTGGAAAGGCGTCACGGCGCCCTGACCTTCCGCCTGACGCAGGTACTCTCGAGGCACGGTTGCTTCGGGAGGTACCTGTGTCGCATAGGGTGGGAGATAACGTCGGGGTGCCACCACTGTGGCGCGGGCGACGAGGAGGACACGGTGGACCACACTGTCGCCGTGTACCCTGCGTGGCGCGAGGAGCGCCGCGCCCTCGTCGCCCAAATCCCAGCCCTGGTTCTGTCCATGGTCGGGGGCGATCCTGGATGGACGGCCGTCGCCTCCTTCTGCGAGGCAGTCATGTCCGCAAAGGAGGCGGCGGAGCGGGAGCGGGAGTCGACCACTACACTCCCCTCCCGCCAACGCAGGCCACGTCGGCGGCGCCGGACGGCAAATAACACACCTCCGGCCGTCGTAAAAGCGGCCGCGAGCGGCCCCTCGGGGGAGGATCCACCGCCCGCACTATTGCCGCGAGGGTGAGGGCTGCGTGCTGTTCCGCGGCCCTCCTCAACTCCTAGAATTGTTAGGAGAGCGCCGGGGGGACGAAACCCTGACCCCCTGGCGCCAACACTTTAGAAGGGGCCCGCCTCAACACAAAGGGCGGGCCAGCGCTGGCCCGGGCCACGAGATCGGCAGGCCATATATCCGTGGGCCCGGGCGTAGGCGATAGGAGAACAGCGGGGTTTTTTAGTGGGTAGTCGGATGGCCACTCATCTTTCCCGGAGTCCCACATATCCCTCGGTCCCCCCGGGCCGGGGGAACCCGTCAAGAGAGGTTTTGCCACGAGACCAAAAAAAAAGAATAAATGGTAAATATCATAATTAAATCAATGTAACAAGCCTTGACAGTTAATGTTTTATTTTATCATTGTATGCTCCCAAGTCCAACGATCACTGTGGTGTAATGGAAAAACGTACTTCAGTGCGCTTGCGGAGGTCAGGGGTTCGATTCCCGTCTCGTGTTTGGGTTTTTTATGTATAATAAGTATTTATTAAAAAAAGTATATATAAAAAAGTAATAAATATATCACTTGTCTAGTACCTATAACACAAGTGTTATGCTACTTAGTTTGGGACTGATGGCGCTATGTGAATTGACACAATTTTTATAAATTTAAGTTTTGATTGTTGATATCCTCTGATCGGTTTGTTTAGTTGTAAATAACTCAATTCACTTTTACATTTGAATAACTAATGATAATTTAATTTAAATTATGAACGAACTAAGTGGTGCAATGGCTTTCGCACGTCAGAACGCATGCAAGAGTCACGGGTTCTATTCCCGTTTCAAGTGTATAAGTAAAAAAAGAAAGATAAATATATATATAAAGAAAGATAAAAGAATATCAGTTGTCTATTACCCATAACAAAAGTGGTTAGCTTACTTTGGAGTTAGATGGAGATGTGCGAATGTCATAGTATATTTATTCAGCGTATATATTTAAGCACACAAAAACTCATATAAATCAACAACTTTACAGACCTTTCTTACTCAAAAGTTTTAAGTAAGCTGCAGTGACTGTGTGGAAAAATGCGGAAGGACCGCGTTAGGATCTCCCGCATTCGCGGCAGCCTTCATGTCCGTGATATTGAGAATAAATTGCTGGAGTGTGTCGTCTTCGCTGGTATGGCCACATTTTACGGCAACCGGCTACCTACGTGGGAAACAAATGTCTAGCCATGCCGCCTCCACTGGGCCACGGCAAGAAGGATAGACCCAAAAAGTGCTGACGAGATGTCGTAAGGCCACCCTTTACGATGTGATGAGTGCTAATGGACTGACTACCGTTGATGCTAAAGACACTATCTGAATAAGTCAGCATATTACAACCTAAACATCTTCTTCTTCTTCGTCATGTTCTTCATTCCTGAAGGTCGTGTTCGTCTTGATAAGCCTTTACGGAGACGCTGACGAACTGCCTCCACACCACTCTGTCCTCGGCCTGTTTTAGAGCTGCAGGCAAAGTGAGCCCCGTGATAGCCTTAATTTGATCATAATAACCTAAATATAAATATCATTAAATTTAGTGATTTAGTTACAATTGCATCACAACACTTATAAACTTATAAAAATAATAAAACACCTTTCCAATAAAAAATAAATCAAATCAAAATGGCTGATATAGTGATATAGTTTCGGCGGTTTCAAGATAAATAACAAAAAAGTATAGCTTTATAACTTATACCATTACTTTGAAATATAGCGATAAAATGGGTATTATTAGATAACTTAATGAACCTATTAGTTAAGTTTTCACGTATTCAGCAAGGAGTCTGTAAGTCTAGCTAATTATGTTAATATTTGTTCCACTGACGATATAAATGTGGTTTGGTAACCTGTTTAGGGAATCGTCGGAGCCTCTTGAGAGGGTTCCAACCAAACTAACAGCCTGCGACTGGAATACTGATCAACCTCACTCCCCATTTTAATATTCAATGAGAGCTTTTTGGTTGCTTAATTAATAATCATATAGTTTTCTAAGAAATCGAAGTTTATATTTACAAGACCATATTGAAATGGATATTATGAACTTATTTTATACCATATTGTATTTCTACTGTATTTTAGCAGATGTTTTCATGGACTTAACTTTTAAATAAAGGCCGTATCTGAAAATGAAATAATTTGACATATTTTTATTTCTAATAACAATATAAAATTCATGCTTACAATTTATAGAAAGTAATTTCAATACTTACTACTGTTTTATCAAAGGAACTTAAGAAAGTATTGGTTTTAGAATTAATATAAAGTATGACAACCAATAGGACATATTCAGCACGTAAAAGAAATGAAGAAAGTGTGACTATTTCTACACGTATCTACCCAGTTGTATGCTTTCACTACAGAATAGTAAGTAGTTTAGTGTTGTAACAAGGCAAAACCACAACACGCCTTTACCATCGATGCCACAAGGTAACACTTGCTATTTTTTGCAAAACCCTCTAAGCCATTTAAATGGTCTACACAGTTACTAAGTGAGCTGTTTGCCTGACTTTTGAATTCTAACCATAAAACAGTTAGTATAATAAAAAAGAAGAAATTTCAAGAAATCTAAAAATAGTTATCACATTATAAAGTGTGTTCCCCACATTTCATTTCTTTCTTCAGGCAACCCTTTTGATTATTGGACTGCAAATAGTTGACAAGAATAATATCAGAAAATATAATTATAGTGGTAACATACTTATTATCAGAAGAACATAACATACAAGAAATGTTAACAAACAGTATGTATAAAATCAAATGTATTAAAAAAGCACAGATTGGATGGTCTAAGATAAAAAGTTAATTAAAATAATTAAGCTATTTAACTCAAAAGGTTTTTATCGAAAATGTGGCAATTAAGTCCGATTTTTGACCGAAGCATTCAACTCGTGCATGAAAGAGGGAAAACTTTTGAATTGAAACGCTAATTGCCTAACTTTTTAGACGAAATATAAATATTTTACTTCTAATTTTGTCATATGTTACTACAATTTGCTGTCACGTATTTAAATGATGTAATTAATGACTTTAATTAGAAATCAATTATTTTCGAGATACCTTCTAAACTTTCATAAGGGTCTTCTATTAAAAAATCTAGACACGATAGATATATGCTGATTCAACTAATTATGAGAGTGGAGGGAAAAAGACGGGCTGGCCGCAGAAAGATGTCCTGACTGCGAAACATCAGGATCATCCAAATATTACATGAAACTGTTTAGTCTCGCTGTAATGACGAGTACAAAAAGGTAAAAGTCGACCTTCAGGATTGAAAAAAAAATTATAAATCGATTAGAAATACCTGATTTATAACTAAAAGTTTAAATAAATGTATTTGTACTAGCAAATAAACTTACTTCATAATATAATCAGAGGTTGTCTGTTAGAAATCGCTCATAGCGATAAGAATGCCGATTGTACTTTATTTATCAGTATTTTCTTGTTGTAAAGTTGATCTTAATGAGTGCAATAAAGTATCATATTATTATATTTATTTCTTAATTTCACAATTTTTTATATTTTTTACAATATACACTTATTTTTTATAAAGACAGTACCATAATATTTTTTTTTTAAATCAAGCATAAAATGTCCTAAAAGACATAAAAATCGTCTTCCAACAGCAGCGGGTCCTTGCAGTTCCAAACAACCGGTGGTCAAGCAACAGAGTAAGGAACCTCCTCACAATACGTGCTCTATCCAAGAGAGCTGCCTTCTGTACCCGACCCTTAGTCCCTTATTATTATTATAATCTTCAAAAAATAGATACAAAGGGAAAACTCAAGCGGTTGTGGGATCTACCTAACATAGGGATGTCGAAAGTCTTTAAATTTTCTATACAGCTTATCATTTGCAATACGCTGAGAGCTGCTAAAAACTAAACTCATAAACTGGTATTCATTTTCAAATAGCTTTCACATAATTTGCATACTAAAATTTGCAATATCGATGGGTCCTATGTGTATGGGCCAAACTAACAATTTGACAATTTTGACTTTTTTAAGGTAAACGCATCCTATCCACATGATTAATCATGTGAGCTATTAAAACAAAAAAAATCTGCATGAAAACACGACTTCTTAATAAAGTATAACGGCATATTATGTAGCATGCATTTAAACGTACAAGATCCAAAGAGTAATTTGAGACTTATACGCGGGGAGTTCCCACGCGTTTGTTTATAGTTTGGGCCAATCAGCTAGTTTGATACTTATACGTAGCACGGAGCAACGGCCGCATTGTGATGAATACAAAATCTCATTACTGTGTTTAAGTGTTACAATTTAGATTATTAACTAAAAGATGTCATCCAATAATCGTGCTAAGTTTAGTAGAAGTCAGAATTTAGTGAATTGTGGCATTAGGAAATGAAAATAGTAGTGCACAGGGAAACGACTTAGGTTATAAAAACGACGATTTTATAGAAAATAGCGATGATGACCTTTGTAAGTATTAATAATATATTTCTACAGACTAGTAAATGTTTAAATCTTGATTAGTAATTATTGTTTGATTAATAAATTAACTTAATATCACGACTTTTTAGAATGAACGGCCAATGTGGTACAATAGCCCTTATACGTGTTTTATTCTAAAAAATACATTTACGCCCTACAATATTTTTCCTTACTTTTGGCCTCTTATTATGCTTAGCGAGGGTTGAAAATTATCGAATATTATATATTTGTTCAGGATATGCCAAACTATAATAATTATTTGCAATACTTACTATATTTAAATACTTTACATACAATATTACGGTCTAATCTTACATTGCATTGTTTTTTCAGCATCTCCTTTGCCATTAGGAGCTAGTGAGATATTTGAAAATTACAGTTTAAGTTTACTCAAAGATATATTACGTTTTGCAAATGATCCATTTCCACAAGAAAAACAAAATGATGCAGTATTAGAAAATTCTACTTTGGTCGAATCTGCTAACATGTTTATTTCTAATAGTAAACTAACTCAACCCCATGAAAAATGGTGAAAAATGACAATCATGAAAAAAAATATAGATTTATATTCAAAATGTCTTTCAGTACAAGAAACAAAAGATTACGTTTACGAGCCGATAGTTAGCAGTTCATCAATCGTAATAACAAAGAATAATTTTAATCTATCAGGCAAAAGTGTTTTTGAACCTTCAGTCAATCATCAGAGTGAAGAATCGATTCAAAATATAGATCTATTGGATGATAACGATATGCGCGATCTCGATAATGTTACTCCAATACTATCGTCTAATTATAGTTCTTTTGGTGAGGAAGAACTTATTCCCTCAGTACCATCGTTGTTATCAAAAGCAACTGCATCATCCCCTGTCTCATAGTATTACTCATCAAGTGATGTTTCAACTCCTACACGGTCCAAAAAAAGAAAATTTACTAAAAAAAGAGACAGTGGAAGATTGCGAGGAAAATTTCGCGATGAGTGGATAGATTCGAAAAGAAAGATACTTAAAAATTCTGGGCAAGCGTATAATAGTAGAAATGGTAAGTTAAGGCATGGGAAACAAATAGGTGAGCTATGTCAGACCACATGTAAACTGAAGTGTTTCGAAAAACTTGATGAAGGTACAAGGACTGCTATATTTAATCAATTTTGGATGATTAGAGATCATTCTAAACAATATAACTTTATTGTTAGCTATGTAGTAAGAATAAATAAAAAAAGAACTATTACTCAGAGTGAATCACGAAGATCACACACGTATGTGTATCATTTGCCTATTACTCAAAATAATCAAAATACGAAACTAGTGGTATGCAAGACGATGTTTTTAAATACTATTAGTTGTGGGCCAAAAATGGACAATGAACAGCAATGAATAAATTTGCTGATACAAATACGCTCACTCTGGTTGATAATAGAGATCGACATGAGCACCATAGAACATCTGTTGATGCAGAAATGATCAAAAGTGGGCTGGACCACGTCAAGTCATTTGAACCAGTCGATTCACATTATTGTCGTAAAGACAGTAATAAACTTTATTTAGATGGCTCTTTAAGTTTATATATATATATATATATATATATATATATATATATATATATATATATATATATATATATATATATATATATATATATATATATATATATATATATATATATATATATATAATTAACAAAAATCTGGCTAGATCCTTAAAAGAAAAGGATAAACGTAATTCACAAAATGACAAGAAAATTTTCTGCGCTACTTTTGATTTGCAAAAAGTCTTGTTGTCCCCAAGTGGTGAGATTAGTCTATTTTATTACAACAAGAGAATGAAAGTATATAACTTATCAGTTTTTGATATTGGTAATTTAATTGGTACCTGTTACTTATGGAATGAACAAATTGCAATGAAGGGATCGAACGAAATAGCGAGCTGTGTTTATGATATAATTAAATTAAAAAGTCAAGAAGGTTGTGACAATTTCAGATTTTGGTCAGACAACTGCACTGGTCAAAATCGAAACAGGATTATTTTTCATGTATCTTTACGCAGCTAAACAGTTTAATTTGAATATAAAATACTGTTTTCTTGAGGTAGGCCACACTCAAAATGAAGGCGATTCCATACACGCCACCATTGAACGAGCTTCAAAATATAAAAATATTTACACACCCTCTGAATGGAGCTCATTGATTCGATGGGCAAAATCAAAAGGAATTCCTTATAACGTCATAGACGTACCTCAAAATATGATTTATAACTTCAAAAAGGTGCAGACAAATACACAATTTAATTGGACTAAAAACTCAAAAGGACAAAAAATCCTTTGGTCTAAACTAAAACAAATTCGTGTAAGCCGAGACGAATCATACGTTTTGTACTATAAATATGATTTAGGTGAAGATGCTATTGAAAATTATATTAAAATTTTAGATCAGTCAATGCGAACAAGAAGACGAATTGCCGATAGACCAACAGATATTCCTCTTCAACTATGTTACAATCAACTGTTACCGATAAAACCTTCTAAGAAGAAAAGCTTGCTGGATTTATGTCGAAAAAACATTATCCCATATGTATACCACAGTTATTATGAAAATTTAGTAGCATCTAATGACATTGTGACTATGAATGATAGTGACAACAAAGACAATTAGTGATTTTTCACTTATAAATGAGTAATGTTGTATTTTTTATATTACCTAACTGAAAACACAGTTAGTAGGTTAGGATTGTAAAACGTATAAGTGTCAATGTGATTTAATTATCTAAATATCCAAATAGCTTTTATTATTTTTAGTTAATTATCAACTGCTTCAGTTGTTAATTGATTTTTTTTAAATTGAAATTTAAATATATTTCTTTTGTGCAACTTAGTATAATACACATACGTGTACAATATACATTGGCCAATTTGACACATTGGCCCTTTTATGGTATTTTAAATATAAATAATTTAAACAAATACCAACGTAAAAGGGCCAATGTGCAGTAAAAAAACTGATAAATATAAATATGAAACAGTGTAGTATAAATAAAGAAGACAATTGTCTTAGCAAACAAGCAAAGTTTCGTAAATTTTGGTTTTATCAATCTAAAATTATAAGTTTAAACTTTGGAAGCCTCTCTTGTAAAGTTGTCATTTTGCATTTTGGCCCATATACATAGGACCCATCGATATGTGCATAGACTTCTTTATTAATTAACCGTATAATAGTAGTTGGTTTGATTTAAATTTATGTATTACCATTTCTGATATTTACGCGAACATTATATTGCTCGAATTTAATATTTCCAAATTCAAGAACACAGGTATGTACATGCAGGAACGATGGCATAGCCGACTGTAGCACATAATAGTGATAGAAATATGAGCTAGCTACGAAAAATAAAATTCTTGAGCAGCATGCACGTAACTTATTTGCAAATACACTATATATTACTATACTATATATTTTTTAAATATACATACTACGTATGCATACATGCTTCATGACCACATACTTATATGGGGCGATGTAACTTTCACCAGGGTGCATACTTTCGTGTTTCATGTATATTAAAGATAAACTATAATGCTGTTATATTAGTAATGGCTTCAGGGATACAGTTTCGTGGGACGGTAAATTAATTATATATACAAAATGAATAACGACTGAATTGCATAGTTATACTACATGTTACAGAGTGTCTTCTTCCGGATTGAAGGTTACACCTCAGCAAGGGAGTATAAACACGAACACATTCCCTGTCAATCCCGCGAGGACCGCATTGTAGCATTTGAATTATTTATCAGTTTCCTTTGTGCCACTTCCGACTATTCTCGAGATCGATTTTCGACTCAACCCGTTTTATTGTTTTACTGAGTATTTCATCGCGTGAGATCTGTGAGTGACATTCTTTGATAAATTCTCGATTGATTTGTAAATACAATTCATCATTTATTCGATTTATCAATCACACTATTAATTTGTGTCGTAATCAGATGTTTTGATTTTATCATAATTCATAGAAGCTAAATAATGTGCTTCAATTATTAGCTTATTTTGGTACACATAACTAGTCTGTTCAACTACATTTCTTATAATAATTCCTTATAATAGTTCATTTCCATTACGCCGCCTGTTTTAGTTAGAGTTCCAAAAATATAGATGAAATTTCAAGTTCCAAGAATTAGTTATGACTAAATTTAATAATAGCAACTGCATTACATCGGGAATCCTAAAAACAAATACCTCCTTCGTTGTCTGTAAACTAATAATATAAATTAAGAACCAAGTAAATAATATCAATGCAGCTCTATTTCAATTTATGACTTTTATTACTATACTACCGAAATGCTGTACTGGCCGTTTTGACGTTTGTCCACTCCATTATTAATTAGTAGTTACATTTGAAAGAGCAAATTGCTGTTCTTTATTGTCAATAACTGCACGTCGCTATTGACAATAAAGAACAGCAATTTGCTCCTTCAAATGTAATTACTAATTAATAAGAAACTTCATGAGTGGACAAACGTCAAAACGGCCATCATAGCGTGTCGGTAGAGTATTAGATAACAGTTATTGACATGATCTGTCATAGAATTAAGTTTACAAACACCTCTTCAATAATCAAAATTTGAAGTGAACTGAAAAAATACGTGTCCATCCAGTTTTATATATTTTCTATGACAAGTAAACAGAAAAAAAAAGATAATATAGATACTGTAAGGTATTTGTCATTACACCTACTGTACTGTACTTATACTTACACCTACTGTACTTATACTTACGGTTTATTATTTTTTATAATAATAAACCGTACATACATTTTTAAGCAAATTGAGGGTTTAATTTACAGACATTGATATGAAGTTTTCTTTTATAATAAAAAAATTACTAGATTTTTTTGTTTATATTACAAACCCTATTTCATTGAAACATTGTTCCGAATTAGATTTCTTTTTGTATTCCATATTTTTCTAGCATAAAACAAATAACGGAACGAGAACAGCACGTTTCAAATGAATGTACCAGATACATATACACAAAGTAGTAATTTCTTCCTATATGTGGTTCAGTATTATCTCATGAACTCTCACATTTTGCGATCTGCTCCCACTCAATTGCAAATGCCTTTTGTTCTTATGTAAGCATTTGAATGGCTCTTTATGTAAACGCAACTTTGTTTGAGGTTTGTTCACACTCTTTGTCAAAGAAATAATCTAATCCATAATCTTTATTATGTTGAGCTAGGTTTTGTACATTCAATAATATAAAACTACCAAAATAACTTACTTCTAAATTACTCGGAAAATAATTTCAATTTCGGTTCATTGGTTTATTAGAATAATCTATATATATATATATATATATATATATATATATATATATATATATATATATATATATATATATATATATATATATATATATATATATATATATATATGATTTCCACGTATATAGTCACTCATCACGATATCTCTGGAACCATTAGAACTAAAGACTTGAAATTTGGTAGGAATATTCTTTTCATCGAGTAGAGGTCAGCTAAGAACGGATTTTACGAAATTCCACCCTCAAGAGGGGTTGTGGGGGCGTTAATTATTTATATGAACAACGTTTGCCGGGTCAGCTAGTTCCTTTATAAAAGAACTTACTATCTCAATCAAAAAGATTAAGAAAATTCGATTCCCATTATAATATTACATATATTCTCACATACTACGGATGGGTATTAAAGGGAGGAGGAGGAGGAGGGAGGCAGGAACAAAAATTGTCAAATGGTCACATGGTATGGGTACGTTTCCTTAGTACTTAATAATCGTGAAATAAACCGCTAATCTGTGTTAATCAATAATTCGACTTGGGCTTGGGGTCAAGCTCAGCAAGAACATTTTATGGGATTTAATCTTCATGAAAAGCAACATTTAAAAACCATTGTGTACTACAAAATGCTCTTATCCATATCACAGATAAAATATTATGACTTGATTCGATATTTATTCCTTCACGTCGCAGAATAATCTTGAAAAATGTGTTGTTTATTAAATAAGAAGCCCGGTGAAAGCGATGCCGTAAAAATGGCACCGAACAGCCTAACAAGAACAAGGATGTCTTTATGAAATTATGTTTTGCCCTTGCGTTGAGTGGCTGACGTTGACAAATGACGCGCGGGCTGTTTTTCACTGTCAGATCGAAGTGACATGTTTTCCCCAGACGGTGAAGTGTGGAATCGGTAAAGTGATATAGGTTTACTAAAAAGCTAATCTCTAATGCTATTTTGATATTGCTTAAAATGTGCTTCATTTTTGCACAACGACAAACATATCACGTAATCCTTCTGTTTCAAGAATAACATCAACATATAATATATAATTATATGTTGATGTGCACTTTATCTATCTATTAGATAGATAAAGACCGTTGTGATTTGGGTTTTTTTATTGCTGAGGAACAGCTGATAGGCTAATTTAATAGTAAGCAGTTTTTGTTACCCATGGATGTTTGCGACGCTAAAGGCACCGCAAACACTCTGCTGTTCCATAGGAGTACAGGAACCTGGATCACTAATGTCGGAATTCAATACAAGTTTATTATGGCGGCATACTTCTATAAGTATATACCAAGCAGGGTTGCCATTTAGACGGGCTTGGGGCCCTAAAACGTAGCTAGGGTTGTTTTGTCGCCTTTTACGACAGGCCGACCCCGGCCACAGAGATTAGTATATTCTTACTCCGCCCCTGCACGGAGAAACGAAAAAGTGGATATTCGATGAAACCAAAAAGCGATACCAAATAGTGAAAAACATAATATGTATAACCTGGCATGTGTGTATGGTTGTATATAAGTATGTGTGTGTGCGTGTGTGTGTTATTTATGTAGGTATTAATCTAATATACGAACATATTTATTTATTAAATTTAATGAGCCTCCCAGTGTTTACATATCAGCTTTAGCTTTAGCGATAAGACCGCCCTTTGTGCTATCTAGTTTTATATTATATTTTTATATACCTGTACCTTTGTACCTATTTTAGTACAATCAAGAGTTTTCTATCTATATTCATAAATAGGATTTAGCGTGCGAGAGAATGAGATAAAATACAAGTATACAGTGCATCTTCGTCCTCTCTTTGTTCGGGACTTCGTAGGTTTTATACACTTTTTTTGTCTCGGGGAAAAACCTCTCTTGACAGAATATGTGGGACTCCGGAAAAGATGTTCGGCCATCCGACTACCCACTAAAAAACCCCGATGTTCTCCTACCGCCTACGCCCGGGCCTACGGCCCGGCCTGCGGATCTCGTGGCCCGGGCCGGCGTCGGCCCGCCCTTTGTCTCAAGGCGGGCCGGGCCTCTTCTAAAGCGTTGACGCCAGGGGGTCAGGGTTTCTTTCCCCCGACGCTCTTCTGTATTGACTCAAGGAGTTGAGGAGGGCCGCGGAACAGCACGCGGCCCTCTCCCTCGCGGCAATAGTGCGATCGGCGGATCCTCCCCTGAGGGGCCGCCCGCGGCCGCTTTCTACGGCGACCGGAGGTCGTTGCTTATCCTCCGGCGCCGACGACGTGCCTGCGTTGGCGGGAGAGGAGTGTGGTGGTGGACTCCCGCTCCCGCTCCGCCACCTCCTTTGCAGACATTACTGCCTCGCAAAAGGAGGCGACGGCCGTCCATCCAGGATCGCCCCCGACCATGGACAGAACCAGGGCCGGGAGCGATAGGTGCGCGTCCAATTCTAGACGGGACTCGCATCTCCGTCGTGTGCTAGTCAGGCGTGGACACGACTACCAGACGACACTCCAGAAAAACCAGGGAGTCGCCTAACATTGTAGCCGGCCCAGCAAAGCCAACCGACAGCGAGGATGCGATTCCTGCCCCGGGAACACTCTCTGTGCAGGCGCAGTCGAAATAGGCATGGTTTCGACTACCAAATCAGGGCCCGGGGCAGAACCCGAGACCCCAATCAGTATTCGCAACCATCCCACCGGGGACCACGCCACGAACAGAGAGCGAAGTTGGAAAGAATGTAGGAGGTAGATGGGAAGCAAGGTAGGACTCTGTCGCCTCGGACGGAGAGGGGAGTGAGGCGACGGATGCTCGGGCACCTCGGGTACGCACACCCGTGCACTCCTCGGACAGAAGAGCGCCTCTGAGGGAGGGTTTTATACACTTAATATATAAAATGTTATCTACTTTTCTGAAGTTTCGATTCTGCTGTAAGTGAATTGCACACACACACACTTTTTTACCTAGAATGTTTTAAGTGCAAAACTGACGACACGGTTGCCGTGTGGCACCATAAGTATGCAGGTCGTCTTGTACAGTCTTACAGTACAGTCTGTGGATTCAATTCCGACGGTAAAACAAAAATGTTCTGGCCTATGTGTAGTTGTCCATGAATAGGTTTATGCAAAAGCCCTGGGATACACATAGTGCAGAGCTTGATAAAATAATTACAGCTATTTATAAAATTTCACGAATGATAACGTAAAGTCCGTTGATATTGTCTGACTGATAAAATAATTATCACCTAACACTTCAAATTTAATTAAAATTAAATGGCTTTAATATTAACTAAGTACATGTCCATAATTAATTGTTTATAATTTAAATATACACTCAATATATTTGAAATACAATTAAGGGCTTTAAAATACAGTAAATCACAATTAATAAACCAAACTAACCATCCTTGTATTATGACTGGTATACAAGGAAAGTATCTTCAAGGGCAAAAAATACTGTGTCCGTTAGATAAGTTACAAATAATGTTGACTTTTATATATGTGAGATTAATTATGGTCTTAAAAATAAGATCCATTGCTCGGGCACAATTAAACTAGATTAAAACAGAAAGCATTGTTTTAATATTGATTTATGATTTCAATTACTCTGCATTGAAGCTGATAAATGAAGAAGGGAGTCAAGCACCCTATTACATCGAACCCTCGAGTCTGCTTTAAATCAACGACTGATATTATCGTGCATTCAGTTGCACCCCCTCGTAAGCTAAATTGAATATTAGAGACTGCACTTAAATATTTGATTAAAATATTTGGCGCAAAATTTTCACTTAATTAAAAAAGCAAACTCTTGTATTTTATTAGTGACTTTTTACAATTTTACCATTTTAAATCAGTTTGAATGTAAATACCGTTACAACTCATAAACTTCTCTATCCTATTTTTCTAAATCACTTTACTTTCTAAATTAAATCTTCCACAATGTTTTTATTATTGCTGTAGAACAGCAGGCAGGTGACGACCCACTTAATATTAGCTTAATAGTAAGCAGTTAACGTCATACATTGATGATTGCGACGTCAGGGGCACCGCTGACATGCTGTCCGCGTAGGGGAACTGGAACCTGAGTCACTTGTGCGGGAACACAACACAATATTATTATGACGGCATATTGAAGAAACAAGGGTTGGTTGTCATCCTCTACTCTAGCTATACCTGAATCGCTTCAGCCAAAAATTGCGCAGTTTTAGAACAGAACCTGGTCTAAGCTACAGATAAACTATTTTAAAAAGTTTGGAGCAAACAGCAGCTAAATTTTCCATGATAACAGGGTGTAAATCCACAGACTCGTAACCAACACAGATTAGATGCCCGTATTTTAATACGAGCTAAAAGAGGCTATTTGCAATAGAATTATTTTTGCTGAGAGTAGAATAAATTATATTTAAATTAAATAGCTTCATCTATACATCTGTACAAAAAAATAAAATTGGAGGGTCTGTTTGTAATATTAAAATAACCGCTTTTTACTAAGTGCATTCGGACGTATACACGGTACATATACCAAAACAACATTTTTTTACAATTTTTGTCTGTTTGTTTGTTCCGGCTAAGCCCTGAAATGGCTGCACCGATTTTGACGGAACTTTCACTGGCAGATAGCTGATGTATCAAGGAGTAACTTTAGTTATTTTTATTTTAGAAAAAAAAATAGTTTTTGTTAAAAATGATAAGTTTCGGAAATTAAAAATTCTAATTTAAGTTGACCTCAGATTTATATCATCAAAATCATATGAAATAGGGTTCCGCTTAGGCTGGACTTTGTAGGTTCGAACGTACGTATTCCGGAGGCGCATGGCGTAACAGTTGCATTCGATAATACTGACTGTTTGCATATTTCATTTATATTTTAGAGTTTATAGGGTTTGTAATCCAAAATAAACCATAAGATGATATATCTTATATCCAAAAAATTCTGCCCAAAGTCACCATTCCACGCGGACGGAGTCGCGGGCACAGCTAGTAGAAAAACATAATTAACTTACTCTATAATATAAATAATGAAATGCAGTGCTTTTGCTTTGCAGCTTAAAAGCAAGCATTTTAATTGTTACGGTTGATATTTTTCCTGTTTGAAAAATATACACTGACGGAGTCATAAACTGCATCAAAGTAATAGACGACTTTGAAATAAATATTTTAACCAAGTATGCAGACTTTCTATACAGATTTAAATTGAAACCACTAGATTGGTTCGTGAACTTTAAAACAGCGTAGGGTCATATCCTTAAGTTTAAGTTTGTGTACTGAAAAGGACCTTAAGACTTTTTTGAAGAAAAAACAGAAATTTAAGGAAAATTGGTTTAATTAAAAAATTGGTTTTAACAATAGACACAAACTTTATGCAAGGGTTTATTTATGTTTTAATAAGGTGTATTACCTCCACGTGCCCTTATTACGGATTCTAATCGGTTCCGCATAGATTTTATTAGGGTTATTAAAAGATCTTGCGGAATATTGTCCCATTCTTCTGAAAGTGCTGTTCTTGGTGCTGCCACTGTCTTGGGCAAAGGGTTTCTCGCTTATACAGCTCTTTTTAAATTGTCCCAAACATGCTCAATGGGATTAAGATCCGGGCTGCGTGCTGGCCTTAGAGTATACATAAGCAAGCTATAGAGCGCTCGTTAGCGAGTATGAACTGTTAGCACGGGTTTGAACAGTATCGAAGTCGCAAGGGCGACGCTATTAGTCACGAAGGGTCGAACGCGCTGATTGTTTCTCCCGCCGATATTTATTTTAAATTTAATGTTATAAGGGTGAAATGTGCAGTACCAAGTTGTAAGAATGATTTACGGAAGCAAACTAAAAAGAACAATGATATTTCTTTTCATCGGTAAGTAGTGTTTTGATAAGAAAACATAGATTTTAAGAAAATTACTCAGGTGTTGCGGGAGGCGCGCGAATGGGTTCACGCAGCATGCGCTCCCGCGCCCCCCGCTTCCGACCTTCTCAACATTGGAGCTAGTGCTGTACAACTTTGTACTCGAATATTATGTAATAACATGATTTTATTTATTTTTTATTTTTATTTTTTTCTTTCTTTATTTAATTTAAGAAAGTAGACTCTCTAACAAAAATGCTTGCGCAGCTTCGTGAAAATCAACTAATAACACAAGAACATAATGATATGCAATATAATAGCTCTTACAACTTTAGACCATTTGCTGGTCTAAAAGGGGTGATATCCGCTTCCTTTAACCTTCTTCTTATTGTTCGTTCACTCACGTTTACTCCACGCACTTTATTAATCTCGGTTTGGATGTGAAATGACGTGAGGAAACGATTTCGCAGGGAAGTTGTAACAATAAATCGGTCATCACGACCGGTGGTTGCTCGAGTCCTGCCTGTACCACGTCTCATTCTGTAAGAACCTGTCTCCACAAACCTTCTGTATATTCTAGAAACCGTAGACTGGTTTAAATTTAAATTTCTACCAATCGTTCTTTGATCCAAGCCCTCCCGCACCAATGCTACAATTTGAGCCGCTTGTTCGGACGAAGTATCCATATTATGGTTCAAAAACTCTCGATGAGTTAAAAAACTAACCCAACAATTCTGCTGGTAACAATAATTCAATTGACAAAAGAATAAAAAATCAATGAGAATCAATTTAAAACTTTGCTATATAACACGCAAATCTGATACTACGAGTAAACTTTCTTTTCCCGGCTATATTCATTTGTTTTACTGAAGTTCTATTTTTAAATTTTCCTTTTTTTTGAGATTAAGGCCGACTTGCACAACCAATCACTAAACCGATTTAGCGCTAAACTTATTTAAATCGTCATTCTGTCCCTGTCACATTGACAATATTTGACAGGGACAGAATGACGATTTAAATAAGTTTAGCGATAAATCGGTTTAGTGATTGGTTGTGCAAGTCGGCCTAAGAGCCAGTCTCTCCATATTTATATAATTTAATCTAAAAAGTTTGCATACTTATTAAAAAAAATAATTTCAAAGTAAGCCTGAACTTTGATGCAGCTTATGAGTCCGTCAGTTTATATATCATTTATTCGTTTTGTAAATATATTAAATGTGAAAGTTTGAATTGATTATAATAACATAGAATATGACAAACATATTTCAAACATTTTTCACATTTTAAATATTAGGTATAATGCAATTGTATGTACAATAAGCAATGATGTTGTTTCTGATTTATTGAAACTAGTTATGATATATATATATATATATATATATATATATATATATATATATATATATATATATATATATATATATATATATATATATATATATATATATATATATATATACAATTAATTATGTTACTTATTCATAAGGCCAATAACAGGTTTTTCTTATTTTATATAACACTTATGGACGTGAAGCAAATAATAATCCTCATTTTTTTACCTATAGCGAAGCAGAAGCGAGGAATAAAAAATATTTACAGTTAAACAGATCTAGAATTAAATATAATATAAAGATATCATTAGAGTATAGTATAAAGATATCATTAGAGTACATATTATATACCTACATATAAACTAATGGAAAAATGAAAGATATATAAGACAGAGAAGAAAAACAAAAAAAAGTAAAAATTATCTAAGAACGTCCATCATTAATCCCTTAAATACTTGTTTAGTGTGGAAGAAAATGTCAATAGTACTGAATGTTGTGTTATAGGTCTTAGAAAGACGGGTAAAAATACTATTGCTAGCATAGTTACTTCCGTGGGATGGTATATGGAATAAGGGAGTATGGCGTGTTCTACGGATCGGTGTATTAAATACAACTCTGTTTAACAATTCAGGGCAGTCTAATTTTGAATATAAAATATCGAAAAGTAAACACATGTCTAAAATCCTTCGTCTATTTTCAAGAGTTAATAGGCCGAGATTCTGACAAGTGCTCTCGTAATTTGTGTATCCTTTACGAAGTTTGCAGTTAAGATGTTTTGTAATTTTTTTTTGAACTTGCTCCAAGCGGTTTATGTGGGTTATATAATGTGGTGACCAGACTTGACATGCATATTCCAGAACGCTACGAACATATGCGTAATATACACATTTAATGGCTTCAACGGTCTTGAAAACTTTACATGATCTCAATATGAAACCTAAGTTTTGGTAAGCTTTTAAAACAATTAATTCAATATGCTCTGTAAATGACATTTTGCTATCAAAATTGACTCCCAAATCACGAATCACTATTTGTTCTATTGATTATAGAACCGTTAAAATTATAATTATAATGTAGTGGTTTCCATTTCCGAGTATAACTACCTGGCATTCATGAACGTTAACTTTAATTTTGTTTTCAGTGTAATATTCGTGCAAATTATTGAGATCTTCTTGTAATGCAACACAGTCCGATTCTGATTTTATATTAATAAATATTTTTTTATCGTCAGCATACATTAAGTGTAGTGCAAATTTAAAAACTTCCGATATATCATAAAGATAAGTATTGTAGAATAACGGTCCCAAATGCGATCCTTGTGGGACACCAGTTGGGACCGTAATGTAGTCAGATTTATATCCACCGACTACAACCGCCTGTGACCTATTCGTTAAGTAAGACTGTACCCAACGCAACAGATCGCCGCGTATACCTAACTCAAATAGCTTACGAAGAAGGATCACGTGATCCACCCGATCGAATGCTTTCTCAAAATCCGGGTAGATCACGTCGACCTGTCCGCCTCCATCTATATTGCAGAGTATGTAATCAGATATGTATGCAAGGTTTGTGATAGTAGACCGTTTACGCAAAAATCCATGTTGATTAGTTGAAATTCCTGAGGATATAAACGGATAGATTGCATTGTATGTTATTTTTTCGAAAATTTTAGCAACTGTGTTTAGAATAGATATGCCTCTGTAATTTTCAACTTTTGTGCGTGACCCTTTTTTGTGTATGGGCACTATATGGGCCTGTTTCCATTTTTGAGGAAATACACCAGTCGAAACAGAACGATTGAAAATAAGTGTGATTGGGGTGGTTAGTGTATTGGCGCAATTTTTCCAAAACAGCGGTGGGACCTCGTCACTACAAGCTCCTTTGTGATCATTTAACAACAACAACTGTGTTTTTATATCTTTTGAGGTTATTTCCAAGTCACTTATGTTATATATTTATAAATAGCAAATTATTTTTGAGATTTTAACCTACATAACAGAGATGAATCAGATCGATTAACTATCGCAGCAACTTGAAAATAAATCGAACGAGACCGCTGTCAGGTATTATTTAGGTTGAGGCAGATTTATTTGAGCCCTCTCCATCTATGCCGTATTGGTGCACATACAACATAAAACACGATTTATGTGTCCTCCTTTCCTGGATTAAAAGAAAACCCATAAAATACGATATTCTTTATTTGAAGCCTATGATCGATTATCAATTCGCAAATTGTCAATTTTTCTTCGTATCAATTTTAATAAAATAATAATAAAAAATTAATTCACAAATCAAAATTGAATAAAAGTAAATTTTTTTATATTTCTTTAGTTCATCGAAGTGAAAATGATCGGGAGATGACGTCAGGGTGCCACCACTGTGGCGCGGGCGACGAGGAGGACACGGTGAACCACACTGTCGCCGTGTGCCCCGCGTGGCGCGAAGAGCGCCGCGCCCTCGTCGCCCAAATCGGCGTGGACCTGTCGCTCCCGGCCTGGTTCTGGCCATGGTTGGGGGCGATCCTGGATGGACGGCCGTCGCCTCCTTCTGCGAGGCAGTCATGTCCGCAAAGGAGGCGGCGGAGCGGGAGCGGGAGTCGACCACCACACCCTCCCCTCCTGCCAACGCAGGCCACGTCGGCGGCGCCGGAGGGCAAATAACGACCTCCGGCCGCCGTAAAAGCGGCCGCGGGCGGCCCCTCGGGGGAGGATCCGCCGCCCGCACTATTGCCGCGAGGGTGAGAGCTGCGTGCTGTTCCGCGGCTCCCCTCAACTCCTAGAGTTGTTAGGAGAGCACCGGGGGGACGAAACCCTGACCCCCTGGCACCAACACTTTAGAAGGGGCCCGCCTCAAGACAGGGCGGGCCGGCGCCGGCCCGGGCCACTAGATCGGCAGGCCACATATCCGTGGGTCCGGGCGTAGGCGATAGGAGAACAGCGGGATTTTTTAGTGGGTAGTCGGATGGCCATACATCTTTCCCGGAGTCCCATATATCCCTCGGTCCCCCCGGACCGGAGGAACCCGTCAAGAGAGGTTTTTCCCCGAGACCAAAAAAAAAAGTGAAAATGATGTTACAATTGTGATTAATGTTTGAAAATTTCGGATATTGATAAATTATATTTTTCGCTATGATGATATTATAATTAAATCTCTCAGGAGCTGAAAACACAATGTCTAGACTAGCGAAAATGCCGCAAGATTGAATTTAGCCTGTCAGAAATTGCAACCAAAATCTAGATTTGAAGTAGCGTTACATAATGCTCTAACAGAGAGATTGTCTGAATGATGACAACTAGAAACATTTCGAAATCTTTGCTATCTTTAATAAAATAGTCTACAAATTGTATGTATGATAAAAGTTCAACTATACCTAAATTGCCCATTTATAACGAAGAAATTGTGTTTTAATTAGTCGTTATGATATACTTAGTTATATAAAGATGACTTTATGAAAACTGACCCCATGTAATTGGATGATAATCTGCTCGACTGAATGACGATTTACGAGATTACCTGTTTCGAAAATCAATTTATGAAACTATCAAGATTAAACAGCTCCTTCTAATCTTTTTCCGATTTGTATATCAGATTGTGGTTATGAATAAATGTAAAATTCACGAAGTTAGAAGCAACCAAAATCTAAATACATAATCTTTTTTTATCGCCGGAGGCTTGTATACAAGCTAATTAATATGTAGTCGTATCGTCAAGAATCCACTACATTAATATTAGTCAATGTTCTCTCAGCTTCTTATTTGAGAATCTGCTGTGAATAAACGCACAAACTAATATTCTGGAGGGCCTTTGTATACAGGTGCGGAGAGGACCTTAGAATATGCATGAATACCCTAGTGAAACCAAGTATTATTGGATAAGAGCACTATGATTGGCATTTTCTGGCCACTTATTTAGTGAAATTGTTATGGCATTTATTTTTCAAACCACTTAGATTTGAAAAATAAATGCCATACACATTGAGATCGCAGGACGGTAACTATAAAACGCAATTTTCAAGTAAATACCTTTTTTCAGCTATTCTAGGGATCAGTCTAAGAGTTAGCTTGTAGTACGAGTATATTTATGTAAGTTGGTGATGATGGTCTATTCGTGCATGTCAATGATGAAGGCGAAGGTAGAAATTAAAATAGTCCAAATTAACGCTAATCACAATGTATTACTGATACCTGATGAGAAAACCAGTAGGCCGTGCCGCTACCATAGACACGACGTTCCGCCAGAGTGAATTTAAAAATCACTTATCAGTATAATAAAATATAAGTATGGTCTATTTACAATTTTATGTGCATTTTTAATTAGAGAGAGTTCACCTATTCCGGGATCTATCCCGGTCCCTTTGGTCTACCAAAGAAGAGATGAATACTGCGTAAAAGATGATGATATGGCGAAAAACAGTATAAATGTAAATATGACGGTTAACCGAAGAAAATGAAAGAAGAGGACACGTTGTGCCAACCATACATAATGTGGAATAAGGGCACTTGATTATAATAATTAGTTTTGTTAGTACGAGGACCACGATTTTACTGATTTTGCACAGTGCTCTATGAATTTTTATCGCAACTGATTAAACTTGAATAGACAAATACCCCGTGAAATTAATTTCAATTGAGTTGAACGCAGACTCATTTTGCCATCTTCATTTAACATTCATACCTTGAGGCACATAATTCGTACCAGTGATCATGGAAAGAAGCGGTGTCTCGTTATTTCTTTTTCTATTCGTAACAGAACTCGAAATAAATTATATATTAAATTGACATTAAAGGGAACTTTGGGGGATTCGAGATAAAATATGTAAAATAAGTTGACGCTTTATGTTTATTGCATTCCGATAGCGACGGAGTAGCTATTTGTAAAATAGCGACGCACAAAATAATATCTCTGATATTATAGGCGGTGTCAGTGATCGTAAAAAGTTAATATTGGGTGCCATCATCTGTGATTTATGTAAACTTTATTTTATGAGAAGTTTTAGGGATCTCGATAAACTATTTTACTCTATTTTATTAATTATGTCATAAGAAAACTCAATTCTGCCTCACACATTTTGTTTAGGTAACATGTAATGTGAAATTAACTGCTTATGTGGTATGGTATTTATTATATAGTATGGCTTTAGAATCAATGCCTAAGTATTTGCTTCGACAAAACTTACATAGTTTAGAATTAAACAAAAACTACTACTATGATCTAGTGTGAAAGTATTTGATTACATTTATGTTTTTAGCAGCCTCTTTTATGTTCAAATCTCCCGAGCGTTAATTTATTAAATCCTGTCTGCAGTTTAAGCTGTCAATTCGTTGTTAAAAACTGTTATAAGGTAAAACATAGCCTAATATACTCTTCAGGAAAGACTCCAACATATAAAGAAAATGCTATATAACGCCGTGTAAGCGCGTATGTATTGTAAAATCAAATTTAACGGCTTATTGGGACAAAGAGGCACTGGAGTGTGAAAGTGAAATTTTACTGAAATAAAAACACGAAATTTATTTTTATTTGATAGACATCGTAAATTCGTGGCGTAGAGTAAGTTACGTCTTATTTTGCAGACGAATATACTTGACTCGATGTGGAGTGATACCTCCCTCCAACCCTTCACGAGAGCACTTGTATTCAGTAAATCGAAAGTCGTTACACAAAACCGAGATAAATTTTTCCCTATCACTTATAGAGCCAAGTCTTCCCATTTCAGTAACATGCTTTGTTGGTTTTTACGCCTTTTAACGCCCGAGTTTTATTAAGCCGAATATATTTCAAATAAATACACATACTAGTACATATTCACCCTTCTCTGTAAATTTAAAATGTCATATATATGCTCATTTTACTATTATATATTATACAATGTGATTTATAAAGTATCAAAAAGTTGCGGTACATTATTAACATTTAGGTCGAAAGCATGCGTTCAAAATCAGTGCGTATTTTAATATATATAAATAAAGTGTATTATTATATTAGTAACATAAAATATTGTGTTAAATAGTTCTTACCATCTAACTTACTACTTCTATTTTAAAATAAAATTTAACATTATCACTATTCCCAAGACTATCGTAACTTTTAGAAAAGAAAATGTAAGTTGAGATATTTCCTTGGGTTATAATTCAAAGCAAGTAGTCAGCGAACGTGCTCTGTTGGTATTAATTATGTCAATATTTGTTTTTCTGAAGACGGGATGAGCGAGCGAAAGTTTCTTATTAATTTATGTGTATATTTATATATATAGCGAAAGAACCATTAAGTGATTGCTAAATAGATTCTCGCTTTAACACATTGAGGAAATAAACGTGATCTTTCTTGGGACATCAAAAAGCATGACTTTTTTGTCATATATAAGATTATAAGAGGCATAATGAAGTAATTATACAATATCGGTTTTGGAAAAATTTGATTTTTAACTGTTTTAAGTTGACCATCTAATTAGAGAGATGTATATGTTAATATATCGCTAATAGTTTCAGGGATAATTTCATTGTATGCTCCCCCTTAGAACCGTCTGTACAGTTGGCGGTCGACGTGCAGGCAGTCATTCCTGAGCAAATGATAATTTCTAATGCCGAGGAATGCTGAGATGCTTTAGTCATCTATAAAAATAAATAAAATTGGAGGGTCTGTTTGTAATATTAAAATAACCGCTTTTTACTAAATGCATATGGATGTATACACGGTACATATACCAAAACAACATTTTTTACAATTTTTGTCTGTCTGTCTGTCTGTCTGTTTATTCCGGCTAATCTCTGAAATGGATGTAATAAGGAGTAACTTAGGCTATTTTTATTTTAGAAAAAAAAAATAGTTTTTGTTAAAAATTATAAGTTTCGGAAATTAAATATACCAATTTAAGTTGACCTCAGATTTATATCATCAATCATATGAAATAGGGTTCAGCTTAGGCTGGACCATGTAGGTTGAATTTCCAATTTAAGTTGACCTCATATATCCAAAAAATGCTGCCCAAAGACACTATTCCACGCGGACGGACTCGCGGGCACAGCTAGTTAAAAATATGGAAAGAAGCAAATCACTGGGACATGACTGTCTCAGCATCGAGCATTTTAATTATGTAGGTGCTCATTTGCCACTATTGGCGATGTTTTTTACCTTATGCTTGAATCATTCGCATCTACTAGCTGAGTTAATGTAAACCATAGTTGTGCCCGTTGTTAAGAATAAGACTAGAGATGAGTCAAGTAAATCCAACTACAGGCCCATCTCCCTTGCCACTGTTACGGAAAAGTACCAGACAGCCTATTAAATACACTTATCGGAAAGCATTAAAAACTTAATAAGTAATGCACAATTTGGTTTCCGTGCAGGAGTTTCCCCTGAAAGTGCTATTTTATGCCTTAAACATACCGTTAAGTACTACACCGATCGAAAAATTGTTGTGTGTTGATGTTTCCTTGACTTGTCAAAAGCTTTGAATTTGGTTGCTTATAATGTATTGTGGAACAAGCTCAGTAGAACTGGAGTACCTGCCATTTGTACCTTGTTATCAAAGTACTGGTATGGAATGCAAACAAACTATCTGAGGTGGTCTAACAGGATGTCAGATGAATACAGGCTACAGTGCGGGGTGAGGCAGAGGGGACTCACGTCTCCGAGTCTCTTTAACCTTTACATTGATGGATTAATTGAGGAACTCAACGGCAACTATGTGGGAGGCTTTGTAGACGCTACTTGTCTATGCGATGACATGGTGTTCTGTCTCTATCGATCAACGGACTGAGGATACTGACAAGCATTTGTGAGAGGTATGCGTCCGTGCATGGTCTCAGGTACAATCCAATTAAAAGTGAAGTGCTGGTTATTGGAATTGGAAGACAAAAACCACACAAGACTCCCGACACTCCCGTTCCTGGAACACATGATTATGGATGATTTGGGAGCTGATTTAAACCTGAAGCGAAAGCGCAGGGCGTTGGCAGTGAGAAGCAATATGCTGGCACGCAGGTTTGCACGAAGCTCAGCCGAGGTTAAGTCTGTTTAAGGCGTATTGTCAGACTTTCTACTCGAGCAGCCTGTGGGTTCGGTATACGCGTTGCGCTTACAACGTCCTGCTTGTCCAGTATAATAATACATTTAGTGTGTTGTTTGGGCTGCCACGCCATTGCAGTGCATCCGGTATGTTTGCAGAGCCGCGTGTAGTAGTAGATGATTTTAACGCAATAATTAGGAAGAGAGCTGCTTCCATGCTAATGCGATTGCGGGGCAGCGCTAACGGCATCTCGAAGATCATTACGTTCCGTTACGACTATCATATCCAGAAGCACTGGATAGCAGTCGTCACGGGACAAAGTAGTTTTCATATATGTACTAACATAGTTTTAAAGTTATAATGTACACTAACTAATCTATGGATGACGTCTGAAATAAGTAAATAATTATTATATAATATAACCGAAACTTGATTTTTGGTATAATTTATAACACCCGTTGTATTGTATTTTTGAATTTTTTTACATACTAGACAGGTACAAAATTTTACAATTAAATTTGTCAGCTTGAGAGATACAAAAAATCAGAACCAACATTAACAAAAACTCTTGCACTGTGAAAATAAAAGCCTGCACCATAGTGTCGCCCCTTATTTAGCAGGGAGCCATCTGTCCAAAGATCTATGTAGGACCCCTTACATTTCATAAACAAAACACGATCTCTACTTCTAACAACAAGACAACAGCCACAAACCAACAAATTTTATTAATCTTTTGTCTTTTTAATTATGTTTCACCAAAACTCTGGGCTTGACAAGAAATTAGAAAGAGCTGCGGCCCGCGGGCAGGAACCGGTGTCAACTAAATATTGCAAAAACATGAGCGAATATAGAATGTTTGTCGTTAAACGAAAAAATCATAAAAAGAGGGTAAACGCCACGAATGCGAAGAATGTAATTAACGGGAAAATAAAAGAACACATTTTACAGCTTTTGCCTGCAACGTTGTGTAAAGGTTATTATTATCATCTGCTTTTTAAACTTCTCTTTCAATGGCGTGAATTAAACATGAAAATATAAAACGATGAGCATTAATTTCGCCTACCCGTTAAACAATAGGAATGAAAAACGTGGCTTCCAACTTGTATATTTATATTTAAATGGGATTACATATAAATATAATGAAAAAGGCGCACAACGTGAACCCATTATTATCACAATACATAAATTACAATAAATTTAAAAGGATGTTCATATTTAAATTACTTTCATTCACTTAGACTGTAATAAGTAACAAAAATATATTTCATTATCATGACATAAGTAAGCTCATTATATTTAAGAGGTGCTTGCTGGTCAAGGTTTCGTTTCGAGCTGACATTGATTAATGACCAAAACAACATTTTCCTTTTATGAGGAAAATCTTGAATAGGTTTTACCGACCTTTTTCTTTGGTTTTATAGGATAATTATGGAAAACATTGAGGCAGTTCTCTTACAATTAACAGTTACAACAACTAGGTAGCTTGATTTTCATAACTGCATCTTAAGTTTGTGTAGTGACCACGATTGAACAGAGAAGTTCACTAACAAATAACCGAGACTTTTAGCGAGAGTGAAAGTCATCTGCCGCCTCAATCTTGTAGATAGATAGGAACAATTTCAGAACCACGTATGTATGTTAGCTTACAGAGTGTCTGTCTTGAGTCCAAAGTGGCCTTTATACTCATAAAAGATTGACTAGATTTTCTAAAAAAGTTTTATTCGGTATCCCAGTCCTTAATAACTATATATGTAATCATGCTATTTAGCATTCCGCAATCGATCTTGAACTCAATAACAAACTGAAAATTTGTGAAACTATTATTTTAATGTACAGATCGACGATTTCCATCACTGTTTAGGAAATAATTTGTTCAAATGTGGGTTCTCATAATCGAGAGCTATATTGTTTAAAACAAGATATTTTAAAGAAGATACAAAGAGGTCAGGTTTTGTCATCTTGGCTGACGAGTGACCGACATAAAAGTACTTCTAAACAATAATTTTATTGAATTTGAAGATATTATCAAGATACATAATGTATGTGATCGCCAAAGCAGACACCAATGGAGCCGTGGCCACAGCTGTAATAGAAACCAGCGACACCGCAACGTGTTCCATGTAAACACATCAAAAAAGTCTAAGCAACATGCATGATATTACAAATTTACCATTTATACTAACTAATTTCTAAGTCTTTACTCACTCAAAGTGCGTAGGTATGTAAACTTTTTTGTTATTGATGACATACTGGCTGGTTGTAAAAAAAAAAATTCGATTATGTTTTGTTTTTTTCATAAAATTAAATGAAAGGGAATTTGTTTGAATTTAAGTGCATTTTTATTGCTATGTTTAGTCTTGATTTTATAATTTTACCAACCATTTAAATAAAGTTAGCGACAAAATTGAATTGTTAGATATTCTTTACGTCATGGAGCGACGTCATTTGACGGCATATGAAATGCAAAGAGCTGTAGGGATGTTGCAAGCGGGAAGTAATCAATATCAGATATCTCGGCATTTTGGCATTCATAGAAGTGTTATTTGTCGTCTTTGGCAGCGCTACAATAATATAAGGGAACCCGCTGAACAGCATCCAGGCCGTAAAAATAATACAACCACTCTGCAAGACCGGTACATACAACTGACTGCAAGAGATAAGTTTGAGGCTACAGAATTCAAGTAGCGTTGATATAAGTCCCCAAACTGTGAGAAATCGACTGCATTAGTACGGCCTACGAGCTCGACGCCCAATTAGGTGCCCATCGATACGTCATGGGAATCGCGCTCGTCGAAATGAATGGTGTAGAGAACGCAGAACATGGACCCAGGAACAATGGGATAAAATTATGTTTTCCGATAAGTCGCGATTCGGGTTTATACAAACAGGCCTGATACAAACAGGGTGTGAGTGTACCGTCAGCCCGGAAAAACTGAAAGGCCAAAACCATCCTAAAATTTAAATTAGTACATGTTGCTTAGACTTTTTTGATGTGTATATTACACCAGTGTCTCCACAAGGCCAACAACAGACCTCGCCAATGGCATGCACGCAGGTAGCTCCGATGTAGTTACCTGACCATTCTATTATATCAGCCCAAAAAAAGAAAAGTATATTTATACTTACACTTACTAGGTTATATTTAAGACATAACGCGACAAAATTTAAAAAAACACAAGTATATATTTTAATATATTTATAATTGTAGCTGATTTTTAGTTTGTAAATTTATCTATGTAATTATATTTTTACACTGAAATTAATGGTAACTTTATTCAACGTCTCTGTATTTGAATATAAATTTTACAATTTTGTTTATTTCAACAACATACCCGAGTTATATTGATTTTTAATTAACTATGGCATATTAACTTCACAAAGTTGGTTTTCATAAACAATACCAAATACAGTCACGAATAAACTTGAGGTCGTAGAGCGGTTCGAGAAATATCCGTTTATAGATCGCTGTGAGGCGAGAAGCGGTGACATAGACAAAATTCAGCGGGAAAGGTTTACCTAACAGTCTGCGAAATGTAAATGAGTGAGCAGTTGTGGGGAGTTATATGAGAGCAAACGTTTGTGTAGTGCCGTGCGACGGGTGACGGGCGGGTGTCACGTCAGCGGTACTTGCCAAGCTAATCTTTTTACATAATAGTGGGACTGTATTTGTTCTAACCGCGTATAAAACGATTAAATTTACATGTTCCCACATAAATAGATACATATGTAAAGCCCTCAAACATAGTCAAATATCCTACTTGCACACGCCATTATTAATCCCGATTGTTGGATACAGAGCAAAATTTCAGAGTGTTTTTTGTGTCGAAGTATAACGGCAACTTCTCCTTTTTTGGGCTGCCAAGGCCCTATATGTAGTCCGCGCGGCTCTAAGGCTGGTAGTATATAGTAGTATAATACCCCGATAACTACGTCGTACCCACCTACGTGCATGCCATTCTCGAGTACTTGTGCTCTTCACCATGTGAAGACATGCCTACATGGAACACGAGGCTCTGTCGCTGGCTTCTGTTACAACTGTGGCCACGGCTTTATTGACGGCTGCACAAGTGATCATTGCGCATTCCGCTGTGGACCTTCTTGTTGTTGAATATTATATTGTTTGACCTTCTTAAGGCATAAAAAGGAAGCAAGAATGCGACGGCTGTCGTTTAAATTATTCTCCCTTTGTTTTCGCCTCTTAAGACTCTCTAAGAAAGGTATATAATATCAATATTATTATTACTAGCCGGAACTACACAGCTAATTCGATTACAGTTAAATCATGGTAACTAAATGAAATAAATCATTATTGAAGTTGTAAAGCGAGCAGGAAACTTTTTTCCGGTCGAACAAAATCAGCCGCAATTCCATTTCCCGGAGGGACAGCGATAACGACCCTACTTGTACCTTTTACCTCTGTTTTCAATTATTCATACATTAAATTTTGCCTACTCGCTCCTCGTCACCGCGGATTATGTCCCTTTGATTGCGTCCAATGCTCAATCATTTTCCTCATTGGCTTTATTAAAAGTTCCCTATAGGTTTCGAAGTTCCCTATAATGGGTTCTGTAGATTGGCTTTAGACCTTTTAAACTTTCTTATCGCTAGCAGAGACAACAATTTGTGAAGTTAATTAAGTGAACAAAGTGTATTCGTTAGATAAAGATCTTTAGTATTGTTCCAAGAACAAGAATGGATGCCTCTCACCAACTTTCTTATCGTAGATCGTAAGTTATGATTCGAGCCTCAACTTTGTGGGGTAGTGACTTATGCCGTATAATTTGATAATTTCAATCCACTTACAACCCACAAACTCAAACACTCAGTCTTCATTTTAGCATGCAACGTCAGCTGCATATAGTATAGAAGGTGTTTATCCACTAACCTGGCATCAAATCTGCGTCCAATGTTAAGCACTTGTCAGACGTATTGTAGTACGTCCGGCGCCAAGTCGGAACTACGACTTGCGAAAAGCTGTCAACAAGTAGATGCATCAAGTCAAAGATTGAACTAAATAGCGTATCTTGGGAGAGGCATTAGTGGATTTTAGTACATTGATGATGAATAATCAAAGTACAGGCTCTGTTAAAATTATTGAATTTTAATATTGTAATTATAGAATCTTGTTTAATAGTATTAATTTAAACAAGATAAATTTCAGCATTTGACAATATTTTAATGAAATAATGACCATCGAAATGGAAAAAGTATTTTTATTATTAAAAAAATACATTATTTTTTTAATGTTTACTACATTACATTATTTAAATCTGCGGTGAGAGTCGCCAATAAACACTCGTTAATACTAACACAGTTTGTAAACACTTCAAAGGAAAACTATCCTTAATTGAAATATACTGAACGCGACTGTGCCTATCTATGAATAATTAATTTCAGTGTAACATCATAAAATAGTTGAATTTTGCTTCCATCACTTTAATGTGCTAACAGTCACCGAACTAAAGTAAATTGGAGTTTCTGAACAGCGCTGTAACTACTTTTCCTATCTTACAAGTAATTTGTTAACGAGTTCGTATTTCAAACGCGTATTTGTGTAAGTTTTGAAAGTTATACTAGGTAGTACGTAGCTATTGAGTTCTTCTAAACGTTAATTACGGGATATGCCCATTTTATCTTCAGAAAATGTACAATGTTCGGGGCATTAAAAAGTTTCCTTGGGTAAAATCCTGTATCGAGAGGTCTTTAATAAACATTTTTATTGCTTTGAAATATCAGACAGTTCGATGGCCTACTTAATAGTAAACAGTTACTATCGCCTATGGATGTTTGCGACGCTAGTGACACCACTAACACACTGCCATCCCCGTAGGAGAACACTAGACAGGCTGACGGCCCGCTTAGAATTTAGCAGTTACCGTACAGGAACTTGGGTCACTAATTCCGGAACACAAGGTTATTATGATGGCATACTTAAGACCAAAGGTGGTCGCCATCCAGACAGGCTTGGGGCCCTACTACGTAGCTAGGGTGGGTTGTTTTGTCGCCTTTTACGACAGGCCGACCCCAGCCGCAGAGGTTAGTATTCATTCTCCGCCTCTGCACGGATAGATACCCAATAGAACAACATATTAAATAAACAACAGGACATCCGTCACATATAAGCTGGTTTATTTTTCTAAAAACAGCGGAATCCTGACAACATATCAAGACACCGTTCACTAGGTATAAACAAAAGCCCAAATACGCGCTTATGATCACAGATGGGTGTTCGTGTTACTCCTTGATACACCACGGTACAATTATCTTCGATAGGAGAACCGATAATGACGTCTCTTCCGTGCGCGTGTCTTTGGAAATCGCTGATAAGATTTCGCATTATAGGATAATGTGCTATAAGAAGAGCATTTATATTTAACATTATTTTAGTGATAAATCCTGGTTGCAACCCAAATTTTCGCTTCGGTGCCCGGGGTCCGTTTTCCGATTATTTCTGTTTGGCTAGTTTTGGCTTTTACGGGAGGAGTAACTGTCCTCCGACCTCCTAACCTCTAAAAGAAAACAGGAGTACATTAGTTGCCTTTTACGACTTCCTTCGAATGACATGGGGTGACCCTGTTCTTCACACTGGCCAGGGTCACACGTCTCAAATAAGCCCATAAATATCCTATTGCCAGATTCCAAATTATCCCCAAAGGACATCTTCAATATCAGTGCATATCTTCTGCATGATTTTACACGCTTTTTAAGATATTTTCAAAATAACAATTATTATTGACAACAAGCACCCCACACTTTTCTACAATAAAATAATGTTTTTTGTTAATCCCACTATCCTTAATTTACATTTATTGAAAAAAATATTTTTTACTTTTTGTTTGATTTTTATAAAAGCGTGTTTTTTAGTTTTTTTTAAACTATATTTTATTTGAAGTGAAACATCTTTGCGTGCATGAGTGTAAAAATTTTACAGATGAAACACAATATTAGCGTCACGAAGATGTGAAATGTTTTTTTTTTTACTCAGTAATACTAACCTTACTAATAATGACTTATTCTATAATATAATTTTTAAATGATTGCATTACTTATACATATCTATTCGAAATGCGACTTTATTACAATGAAATGACACTTGAATTTTTCTTGCTGTAGTAATACCAACCTTATTAATAATGACTTAAGGATTATTGAAGTGTTTCAAATTATATTCAATGTAATGTATTCAATTAATAATAAGATATAAAATAATAACATTTCATAAATTTTCTTTTTCAAATTTATAAAAGATTTAAAAATTAGTTTGCCAAAGAAGTTTCACTTCTGACATGTGTACGCACACACTTTATTCTACATGCACGAATATTGTACTAATACTGAAACTTCCTGAGTTTTATAAAACAGTTATAATATGTGTATATTAAAAATGAAATTATAAATCCAATTTCGAGTCTAAAAAGAAAGTGTAAAGGAACAAGAATAATTTATAGGCCAAACGATATTGTGGACAAATTGCAGGAGTGTCGCCTTCGCTGGTATGGCCGTTTTACGGCAACCGGCTTCTTACGTAGGAAACAAATGTATGGCTACCGCCACCGCCGGGCCCCGGCAGGAGGGGTAGACTCAAATAGTGCTGGCTTGATGTCATAAGGGTTGATACGCGTGCCAATGGACTGATCACTAGAAATGCAGAAAATCGTGTGAAGTGGAGAAGAAAAAGTCGGAAAGCGGACCCCGGGCGCTAAAGCAAGACTTTGGGTTGTAACCGAGATTCAACGCTAAGATGATGATGACGAACAAAACGTATTTATTGATAGATTAAATCTTATACCCGAAGTTTTAGAACAAGCAGTAAACTTCAAAACTTAATAGTAAACTATAAAAATTTGTCTTATATTTGATTTGTCTTATTCTCTAAGTCTCTCGCCGCAACAACTTCAAAATTTACAATAACTTGTTTTTTATAGTAAGCAGTGGTGCGTGGGTTTTAGAGAAAGGTACGATTCGACGCACGGTGACGATTCGATGTGAGTTCTGATTCGGGCTGCCAATAATATGAACGTGATCTGCGTCATCAACAAGGTACCCTTTGAAATGCTCTTCAGCCGTCGCTCTTATTGCTGAAAGTGTTACACAAATGTAGGTATATAGGTGTAGTACAAACCATATCAGTTTAATATTATAGGAGTAGCTAAAATTCAAAATGTATTTCAGTGATGGATGATTTTCCGCTCATATAAGCATGTAGAAATGTTACTTGACTTACTGACCTCTATCGATATAACTAATTCAATTTTCACTAATAATTAACTTGATTGACATTATATAAACTCAGGTATAATATGGTTGCGACATTTTTAAATAAAAATTTCTAATGGCTATATTCCGGCTTAATAATCAACCACGGTATTTTTCTACTATTAAAGTCCAAAAAAGAACAAGCGCGACGGGCCCATGAATATTAAATAATTTCCAATTGCCCCTCCATCATATTATAAAAAATATTAATAGTCAAAATAATAGGATTACATATTTTCGAAGGTGATAAAATGCTTTTACTCACTACCTGCCGTGAGAGGCCACGGAAAGCATGTGTGGAACTCGGAGGAGCAGTGTCGTCTACCCACTAAAAAAACAACCCCCATGCTCCTACTCCGTTCAATAATAGGATTACCTAATATTCTAAAATTAAAGTGGCTGTACTTCTTTACTAGGACAAAGGTAGAAATAATTACTAAACGAGCGCTGTAGTGTCGTGTGCTGAAAAATCTTATTTCCTCTAAATTAATAATAAATTCGAAAGTAAACAATTCATACAGAAATCGATTACACAATGGAAGGCATTCGGCAACTCCCCCTCATAAAAGCTTGTGTGTTTCAGATAGTTGTCATAAACAGTTATTAATCATCGTGTCACCGTTCTACTTCAAAGGCTCGCTTAATCAACTGCGAATGGTTCCAGCCTGAACCATTACTCACAACCCCCGTTTGGAAATTCTTGCGTGACGTGCAAGTACGTCTCGTATCTAGGTTATCTGATATTTGTTTAAACGTGCGCAAGGATTCAGTGCAGTAAGCTGACACAGTAAACCTTTTTTACTTTCATCAAGTGTCCAGGTTATAGAAAAACTATTACAAGTTGTGTATTTTATTGTACACAAGGGTAAACAGGCTAAACCTATTATTTTCAAATCAATGCTACCATACGAGTAACTTCATAGTTACAAATATATGAATAGCATTCCCAAATATATTTCGAAAGTTTCACAGCTTTGCGTATTCACTTTTAGTATATTTCGTAATTATCGCCTATTTAATGTTTAGTCAGGTTTTACTGTCAACGTCACATGCGCTGCTTGTGAGCTTACCAAGATATTGAGAACTCCTTTTTACGCAAACAAATCCTGTAAAAGATTGTCTGTCAACAAGATTACTGCCGTAGTCGACATCTACGTAACTTGTTAGATATGATTGACACTTTCGGTTAAGCCTTTTGTATCTTTTAGATACCAAAAATATCGTTATGTGGTTTTTTCCAATTTTTATCTATTCTCTCATACAAATATATAATATGTAAAGATTTAGAGCTACAGATAAAATTAGTGAACCTATTTCTTTGTATTCCTCTCATTCATCCTTTTAATCATTGTCAAAGCATTACTAGCATTAATCAACCATATTTATAATTACTCTTATTGCCCTTGTTCGCATGGATAGCTCAAAAGATTAGATTTGTTTGAAACCAACCAAGGGCGAACTGGAACTTTTATTCTATTTGTGTAATACTTATGTTTCTTTACATATTAAGATGTACAATATTAGAATAGGAGTATTCATCAGTTTTATTTAATATACAATTCAAAACAATAAAAGCACTTAACTAAACTAAACCCACCATCGTAGTATATACTCGTACCCTGAAATAAGAGTCTAAACAACAAAATCAAGCACAGTTTCAACTGAAAGCTCTGCATAACATATCAAATAACTTAATCATGATACACTTGCAACGCAATAATGTAATTTTTTTCATCCACCTTCTGAATCTTCTTACTCTTTGGCCGAAGTAAGAGTATGAGATTTAACTTTTAAGTTTGCTCCTCACTCGAGCGCTAAATATTTCAGCGAGATATCTTAAGAACTTTTCTTCAAAGCCTTGTTTTCATAATGCATGCAAGAGCTGAACAGTATGAAGCAAGTACATGCGGTTGTTTCTCACTCTTCTTACTCGCTGTGAAATATGACGTGTTGCTTTGATATTTATAAAATATATGGTAATGTTAAATAACTGTTTTTAAAATATTGGTATCGAATTTCTTCTGCCATATAACAAAATAAAAAGCATATGGCGGATTCCATGGCAAAAGTCTACAAAGCATCAATATTTAATCGTTAATTCTTTACAATCTTGCACGATTACGCCTTTACGATTGTTACAATCATTCGTCAATTGTTGAAATGTTTTTAATGATATAGTTTTCTTTCAATTTGGTATATTGGACCAGTCGAACCTACAATATTTACAAGATATAAGTAGGTCATGTTCTACTTCTATGAAAGGTATATTGCTGGATCGTTTCACAAAAAAACTTGTCATATAGTATTGGGCACAATAACTATTTAACAAGTTTTAAGTCGGGCGTTATATCTTACCACGTATCTCCAAAGGATGTTTTTCGGTTACACATACCCTCCATAAACAGCTTACTTATTAAGTGAAAACATCAGCCTAAGCTGTTCATGCCATCGTGAGATTGGAACCTTTAACCTCTACGCTGATCTCGTAAAAACGAAGTGTGTACGCCAAAGCTTTTACACAATGCTTTTACGTATAAGTAACAAAAACCTCCAAACCTTGGAAAGTCAAATTATGCCAATTTATAAACTATACGAGCGAAGTCCCCCTTAGAGCTCATACTTCATGCATATCAGGAACATTAATCAATACAATATTACTTATCGATTGTCGCATACTGCAGCATTGGAGACGTATATGCACTGCGATATTGATACTTGATTTATCGGTCGAGTCCGGGGCATTGAGGCCAATGCATTGTCAAAGGATATTCATTTCCAACCACTATGGTAATCCTCGAGGAACGCCTTTGATTACCGTACAATGCCCTCTCAACCCAATAGGTGCCCAATGGGCTCGTTCGCACGACTTCAATGTAGCTCGATTAGATAGCATTTCAGTATAGTGATTACACAGAGTAAGTAGCCTTGTATCATATTTAAATATATAAATCTTCTGAATGTGAACAACGGAACTCCTTAATAGCTGCACCAAATTTGTGTGTGTTCAAGTGGATTAAAGAATGGTCTAGATTCACAATTCGGTCCATTGCGAAACGTTTTTTATTTTTTTATTAATGCCTAGCGCCTGTCAGGTCCGCTAGTAATTATCATAAAAGTCTTTCCAGATTTTTATATTTACTTTAAAATCTAGTCTTGTTTTATTTCATATTTTTTTCAGAATATTTCAGTGTATTGTTGTATAAATAGTAAGAATATTGGTAGAATACTTGAAACCGTCGGTTTTTATTACAAAATAAGAGGACTATTTCTGCTTGATTATTATCCGATTTTACTATAGAAGGTTGCATTGAAGTGTGTATATATCTAGGTAATATGGTCCAGGCGGGGTCGGCGCCAAAAAAGTCGATAAGCTGCAAGACATTGACTGCCGAAGTCAAACTTTTCAAGCGACATCTAACTGCAACTTGGCTCTATATTTTCAGACCTCAATAGTTGGAAATAGATGTTCCGTTCGAAAATTTATTGCGTCGTAAATTTTTAAAATGTCGTTTAACACGGCGTTATATAAAGTTTGAGTATGTGATCTTGTTGAAATTTTATAAAATTCTTTTTAACACGTTAGCAATACCTAATAAATCAATCTGATTATTAAAACATGTTTGTTTAAATTTAATAAGTTACTTACTATATTTTGTGCTTTATTCAGCAGATCGTGGTGATATTTGAGGATATTGATAATAATGATTGATCATTATCTATACAAATAAATAAAATTGGAGGGTCTGTTTCTAATATTAAAATAATCGCTTTTTTCTAAGTACATTTGGACGTATACACGGTACATATACCAAAACAATATTTTTTACAATTTTTGTCTGTCTGTCTGTTTATTCCGGCTAATCTTTGAAATGGCTGCACCGATTTTGACGGGGCTTTCACTGGCAGATAGCTGATGTATCAAGGAGTAACTTAGGCTATTTTTATTTTAGAAAACAAAAATAGTTTTTGTTAAAAATGATAAGTTTCGGAAATTTGAAATTTCAATTTAAGTTGACCTCTGATTTATATCATCAATCATATAAAATAGGGTTTAGCTTAGGTTGGACTTTGTAGGTTCTAACGTACGTATTTCAGAGGCGCATGGCATAACAGTTGCATTCGATAATACTGACTGTTTGCATATTTCATTTATATTTTAGTGTTTATAGGGTTTGTAATCCAAAATAAACCATGAGAAATCCAAAAATTTGCCCAGTCACTATTCCACGCGGACGGAGTCGCGGGCACAGCTAGTAATAAATACAGAGAGACAAGAATTAAATGCTTACTAGCATTTACCATTATTGTAATTACAATTTAAAGGTGCCTTTTTGTTGTTTTCGTCATTCATATGAATCTCGATAGATAACATTATTAGTTATTAATTTAAAAATAAGTTTATCAAAAAAACAGATACATTTTTTTTGTATGCCATCAAATTGTACAAAAAGGTACTAAATAATTTTCAATTAGTCAATTTTTACCCGTGCGGGGACGGAGAAAGAAATACCTGTCGTAAAAGACCATAAAACAACCCTAGCTACGTGATAGAGTCCCAAGCACGTCTGGATAGCGACCACCTTTGATCATAAGTATGTCGCCATAATAACGTTGTGCTGTGTTCCGGCATTAGCGACCCAAATTCTTGTACCCTTATAGGACAGTAGCGTGTTGGAGATGCCACTTGCATTGCAAACACCATAGGCGACGGTAACTAAAACTTTCTATTGTGCATCTCAAACCAGATAAATGATACTTCATGTTTGGAATCAAATCAGTACGTAGTTTATTAAATGGCATATTAAGTTAATATTGTAACGTGTTAAATTTCATAAATATAAAAGAACTCTTAAATAAGATATTTCAATAATTTTCACGTAGTTTTCTAGTTAAGAATAGTTTCTTTAGAATTGAACTGAGTTTGTTACAGACAAAACAAGAAACAGCATGGCATTTCCTCAACATGTTCCCAGAAATGAAATCGCCTCGAGACACAACTTCGCATGGGTTGCCCGCGAAATGGGCGGGTAGCTGTATCAAAAGTTATCTGAGCATCGGGTCAGAATATATCGTAATAACATCGTTGGATAAATAAAGGCATATTGAAGCAATGATAGCTCCCACACGACTCGCTCCCCGTTGTATTACGTCCCTGGAGACCAAAGAATGGGGATTATGCACGCCCAGTACAAAATTATTACGTATGAATATTACATTTTTATATATAACTAAGGTTCAATTATGTTTTTATACTTATTTTTATATACATAACCTGCCATTATGGTATATCTTGTACAATTAAGTTTATTATTATATAGGTAATGATGGAACTTAACTTCGATGTAGCCTTTCTTTAAATTTGCATGCATAGATATCATAAAACACATTGCTAGAATTCAACAATATACTTATGGGCCCGCATCAATTTCGGTTGCATAAACCCTAGAGAATTTTACACATGGTTTTTATTGAAATAATATCGTGATGGAACAGCTAGTTTATTAGAATTCTTAAATTTTTAACTTAGATAGATAGATAGATAGATAACACTTTATTGTAAACCAATTATATAAACACAATGAAACTTATTTACACAATCAATGAGTACTTGACTTACAATGGGCGGCCTTATCGCTACAGAGCGATCTCTTCCAGGCAACCCGGGCTATAGAACATTATTGGTGTTACATTGATGTGGAAGGGAGGTATGGTAATAAGTAATAATTATATTTTATTTACATATTAAATAGATAATATACATAAAATTCAATAATATATATAAAATATAATAAATAAATAGATAAACATACTTAAATATCTATATTTGTAGAATACATAAATAAATATATGTTTTGTTGTTACACTAAAGATAGGTAGTGATTTTTAACCAATTTTTTAAAAGTTGGTAGTGACTTAGCTTGTCTTATAGCAATAGGCAGTGCATTCCAGAGTTTGATAGCATGAACAATGAAGGAGTTATTATAAAAAGAAGAAGTATGAACAGGAGTTTTAAGCGATAGTTCAGTAGATGTACGCAAATTTCGGAGGCCAGACGAGTTAAGAAACTCGAATTGATTCCTGAGGTAAATAGGGGCGTTTGGATAAAAGATAAATTTGTAAACGAGTGAAAGGATATGAGTTTTCCGGCGAAGATGGATAGGTAACCACTTGAGTTTTGTACGAAATTCTGAAACATGGTCATATTTACGCAAACCAAATATGAACCTGATACAAAGATTTTGGAGGCGCTCAAGTTTATTAAGTTGTTCTTGCGTTATATCTAGATAGCTGGCATCGGCATAATCCAAAATGGGCATGAGCAAAGATTCTGCAAGCCTAACTTTAGTGGCAATCGGTAGGAAATTTCTGAGTCTATTAAGAGACTTAAAAGAGAAGTAAACTCGTCGGCTTAGTTCAGCGATTTGAGGTCGCCAAGACAGCTCCCTGTCAATAATAATACCAAGGTCTTTAACCTTATCACCAATCTGAATATATAATCCATCAAAATTAATTTTCGGCAACTTTTCCCATTCAACTTTAGCTAGCATTCTGGAACTACCGATGACAATAAGCTGCGTTTTTTGTGGATTGACTTTTAACCCAAATGAATCACTCCACAGCATTATTCTGTTTAAATCTGAGTTTATTGTGTGAAATGCTTTAAATAACTCAAACACAGAAGCTTGTGTGTATATCTGCAAGTCGTCTGCATAGAGGTGAAAGGATGAAGTTAACTGGTTGGAGATGGAGTTAATAAAAATTGAGAACAATAATGGAGACAAAACGCCACCCTGAGGAACACCAGCAATCAAGTCAAAAAACTTACCTAGGCTTCTATTATTATTTAAAACCAATTTATCTTGTATCAATATTTAAAACTTTTTTGAGTAATATGGGTCTTGCGGAAATTGTAAAATAATATATTAAAGACTCCAAAAATAAGGCATATTTTACTTTAAAGCATGTTTTAACTTCTATATCTGAATAGTGTGCACTTTTTGTTTAAATAAACTATGCAGACTTGTAAATATCTATTCTCTGTGCAGGGGCGATGTAAGAATACTGCCTCTCTTGGGTTGGTCTATCGCAAAGGGCGTCTAAACAACCCCAACTAGGTTACAGAGCTCCAGGCCGGTCTAAATGGCAAGCTTTCCGGGTTTCGAAATATAATATGGCGGCATATTTTTTGTGTTGTTTGCAGGCATAGGTGACCAAAATTTCAGTACCCATAAGTGGACGGCAGCATGTTATCGGTTCCTCTGGCGTCGCAAGCATCCATAGGCGACGGTAATTACTAAGTATTAAGTGGGTCGTTAGCTTATCTGCTGACCCACAGGAATAAAAAAAATTATCAATAATTTATAGTTACCTAATTGCCAATAAACTGTGTCCTGAATTATTAAATTTGTACATAGACAATGAATTCCTACGATTTGGCTTTATGTATAAGTCTTAACATTATTTATTTCACCATTAAAAATTATTCTGTTTCAAATTGTATTTACCCTATGCGATGAGTTCCAGTGACAAAGCATTTGAGAGAAAAATTGATGATGTTTTTTTACACTGTCACTACTGTTGTCCGAGTGTAAATGTCCATGTCGACACTATGATTTATTGATACAAACTTTAAAAAACATTATTGCAATTCACACAACGCCATCTAGTGTCAAAGTAAACTGCGAAGCGCTTGTGTTATAGGTACTTGACAACTGATATACTACTTATATATTTTTCTTTTGAAAATAGATATATACATATTAGAAATAAACACTCAGATTCGGGTTCGAACCCATGTTCCCCGCAGGCATTCCGACATACGAAAGCCATTGCGGTACGGAGGTTGCCATGTATAATACAACATATTTCTTTGACAACCTCTGTGGCGTCACGGTTAACGCACTTCGATACGCTGCGGAGGCCATGAGTTCGCGTCTGGGCGTTTATCTATAATATGTATTTATTCACAATTAGCATATTAGTTTTCTAGTACCTACCACACAACTCCTATGCTATTATACATACTTTGGGCCTAAATTGTCCTATGTAAATTGTCTCAATATATATTTACGTGTTTCTCCAAAGAACGAGTAAATATGTCTAAGCCTTACATAGTATTTTGTATACTAGTAAGTATAATAACTGCTGTTGTACACATTTGAGTAAAGAAAAATGGTTCGGCATAACAATAACAATTATCTACGTATTCATGAGACTCGCTTACTGTAACGCGAGCAACGCTTTCGTTTCTCATTAGGTTTGCCCAAAACGTAAGGATATTGCAACTCTGGGCGAAACGATAAGAGGATATTAAAGGTGACTGCTCACTATTAAGGCCAGGAAAAATCTCTGACCTATAACGTAGTCATGTACAAATATGTATAATTATCGGGTAGAATTCTATTGATACAGGGAGATATGAGCCGATTTTATTGTCTACGTTAATCTTAATCACGGTTTGTGAGCAGTCTCCTTTAGCGTCCAGAAATCCTAAGTAGTGCAGTGCACGATTCAGTGGAAATAATAAAAGATACCGTGGAACGTAAATAGATGTAGGAATCAGAGAGCTATTAAGATCATTTTGCGGATGAGCGGCGACAGTAATTGCCGTGTCGGCGTGCGGACACAAAATTTATGGCGTTCACACTGGATAATTGAGTCGACTCGCTAGTTACTGCGTGTGGTCTCCGCGACACCTGACACATAAAGCCACGCAATATTTTTATAAAGCCCCATAAATAACACTCAAATGCCGGCGATGAACTTAAACTGACTTACTTCAACCTTTATTTCTCTCTTTTTTTTCTTGACTTAATCCTCGGGACTCGGGAAATGTGGATGTTTATGTATAACACGTATTTATTTACAAAATAAAAATATATAACTAGTATATATATTTGACGATCTTCTGGTGTAACGGATAATACACGTGAGAACGCTTGCGGAAGTCACGGGTTCGATTCCCGACCAGCGTCTGGGTGTTTATGTATAATATGTATTTATTTACAAAAGAAAAGTACATATGTAGTATAAGTACTATGCAACTTAGTTTGAGACTAGATAGCACTATAAAAATATTAATTAATTATCAGTTTTCCACTATACATAATACAATACGTGAAAATTATCAAAATTCTAGTGGAAGTTTATATATTATTATATAAAATTTACAAAAGAAAAAGAAGTAAAAACTAAATAAAAATGGCGTGTCTTTACCCTGAAGACTGCGAACAATTTGCAGTATGTCCGATGTTAGTGGCCCCTTGTATAACAACGTGCTGTGAAGATGATCCACCTATGTGCTATCCCTGCTTGCCACGATGTCCTTCGCCGAAGGTTATGTATTGTTGTGAAAGAAGCCGCGAGTTTCAATGCCTCCAAGATGCCAAGAGGAAGATTGTTGTGAACCACCACCAAAATATATGAAGATGGACGCATTTTGCGCAAGCTGCCTGTGTCTGCATTCAAGCACAACGGAATGTAGGACCAAGAGTATTCGAAGACGCTCGGCACTGCGAATTTCCTGTTTAGATGCCCTCATGACATAGTTGTCGAATGTGAATTGTGAAATTCGGCGACCCGTCAAAAGTGCCACCCTGTGTGCACCCGGCAAAAGTGCAGGGGCACACCCAAACCGACACTCGGATGTTGTTTACTCAAGAAGAAACTAATAAAAGTGTCGCTTGAGGATATATTAGATGATTGACAACGAAATTTCGTGCCCTACTTTCAATGTGGAACAAGAAAAATAATTTAAATAAAAAGGATTACAGATTTTCCCCCTAAAAGGGGTTAACGTCAGGCAGGCGGCCGGTTGTAAAAACTAAGCCACAACTATTACAACATGTAACATGTTGTGCCGACCCCATATAATGTGGGATAATGGCAGGAGAAGGAAGATAATACAATCCTTCTGCTGTTTATTATAGAACTACTCGTTGATAGGCGCGGCGCGGTTTAGATTAACCTAGAATAATTATTTTTTTCATTATATATTTTATGTCAAAAATAGCCGTTCATCGTTGTTAATTTCTTCCAAAAATTTCGTTTAAAAGTTTAGGATATTTTTTCTCCCGGACTTCGCACTGTCTTCGACGTCCATAATAGTGAGATTAATAACTGACGTATCAGCTTTACGACGACAAGCATGAACTTAAAACATCAATTTCGATTTTAATTTATATCATATGTGTATTTCTTTTGTATTATACAAAGTATTTAAACATTCCCTATTAAATAATAAAAATTCGTATAATATAACAACCTGTTAACTGAAAAATGTTACAATATTTTTACAAAATGAAAATGTATTTGTTACATACTTATAAAGGTTTTTAAAAAAAAACATACCAGTTTCACCTTTTACTCTTTATTCTATTTATACGGAAACACTGAATACTTTGATCATAAATGTCATGTCAATCATGTCCAGGTAAAATAAAGGCAGCTTTGCAATAAATTATTCAGCCAAATAAGGGACCATTTCAGTTAGGTTACATTCCTCGACTCGCAAAAGATCCCTGTTATTTCATTTTGATTATTATGAAAAGCTTAAAGAGGATAATACTGATGTTTGCCTCCCAACTGCCGAAGCCATATCACGTCGTCGGTAAGTAACTGAAGGCACGAATTTGCAGTTCTCCCGAGGAAATGTTTCCACTGAAGCACAATAACGTACTTGTGAGAAGCTCTAAGCGGATTACGAGAGGTTCCGAAGTAGGCTGCTTTGAAACTTACAAGAAAAGCAATATCCATTATCTTGGAAGGGCTTTGTGAGGCCGCGGCGCATTGTCGCTCGCCTGCACCACGGCCACCGGCAACCTATATTGTAGATTAGGGGAATGGGGCCTGGCTCACCGACTCGCCTGAATAAATTAAAAATCATGACTTGAACCCTCCCTTATTAAAATCTGAGACAGGAATGTATTAAAACCGATATTGAACGACATATTTTTCCCCCGACTAATATCATCGTTCGTTAATAATCTCTTTGCCAAACTTTTCATTTATGAAACATTGGTGTACACAAAATATTAAAATGTAAAGAAAGAAAACAAATGTTATTTAAAGAATTAAGAGTAACAAGAATTTCAAAGTAAATAAGAATGATATTTAGCTTTTATTTACTAAATTTAAAACATAGTATTTATACGAGTGTGTTCAATAAATAAATTCCTACACACAGAGAAACTAATGTTATGTAAAGTAGAAAGCAGAATAACTGAAATCCTATTAATATAATGAGAAAGTTTAGATTTTAGTTAGTCAATAACTTTAAGCGAATTTAATATGATACAGTTATAATTTGTAATATAGACCAACATATGAAATATTTTGGTGATGCTTTTATCTCAATAAATATAATAGTACTAATATAAATAGTAGGGATGACACACTGCAGATAACATTTAAATTGACATACAGTATTAACTGATTAACTTTATTAATCAACAATATTGGTCAATTAAACACTCACACTCATTTATACCTTTTATTTATCACTGTGGAAGAACACTCGGGAGTATCAAAAAATATAAACATCTTATACAAATGACCAAAGCACACCGATAGAATTAAAAAACAGTCATCTTGATTCCAATCACAAATCAAGTTAATGGTACTAAGTAAAATGTGGGTAGTATAATATTAAATCACAAACACTACAACTGTTCAATATAACTTCAGAACTGCTAACGACATCTATCGGAAAATTGTGAACTAAAATTCTTATTTCTATTATTAATTAAACATTCCGCCGGCCAAGGACGACTCAAGTCCTTAAGACCTGACGACAAGATATAAACCAAACAAAGTAAAACAAATTTCTGGTTACTAAGAGTCAGACTCATCCAGGGGCAAAGGACATATTTTCACTATAGGTCGCTTAAAAATATTGTCCTTGTACTGTAAAGTTACAACTCTTGTAACACCATCAGCACCTGGGTGTTTCTGCATAATACGTCCCAAAAGCCATTTTCCAGGGGAAGTGTGTCATCCTTGACGAGAACGACAGTGCCGAGGGGAAGATCAGGTCGCTTTATGTTCCATTTGTAACGATGCTGTAACGTAGTTAAATATTCGTTTTGCCAGCGACGCCACAAACAGTGCACCATACGTTGGATTATGTGCCATCGATTCAACGGACTTAAGTTAACATCAATCAAAGACGGCTCAGGAACCCCAATTAAGGGCTCTCCGACAAGAAAGTGACTTGGGGTTAATGGGGGTTCGTCAAGAGTAGAATTGATAAGAGTGAGGGGACGAAAATTTACACAAGCTTCGACTTGGGCTGATAAAGTAGCGAGCTCTTCGTATGTGAGGAAGGCTTGGCCGATAACCCGTTTTAAGTGTCCTTTAATACTTTTCACTCCTGACTCCCAAATTCCACCAAAGTGTGGAGCTCGAGGAGGTATGAATCTCCATTGCGTGAAATCATTAGCGATAAGTTCAGAAATCTCAGCCACAAGTTGAGATTGTGAATTATTGAACGCGAGATCTAGTTCACGGGACGCGCCTACAAAATTAGTTCCGTGATCACTCCAAATCTCCTTGCAGTGACCACGTCGAGCGGTGAAACGCCGAAAAGCGGCAATAAATGCAGCAGAAGTGAGGTCAGTGACTAGTTCCAAGTGAATGGCTTTTGTTACGGCACAGACAAATAGACTAATATAAACTTTACTGGTTTTCTTACATCTACCAGGATACAATTTCATTGTAAAGGGTCCACAAAAGTCTACTCCACTCGTAAGAAAGGGTCGGCTAGGTTTAATCCTGAATTTAGGTAAATCTGACATAAAAGGAGGGAGTGGATTAGCCTTCTGTTTAAAACAAGGGACACATTTGTGGATTACAGTTTTGACAAGACTTTTAATTCGAGTGATCCAAAACCTTTGTCTTACAATATTTAAAGTAAGTTGATTGCCTCCGTGCAGAGATTTCAAATGCGCATTTACAACAATAAGTTTAGATAAGGCACAAGTGCCACTTAACAGAATCGGGTTTTTCATGTCGCCTGGAATCTCTGCATTCGCGAGTCTACCACCAACACGAATAATGCCTTTATCGTCGATAAAAGGGTCTAGTACATAAATCTTACTTGATTTGGCAACCTGTTTACCTAGCGTTAAGCGAGAGATCTCGTCGCGGAATGACATCAATTGTGATAGTTTAATACATCGATTAAAAGCATCATCAAGCTCATTAGCGCTCAAATAAGCAGGTTCAGTAAACATTTTCTTAAGCACTCTAACTTTACATAAATTATAATAACGACAACAATAAGCAATGACTCGAATCAATTTCGACAGCGAAGAGAATCGAGTTAAAATTGCAATAGCATCATTATTTTCAGTAACATTTACATTGCATAATATTTTTGGGGTGGGTTTCATTTCTAAATCGGTTTGAGAAATCTCAAATAAAGAATATTCAATTTCATGTGCCTTGTATAAAAACTGAGGTCCGTTCCACCATAGTTTTGAATGCTGTAGATCATAAGGATAACATCCACGTGATGCTAGATCAGCGGGATTATTTGCAGAACTAACATGATGCCAGTGGTTACTATTTGTGAGTGTCAAAATTTCTGAAGTGCGATTTGCAACAAATGTAGTCCAAGTATTTGGTATCTTACGCAACCAAGCCAAAACTATCGTGGAGTCTGTCCAAGTGTAAATATCATTGTCAGGTATTTTTAAAACGGTTTTAACATGATTTATCATTTTGGCTACTAGTAATGCACCACAGAGTTCCAGACGTGGCAGAGATACTTGCTTTACTGGGGCAACCTTGGATTTGGCAAGAACAAGGTAAACGTTAATGTTGCCATCATTTCTCAAAACTCTAAGGTACACTACTCCAGCGTATGCAGCACAAGAGGCATCACTAAATCCATGCAGCTCCCGCTTAATGGTGTCATTAGATACACCAAGCCATCTAGGGAACTGAATGTTTTCAATGTCCATGAAACGATCAAGGTAAGTAACCCATTCCTCTTTAAGATCAGGAGTCAACTCTTCGTCCCAATCCAAGCCGGCCAACCAGAGTTTTTGCATAAAGATTTTAAGTTTTATAATCGCAGGTGTTAGCCAACCTAGAGGGTCGAAAGATTTAGCAATTGTGGACAATACATTTCTTTTGGTACTTGTGTTATTATCGTGATTTAAATTACAATTAAGTTCAAAGTTATCAGAGTCCGAGTTCCATGTAATACCTAAAGTTTTAATTGTATCTTGAAGTTTTATATTAACCGCACTTTGCGAGTCTTTATCAACACTGGGGATTTGGGACAACACTAACTTACTATTAGAGGACCATTTGTGTAAAGGGAACCCACCACGAGCTAAAAGTTCAGTCAATCTTTGTTGTAGCATCACAGCGTCTTCCGTTGTGGAGACACCAGTAAGCAGATCATCCATATATAAGTCGCTTTTCAGGATTTCAGCTTCAGTTGGGAAATCATTCTTCTCGTCCTCAGCCAATTGGTGAAGAGTGCGTATGGCCAAAAAGGGTGCACAAGATGTTCCATAAGTAACTGTAAGTAGTCTATATTCTTTTATTGGTTGTGTTGGAGATTTTCGCCATAAAATTCTTTGATAGTCAGCGTCATCTTTACATATTAGAATCTGACGATACATCTGACGAATATCTGCGACTAAACAAATCTGGTGTTGTCTCCATCGAGTTATGAGATCTCTGACATCTTGTTGAAGAGGACAGCCAATAAGTAGTTCATCGTTTAATGATTTTCCATTTACAGGTGCAGCACTTCCGTCGAAGACTACACGCAACTTCGTGCTTAGACTCGTCGGTCTAAGAACAGCGTGATGAGGTAAATAATAAACTTCAGGTGTAATTATTTCCTTTTCAGGTATCATCATCATATGACCTTGGGATTCATACTGCTCCATAAATTTGTGATATTCTTCCTTGAATTCAGGCTTATGTGTAAAACGTTTTTCCATGTGCTGTAAGCGGCTGATTGCAAGGGGTTTTGTATTTCCAAGGTTTATGGGTTGATTATCTTTAAATGGTAGACGGACAATGTACCGACCAACAGCATTGCGAGTGTGAGTAAGTTTGAAGTGCTCTTCACATTGTATTTCTAACTCGGTCATAGGTTTTTTGTGGGGTAAACTCTCTTCAATCTCCCAAAATGGTCTTAGTAACTGATCGACCTCAATCTTGGTTTGCATAACAACTGTATTATGTTCGTTTATTGTCGATCCAGTTTGTGAAACTCTACCTGAGATTAGCCAACCTAGGCGAGAGTTGAGTGCAATAAAAGAGTTACACTTGTGTAAGCCTTCAAGCAGTATGTATGCATGCACGTCGGCACCAAGCAGAACTTCAATAGACCCTGGCTTGTGATAGTTGGGATCAGCCAGATCCAACTGCATAGATGACGGCCAAGTATCTTGTGAGAACTCACGTGAAGGCAACAATGAAGTGAGTTTCTTTAAAACGTATGCATTTACCTGGAAGGTTGATGCATTGTGTTTTGTAGAGTGGAATGTAAGTGTGACCATAGATTTTGTAGTGACCACTGATGTATTAGAAATTCCAGAGATTTTGCCAGTAATTGGAGTGCGATCAAGATTCAATAACTGCGCAGCTGCTTCGGAGATAAAAGATCCCTGAGAACCCTGATCAACAAGAGCTCTTAATGCGTAAGTACCACTGTTCTTTGACTCTACTTTAATCACAGCAGTGGCTAAAATAACAAGATCATCTTTTGTTTCAGCTTTTAGGTTAACACTCAAGTTACAGGAAGTTTTAGATGCATTGCTAGTTGGGTCATCTTTCTCCTTATCAGTTTCGATTAATTTGTCGTCCTTAGAAGCGGTAAAATGCAGCAATGTATGATGACGACGTCCGCACTTCTTGCAGACTGTACTCTGTCTACACTTTGAAACTGTGTGACCTTTTACGAGGCAGTTAAAACAAATGTTGTTTCTTTTTACAAAATCTTGACGTTCAGGTATGGAGCGAGAGGCAAATTCTTTACAGTGGCAAATATAATGATTCTGTGTGCAATAAGTACAAATGTTGTCAATTTTAGTAGCGAAGCTTTTGATGTTAGTTACTTTAGGTGTTTGTGGAATAGTTTTTCCTTTTGGTGCATACATTTCCATGGCTCGGAATTGCTTCTCAAGGAAACTCTGGAGATCCTCATATGTAGGAATACTAGTGAAATCTTCTAAAGATTGCTCCCAAAGTTTTCGAGTCTCAATATCCAACTTGGAGACAAGGATATGCACTACAATGGCATTCCATGCACAGATCTTTAAATTTGTTAAGGACGTTAGGCATTGACTTGAGGTATCAATAAGATCCTTTATACCTTTAGCCGATTCTGTGGTTAAGGTCTTTTGGGTTAAAAATCGGGTAAGTATATTATTAACGATCATTCTCTTGTTATCATACCTCTCATTTAGTTTTTTCCAGGCGTCATCATAGTTAGCTTCAGTAAGTGAATAATTCCTCAATAGTTGTTCAGCTTCTCCAGATAAACTGGTCTTTAGATAGTGATGTTTTTCAATTTTAGTCAAGCGATCATCATTATGTATCAAAGAGCGAAATAAATCTCGAAAACTCATCCATTGACTGTAATCGCCCGAAAACTGTGGTATGGATATTGGTGGGAGTTTGGGTCTCATCCTCGATATTTCTGCCTGACTATCAGATACATGAATTTCAGACTTTGAAGTTTCACCTAGATCTTGTTTAAATTCATATAACTTGTCCTTAAGCCAAGCCCTAAACTCTAAATAATATTCTTCAGTTTGTTCAAAATGTTTCTCTAAGTCAACATCGCATGTTTCAGTATCTAATAATCCAGAAATAACATCATAAGTCTTTGTATAGTTAGCCCAATATTCCTGTAAAATTTCCAGACGTGAATCCAAAAACCCTCTCGTTCGTTTATCCTTAGCACATTTTCTTGCGTTTGTAAATAACTTCTCAATTTTAGTTGAATTCGTCTTTAATTGTGCAATATATTGTTTCATCTTTTTATCCGCCATGTTAAATTTTATATGTAAAAACACAAGTCCAAATTCACTGCCAGAAACTAAGTTACTAATCGTTAAGATATTCCTAAGTCCTTTTTCACAAAAAATTTATAAGTGTTTTTCAACACAAATATTCTAAGTCTTTTTTGATGGGAAATATTATAAGTCCAACACTTCACTGAATTTACTAAGTTAATGTTTGCACTTTACAGTTTACTCATTATTATCCGGTTCGTAGGACCATTTGGTCAATTAAACACTCACACTCATTTATACCTTTTATTTATCACTGTGGAAGAACACTCGGGAGTATCAAAAAATATAAACATCTTATACAAATGACCAAAGCACACCGATAGAATTAAAAAACAGTCATCTTGATTCCAATCACAAATCAAGTTAATGGTACTAAGTAAAATGTGGGTAGTATAATATTAAATCACAAACACTACAACTGTTCAATATAACTTCAGAACTGCTAACGACATCTATCGGAAAATTGTGAACTAAAATTCTTATTTCTATTATTAATTAAACAAATATTAAGTCGTATATTCACACTAACGAAGTCTTATCTCCTTTCAAATTATAGTACAAAATATATGCACTGGTGTATTTTGTAGAAATAGTTTACCATTTAAATAATTTTCTTTCCAGTGTTAACTGAAGTGTAAAAATACTCATTTCTACTTTAAACAGAAGACAAACCACAGAGATTAGTGAAACACATTAAACCCTGTTCCTGCCGGACTGGATGAGGGTAACAGACTGCGAGGCCGGAAGTTAATGAAGGCTGTTTGCATTTGAACCAGAATAAATTACATTTGCAAAATAAATTATTTCTAATTTTACCATGTCATTATTTATTATAATTATTTAATTGTCAAACTAAATCATTCCATTAATATGAATTTATAAGCTCAAAAAATTCCATTAATAAGAATTTATAACGATCTTAGTATACTAAAATATTTTTTTTGCCCGGGGAAAACTGCACCTTAACAGTCCCGCGTCGGCTTCCGACGCGGGTATGTAGGGTTCTCTATCCTGTTACTGTGAGCACTCAGCAGGCTAGCAAAGGATAGCCAGGGTGGTTGCGGCGGCATACCCACTAAAATCCCCGATCGTTATCTAAAGCTTTTGTATGGGTTGCAGAATCGACTGTTACTCATTGCTCTGCGTACTAAATTTAATGATATGAAATAAATGATTTAATGATATGAAAACATGATAATACCACGTGAGAAAACGTCCTTAATAAGACCACTAGTATGTCTAGATCGCTAAAACATGTTGAACAAGCATAACAGGATGTCTTTATACGTAACATGAAATCAGCATTACATTATCAATCTAAAAAATTTGTTATACGAAATTATCAGACTGTATGAGAACTCTTTCCTTTATATTACAAACATTATAGCATGCCAAGTTTAATACTACAATAAAATATCGAAAAACAGTTGAAATTTTTGCTTTTCCGAAATAATTTTTTCCTTGTGCAAGTAGGCAGAGAATAGTTACTTCTATGATTTATCGTCCGCACTAGTATACTTTGAATTAAAACTCGCTATCCTTGATTGTTTGTAACTTTATTATTGCTTTAATAGCAATTATAATTTTATAAACATTTTATTTGACGCAAATGGAACGCGTATTCACTTTGTAAACGGAGAACATTGATTCAGAATTTTACTACCTTGCGGCTCAAATAAAATATATACACTAGAACAAGTTTAGATTCATCTTGCGAGGTGCATTTATGCAATAGTAGCGGTCACCTTGACCACGCTGAAATTTATCAAAACTCATTTGTACCTACTCATTTAAATACCATATTCATAATAATTTTAAATATTTTTTCTCTATACAGGGGCGGAGTAAGAATACCGACCCCTGTGGCTGGGGTCCGCCTATCGTAAAAGGCGACAAAACAACCCTAACAGGTGGTAGTGCGCCAAGCCCGACTGGATGGCAACCCGTCCTGTTGTCAAATATACCACTATTATAACCTTGTATTGCGTTTCAGCAAAAGTGACTCAGGTTCCAGTTCACTTCCGTGCACGGTAGGGTATTAGGGGATGGTGGCTCAGGAGTAGCAATAACCTATAAACGATGGTAACCGCTTACGGTCAGCGTGTTGTGGAGTGAGCCGTCAGCCTACCTGCTATACCAAAGCAATAAAAAAATATTCAGTGCAGCTAATTATAAAATGCTTTATCATCTGGACGTTTATATTTTATAGGTTATATTTTATTTTTACGTTGATGCCAAGAGTTTACTGGTCTCATTTTCTTCTCCAATCTCTAGAAAATAAGAGAAGTAGTAGTATATTGGTGAAAAAAATTTTTGGCTATTAGAACTTTCAAAAATGTTAATAATAAGCGAATATATTATGCTTATATGCCATTCATTATTAGAGATGTGTATTGTAGTCGCAAAATTAACAATATGGGTAGTTTAAAATAAATTAAGGAGCTATTCAAAGAATATATATATATATATATATATATATATATATATATATATATATATATATATATATATATATATATATATATATATATATATATATATATATATATATATTTTTTTTTTTTTTTTTTTTCAATTAGCAAAGTGAAGTCGATGCCAATTTTTCGAAAAAAGTCATTTTCTCCGATGAAGCGCATTTCCATATGAATGGCTTCGTGAATACACAAAATTGTCGATTTTGGGACTCCTCATGCAATCCATGAGAAACAAATGCACCCACAACGAGTAACTGTCTGGTGCGGATTTTGGTCAGGCGGCGTGATTGGACCTTACTTTCTTGAAAATGAAGCCGAAATTGCAGTGACTGTGAACGGCATTCGTTACTGGAATATGATAACGGACTTCTTGTGGCCTCAACTGGACGACATGAATCTGGACAATATGTGGTTTCAGCAGGACGGCGCAACCTGCCACACCGCGCATGAAACAATCGACTTATTGCAGCAACGATTTCCAGAACACATTATCTCACGAAATTCTGATGTCAACTGGCCACCAAGATCGTGCGATTTAACGCCGTGCGATTTTTTTCATTAGGGTTTTGTGAAATCTCGGGTTTATGCGAATAAACCCGAAACAATTCCTGAGCTCAAATCGGAAATCCAACGCGTCATCGCTGAGATACAGCCACATCTCTGTGCAAAAGTCATGGAAAATTTCATGAAAAGAGTAATGGCCTGTCATCTGAGCCGTGGGGGTCATTTGCCAGATATTTTATTCCATACATAATCGGAACATGTCTTCTTTACAATAACTCTGTCATAAAATACTTGTTTTTATTTTAAAATGAAAAAGTACTCTTTCTGAGAGACAGAAAAATAATAGCATTTAGTAATAAGTATGCTATTTAAAATGCCAACATCATCTAAAAGGAACATCCTAACATATAAAACACAGGCCCAGCCTAGTTTAGATGTTAGTAGTCATAAATTTATATTAGTTTATTCAATAAATTAGTTTTAAATAAAATTGTATCTTAGATATAATATTTTTGGGTAAATAAATAAAATATTTGTAGTATTTATGTAATATATTACCGTGTTTAAGATGGAAGAACAAGATTGAATTACATAAAATTAGGGCAAGTCTAAGAGGGTCTAATTTCAACCTCGTCTTTTTTACTGCGTTGCAAAATATCCAATGTAATTCGCACCCCAGGGGATGAACAATATTCGGATAATGAAATATCAACAACGGCTTACGGTACATTTTTTTTTAATTAACACGCAGGTGGTTCTCTCGGAGTTAAGTTAATGACATTAAAACGTTTGATCCCGAGCTAATTGGGACCTTTTAAATGCGCTGTTTCATCAAATACCTAAAAATTACATGTAAAATACAAAACATTCACGAGAAGTTCGAGAATGATCTCTAACGACGTTTCTACTAAATAATTAGCATTTCAAGCATTTGTGCAACTAAATAAAATTAATACACAGTGTTGGAGAAGCATTAAAGTATATTTTATTATCTCATGTTTAATAAATTATATTAAAGCTAAAAATTAAATAAAAAATAAACATTGATACTGCTACGTTATATTATACACCTATTATTTTATTTTTTTAACAAAGTCATACTTTTTATGAAATACTTTTTCTGCACCTTCTTAGAGTGTAACAATTATATCCAGAACCTGAACTTCAACCCGAATTTCACTCATAAGTATCATCACAGGGCAAAATTTCTGAAATAAAAAAAACATTCTTCCATTGCTCTCTATAACGCCAAGAGGGTGAATAAAATGTTATTAAATCCAAAAATTCATCATTTAAAAATTTTGTCCTGTTGGTCATCAAACTGGGAATTAGTAGAAGATGCGTGTTCCACACACGTGTGTCGGAATGTCATTTCAGAGTTCAAAATCTATAACCGTTACTGGTCATCTCTCTGGAAAAAAGAGGAATCAATACAGGAATTCTCTATGAAGAAAAAAGTTACATTTTAACACGCTTTTATTTTAAAAGTTTCTTTATTTAACATGTATCGTTTATGCTTATATTGAATTCCGCTGCCAAATCAAAAACCTCTGCTAATCCGTCGTGGTTGTCTACTAGAGATTGAGATTCAGTGAAGTGGGACCTAGCGGGACTATACTCGTACTTAAACAATAACCACAAGGCTATTTAGAAATAAAGATATCCAGAGAGTTTAATTGAGTAATTTTATTTCTACTCATATAAAAAGTAACACAACTTGCTACAATAATAAAAGAACTAAATAATCGTTAAACAAAGCCAACTAGATATGAGGGTATCACGTCTAGTTACTTTTCATAAGCTTTAAGTCGGTAAAGCGGAGATCACATCGCTTGAGCGCGGTTCCCATGTTTATTGTCAAACAGGATTAAAAGGATAACACACATTAGGATTTTCTAGAACATTAACTCCACCGCCGGTGTATATACATAAACGACACACGTTATACTGTAATGTTTCATTGTCGTCGCCCCGACCGCCCTTCTTGAATAAATGGAAATGTACATTTAACTCGATATTTTGGCATGGCTCTTTATCAGTTCCTCTTTGGTTGAATGTTGCAGTGGGGTATATAGAATATATTTTTAAATGTTAAGTAAAATGATGAGTCTTTATTATTTAATGCACTTAAAATGTAAAATTACAAAATGAACCATATCATTTGATCAGCTGTTTAGTACCGACCGGAACAATTGCATTTTAAGCCACTTATAGGTATACATAAAATTCCAGTCACTGAGAGTTTTGTGACCGTACCCAAAGAGGACAGAGAATTCGGCTTCCATAGTTTAAATTTGGATACAACTGATAATTGAATAATATCGACAGATTACAACATTGTATTTTAGCTAAAAGATAAGGTTTTTAATAATTTCAAAGCAATTAATTAATGGCTCTAGATGTAAGTATCGTGAGTGAGAAAAGGCAAATTCTCAACTTGGAACTTAATGCTTTAGTTAAATTATGAATTAAATTTAAAGTATGTACTTTTTTACACTTAAATGCGTCAATACATATTATTCATGAATATATTATTTATTTTATTATATTTTTTCTCCATTGTCTTTGGAATATTACCGCAAACACGTATAGATATAATGATAATGTATACCTGTAGAGGCGACCATTATGACATGTAATATCTTCTGATAATTTTTTTTATTGCTGTAGGACAGCATATAAGCTGACGGCCCATTTATAATTTAACAGTTACCGTCGCCTATGGGTGTTTGCAACGCCAGTGGCATCTCCAACATGCTACTGTCCCATAAGGGTACAAGAACTTGGGTCACTAATGCCGGAACACAACACAAAGTTGCTATGGCGGCATATTTAAGACCAAAGGTCGCCATCCAGACGGGCTTAGGGCTCTACCACGTAGCTAGGGTGGGTTGTTTTGTCGCCTTTTACGACAGGCCGACCCCGGCCGCAGAGGTCAGTATTCTTTCTCCACCCCTGCACGGATAAAAATATCACGGTACGTATATTAAAAATAGTTTTACAGTTAACGATGTAATGAATTTTCGATATTGAAATTCTTTACGTTCGATTGAAAATAATGGTCACATATTTTTGTTATATTCGGTGAACTCTCACACATCGGGAGACAATTCACTATGCAGGTTTTAATATACCCCACTGAATTCAAATACTGACAAGTTTTCCAATACGAGTGTGTAGCCATAAGCCAAGCAAGCACCAAGCATTAAATCCTAGTGACATTCTAAGCTTCCACTTTGAATTCGTTTTCCGATTAAATCGTTTTGTATTTTTAAACCGCATAATATTAAATAACCGCGTAATATTAAAATAATCGCTTTTTACTAAGTGCATTCGGACGTATATACGATACATATACCAAAACAACATTTTTTACAATTTTTGTCTGTCTGTCTGTCTATCTATCTGTCTGTTTGTTCCGGCTAATCTCTAAAATGGCTGCACCGATTTAGACGGGACTTTCACTGGCAGATAGCTGATGTACCAAGGAGTAACTTAGGTTATTTTTATTTTAGAAAAAAAATAGTTTTTTGTTAAAATAATAAGTTTCAAAAATTTTATATCCAACTAGCAGCCCGTCCCAGCTTCGCACGGGTATTTAACAAAAAATAAAAAATTAAACCCTTCTATTTTTTTTCGGTCTCGGGGAAAAACCTCTCTTGACGGGTTATCCCGGCCCGGGGGACCGAGGGATATAAGGGACTCCGGAAAAGATGTTCGGCCCACTAAAAAACCCCGCTGTTCTCCTATCGTCTACGCCCGGGCCCACAGATATATGGCCTGCCGATCACGTGGCCCGGGCCGGCGCCGGCCCACGCTTTGTCTTAAAGCGGGCCCCTTCTAAAGTGCTGGCGCCAGGGGGTCAGGGTTTCGCCCCCCCGGCGCTCTCTTGTAACAACTCTAGGAGTTGAGGGGGACTGTGGAACAGCACGCGGCCTTCTCCCTCGCGGCAATAGTGCGGGCGGCGGATCATCCCCCGAGGGGCCGCCCGCGGCCGTTTTCTACGTCGGCCGGAGATCGTTGCCCGCCCTCCGGCGCCGACGACGCGGCCTACGTTGGCGGGAGGGGAGTGCGGTGGTGGACTCCCGCTTCCGTTCCGCCGCCTTCCTTGCAGACACTACTGCCTCGCAAAAGGAGACGACGGCCGTCCATCCAGGATCGCCCCCGACCATGGACAGAACCAGGGCCGGGAGTGACAGGTCCGCGGCCAATTCCGGACGGGACTCGCATCCCCGTCGCGTGCTAGTCAGGCGTGGGTACGACTACCAGACGACACTCCAGAAAAAGCAGAGTCGCCTGACGTCGTAGCCGGCCCAGCAAGACCAACCGACAGCGAGGATGCAATTCCCGTCCGGGGAACACTCTGTGCAGGCGCAGTCGAAATAGGCATGGTTTCGACTACCAAATCAGGTCCCAGGGTAGAACCCGGGACCCCAATCAGTATTCGCAATCATCCCACCGGGGACCACGCCACGAACAGAGAGCTAAGTTGGAAAGGATGTAAGAGGTAGACGGAAAGAAAGGTAGGACTCTGTCGCCTCGAACGGAGAGGGGAGTGAAGCGATGGATGCTCGGGCTCCTCGGGTACGCACACCCGTGCACTCCTCGGACAGAGGAGCGCCCCTGAGGGCAAACCCTTCTATTTGCGTCAGGTTACTAAAAAAATAAAATTATAAAGAAAGTTTGAATATTATTATTTCTATGAGCTTTTATTTTAATGATTTTTTTTGTTATTACTTTTTATTTATTTCTCGTTATTTTTTAATAAGTATTCTAATTTTTGTAAAAACCCCAGTGACGCACGCCTACATTGCATAAGGTGCTGCCTAGCCAGCCGAACAGGGTGAGCGGCTACCACGCAACATTTTTCTAATACTTACATTTTTAAACTCGTGATATCTTTCGAATGGAATATCCGAATTGAATAATTCAAAAAGTTATATAAAGGTATTGAAACAGTTTTGAATATGAAGTAATTTATTTTGATAAGGATTAATACCAAGATCCAAATAAAGAGCCTTTTCTAGGGGCGGCATTTCAATTAAATTTTTAAAATAAAAAAAAACACTTATTGTGGCATAACTATAATAGTTAGACATATGCTGTCGCGACACTTTTTGTAAACAATGATGTGTTCTGCAAAGTTGTAGTACATTATTTTATTCTATCATCAATAGTTTTCGCAACGCACGCGATTTAAATAATATTTTAGGTAATTTTTTTACACTTTGGGTTACATTATTGGAGTTTTAGTAAGGATCCCTAATTTTTTTGAAAATATAATATAGCCTATGTCACCCGGGGATAGTGTAGCTTCCCAACAATGAAATAATTTTTTAAATCGGGTCAGTAGTTTCGGAGCCTATTCAAAGCAAACAAACAAACAAACAAACAAACAAACAATCAAATCTTTCCTCTTTATAATAGTAGTATAGATTTAAGTTGACCTCAGATTTATATCAACAGTCATATGAAATAGGGTTCAGCTTAGGCTGGACTTAGTAGGTTGAATTTCCAATTTAAGTTGACCTCATATATCCAAAAAAATGCTGCATAAAGTCACTATTCCACGCGGACGGAGTCGCGGGCACAGCTAGTCATACATAAAATCTTATCTTTATTCATTGGCTACATGATACCTAATAATAGAATTTAGAAGCAAATAGTATGCAATAGAGAAAGTACTACCATAAATGTATTTAACTCATAGCCTTTTGAAAGTTTCTCAAAAGTTTTAATGCTATCTTTTTTTTATTGTTGTAGAACAGCAGACAGGCTGACGGCCCGCTTAGAATTTAGCAGTTACCGTCGCCTATGGGTGTTTGCAACGCCAGTGGCATCGCGAACACGCTGCTATCGCATAAGGGTACAGGAACTTGGGTCACTAATGCCGAAACACAACACAAGGTTTTTATGGCGGCATACCTAAGACCAAGGTGGTCGCCATCACATCACCTAGCTAGGGTGGGTTGTTTTGTCGCCTTTTACGACAGGCCGACTCCGGCCGCAGAGGTTAGTATTCTTTCTCCGCCTCTGTACGGATAAAAAATACAAAGCCAACCAACTAAATGTCTCTTATATGATGTTCCTAAGGGCGCCCCACTGGCTCGGTAATGTCCACGTTTTTCCTTCGTCGATGTACATTTATATCGTCCACCCTTGCACGTGGCACTCATGTCTTGATAGTGACAGTGACATCTTCACAGCTATAAATAGACAGCGTAGGTATGCTTGTTGTTTATAGTTGTTTGACGGCCTCCGTGGCGTATCGGTTAACGTACTTTGGTACACTTGCGAAGGTCATGGGTTAGATTCCCGTCTCGCGTCTGGGTGTTTATGTGTAATATGTATTTATTTAAAAAAAGAGTAAGCAAAAAGAGAGTGGCGCAGTGTGAATTGCCCAGCATATTTTTTTGTTTATTTTAATACATTAGCGTGTTTTGGTCATGTAATGCGAAGAAAAGAATGCCATATAACTAAGAAAATGATAGAAATGGGAGAGGATGGATACAGAAGTAGAGAAAAAGGGTGTCAATGTTGAGATGACGGTAAACAGAGGAGAGAACATGTTGTGCCGACCCCACATAGTTTGAGATAAGAGCAGGAAGAAGAAGACTATAGATTAAATCGCATTTTCTATACTCTACCCGAGCTCTAAGAGTATCAACGAGTGAAAATAACCATTGAAGATGTTTATACTCTATGAGAATATATTTATTCATAAGTACAATAGCTGCTGGAGTTTTATTAAAATCATAAATCCCGTGTCAAATGCACCCGCTGGGTGCTGGCTAAGACGGAATAACAGATGTACGATTGTGCTTTATTTAAATCAGCTTCGTTTATAAATGTATTTATGTAAATGGACTCGACGATTTATTCTTAGCAGCAACTTTGTGAGAAAGTTACAATATTTTACAAATAAATACAATAGTTGATTAAATGACGACTTCGGTACGCTTATGGAGGTCATGAGTTCGATTCCCGTCTCGTGTCTGTGTGTTTATAAATAAAAATAACTAAATATATTGGGACATTTTACACAACGCCATCTAGTCCCAAAGTAAGTAGAGCACTCGTATAATGGGTACTAGACAATAAATATACTATACACATCAAAAATGTCTAAGCAACATGCATGATATTACAAATTTACCATTTATACTTATTAATTTCTAAGTCTTTACTCACTCGAAGTACGTAGGTATGTAAACTTTTTTGTTACTGATGAAATACTGGCTGGTTGTAAAAAAAAATCCATTATGTTCTGTTTTTAAAATTAAATGAAAGGGAATTTGTTTGAATTTAAGTGCGTTTTTATTGCTACGTTTAGTCTTGATTTTATAATTTTACCAACCATTTAAATAAAGTTGACGCGAAAGGACCGCGTTAGGAACTCCCGCATTCGCGGCAGTCTTCATGTCCGTGACATTGCGGATAAATTACAAGAGTGTCGGCTCCGTTGGTACGGCCACGTTTTACGGCAACCGGATGCTTACGTGGGTAACAAATGTCTGGCCATGCCGCCTCCGCCGGGCCCCGGTAGGAGGGGTAGACCCAAAAAGTGCTGGCTTGACGTCGTAAGGGGTGATATGCGTGCCAATGGGCTCACTACCAGGGATGCTGAAGACCGTGCGAAGTGGAGAAGAAAAAGTCGGAAAGCGGACCCCGGGCGCCGAAGCGAGAGTTTGGGCTGCAACCGGGATACAACGCAAAGATGATGATGATGATGATGATTTAAATAAAGTTAGCGACAAAATTGAATTGTTAGATATTTTTTACGTCATGGAGCGACGTCATTTGACGGCAAATGAAATGCAAAGAGCTGTATGGATGTTGCAAGCGGGAAGTAATCAATCTCAGGTATCTCGGCATTTTGGCATTCATAGAAGTGTTATTTGTCGTCTTTGGCAGCGCTACAATAATATAAGGGAACCCGCTGAACAGCATCCAGGCCGTAAAAGGAGTACAACCACTCGGCAAGACCGGTACATACAACTGACTGCAAGACGCCAGCCGATGTTAACCGCTCGAGAGATAAGTTTGAGGTTACAAAATTCAAGTAGCGTTGATTTAAGTCCCCAAACTGTGAGAAATTGACTGCATGAGTACGGCCTACGAGCTCGACGCCCAATTAGGTGCCCACCGATACGTCACGGGAATCGCGCTCGTCGAAATGAATGGTGTAGAGAACGCAGAACATGGACCCAGGAACAATGGGATAAAATTATGTTTTCCGATGAGTCGCGATTCGGGTTTAGGTCTGATACAAGAAGGGTGCGAGTGTACCGTCAGACCACGTGTTCTCTAGTTGTTATTGTCTGTGTCAAGCAACTTTGGTGCCTTTGTCAAAAAATGGATAAGAAAGAATTTCGTGTGTAAAATAATGCTTGATCAAGCATTATTTTCTGATCGGAAAAAATGCGATAGACGCGAAAGAGTGGCTTGATAAGCATTATTCGAACTCTGCTCCAGGGAAATCTACCGTTTGCGAATGGTATAATGAATTTAAACGTGGTCGTAGCGACGTCAACGCAGTGGCCGCCCAAATACGGCTGCTAACGAAGAAAACGTCAAAAAAATCCACAGAATTGTTTTCACAGACCGCAAAATGAAAGTCAAGAAGATAGCTGAGGCTTCAATGTTATCATATGGCAGCGTGCTTACTATTTTACACGATAATTTAGGTTTGAAAAAGCTTAACTCAAAGTGAGTGCCGCGTTCGTTAACACCGGATTAAAAGAAACAACGATTCGGAGGTCTGTCTGAAGTTTTTCAACCATAACAAAGCGGATTTTTTGCATCGGTATGTGATGAAACCTGGATATATTATTAGACTCCAGAGACAAAGCGCTCGTCAGCTGAGTGGGTTGAGGCAGGTGGAAGCGTTACTACTCGCGTCATTATATCGATGGCGCGAGGAAGAGCGGGCACGGGGCTGGGGCCGGTGCAGCGGCAGATCGCGCTGCGCCGAGAGGAGCTCCGTCAGGTCTTGGTGGCGGAATGGCGGCAAAGGCTTCTGCGCCCTACCGCCGGCCTCGCTACCGTCGAGGCGATCCAGCCAGTACTCGACGACTGGCTCGGAAGAAGGCACGGCTCCCTGTCGTTTTGGGTGACGCAGGTGCTGTCAGGGCACGGCTGCTTCGGCAAGTACCTGTGCCGCATAGAGAGGGAGCCGGACGCTCGGTGCCACCACTGCGTCGATTGCGGGGAGGATACGGCGCAACACACGCTCGCCAAGTGTGTAGCTTGGGAGGAGCAGCGCCGTGTCCTCATAAATGAAGTAGGTGTCGATCTGTCGCTGCCGGCTGTAATGCGAAGGATGGTTGGTAGCGCAGAGTCGTAGGACGCGGTGGTGTCCTTCTGCGAGGACGTGATGTCGCAGAAAGAAACTGCGGAACGGGAGAGGGAGACCTCGACTCCCTTCCCCGGCCGCAGAAGGCGCACCGGGCGCTGTAGAAGGGCGGACAACGCCCTTTTCCAGCCTCCATGAATGAGTCCAGGGGCGAGGGACTTGGGGAAGTCACCGCCCACTATTCGATGGACCCAAGGCGGAGGCGCGCACCGGGGTGGTTTTAGCCGGTAAGAGTCCGGCACGCCCCTCCGCCTTTCCCCAGGCGGAGGTAGTCCATGAGAATTTCCCCCCGGTAAAAAAAAGGTGGAAGCGTTATGCAAGGTTTAGGCCAGGTTATGGGCATCGGTATTCTGGGATACGCATGGTATTTTGTTTATCGACTATCTTGAAAAAAGAAAAAAGGATCATCAATTCTGAATACTATACAGCGTTATTGGACCAATTGAGAGAAAAAATAAAGAACAAACAAATTCATCGGAACTCATCGCCGAAACTGAGGCATATTTATTGCGAGCCAAGACCAAGCGTTCTATAAACATGGTATCGAGAAGTTAGACAAGCGTTGGGCCGATTGTATCGCCTTAGATGGAAATTATGTCGCTGAATGAAAACGAATATTGCGAAAATTTTGTATATATATTTTTTTTTTTTTTTAATATATCGGTCTTCTAAACAGAAAACATTCAACAACATGATTAGACTTACAAAGATTGGTCTATATTTCCGAGAATGTTTTCCTCTGGAAGAAGACACAACTATGATACAATACAAATATTTATCCTACATCAAACAAACGCATACAAATACAAACACACACAAAGCTTATCTATCAAATAATCTGTGAATAGAAATACACTGTAGTTTAATTGTTGGTCTAAGCAAAGAACGATCTCAATTTGAACCTTGTTGAGGCAATAGACCCAGTAAATAAATCTACATGGTTACGAACGACATTACTCCCATGCGTCATGCGGTACATAGGGGAATGTTGGCCAATATTCGTCCTACTGGTAGGCAAAGCGAAAGTCTTTCTATTTTGCAGACGACTACTTGCACGCGGAATGGAGAAGCACAGTTTTCTAAGACTGTCCGGAGAATCAATCAGCCCGTGTATTATTTTGTACAAAAATAATATATCTGTAACCTTCCTTCTGTTTTCCAGGCCAGTAACTTTATAGTGTCGGAGACGCTGTTCGTAGTTTTGGAGACTGCGACATTTATTATCCAAAATCGTAAGCTGATACAGAAAATGTTTCTGAACACGTTCAATTCTGTTTGAGTGAACCTGATAACCAGGGTTCCAAATTACACTGCAGTACTCCAAGATACCTCGAACAAGACAGTTAAATACATTTACAGATAGGCTGGAATCACGAAAGATTTTCATTTGACGACTGATGAACCCTGATAATTGCGAGGACTTTTTAACTATTCTGTCTATATGATATCTAAAACTTAGAGCACTATCCATTATGTCCCCTAAGTCACGTATAGTAGAGGTTTCCTTAATTTTAGTCGCTCCTAATGTAAATATGTAAATGTGCAAGGGTTTTTCTTTCTTGTGAATCTTATGTGGTAACATTTATCAGGATTTAGGACCATAAAGTTATTATTACACCACATTTCAATATTGTCTATATCTGACTGTAGACTAAGAATATCAGAGAGGTTTTCAATAGTGCGATATAATTTCAGATCATCAGCATAAAGTTTAAATTTGCTTTGGATGCACTCACAGAGGTCATTTATAAAAACTAGGAAAAATAGAGGTCCTAGATGGGAACCTTGAGGAACTCCACTAGGTACATTAAACATGAAGGATTTGTAACCGCCAATTGCTACTAGTTGAGACCGATTTTCTAAGTAAGACTTACACCATCTGAGAAGAGAGCCATGAATACCCATATGCTGTAATTTATCTAGGAGCAAATGGTGATTAACTAAGTCAAAAGCCTTCCGTAAATCGGTATAAATGGCGTGTACCTCTCTGTTATTATCCAGAGCTACAGCTAAGTCAGACACAAATTCTAATAGGTTAGTAGACGTGGATTTTCGGGGTAGGAAACCATGTTGGTTAGCGTTAAGTTGATTTTGTAAGTGGGGTAAGATTCGCTTGTGTATTATTGACTCAAATACTTTGGCACACGTAGATAGTAAAGAAATAGGTCTGTAGTGGCTGATGTCAGTGATTTCGCCATCTTTGTGAATAGGCGTTACGTGTGCAAGTTTCCACTTATCTGGGAAAGTACCAGAGTCAATAGATTGTCTAAAAATTTGATACAACGGTCTACACAGTGTGACTGCACATTTTTTAAGCAAAATGGGAGGCAAAAGATCAGGGCCAGGACTTTTATTAATATCCAAACTTACTAATGCTTTTAAGACATCTTGTTCAGTGAAATTACAATTACTTATGGGAGTGATATTTGAATTAAACACACTGGCAGTCGTCATACTACTTAATCGTTTAGAGACTACGGTCCCATAGACGGATTTAAAATGTTGAGCAAAAAGATCTGAGACAGCTTGACCACCCTTAACGAAAACATTGTCCAATTTCATTTCGTTAGGAATAGACGAGGTGCATGTTTTTTGATTTTTGATGAAATTCCAAAAATACTTCGGATTATTGCGTATATGATTGGCTGCATTGGTTTTGAAGTCATTAAAGCATAATTTTATTAAAGTATCGCATCTAGTTCTTAACATACTATAAGTTATTTTATCCAAAGGATTACCATATTTTTTGAACCTAGAGTGATATTTATTTTTTTCCTTTAATGCTTTAATCACGGGCTGGCTGAACCAAATAGGATACTTCCCAGTTTTATTTTTGTGTTGAGGAGTGTACTTGAAAATAATAGGTAGGACTGTGTTGTAAAATATTTCTAGCATATCATTAACATTTGTTAGTCGTGTCCAAATTAAAGTCCAGTCAATGTTGCTGAGATCTTGATTCAACATGTTATAATCAGTTTTATGAAAATTATATAAAGGTATTTTTTTAGGCTTCAGTTCACAAAGCGATGAATTCTTGATGTCGACTTCAAAACAAGGGTGATGTGAGTCCACCGGTAGAGTAGGATAGTTAACTGGGAGGACTGTTATTCTGTCAGGTTTATCACATAGCACCAAGTCTAATATACGGTCATTATCATTTTTAATGTGATTACATTGTGTAAATTCATTAAAAGTTATTGAGTCCAAAAAATTATTGACTGTATTTCTCGAGTATGTCGTAGTGTACGATGCAGTGTGTGTCTTAAAGTCGTAAGTCCACTGTATGTCAGGCATGTTGAAGTCACCAATTAGTAAATTAGTGGCTGATCTTGAGACTTTATTCTGGATAGTATTAGTGACATTTTTTAAGAAACAATCAATGTAATAAAAATTTGTAGGGGGAGGTATGTAAACTGCACAGATATTTATGCACTGACCATCGTTAAGTTTTAAGGATATCCAAAGATCCTCACAAGTTGATTCCCAGCGCGCTTTTCTTAGTACTTCATGTTTTTTTAGAGTGGCAATCAAGACACCGCCGCCATCTTTCTTCGAGTTTGCCGAAGAAGTGGAGGCCCTGTCACGCCTGAATATATTATAGCGATGATCAATTAATTCGTGATCAAAGATAGTGTTATTGAGCCAACTCTCCGTTAATACTATGATGTCGTAACCATGATTTAAGAAATTTAGAAAACAATCTTCTGTTTTGGTTCTAAGGCCTCTTACATTTTGATAATAAATTTTTAAATGGAATTTTAAAACAAGCACAATATTTAGCATGCATATCTAAACAAATTAGGAACTAGATGAGCCTCTCTGTAATTGGAGATCCTCAAGAAAAGCTACATCCTTTACCAAAATTGGCGGTGATTTTATGTCCTTGCGTAAAAAGATTCGACCGCTTCGCACCCAAACAAATTGGTAGTTCTTCTCTTTCGCCAATTTTCTTGAAGCCGAATGAAGTTTCTTGTTTTCTGGTGAGAGGTGTTCTTGAACAAATACCTAGTCAGGTCATAAATTCTGTCACATGTTTAATGTAAAATAATTGTAACAAGTTTATTAATTATGTAACCATTCATATACCAAAATGAACTTAACAAAACATAGATTCTTATGACATTAAAGTTTATTCAAAATGACCTCCGTGATTTTGAATACAAGCCTTCAATCTGCGCGGCCAGTTGTCTATCGCAGCACGAACGAGGTCCATGTCAATATCGGCGGCTGCCTTAATCAAGGATGTCTTGAGTGACTCCAAATTGGGATGAGGCTTTGAGCACGCCTTTTCCTCCAAGTGTTGCCATATCTTGTAATCTAACGGATTCAAATCTGGACTGGAGGAGGGCCAGTCTTCGTGCCGGATGAAGTCGATTTCACGCGCCGCCAGCCAGTCTTGTGTGCTCTTCGCTCTATGAGCTGGCGCCGAATCTTGTTGGAATACCCAGTGCCTGTTATTGAACATGGTATGAGAAACAGGTTCCACAAGGTTCGTCAGGACTGTATTTTGATACACAACAGCATTCGTTTTTACACCTTTCTCACAAAAATGTACCTCTGTTAAGCCCCAATAAGAAACTCCCAACCATACCATGAGCGAGGATGGAAAATGACCTCGTTGGACACGCGGAATACGGTTGCTCGCTTCTTCACTACTGTGTGCGTACACCTTATCATTTTGTTTGTTGTAGCTCTCTTCTACGGTAAACATTTTTTCATCCGAAAAAAGAATTTCCCGATATTTTTTTCTCGCGTACCGTTTCAACAAAGCGCGGCATCTCTTCAGTCTCAGGTCCATTAGACGAGCATTCAAACGATGTCCTGTTTTTCTTCGATATGCCCGAAGCCCTAAGTCTTCATTCAACACCCTTTTCACCGTGGTTCTGCTTAACTCCATCTGAAGGGCCAACAGTTTCTGCTTACGTTTGGGATTTCTTTGAATTCGTGCCTTCACAGCTTTTATCACTGCTGGAGTCCTAACAGACCGAGGGCGACCACTTCTTGACCTGTCATCTACACTAGAGTCTTCATTGTATCGTTTGATGGTACGATAAACGAATCTTTTGGTAATATTCAAATTTTTCAGTATGTTAAAAATTTGAATTGGCGCGTAACCGCAACGATGCAACGCAATAACTGCAACACGGTCTTCTTTAAGCGTCCACTCCATATTTAAAAATGAGTAAAATTCTAAAAGTTATACATTTTTATTTTCATGAACAATTCGAAATTCTAATTCAATAAACTTTTTTGTGGCCAGCATTCTAAAAGAAAAGTTTTTACTGTGTGACAATACTTATGACCTGACTAGGTATTTGCTGTTTGTCGCCGCCAAGTCCGAGGTGTGCAGAGTTAAGTTTGTCTGCTTCGTGATTTTTATTATAGGTCTTGACAGCTGCTAGCACGTTATCACGAGAGCGAGGGGATGATAATTTGACTACTATGCTGCGAGGACGCTTTGACTCTGGATTCATTTTAGCTACTCTATGGAATTGAATAATTTCAGAATCGGCAGTATCACTCTGTATCGTTTTAATAAGCTGTGTAATAATAGTTAATAAGTTTTCATTTTTATATTCTGGCACACATTGTATTTCAAAATTACAGTCTCGTACATGTTGTTCCATAAGGTTCATTTTAATTTTTAAATTATTAAGCTGTGTGTTTAACATATCATTATCAGACTGCAACTTAGTTATTGAAATCCCGTGTTTCTCGTTGATTTTTATTTGATCATGGTGATGTTCACCAAGAAAGTTTACAGATTTGGTGATGTCGTCGAATTCTTCGCGCATGGTGCTAAGCTGAGAACCCATTAAGCGTATATCCTGCTGAACAATATTTAGTGTTGAATGGAATTGGTTCAAGCTTTCTTGTTGAGTGTCAAATTTTTTATTCAACTCCAAACGTAAACTACGAATTTCATCTAATATAGTAGAGGTATCCATGTTTAAACCAGACGACGACCTTGAGGTAGTTGGTGAAGTCATCTTTACAATCGGTTCCTTAGGTCCTTTAATGTGTATTGGGGAATTGCTATTATCGCCTTCCCTGGGACGAGAGGCTGTGCACATGGGACAAATCCATTTGGCTCGAGACGACGAAGATTCACTGTACTTGACACATTCGGCGTGAAAATTATGATTACAATTAGCATTAGTGCATCTTATTCGCTTGTGAGTTACAAGTATATTAGAGTTGCAGGCCGAACATTGGGCCATTTTGACCTTCGGTAATTTGGTAGTAATCGGTATCAATGTGAATTTGCTATAAAATTCCGGCAGGGGCTTTCAATTTTTAGTTTGATATAATATCACAGCATTGAAGGTAGACGCAAAAAAAAAGATTTTTTGATACCAAAAGTTCACAAATAGGCACCAAATTCGAGCCTAATTTTGAAACTTTATGTATGTGAGCATTACCTTGGTTGATGTTTGTTAATATTATTCACTTTCACTGTCGGTTTACTCGCGTTGTACACAAAAAAATAATATTTTTCTTAGAGCACCCTTCGATACGTCTGAGTAGGTCAAAATGTAAATCACATCATATATTCCTTACTTAATCAGGAAACTCTTTGATCAATGGAGTATATACTTTTTTGTAGTTAATAAATACATATTTTACATACACTCAGATGCCAGACGCGAATCGAAACCGGGACCTCCACAAGCGTACCAACATGTGTTAGCCGTTACGCCACAAAAGTTGTCCAATGTCAATGTCATTTATGTATATGATATGTGTATATATAGCGCGGTGGCTTATGACGGAGTTTTCAAAGTGCCTGTAATCGAATCTCACCAATTATCCTCTTTATTTTGCGGTGACGCCACACCAACATGGACGTGCGGTCCCGCAGCTCGAACCATGTACCCGGGGATCTTTACCCCCTGAGTTTACGCCGGGGTAAAGAGTGTTAACTCGAGGCCCCAAACATCCCCCAATAACAGACCGTGGGAAGGAGACCCGGATTGTAATAGCCAAGTAGCATCACACTCAGTGACCAACGTAAAGGTTCCGGATTCAAATCCCACAATGGGATGCACCGCTTAGGCAGTTTATCTTGGCGGCGAAGGAAAACCTCGTGAGTAAGCCGCACCTGCATGCCGAGATCACTGGTCTGTGTAACCTGGCAATCCACATTAGACAAGCATGACGGGAATACAATTATTTCCCTCTAGAGGAATATAAATTACAAGATATGCTTCGGAATATTCATTAAGATCAGAACAATTTCATAATTTGGTTGTATTTTGTAATAATAACCTCGACTTTATGAAGTTTTCATTTCCGTGTCTAAAGTAATTTTTATTTACAGCTGGAGTTCAGCAAACAGCCTACCCGATAGCGGGTGATCCCCGTGGCCTATGGACGTTGGCAACGCCAGACACATTGCCAACGCGCTGCCATCCTCTAGGGAGTTTCGTAAGTAAATACAAAAAATAATAAAATATCTTATATTTATAATTAGATCCCACATTCTTATATATATATATATATATATATATATATATATATATATATATATATATATATATATATATATATATATATATATATATATATATATATATATATATATATATATATATATATATATATATATATATGTATATATAATAACGACTAGACGTAAAGCGCGATAGGAACGCGATTAATGTGGATGATATTGTCCTTCCACTTGACATTGACATGATGGCCGCAACCCAGATGTCCATTTTAAGCCAGTTAATAGCCACTTGTACCCTTTTAAATTACATCGTGATTAAAATAAATTACTGTTTTATTTTCTACATGCAGATTACGTGTTCATATGTGATTTTTTCTGCTTTATGCTAGAAATATGAACAGGTCATCTATATCACTTCCATCTTTTTAACGGCTCACTTCATAGTAATCAGTTACCTTGGCCTACTGATATTTGCGACTCCAGGCGCACTGCTAACATGCTGCTGTCCAGGTAGAGAAACTGGAACCTGGTAAATATTTCCTTAAGGAGATTTTTTTTAAATTGCTGTAGGACAGTACACAGGCTGACGGCCCGCTTAGAATTTAGCAGTTACTGTCGTCTATGAATGTTTGCAATACAGTGGCATCACGAACACGCTGCTGTCCCATAAGGGTACTGAAACTTGGGTAACACAAGGTTATTATGGCGGCATACTTAAGACCAAAGGTGGTCGCCATCCAGGCGGACTTGAGGCCCTACCATGTAGCTAGAGTCGGTTGTTTTGTCGCCTTTTACGACAGGCTGACCCCGGCCGCAGAGGTTAGTATTCTTACTCCACCCGTGCACGGATAAAGGAGTATTTATAAAAATCATTTATTTTTTATTTCTCACGTTTTACATATTTTAGGTGAAATAAATATTTCATGAAACAGCGGGTGGGAAAGACAGGAGCCCAAACTAGGTAGAACCTGTGCTATGATACTCTTGGCCATCTCGTAACTATTCCTAATGATTTTGTTAAAAATAAAGAATAAAGACACTGAAAATAACACATTTACTTTTTATACAATTATATTAACTATTATTCTAGACAAAAACATATTTTGGTATCATAAAAAAAAAGAAAAAAGGAAAAAAAAGACTTTCCATTGTTACTTAAATTCTAAATTTATAATATGATATTTCAATAAACAAGCATAAAGTAAGAGAAAAAAGTTAAGTTAAGAGCTCGTGAAAAGCTGCCAGTGTAATTTTGAGTCGAGTTTCTTATACCTATCATTCAAGGAATGGGAACTCACAAAAATTTGCTGTCGATCGTGATATACGCCATAAAGACGTCTGCCGCGAAAAATGTAGCCTGTTATAATAGTAATGTATAATCAATAACATAAATGGCAGAGGTGGTAAAATAATTTTCATATTTTTGTGGATTCTAAAATGTCTACCAGACCCTTAGACGTGCGAAAAACAAAATTTCAAAAAATATTTTGAAATTCGGAAAAGGCATTCTTGATAAAATTCTCTTCAAATTATAAAAATCTTGAACCTAGCACAGCTGACGACCTCTAAAGGCAGCCGCTTTGGGCTTAGTGAGTTCCCATTCGATGAATGATATGTATAAGAGACTCTCTTCACAAAATTTTGGGTTTGGTAAAATATACACTGGTAACTTTTCACGCGCTCTTATGCGTTAATATTTGCGTTTGAATGGTATGTGTGAATGCGTGCACGCGTGTGTGTGTGTGTATTTGTGTGAATAATAAGAATTAAGACAAAAAATGGATTGCTTCACACACCACGTATGGAAGTTCGTTCAGTTTTTGCTTTAAGTGTTGTAGAGCAGACTGGAGTCGCTTCTGGAAAACACCTTTTAAGCCACTAATTTCTTGGTTTGTATATTCTACAAAAGAATAAGACTGAATGGCAAAAAAAGGAGTGATGAGATTTTTTTTCTGGGAAAAACTCAACAATCTTCGGCCTGAAGATCCAAGGACAAAGCTTCGTATACAACCTAAAAAAAAAGCGTGAGAAAAAAAAATCCAATATGAAGACATCTGTTCGTGTTATACTAAAAAAACTTAATATCTATACATCCTCTTCACATTCAATTTTTTTTGTATATATTTGTATTTAGTATTTATAGATAGATAGATAGATAACACTTTATTGTAAACCAATTTTACAAAAACAATGAAACTTATTTACATAATCAATATGTACTTGACTTACAATAGGCGGCCTTATCGCTACAGAGCGATCTCTTCCAGCCAACCCGGGCTAGAGAACATTATTGCTGTAATATTGATATGGAAGGGAGGTATGGCAATAAATCATAATTACCTAGTCAGGTCATAAATTCTGTCACATGTTTAATGTAAAATAATTGTAACAAGTTTATTAATTATGTAACCATTCATATACCAAAATGAACTTAACAAAACATAGATTCTTATGACATTAAAGTTTATTCAAAATGACCTCCGTGATTTTAAATACAAGCCTTCAATCTGCGCGGCCAGTTGTCTATCGCAGCACGAACGAGGTCCATGTCAATATCGGCGGCTGCCTTAATCAAGGATGTCTTGAGTGACTCCAAATTGGGATGAGGCTTTGAGCACGCCTTTTCCTCCAAGTGTTGCCATATCTTGTAATCTAACGGATTCAAATCTGGGCTGAAGGAGGGCCAGTCTTCGTGCCGGATGAAGTCGATTTCACGCGCCGCCAGCCAGTCTTGTGTGCTCTTCGCTCTATGAGCTGGCGCCGAATCTGTTATTGAACATGGTATGAGAAACAGGTTCCACAAGGTTCGTCAGGACTGTATTTTGATACACAACAGCATTCGTTTTTACACCTTTCTCACAAAAATGTACCTCTGTTAAGCCCCAATAAGAAACTCCCAACCATACCATGAGCGAGGATGGAAAATGACCTCGTTGGACACGCGGAATACGGTTGCTCGCTTCTTCACTACTGTGTGCGTACACCTTATCATTTTGTTTGTTGTAGCTCTCTTCTACGGTAAACATTTTTTCATCCGAAAAAAGAATTTCCCGGTATTTTTTTCCCGTGTACCGCTTCAACAAAGCGCGGCATCTCTTCAGTCTCAGGTCCATTAGACGAGCATTCAAACGATGTCCTGTTTTTCTTCGATATGCCCGAAGCCCTAAGTCTTCATTTAACACCCTTTTCACCGTGGTTCTGCTTAACCCCATCTGAAGGGCCAACAGTTTCTGCTTACGTTTGGGATTTCTTTGAATTCGTGCCTTCACAGCTTTTATCACTGCTGGAGTCCTAACAGACCGAGGGCGACCACTTCTTGACCTGTCATCTACACTAGAGTCTTCATTGTATCGTTTGATGGTACGATAAACGAATCTTTTGGTTATATTCAAATTTTTCAGTATGTTAAAAATTTGAATTGGCGCGTAACTGTAACGATGCAACGCAATAACTGCAACACGGTCTTCTTTAAGCGTCCACTCCACATTTAAAAATGAGTAAAATTCTAAAAGTTATACATTTTTATTTTCATGAACAATTCGAAATTCGAATTCAATAAACTTTTTTGTGGCCAGCATTCTAAAAGAAAAGTTTTTACTGTGTGACAATACTTATGACCTGACTAGGTATATTTTATTTACATAATAAATAGATAATATACATAAAATTCAATAATACATATAAAATATAATAGATAAATAGATAAACATACTTAAATATCTATATTTGTAGAATACATAAATAAATATATGTTTTGTTGTTACACTTATCTTTATTATCTTTATAAGTAGTGATTTTTAACAAATTTTTAAAAAGTTGGTAGTGACTTAGCTTGTCTTATAGCAATAGGCAGTGCATTCCAAAGTTTGATAGCATGAACAATGAAGGAGTTATTATAAAAAGAAGAAGTATGAACAGGAGTTTTAAGAGATAGTTCAGTAGATGTACGCAAATTTCGGAGGCCAGACGAGTTAAGAAACTCGAATTCATTCCTTAGGTAAATAGGGGCGTTTGGAAAAAAGATAAATTTGTAAACGAGTGAAAGGATATGAGTTTTCCGTCGAAGATGGATAGGTAACCACTTGAGTTTTGTACGAAATTTATTGTATTTATGTATATTTTGTATTTATGTATCTAGATGGCGACCACCTTTGGTCGTAAGTCTGCCGCTATAATAACCTTGTGTTGTATTCCGGCATTAGTGACCCAAGTTCCTGTACCCTTATGGAACAGCAGCATGTTCGCGATGCCACTGGCGTTATAAACACCCATAGGCGACGGTAACTGCTAAATTCTAAGCAGGCCGTCAGTCTGTCTGCTGTCCTATAACAATAAAAAAAATATTAATATCAGTCAGGCAAAAGCTGTTGCATACAAAAACAAAAAGTATATATCCACGTGAATAATTCCCCAATAATGCAAATGAAATCAAAAATATTAACTGTAGCACACGTAACAAAATGAGAATCTGATTCGAAATTATCATTTAATATTTAATTAATTAAAAAGCATATGCCAGAAACCTATGGTTCGTATTAAGTAATAACTGTTTAATTAATAATACAAAACGCTTCATTCTAAGTAAAATTACATAAAAGACATTACAATTTCGGAGTCCCACGTTAAACGAACGCGAGTTCAATTTGCTTTATTTGCTAATTAGTAAAGTTCCCCTTTGACGGCATCAGGCTGCGACGCCAACGAACAAGTGTGAGCTCTTCAATATAATTATCATCGTTAGTGAACTGGATGACGTATACCGCGGTGCATAGTTCACAGACTCAGAATGCGGAAGTTGCCACTTTAATGCTTACAGAACAATAATCGCTGGATAATCTATCTACAGAGTAAAAGAGGATTTTATTGGAAGTATCGCAGTGCTTAACTATTCGAATCGAATCAAGAATATGGGGATCATTTTTATGGCTTTATAACAGAGTTGTGTGGATTGAATTGTAATAAAATGTTACTGAATTTCGTATTTAAAGAGGTAGGTTTAGCATTCCTACAATCAAAATAATCAACTAAGTAATTGTTGATATTAGTAGTTTATATTACAAGTATTATATTTTACAAGCAATCTTTATAAATGCTTCAGTATGGATATTATTATTAAACAAATATTTAAATACAATATTTTTAATAGTATTTTTCTACTCAATGATATAGTAGAAGTCTCCTTCATAACCTTGATGTATCTGGCCACTTTAGCTCTTGGTTCTGCAACTCCTTTATTAACATATAATCAATTGCAAACTTTATAAAAGATAATAAACGAATAAATTTGAATACAATATTAGTTATAATTCCTTTTAAAGACAAAGATAATGTCAACATCTACGTGGATTATCCTGTCGCCCGTCGGTTCGTCTGTCCCGCCTTAAGCCCACCCCATCCGCGCCGGTGAGTTTTCAATTATCGATACTCCTCTCCCGTAGTAAATAGGCGTCAACTTATTCACATGATTATCAGTCTTTTCCTTAATATCATTGAATAATCCATTCGAATAATGGAAATGTAATTAAATTTGTGAAATCTTTCACGGTTTTTAAGATGTAATGTAACACAGTAAGGTCTACACTTTCCTGATAATCTCCAATGGATGGTTGTCCTATTATGATATTGCTATAATTTTTCTTACAAAACTCTATAATACACTTTAGAATGTGTAAGGCATTTTTCATTTACGGACTAGGTTGTACCAATAATGCGATGTTGAACATTATTCTTCTTCTTCTTCTTCCTGCCCTTATCCCAGTTATGTGGAGTCGGCGCAACATGTCCTCGTCTTTCACTCTCCTCTATTAGTCGTCATTTGAAGATTCACACCTTTTTTGCCATATCATCTTTTACACAATCCATCCATCTTTTCTTTGGTCTACTACCTCTCCTCTTGCATCCACCAGCTTTTGTTTCTAGAACATTATTATAATTACAATAATGCTCTACATCGTATCATAACGTCTATATCGTATACAGTAAACAATAATCTGTACATAAGTCCACTTTATAATTGACACAAAAAGCTTTTACCCATTAGTTTGTAAAGTAAAACCGATCAATACAGGCAGCTATTATTAATGTGAAGCTGGTATTAATGCTGCACTGATATATTCAACTGTCGACGCGAAACTTCATAATTTGACTGTAGACAAAGTTATTGGTAGGAAACAATTTTGGTGTATGTATGTGCTTATTTTATTAAAAGTAATTCTTATTACAAAAGCAATATAGCAGCATATATATGATGAAAATTAAGAAGAAATAAGCTGTGAATGGAGGATAGGAGATGTGACTACTTGGGTTAACCATGAATCTGCGGTTGTTTGTGTTATTATCACGCTATATTCCATAGTTTTCTTATGCCAAAATAAAAAAACCGGCTTTAATCAAGATTGTTTGTCGGTCGGAATCTACGATATGACGAACTTGAATTTGTCTTTACTAATCCTGAAAAAAATTTATAATAATATTTATCTGTTTCTTCAACATTATAAAATCAATTTATTTTAAACAGAAAATAAAATTTGAAATAGTTATTGAAATAAATTTACACCACATTATAAAATATAAGTATTGATTTTATTAGCTTTATGTAACTGGATTTTGATGCCAAATACAGATGCAGAAATTTTGTATAAAGTTGATGATGCTACGAGAAAACCCTATTGCCTAATGTGTGTTAATAAATCTTATAAGAGAAAGGGTCGTTCTTTTCCAGAAGGCAATTTAATAACTGTTCAAGGCAAATATAATATAATAACTCCGTAAATATGGAGGAACAATAGGAGGTAATTTAGTTTGGGGGAACAAAACTCGATTGTCTAAAAGATTGCTTTTCTCTGATAAATTACTTATATAGAGAGTAGCGATTTTCAACTAATTTTGCTCGTTTTTTGGTATAGTTGAGACCTAAAAACTATTGCTGAAAATGATGGATTTTCATACGAAACTTGTCACGGTCCATCACATCGAAATTTGGATAGACAATCCGTCTTCAACGCGCACATTCAGAGGTAAAGGAATAAAAATCCATAATACGTGGTAAAGCTATAGTTTTATAGCTATCCAATCAGTTACAGTTTTATATAAAATAGTTTTTATCGCTTTTAGCTACCTTATTATTCACCACGCGATTGAGACATTGAGAATATAAAGCGGGAGCGTTCCCCCGAATTTGTAGTTGCCGAGTGAATGTATTAACTTTATTATGTAACGTATAAACGTTATATAATAAAATATTATATATAGTTATAATAAGGATTAGAATTGTTATTAAAACCAGCCCTGGCTCTTTAATAGTCGTAGTTTATAGCCTAATAAAAGTGTTCATAATTCGCGAAATCCTTAAAATTCGATTGTAGTAAATTTATTACAAATTTATTTTACTCAAAATTAAATGGAGAATTTGGATGTCAGTAAGTAAGTAGCGTTAAATAAATTGTAACCAATCAAAAATAGGATGGGTATCTACATAGTATTTTATATATGAAATACGTGGAATATGTTTTCAGTTGTCAGCTATTGAAAACCGCTAGATATGCCCGTTAATTTGTGTAATATGGAATATAAGATTCTAATCCCAACTAATTTCAAGTTTTGAAACTTCATTATACGCACTGTTGAGGATCCAAGGCGACCTTAAAATTGCAAAGGCTAAGACTGAAAGGATATCGCATTTAATTCACGGTAGATATCATTTTTATAGCAAGTTCGCGGAATAATCACTAAAGTGTTAGAATTTATTTATTAATATTTTATACCATTTGTTTTATATTTGTGAGCTTGTTGTTTTGGTCTTATTTTCACATATTACTAACACTTATTTAATATATACCAATTCAGTTATTTAATCTATACTAAATATGAAAGTTTAGATGGACAGGGGCGTTTCCTCTGTGCAGGGGAGGAGTAAGTATGCTAACCCCTGCGGCCGGGGTCGTAAAAGGCGACTACATGGTAGGGTCCTAAGCCCGTCTGGATGGCAACCAACCTTGGTATAAAATATGCCACCATAATAACCTTGTGTTGTGTTCAAGTATTAGTGATCCAGGTTCCCATGCCCCTATGAGACAGCAACGTGTTCGCGGTTCCCTTAACGTTGCAAACATCCATAGGTGATGGTAAGTGTAACACTTAATATTAAGTGGGCCGTCAACATAGCTGCTGTTCCTCATCAATAAAAAAAAAAACAGATTTTTGTTAATCAATCATGTCAGAACGGTTCCACGAAGCTATATTAAATTTATCACAAAGACATTTACTGCCACGTAAATGTACAAATATTCTCACACGAATGAAGTCTCAAGTAACTGCTAGAGTTATAATAAACAAGAGGCTATACGATGTAAGAATGTTGCGTGGAAAAAATATATATTATTTGCTCACTGTAAATTGTGAATAGAATGAGGCCGGCATAGTACGCCTGCAGTGCCTGCCACAAGAAACGGGGATAAGGCTAAAGAAAAAGATTTTACCTGTACATATATTTGTTTGCGGCTACCAAAGCTGAAGTTTATGGACTGACTTAAAACTTCATCACAATTTTGCATTCAACTTAAAGGCCTATATTCAATTATACACTTTCATTTGATCGTTAAATAGAAGACAGAGCATTACTGATTTTAATTGGAGCACACAATATTACATATGTGCACTCTACTTCTTCTGGAGAGTCTGACTTTTCAACCGCAAAATGAATTAATTTTTGTTAATGAGGTCGAAATGCTTGCTGCTATACTTGTATTTCCATGCACATATATGCCACTAATATAAACTTAACTATTGGTAAGGGAACGCACGTCGCTGGTATACCCACTAATACAAATCCGGTGGTTCTTCACAAGCCTGCAGCGCTAGAGTCGCGGGATGTGACAGGAAATGAAAGCTTGCTCTAAAAGTTGTTTAAGCATATGTAATGCAGCCCGAACTTCCAGTAAATATATGCTAAACATCCTTTTAGACTCCAGAATTGCAATTCGTATACCACAATATTTATCGTAAGACCACTTTATTCATTCCATATTTAATTGATTTTTTTTTCATCTCAGTTGCTTATAAGCTTTGGATTCAAAATTCCTTTTTTTAAGAATTAGAAGATCATAAATTAAATAAATGTGGTTTAATTTGATTTTTGTATATATTTATTTGCGACTGTCTGCTTTGACATCTATAAACTAGCAAAATGTGTAATCCATATATCATCACTGTTTGCAATTCCCTTGGAAAGTTATAGAGTCGTTGTATAAGAATACATCTGAATAAATTTCTAGTTAAAAATAATGAGAATACAACTGACATAATTACGTAATGGGCAATGGCCGACTAAGAGTGACGACGCTTGTTTAAGGCAGCGTAAGCCATCTAAGCTGTAACGATCCCCCGCTAATTGAACGTTGCAAGGCGACGGTTAATTACCTCCGTACGCCGATTTCGCTAGACCATTCCAACTAAACACATACAAAAGCTATACTAGCTTGAACAACATCTAACTCCAAGTGAGTTTAGTATTCAAATGGTTTAAGTTAAATTTAATTAATTGAAATTGTTTCAATCTAGAACTTTTAACTACTAGTAGGCGTGTGGCAACCAACATATTACTAGTCTGTATAGTCGCTATAATATAATAGTTTGAAATAAATTACGTCTTTGAGCCTACTATATCACATTCCATATGTGTTCTATATTGGGACATATTGCCTATCCATTGCAAAGTAATTCTCTTAAAACAGGACCACAGCTATCATAGTATTCCATGTATCTATAGAAGCCAAAACTATTCCATATATTTTTTGATATACACAAGAAGGCACTCAAGCTTATGAATTTCCACATGCAGTAGTAAAAACTACACGTATAGTACACGATAGGATATCTTTAAACTTGCCTTATTTGACCACGATTATGATTTTCAAGTATTAGAAAATTTGAAACTAAACTAGCTTAATACATATATTATAATTTCTATGAAATGCAGCGTTTTCTCAGTGCAGTAGATGTAAGTCAAAAAAACATAGTCACAAAAGGATTAAACCGAGAAGTCAAATATTCATACGTTTTTCATTTTATGTATATCGGCACGACCTCTTTATCATGTCTTGTATATCCTTAACTATCATCCATAAAAATACTGCAGTTTCACTTACATAAAATGCGTACTTTTTGTTTAATTTTAAATTGGGAAAAGATATCAGAAATTGGGACAAAAGTAATAAAAGATCCCAAATCGAGTGAAATGTTCAGTAATATGTGTACAGTGTAACAAAAATAAATTCTACCCAATACTTTATTCCGACTACATACGGATTTAGAAGGAACTTCGTAAAGAAGAATCATTTACACAAATCTCGTAAGAAGGGTAATACGCGTCGCCTATAATCGTACAAGGCTAATAATAAAATACCTATATCCCGACATTGCATTGCCTCTGTACTCGTAATGCTGGCGATACAGTGAAACGTATATCTGTAATTTGTATGTACGAGTAGGTTTCTGCCGACATTGTTTGTGCAATTCCATTTTGTTTTACGTTTTATTTAAACTGCAGCCATGATCGGTAGACTGTAAAATGTCTACTTGGTTCGTGTTTTTAAAATTCAATAACATTTTCATTTTATTTTTTCAATCACTAGTTGTTATAATAAATTGTATGATTATTACACATTTCTATATGAAAAAGTATAATAGCTCAAACGTCTGCCGAACTAGTCTTCCTCTACGGTAACAAGCAGTATTCTACGCTTCTCTAAGTTGGAATAGTGGGATGTTTACCGTTGATCTTGGGTTACTAATGCTAGAACACAACACAAGGTTACTATGGCGGTATACTTAAGACCAAAGGTGGTCGCCATCCAAACGGGCTTGAAGCCCTGCCACGTAGCTAGGGTGGGTTGCTTTGTCGCCTTTTACGACAGGCCGACCCCGGCCGCAGAGGTTAATATTCTTTCTCCGGCCCCCTGCACGGATAAAATAGCTTATTAGGTTATAAGCTATTAGGTTCATTATACACGAGTACTAATATAATTTTATTCGTTCTATGTCTGTTATAGCTCTCTCCTTGGGCGGAATATTAGAGCTAGTTTTATATAAAATTAGCATGTGCTGAGCTAGGTCCCATTTAGGACATAATTTACTTAATTTCGTCTAATTTTTCGCATTTTACATATTTTTATATAATTATGTCTTAAATAAATATTTTCTTTCTGTCTTTTTAATGAAAACTTTCTAGTTTTTAATAAGCATTTCCACACGTTGACTGGTGGAAATGCTTATTAAAAACAAATCAGAATGAACTTTTCATTATGATTTATAAAATTCGAACTCACTAACGAAAGAACTGCCAACCTAACAAGTACCATAAGAATAAAATAAAAATAACAAGCCGATATTCCACGCTCGTTATACCGTGCTTGGTATAAACTAGTGCCATCAACACCATAATGTGGCCTATTGAGGAAGCCCCTTTATTTACCTCAGCGGAAACAAAGCTTTACGATTATACATACACATAAAAGACTGAAAATTGAGTGTTTGTTGGAGGTTAAAGCTATTAAACACCGTAATAACTTTTAATTTATAATATCAAAGATGATTTTCGCGTTCATTTATATTTTTTTATAAAGATTTAAGCTTATTTATTTAAAATAACAAATTTATGATGTTTTCTTAGTTTTATATTAAAACAGTTTAGCTAATATTACTAGTATTATTATGTACTAGCGACCCGCCCCAGCTTCGCACGGGTATTTGACAAAAATTTCAAAATTAAAAATTATATACACACACATAAACCCTTCTATTTGCGCCAGGTTACTAAAAAAATAAAATTATAAAGAAAGTTTGAATATTATTATTTCTATGAACTTTTATTTTAATGATTTTTTTTTGTTATTATTTTTTATTTATTTTTACGATTAGATATTATTACGATTAGCTTTATGAGACTAAATTGGCATTGAAAATGAAAACAGATGATTAATAATTTTTAGTAAGTTAAATGCTAGACTACTATCATTTAATATGATAAATATTACGAAGTTAACCATTTTTTGTGTAATTTTGTGACTACTCTGTCGCGTTTATTGTCATTTTACGAATTTTTGTACTGAATTATATCATACAACATTTTTCAAATGTTCAAAACCACAAAGTTCCACCAAAAAGATAATTAATAGTAAGTTAAATGCTAATGCAAAACCTATTGATAAGAATACATGAATAAGTAATATGAGTTAAGTATATTTAATTACATAACTACAAAGAAATTTCTATTGAATAATATACAGGTATAAAAGCAAAAGAATACATACCAACAAAACAACTTGTATACGACAATACCCTTTTCTCATGCTCCAAAGTTTGAAATGTTTTAAGAGTTTCTCATACGCCCTCTGAGTTTGTAGGGCACGAGAGTGACTTGTTTTCAATTCACATTTAATTACTCCCCATTTCGGTACAAAGTTGTCGGTACGCCCGGATGATGAATCTTTTGTGGAAACATTATTATAGGTACTTTCAATTTTCATTATAAATTTATATATTAGCATTCATATATAATATGTTATTTTACTAACACCCCTGCTTCTAAAACATGCCACCATAATGATCTTATGCTGTGTTATGGCACTAGTGAACCGGGTTCCAGTTCCTCTTCGAGGCTGGCAATGCCTCTGGTGTTGCACGTTTGCGTATAGGCGAAAGTGATAACCTACTATTGAGTAGGCCGTTTGCCTGTCTGTCAATCTGAGCTATAAAAATGTATATTACTATAAAACATACGCAGACCTTTTTCATCTATTAATTTTTCTTCTTGGTCGCTACGCTCTTGACAGAGCAGTCGTGGTTGTTACGTAGCTTTGTTGATACGATTTACGATATCTCGCCATTTGCGTCTGTTGGTGGTCATTCGAGTGCACTAGTGCACGGTACCGCCCACAGCGGCTTTGATTTAGTCCGTCCATCGCATGGACGAACTTCCACACGGTTTAGTGCTCTACGCGATCTATTAATTACACCCCGTGAAATCCTGGCTAGACATTAAAATATAACTAATCTATTAGTACCATAGAGATAGTTAAATATAACTACCCTACTAGCTATTTTATAGGCAGCGAAGAAAAATCACTAGTCTATTTTCTTTTTCACATATCAGCTTAAACAGTGGCCGTTCTTTAAATCCAAACTTATTTTGTTAGTCCACGCGGTTCATGCCACCCATTACCGAACACTATGGAGGAAAATCACACGTGGTGGTGATCCTCAGCAGTGAGGGAACGATAAGGAAGAGAGAGTAACATAAACCTTTATTTAAACTCTCAAACTTATTGCGGTTTCTTATAACGTAGGAAAACAATTACATAAAGCAGTTCTTAATAAAAAAGTTCTTAATATCAAACTTATTTTATATATAACAAAATTATTTTGCTGGTTTATTGTTTATACAAAAAAAATTGATACCGTTCTGTTGCTACCCATAATGACAAGGGATCTGAAATGTAAGTTTTTAAGCAACTATGATGAAAAGTAGAAGACTGACTACTATCATTTAATATGATAAATATTACGAAGTTAACTATTTTTGTGTAATTTTGTGATTACTCTGTCGCGTTTATTGTCATTTTACGAATTTTTGTACTGAATTATATCATACAACATTTTTCAACTGTTCAAAACCACAAAGTTCCACCAAAAAGATGATATAACGTACAAAATTGTGACAAAGATCACAAAAGTAATTACGAGAATATGAAATCTTATAAACAAAGCTTATATACTGAACCTACATTTTGTTCAGTAAGTAAGCTTTGTTTTGGACGTTCAACAAAAATCCAGACTTTCTTGAAACAAATGCGAAATTAAATTTGTGAAAAGTAGAAGAATCTTAGTTAAGAACGGAAAGCTAATAAGGAAAAGAAAAGTTGCAGATGAAGTTTTTGTAAAGTAAGATATTTTTCCTTATGAAAACATCGTGAGAGTTAACTCAGATTGCGCTTACTTATTTCACTCGCTGGTGAAGAATTTGATTCTTAATATAACTCGAGTTAATATAGCTGTTTTGATATAAAGAACTGCTTTATGTAATTGCTTTCCTGCGTTATAAGAAACCGCAATAAGTTTGAGAGTTTAAATAAAGGTTTATGTTACTCTCTCTTCCTTATCGTTCCCTCACTGCTGAGGATCACAACCACGTGTCATTTTCCTCCATAGTGTTCGGTAATGGGTGGCATGAACCGCGTGGACTACCAACAACCGCTTTCTTTACAATACCTGGCTGGTGTTCTGCCCATAGCGCGCTTGCCTTCTATGCAACCCAAAATTATGAGCTTCTCTAATTCATGTCTGGGAGACCGCATAATGAGTCTGAAGAAGCTCATAACACGTTCTTGGCAGATGGAAAAAACCTTTTTTGGATGTTTAGCTTTATTAAAATGGATTCGTTAGTTCTCATGGCAGTCCATGATATTTGGAACATCTTTTGTCACACCCACATTTCAAATCTTGCTGCTATCACGTCTTTTCATGCACTATGCCTCTGCTCCGTAAAGGAATATGGAAAAGATCAGTACCCGCACCAAGCGCACTTTGGTTTTATAGCGAATGTGGCGATTTTTCCAGATGGTCTCGAGGTTGGCCATCGCACTTTTAGCCATACCGAATCTTCGGCGTATTTCTTTCGTGCCTCGGATATTATTTGCGATACAAGATAAATGAAATCCGCTACTTTTTCGTAGCCGCTGAGTGCATCAGGGCGTAAAAGAAGTTACGCTCTATCTATTACCATTATTTTGGTCTTCGAATAGGCGATCTTAAGACCGAGCTTAGCACTTTCTTCTACATGGTTCAGCAGAATTGCCATTTCCTCTTCACTTGATGCAAGTATGATAGTGTCGTCAGCGTATCTGAGGTTCGTAAGTTTTTCACCGCCCACCGAAACACCCCCTTCCAGCCTTCAAGTGCTCTCCTCATTATGTATTCGCCCTAGAGGTTAAATAATTAAATAAATTATTTTATTAAAATTACCTATTTATTACTTTGTGTCATTTATCCATTAGTTACTACAATTTTTTTTGTCTTGGATGCAACATTGTATCTTAAAGTAATTACAATTCTTAATAGGTATATATTAATCATTCGCATCCCAATCCTAAAATTTTATATATTTCTGCAGGATCTGTTCTTTTTAGGTATATAGATGCATCGCAATGTTTATTGTAGGTATTTTTATTTAGAAGATGAGTTTTACAATTAAAATTTATGTTTTTAACTGTTTGATGAAATTCATCTGCAAATTTGTCCGCAATCTGTTTAGGTTTGTACATTTTAAATACTTTCGTAATAACTTCATCAATAGAATATTTGATCCGCCCTGTTAAGCTGTTTAAAACGTTCCATAGTTTTCTCATATCTCCTTTATTTTCTCATATAGTTTACCTTAAATGACGGTTTTTTGCTTCTTCAATTAATTTATTACACAAATTTCTAAGTTTTACATATTCTTGCTTTAGTATTTTATTTGTACAATCCTTTTTAAATTCTATGAATTTTTTATCTTTCTCTATACACTTTTTTCGTATCATATTTGTAACCCATCCTTTGTTATTTCGTTGTGTTTTTTTTATTATTTGTAGTTTAGATTTTTCATATTTATCACACGCATTTTTAATAAAGTTATAGATAAGATTAGGACAGTTATCGTTATCGCTTACTCGTGTCCTATCAATCTTGTTAATTTCCTCAAAAAATTGATTATTATTTATACGAGTCGCAAAATTTGGAGCATGCTGTATATTTGCGTTCTCTTCACAGGTTATCGTTGTTAGTAGGTGATCGGCTAGAACGGTGCCAATCGCTGCACAGTGAACATTTGTTTTGCATCTTACAAAAATATGATCAATGCAGCTTTTGGATGTAAATTCATTCCTTTCCTCTATTCTGGTATAATCTTTAATGCCACATTCTAGTCCGTATTGTTATAGCATATTTAAATACTGTGTTTGTGTACTATTTTTGATTTTTAAATCTATATTTATGTCCCCTAATAGAATTAGGTTCTGGTTAGGTACTGTTTTGAGTAGTGATTGTAATTCGTCAATAAATAATGTTTTATTGTTATTTGGTGGTCTGTATATAGATACTATGTGATACAGGGTATTGTGTCTAGTTTGTAGTGTGCCTAAAATACATTCAAATTGGGTTGTGTGTGTGTTTACAATGCTAAATTTATGACTATTAGGTGTGTATATTATTATACCACCTCCCTTTCGTTTTAAACGAAGCTTCGAATACATATTATATTGTTGTAAGTTAAAAAGGGAGCTTACCTTATCTGATATACACAAACATAACACAATGACATCAATTTTATGACCTGATTCATTAATTACAAATTCTAGTTGTGAAGAGTTTTTAACTATTGAACGAATATTAATATGAATACAAGTCAGTTTAGTGCTATAATATTCAGGTATTCGTTTTAAAAAAGTATTCAAATTTTGACAATTTCGTATTTCAACTACATATATTATCCAAGTTTATATCCATTTGCTTACTTTAGTTCTTTGTTTAAAAAGAAGGAAAAAAAATATATGTAATTAACATGTTTTAGATTTTTATCTGTAACAAGTTCAAGATATCGATTTCATTACGTATGATTATAATTTTACTATCTTCCTTCTTGCATACAAGCACCTTCCCATCCTTGCACCAGATATACTTGTAAGAGCCTTTCAGAGTTTGCTTAGCTTTCCACAGAATATTCTTTGAGTGTTGTGTGAGGGCTTGTCGTATAAAGATCTTGTATTTAGACTTTGAAGATTCTATCTCACGGACAATATCAGAAACTATAAGATTTTTGTGCGAGCAGCGTTTATCTATTTTTCTCTTGCTAGTTCATCTTTCATCTTTATCTGTATAATTTCTGTCTTTCCTTGTTTGGTATAGATACGTTGAGCTGTTTTGACATCTGCAATGTTTGTATTTAGTTTCAAGGCTATGGTTTTCGATATCTTAATTACCCCCTTAATCTTAATTATCTTAATTATTATAATTCACTGTCATCAAAATTTATTGCATTAAAATAATTAGAAACAATAACACAACATAAGAAGCTCATTTGTTTCTTATAACGTCAGCCCTTTGCGAGAGAAAGTTCCACCAAAAATAATCCAGTTGTATCTGAAATTACCGAAAACAGCAGACAACTTTTTTAATTTTTTAATTCGAAGTGTCTTTAGTTTTATGCACGTATAACACTAACCTACCTTCCTAACCTACTCACACTGGCCTCTAGTAAAATTAATCCACATTAATTAATTATTCATGGATAAAAAATTACTCCAAAATAATGAGCGATTACTGCTTCTACAATTGCCATACATTGTCAGTGGCTATCATTTCAAGATCGATAATCTAATAATACTGCAGCTGCCATTAGTGAAAATCGTGATCTAATCGCTGCTTCAACGATATTTAGCGAGTTATTTCATACTTCGTGACTCTTTATTCCGCATTTAATTATTAAAATGAAATTTGAAAATAATTCTTTTTAACCCACCACTTTTACATAAAACCCTTTAGATGTATAATAAAACTGGTATTTTCGGAAAACCTCACGGCATTATGATCATAATGATGTAAACGTTACGCGAGTGAGGCCATCCGCCGCCATCACCTGGGTTTCAATAATAACTTTTTATTGCTGTAGAGCCGACACTCAAATTGCCGAAACTGAAAATGTAATGGGATTATCGCTGATCCGGAACGATGGAGGCTCTTGTATAGTACGTAATAAAATTTACGAAATGCTCCTGAAAAAACTTCCTAAACTTCGGCACTGTAATAATGTTTAGATCAACTTTTATGAAAGCTTACACGTGATGAGCTTTAATATACTTTTTATATGTTCCTGTAAAATATGTTTGACTTTGAAACCTAGGATTTTCTAGATAAACAATATACTATAAAACTTTTAAGTACATACAATTTATTTCCATTCTTTTCTGAGTTGTGACATAAAAAATTAATTTTAGAGACTCGCCGCAATACATAAGTAAAAAAACCTAGCATGTGAAGTAAATTGTTGCTGTTGAATTGCAGGCATTCTTAGTAGTAATTCCTTATTTATAGTTTTTTATATTTTAAACTAATCAAATATTGTGTAAAATTCAAGTGTGATGTAAGTAGTATCATTCTGGTATTGACATTTCTTAAATTTATAATATTATTTTTAAAAACCTAAATGTAAGTTTCCTGAACATAAAATAACCGGAAATTTGTAAATGTTTAAAAACGCGATAACCAAAATTAATACAAAATACTTATAGAAATAATATAATAATTAAATACCAAATAATTTTATGTTTATATTTTTAATTTAATATTATAATGTCATAATTTTGATATAGATAGCGGAATTGTTTCCGTTTATATTATAAATATTTTGGTAGATAATTAATTTTGGTTATTGTCAAGTAATGGCAGGAATGCGAATACTGATTGGGGTCCCGGGTTCTACCCCGGGCCCTGATTTGGTAATCGAAACCATGCCTATTTCGACTGCGCCTGCACAGAGAGTGTTCCTGAGGCGGGAATCGCATCCTTGCTGTCGGTTGGTCTTGCTGGGCCGGCTACGACGTTGGGCGACTCCCTGGTTTTTCTGGAGTGTCGTCTGGTAGTCGTACCCACGCCTGACTAGCACGCGACGTGGATGGGAGTCCCGTCCGGAATTGGCCACGGACCTGTCGCTCCCGGCCCTGGTTCTGCCCATGGTCGGGGGCGATCCTGGATGGACGGCCGTCGCCTCCTTTTGCGAGGCAGTAATGTCCGCAAAGGAGGCGGCGGAGCGGGAGCGGGAGTTAACTCCCGCCAACGCAGGCCACGTCGTCGACGCCGGAGGGCAAGTAATGACCTCCGGCCGCCGTAGAAAGCGGCCGCGGGCGGCCCCTCGGGGGAGGATCCGCCGCCCGCACTATTGCCGCGAGGGAGAAGGCCGCGTGCTGTTCCGCGGCCCCCCTCAACTCCTTGAGTCAACTCAGGAGAGCGTCGGGGGGACGAACCCCTACCCCTTGGCGTCAACACTTTAGAAGAGGCCCGTCTTGAGAAAGGGCGGGCCGGCGCCAGCCCGGGCCACGAGATCGGCAGGCCACATTTCCGTAGGCCCGGGTGTAGGCGATAGGAGAACAGCGGGGTTTTTTAGTGGGTAGTCGGATGGCCGAACATCTTTCCCGGAGTCCCACATATCCTCGGTCCCCCCGGGCCGGGGGAACCCATCAAGAGAGGGTTTTTCCCCGAGACCAAAAAAAAAGGGCGCTACCAAGCTAGCATCTATAGCTATTCCTAGTTTTATTTTAATGTTGTGCACGTTTTCATTACGATATTTTTATTATAAATTTCTTTTTCATCTTTAAAGCCTCAATATCTGCAAAAAGGAATTAAAGTCTCGATTTATATTTACTTTGAATTATGTATGAGTTTGGCATTCTAAAAGCGAGATTCTAAGAAAGTTTAATGTAGGTTACTCACCGAATATTAAATTTTGTAAATGGCGACAGAATATTCAATTTATGAAAGGGTAGCTAGAGATTTTTATGCTCAAGTACATTACCTCTCTGGGAACCTTTTGCGACACTTCCGCTTTGTTGAATTTTTGTAGATTACTGGGTCGGCGAGTCTGGATGAGGGAAGTGGAACGGGTGTTATGGAATTAACTGAGGAAACCTTAATTCGGGGCTACATTTTCTTTTTTGTACAACAATTAAACAATTTGATTTAATGTTTTATAACACAAAGTACCGTGCTAAATTTATATAGTGAATTAAACTAAATATTTTGAAGACCTGGCGAAATAATAATAGCATAAAAGATTGTCTAGTTTTTAATTTTTTTAAGTGTTTTATGTATTAAAGCGTTCTTTTTTCCATCTAACGAGACTAAGTATTCTCGTTATGGCTATTCCATTCAATTCTTAAACAGTTTTAACGGCTAAGAGGCAGTCAAACAAAAAAAAATATAACAAGTTGCATTACTATTCCAAAATGAAGTAGTCATTAATAGTACGTAGTATTTATCTCATATCATTTAATTATTTTAAAGAATGACTGTGAATGAAGAACTTCAGCGTGATAAGACTTTGTTTCATGAATTGTCGAGTATTTCATCATCAAACAATAAAATATAAATATAATTCGAATCAATTTAACTTTTGTTAATATACATGCCGTATCATAAAAACAGTAATATTGAAGATACAGAGATTCCGAGAAAGTTTAATGGTACGTTAGTTCTATAAAATAAAATGTTTTTTCAAAGTCCTGCTCGTTATGTCCGGCCTGTGGGGAGGCGAGCATGGAGCATCGGGGCCCACCAACACACTCCCTTACATTAATTGGCACAACTTTTCTGCGCAGCAGGCACTAAGCCCGCCTAATGCGAACCACAGCCAACTTTCAGTCGTTCCTCCGTAATTACTTTTATTGGTTCCTTTCGCTATTCATTACTATCTGATTTATATTATAACATAACCCTTCTGATCAAAATTAAATTTAATATATACTCATTAGTTATTTTAAACACAATTCCCCGTCGTAATCGGCGAGGTTTGTAATAATCCACTGTTGTCCATATAACTCATGCAGTTAAGTTACTAGAATGTTGATTTTGTATTATTAACTTAAAAATAACTTGGTTTCTTTTTTTTATTCCCGTGGAAGAGGGTACAGGCAGACGCCTTATTTAATAGTAAGCAGTTACCGTCGCCTGGATATTCGTAACGCCAGGGGCACCGCTAACAAGATGTCGTTCACGTAGGGGAACTGAAACCTAGTCACTTATAGCTAGAACACAACACAAGGTTATTATGTCGTCATATTTAGAGACCAGGTCGCTATCTAGAGGGGCTTAGAGACCTTCCACCACCACCACCACCACCACCACCACCACCACCACTGCCACCTCCGGTCGTAGGTATATGATTTTTAAAAAGAAATATAGTTATAATGTCTAGAAACGCGTATGTTTCCCACTTTATCTTTCACCGCCGATACAGTTAAAACACGGATACCGTAACAACTACTTAATAAATGTAGATTTATCACATATATTTGTATATTACAATAATTGAACATAAATAATGACAATAGTATCCAGTGTAAATGATACAACAAGGGTTACAAATGTTACAATTGGTTGGGCTTGTACATATTTGTATCCAACTGTTGACAACTCCTTACGTTGTACATTTGCGTTATCTGTGTGTCAACAATCTCACCTCCATGTCAACAAAACCAATGACATAAACGGTTGTCATTTATTTATCCTCACGTGTATAGTAAGTAATAACTGAAGTGATACACTTATTAAGGTCCAATGTATTTGCTACATTGAAAATTATTATATGTTTGAAACAATATTTGATTAATCAGTAATTCGTAAAATATAAGAACTTAATAGTCAGTATTTCTGTATTACAGAAAACAATAGGTCTAAACTTTTTTGACTATAGCGTCTTTTTCTCTTTTAATATTCTATCTAACCTATGTAACGTTAGATTTTATTTACCCTTACACTTTTAGTTCGGGATAAAACTAAATTGTTTTTACAAGTTTTCAGTTACTTATAAATGAAACGTTTACAAAAATATTATGTAAAATTATATCGAATGCAGAAATGCAATCTTTTAAGGGTCATCGTAAAAAAAAATAAGTACAAATATTTAAAATAAACGTATCTCCAATAGTTAGAAGAGATGAATGACGTTTCAATAATAAACATTAGTGACTCTGACACGGAAGCGGTCCCAGAACTTAGCTCCTACACCTAAAAAAACATATAAGATGGATATAAAATACCATTTACTAAAAATCTAGGTATATACAAATAATTAGACACACAAGTATATACCAATCTTTGACTATCACATATATTTATATGGAGGGCTTATGCAAAACATACGATTTCGTTTATTCAGCGCCCACCTACCATTTGTAGGAAAGGTGACCGGAATAAAGGCGTCAAATTACCAACGTCAAATTCCAGCGTCACCTGAGCTTGGGATGGGATGTCGTCATTTTTATCCCATTCTGAGTTAATATTCTGTGGACGTCCGCCGGGAGCTGCCCATGTAACGGACACCCGGATCACCGAAGATACGAATTATTGACAAACTATACCGAAATACATTACAGTGTAAGTATACCTTCGTATTATCTATCTTATCGAACAATTACAATAAAATATGAGTAAAATAATTATTTCCCTTAACTTTCTATATTTAGACACAAAAATATCGTAATGACATTTGAAGAAAAAGTATTTTCTAAAAGCTACAGGTAACAAAAATAGTACTAGGCCTATAATGTCATTGTGAGGTTCCATTTAAATCATCAATATTTTCAATTATTGTTTAAATTATTAATATTATTAAAAACCTATACCTTAGAATCTGAGGTTCACCGTAAAAGAATATTCCTTTTTTCAACCCAGTCGGCACAAAGAAAGAATTTGGCTAAATTAAGTTTTACCATTAATGACTGTCATCTGGCCTCTAGTGCTGGAAGGAGAAACCTATCGATGTTCTTCCATCATTGTATGTAAATTAACAAAAGGTGTCTATCCATTAGTGTTCTTTTACCAAACAAGAATATGCTGAGGGTTACCTCCTCTTTTGTTAATTCTAGCTAGGTTCAGTCAGCTTGTACAAATAATGCAATACTATAAAAATTTGCAAATAGTTCTTTTTTCTAATTATATTTCATAGCGTATAACATTAGCAAAGGCCTTATTTACACCATATATACACGTTTCTAATTAGTAATATAGTGTTTAGCCTTTATTTATTTTAGAAAGACACTGAACTGTTAAAAAAATGAAATAATTCGAAAGAATAAATATTTGCAAAAACATTGATCAGGAATGAAAAAAACGCGATCATTCGATGCACTTCAGCACAATAGAGTAGCAACTGATGAGTGCAAGAATATATTTATTATGCATATATAAATATTTTGTTGCTCATCTAATAAAAATCTTTCATTTTGCTGTTCCTTTTACTTCTCTGGAAATATATAAAATAGTGTGAGAGAAGTAGAATCATCCCGAACAGTGGGTGCGATGCTCTCCAATCGGTGCAAGAAAAACATTGATCGCTTTGATAATTGAATTTTACCTCCCATGTAATGGTTCCTCTAAATTCACAACACAGAAGTTAAGCTAGCTTAGCTAAGCAGTTAAGCTAGCTTAGCTAAGCAGTTAAGCTAGCTTAGCTAAACAGTTAATTAAGCTAGCTTAAAGGCTAGGACAATAATAATCATGAAATAAAGTTTATTTAAATTAAAAATGGCACCTTCATTGAACTGCTTCACTTTATACTCCATGTATCCATGGTAATTTTCTTTGTTACCGTCCGTATCAATTCAAATAAGATCACTCCCGTTTCATTTCTTTTTTCTAGCTCATTCAATTTTCAAGAGCAATGCAGGAGGCTACAAAATTGCTTTTTATTTTCTTTTCCACTTTTATGGGTTAAAACGGTTCAAGTATTTACAAACTGTAATTATAGCTATTTTCTGATGTAAATGGAACTAAGTGCGTAATTTTAAAAGAAGCTGCTTTTATTGAACAATTTTCCTTTTAAACTGCGTACCTTTATGTTAAAAGATAAAAATATGAGCATTTGTCATGTCTCCTGCATTTATTTATTTTTTTATCATCACGGTCCGGTTTAAGTTTTTCTCGCTATAAAAAGGGAAAAATATATTTATGTTTTGGAATCTCTTGTACCCAGTTCACAGATAGCAAAGAATTGGGAAGACAAGAAACATTCCTATAAAAAAAACAAAATAAGCTTATCCTATACTTAGTTTTTTTACAATCATTTAAAGATTATAGCGGGATAATCTATAAATAATCTGTAATATTGTATTTGAATCACTTTATTCTTTATCAAATAATTTTATAAAAGGGGTTAAAGTATGAAATTGGCGTTGTAATAGATACTTTGAATTGAACCTTCATGGTGTGAGATTTTCGAGTGAAATTTTTTTCACGTGATACCTATGAGGTTCTTCTTTTATAAAATGAGGAATATTCGATTTTCGACTCAATTGTTTTTTGAAGCGAAAACTTCTTTATCGTCGTTGTAATCTGGATCTCGATGAAACGGAAAAAGTGACAGTATTTTTTTGCTCCATTAATACCAACCTTATTAGTAATGGCTAGAATGTACTTTTTAAATACTTTATACTAATTTACTTATTCTATAATATAATGTAATTTTTAAATGATTGCATTGCATTACTTAGACATATCTGTTCGAATTGCGACTTTATTACAATAAAATACAGGTGAGTTTTTCTTTTTTTTCTTTATAAAGAATCTACTATGGGGAATAATTTAATTTAATATAATTTTGAACAGTTTTTAATTTTGAATTTGAAATTTGAAAATTTTAGTTAACCGGTAACAACACTTTAATAATTTCACCCAAAAACTTCGAGCGAATTGTAGCTCATAGGTTGGGTCTCTGGGTTCCGTATCGGTCTGGATTTGAATCCTAACTTGCATAACTCCAAAAACATTTCCTTTTCTGTTTATGTTTTTAATTTAATATAAATTTAGAATAATTTTTTGGAAAGATTTCCAAACATCAAACTAAATAACTTGGATAATTTAAACGGGTAAATCCAATCGGATTCTAGCTCTTAGACTTGGTCTTTGGGTATCGGATCCGCCTGAGTTCGAATCCTGACTCGTTGACTTTTTTTTATATTGACGTTTACTTTATTCAAGGTTTCACCTCTATCACGTGTGAACTGCGCACATGTTTTATTCAGTTTGGACCTGAAAAATGGATACTTCGAAAATCCGAATCATTTTTGAATACAAATTCCGATGTGGAACTAACGCGGCAGAAACGGATCGCAATATCAACGCTACGTTTGGAAAGGAGACTGCTAATGAACGCATCGTGCGTTTTTGGCTTAAACGCTTTCGTAATGGAAACTTCGACTTGAAGAACGAACCACGTGGAAGACCGCCCACACAGGTGAATAACGCTGAATTGAATGAGATGGTGGAAGCCGATCCGAGTCAAACTACCCAGGAATTAGCGGCACGTTTTAACGTTACTGTACCCACAATATTGACTCATTTTCATCAAATCAATAAGTAAATAAAATGATATAAAATAGATATGAATAATGGGTGGGTGGGAATTGACTTAACTGCAGAAAAAAATGCGTGTGGAAACTGTTTTTGTTGAATTTGTAATGTTCTCTATCTAATATTTTAAATGGCAACGTTTTCGTGATTTATGTGAAATGATGGAACTAGGGGACAATTGAATACTGATTCAATGGCGAATGAATTGAGCGCGTTGTGCTTACCATGCACCGACTGCGTTCAATGGCTACACTGTCCAATATAGTTCACTCAACGACGTGATTTACATTTATTGGTCTGCGGGAAAAGAACCGCTCAATTTTAAAATAATATAGGTCAGACTATAATCGATTTTCCATGCAGAATACTAAAACATTGCTGATTGGTGTATTTTATATGAATACATTTTATTAATATGTAATAAATAAAAACCAAGATATTATTCTATTTCTACACATTACATTAATTATTTCATCAGATTTCATTACAAATTTTCACTACAGAATTAAAGAATTTATGCTTCTTAACTTAACGACTGAATAAAACCCATACGTGTCTTCCTCTGACATTTTCTTATCTTGTGCAAAGACATGCAAAAACATCTATCTAAATATATTTTAAAACGACCTACAACCTTCTGATATCTATGACCAGAAATACACTAATAGTAATAAATATTCCTTAAATTTAAGAAAAATATTATTATTTAAGTCAAAATACTTTGTATTTTTTAAGATTACTCAAAAACCATTGATGTTTAAAAATAAAAAGTTCAGATCCTGAAAGACACTCAGCACTACAATCCTTTTCTTTTTAGTTGTACGGAAGTAGTTCTTTAGTTTTCTCCAATTTACAGCCGGTTGATAATCACCTAAAATATTGGATTAGAATTTTTTGATTCCTTAGTATTTTCCATCATTTATATTTAGGCCATTAAAATAGCAAAATGAACTTCAACAAAAATCACACTTAAAAACACTTCTAGTTTAATACTCAGCATAAATACAATAGTAAAACATACTGAAAAAGTAACAAAAAGGTGAGCCGACTAAAAACGTTTTTAATACATTGATCCTGAATGCAAATAACCAAATTGAAATCGATCAATTCTTCATTAACTCACCATCACAAAATAGCGAGAATATAGATTTAGTTCTCATGTTTCATTTTTATACCTACGCTCGATAATACTACTAATGCTTTAACTTATGCTCATAAGAATAAAACCTCCCCTCTATTCGCAACTTTATAGATCCTCCTCCCTCCTCGTCGTCGTGTCGTCGTGAGTCGTGTACCTCATTATTGAGGGTCGTGATTCCCCTTATGAGAACCCAGTTTATCTTTTATAATGTTCCTCCACCTGTGCCTGTCCTTGGCGTGGTGGAGTGCATCATAGAGCTTGATGTTCAGTGTTGAGCGGATTTGGTCAGACCATCTCATCGGGCTGCGGCCCCTTGGCCTCCTGCCATCCATTTTGCCGGTAACCATCAGTTGCTCAAGGTTTAACTTTATAGATAACAAAGAAAAAAGTCGCAGTTGCTTTATTATTAATTTAAATAATAATAATAAATGAAGCCTGATTTATATAATATATATATATATATATATATATATATATATATATATATATATATATATATATATATATACCTAGTCAGGTCATAAGTATTGTCACACAGTAAAAACTTTTCTTTTAGAATGCTGGCCACAAAAAAGTTTATTGAATTGGAATTTCGAATTGTTCATGAAAATAAAAATGTATAACTTTTAGAATTTTACTCATTTTTAAATATGGAGTGGACGCTTAAAGAAGACCGTGTTGCAGTTATTGCGTTGCATCGTTACAGTTACGCGCCAATTCAAATTTTTAACATACTGAAAAATTTGAATATAACGAAAAGATTCGTTTATCGTACCATCAAACGATACAATGAAGACTCTAGTGTAGATGACAGGTCAAGAAGTGGTCGCCCTAGGTCTGTTAGGACTCCAGCAGTGATAAAAGCTGTGAAGGCACGAATTCAAAGAAATCCCAAACGTAAGCAGAAACTGTTGGCCCTTCAGATGGGGTTAAGCAGAACCACGGTGAAAAGGGTGTTAAATGAAGACTTAGGGCTTCGGGCATATCGAAGAAAAACAGGACATCGTTTGAATGCTCGTCTAATGGACCTGAGACTGAAGAGATGCCGCGCTTTGTTGAAGCGGTACGCGGGAAAAAAATATCGGGAAATTCTTTTTTCGGATGAAAAAATGTTTACCGTAGAAGAGAGCTACAACAAACAAAATGATAAGGTGTACGCACACAGTAGTGAAGAAGCGAGCAACCGTGTTCCGCGTGTCCAACGAGGTCATTTTCCATCCTCGCTCATGGTATGGTTGGGAGTTTCTTATTGGGGCTTAACAGAGGTACATTTTTGTGAGAAAGGTGTAAAAACGAATGCTGTTGTGTATCAAAATACAGTCCTGACGAACCTTGTGGAACCTGTTTCTCATACCATGTTCAATAACAGGCACTGGGTATTCCAACAAGATTCGGCGCCAGCTCATAGAGCGAAGAGCACACAAGACTGGCTGGCGGCGCGTGAAATCGACTTCATCCGGCACGAAGACTGGCCCTCCTCCAGTCCAGATTTGAATCCGTTAGATTACAAGATATGGCAACACTTGGAGGAAAAGGCGTGCTCAAAGCCTCATCCCAATTTGGAGTCACTCAAGACATCCTTGATTAAGGCAGCCGCCGATATTGACATGGACCTCGTTCGTGCTGCGATAGACGACTGGCCGCGCAGATTGAAGGCCTGTATACAAAATCACGGAGGTCATTTTGAATAAACTTTAATGTCATAAGAATCTATGTTTTGTTAAGTTCATTTTGGTATATGAATGGTTACATAATGAATAAACTTGTTACAATTATTTTACATTAAACATGTGACAGAATTTATGACCTGACTAGGTATATATATATATATATATATATATATATATATATATATATATATATATATATATATATATATATAGGCCGGTAGATGGCGGAAGCGCGCCACGCAAGCCGCCTTTGCGGTACTCGTCCAGCCGCAAACACTCCGCCGTTGGCAGTCGCCTTCTGACCGCGCGCGATTGTGATCGTAATTTGTAAAAATGTCTAAATTTCTTGTAAATGTTTCCTCGCGGTGTTAAATAAACTAATTTAAAATGCTAACCCGTCGTTTAACTTATGCAAACCTGGGACCTTACACCACAATAATTACACTAGTTTACAGTACATCTGTTGCCGAAGAAATTTTGGCTGTTGCTGATTATATATGATATGCTGTTTCCAAAAATATAATTATAAAATTTTTATCAGCTCTAGTTTCTGAGTTTCAGCTATGTAAGTAAAAAACAGAAAAAAAACTGTATTTACTAAGAAAAACTTTACTAAAAATCATAATTAATCATTGATTTCTAAAAAACTTCGTTTTAAAGCTCTTCTCTGATATGTAGACTTACTATATATATATATATATATATATATATATATATATATATATATATATATATATATATATATATATATATATATATATATATATATATATATATATATATATATATATATATTACTATACTATTCCAAGTTTTTTTTTTGTGTCACTTAAAACTGAAAAATTATGAAGCTTCACTTCTGTACTCATTTGTGTCTGAATTGATGGAACAGTTTTATTTATTTAGGTTTTAGACCGACAAATTCATACTGCGCTTCATCGTTTAACAAACAGAGCACTTGCAAAATTGAATAGCCCCGCAGAATGAATCGTACAAAATCACACAACACTGACAAATTACAGCCATTACGCACAAATGGATGTAATCTGTCGTTGTGTTCTAGTTTTATTAACATTACAGATACTAATTAAACTAATTTTAACAAATTTATTGCATGCGTTTAGTTGAATCGACGTGATAATGCAAGAAAAAGGAGGTCAGACATTAAAGCACTCTGCAATATGTATCAGACCTAACAAGCATGTTGCAGAGCAATGGCCTAAAGTGTTCCTGTGACCCTATTTAAGGTTCAGGATGGCGATTGGAGTGGTATGTTGTTGTGGCTGGCACTGACAATCACATCTCAAAAAATATCATAAAAGCAGCCGCCTTAGGGTTAGAACGGCTGTCACGTCGACTGCACCTTTAAAGTCTAACAAATGATATACCTGAGTATAAAAAAGTTATTTTAAAACTATATAGGTACTTTGTGTGAGATGTGTTATTGTATAAATATTGCGTTAGGGTCATAAATATTAATTGTCACTTTACATATTCAAAAAATCCTAACTTTGGTGCAGATAATTTTTGACAAAAATTAAATATTTAAATCATAATAATAAAGGATATTAATGAAAATGGTCTTAACTGATTTCAAATTTTCATTTTTAAGATACCTACAAGTTACGATATTTATTTCAGAATTACTTTAATAGAGACAGGCTTTCTTGCTACATAATAAGTAACGATTATTTTATCTCTTTGTATATTACAAAGGGAATTATTGTGTCTTTTACATTTAAAATAATTAAGTTAAATGAAAGAAATAAAAAAATATAAATGGCACTCTGGGACTGCCGCGGTAAAGCTATTGCATAATATTTTAATCAACTTATGCAATTATAATTATTTATTTATTTTTTATTTATGCAGTAATTATTTTTTTTCTAAAGTATCGATGTTTTCTATCGATATTTTTTGGACAAGATATATCGATACTCGATAATAAAAAACTAAAACTATCGATGTTACGATATCGATGTTTTTATTATCGAGTATCGATATATCTTGTCCAAAAAATATCGATAGAAAACATCGATACTTCAAAAAAAAACCATCGATAGTTGAAATATCGATAGATATCGCCCATCCCTAGCACACTCACCGCACGTGCGCCTCGTAAATATACCTAGTCAGGTCATAAGTTCTGTCACATGTTTAATGTAAAATAATTGTAACAAGTTTATTCATTATGTAACCATTCATATACCAAAATGAACTTAACAAAACATAGATTCTTATGACATTAAAGTTTATTCAAAATGACCTCCGTGATTTTGAATACAAGCCTTCAATCTGCGCGGCCAGTCGTCTATCGCAGCACGAACGAGGTCCATGTCAATATCGGCGGCTGCCTTAATCAAGGATGTCTTGAGTGACTCCAAATTGGGATGAGGCTTTGAGCACGCCTTTTCCTCCAAGTGTTGCCATATCTTGTAATCTAACGGATTCAAATCTGGACTGGAGGAGGGCCAGTCTTCGTGCCGGATGAAGTCGATTTCACGCGCCGCTAGCCAGTCTTGTGTGCTCTTCGCTGTATGAGCTGGCGCCGAATCTTGTTGGAATACCCAGTGCCTGTTATTGAACATGGTATGAGAAACAGGTTCCACAAGGTTCGTCAGGACTGTATTTTGATACACAACAGCATTCGTTTTTACACCTTTCTCACAAAAATGTACCTCTGTTAAGCCCCAATAAGAAACTCCCAACCATACCATGAGCGAGGATGGAAAATGACCTCGTTGGACACGCGGAATACGGTTGCTCGCTTCTTCACTACTGTGTGCGTACACCTTATCATTTTGTTTGTTGTAGCTCTCTTCTACGGTAAACATTTTTTCATCCGAAAAAAGAATTTCCCGATATTTTTTTCCCGCGTACCGCTTCAACAAAGCGCGGCATCTCTTCAGTCTCAGGTCCATTAGACGAGCATTCAAACGATGTCCTGTTTTTCTTCGATATGCCCGAAGCCCTAAGTCTTCATTTAACACCCTTTTCACCGTGGTTCTGCTTAACCCCATCTGAAGGGCCAACAGTTTCTGCTTACGTTTGGGATTTCTTTGAATTCGTGCCTTCACAGCTTTTATCACTGCTAGAGTCCTAACAGACCGAGGGCGACCACTTCTTGACCTGTCATCTACACTAGAGTCTTCATTGTATCGTTTGATGGTACGATAAACGAATCTTTTGGTAATATTCAAATTTTTCAGTATGTTAAAAATTTGAATTGGCGCGTAACCGCAACGATGCATCGCAATAACTGCAACACGGTCTTCTTTAAGCGTCCACTCCATATTTAAAAATGAGTAAAATTCTAAAAGTTATACATTTTTATTTTCATGAACAATTCGAAATTCTAATTCAATAAACTTTTTTGTGGCCAGCATTCTAAAAGAAAAGTTTTTACTGTGTGACAATACTTATGACCTGACTAGGTACATGTAGGTATATATGTATACATAGGTGTACATTCAAAAAGTGTAACTTGAATTAATATCAAAGAAAATAATTACTGCATAAATAAAAAATAAATAAATAATTATAATTGCATAAGTTGATTAAAATGTTTTTCAATATCGCCCATCCCTAAGTACAGTCGTACCATATACATACACGTTAAGCGAACGCGCGGCCGAGCTACATGGTAGGCGGAGTGTGGGGTGTTAGGTTTTATTTTCGTTACGGAATTTCTTGATTCGGTCGCAGCGCTCCAAGCCCGCGATAAAAGCTATGCAATAGCTTAAAAATCTAATAAAAATTGTAACATACGCTTAGCAGCTTTTTTAGGAAAAACTTCGCTTGACAAGCAACCCCGACTCGGGGGGATTTGGGGGTGTGTAGGATAGACCATAGATATCTATCTACCGCCTGGACTCATGGATAAACTGGCCCTCCAATCATGTGGCTCGAGCCGGCGCCTTGTGTCAGGGTTGAACTCTTCCACGGTTTGCGTCAGGAGTCAGGATTTCGTCCCTCAGTGCTCTCTTACATCAATCAAGGACTTAAGTGGGTACACAGAACAGCATGTGTGAACGCAAAACCTTCCACGAGGGCCAGCTCGCGGCCGCTGTCTACGGTGATCGGAAGTTGTTAGACGCCCCGCGGCATCGTGGCCTAGTCCTTCGTTGGCGGGACGGAAGTTGACTTCTTGGACTTTGTGGACATAACTACCTCGCAGAAGAAGGCGACGGCGATCCATCCGGGTTCACTCCCGACCATGGCCAGCAGCCAGGAGTGGCGCTGTTCGTACCACACAGGGCACAGGGCAACCGATACATCCAGATGGCTAGGACGAGTCTCACCGCCTCAATGGTGGCGAAACCCACACTGCAGTGCGTGAAACATTCCATGTAGAAGCTACCACAACCACATGGATGCGCATCAGAAATCACAGAAAACGAATAGTTATTTGTGAGTAGTTGAAAACAAACTACGTTACATTTTTAACAGAGATAAAATATGTTTAATGAATTTTCTAATACATAGAAAAGTGCTGTCAACATTTTGAGAACGTTACATAGCTAACATAAATTTATAAGCTATATTCTATTTGTAATTGTTTTTGAATAAAATACATTAAAATTAATTTGGTTGTACCATATGTGTACATAAACAGTATACATATGCAGTTTTTCCAATAATATAAAAGAAACAAATATATATAGTCTACATATATATGTAGACTATATATTTTTCTTTTATATTATTGGAAAAACTGATATTATTTTCTAGACACTTATTTATTATTTTCTAGATCTCAACGTACAAAACTTAAACCTTTATCAAACCTCCTTTCAATTGTAATCCCAACACTAAGGTTGAGTCAGAGAATGGACCTTATACATAAATAAGATATGTATAGAAATATTGGGTTGGACTGTAAGAGATCCCAATCAGAGGGTTGTACGGGTACGTGTAAAACGTGACTGTGCTGGTACCTTATTGTGTCCTCACTCGAGTCTAACTGGGCCGTGTGTGCACCGCCCGGCTCTGAAACGTGGCTACCGTGTCAATGACACTACAAATTTAATCCCCACATCAAAGCTTCTCGTTGTCCACGAATGTCGCTACAATTTTTGGTTTGTTTGTCAATTAAGTAACGTACGACAAGTAAATATTATATTATGCTGCTTTTAAGGGTCTCAGTTTATAACCTGTAAATGTTAGTACGTATATAATAATTATAATTATTTTACATGCAGCTACGCTTTTACACTTGTAGTACGTTCTGTCTTATAGGCACTTTTTTGGTAGAGCTACTGTTTTTAACTAGCGTGGCTAGAAGGTTCGCTATTTTTTATTATTTTGCCGTTGCTTTTCCCGCTGATTTAGTCGTTCGTTTTAATTACGACTTATCAATTCTTTTCTTTTATTACTATGTTTAATTTTCTTATTTTCTATTATATTTTTATTGCATTTTCATTTTGGTGTCCAGGGTTCACAGTTGAACAATTTAGGGCCACGGGCAAAACACCTGCATGTCTTTTGCATTAATTTTCATCCATGTTTCTGCGTTTCTCTGACAAAAGACATTCAAGAATATAGTAACAGTCCATATCGTCTCACTCCACTTGGTCCTCGTCTTAAGAAGATCGCGGGGTGTTCCTCACTGTATTTTTCTTCACCGTTGGTACACAATTTTGCAAAAATAAACACATCAGGTGCGAAAACTGCCTAAGCGATGCATGCTATTTTGGGATTCAAAGCCGTCACTTCTGGGTTGGTTTCCGAGTGTCATAGAACTTGGCTACCAAGTACTTTGAATAGATAATAATAGATTGAATAGATGTGGCTCTACCTTCAACCTCTACCCTAAATAACCTTGAAAAATAAACCTTGTATCAGAGGCTCATCCGTTGCTTAGCAGCATTTACCAGCTGGAGAGGTCTATGTAGGCTCCTTACATCTATTCATTCGCCTACCCTATTTGAAAGAAGAAACTGAAGGTGTCAACAGCTCCCGGCTGGATCAACTCTTCTCCCGTTTTGGAGAGACACACCTCCAATGTGGGACAACGCTGTTTGGGGTGGAGGTAATCAGCTCGCGTTATTCGCACAGTCCTGTTATGACGCCACGCGCTTGGCAGTTTGTATGAGCATTTTCCTCCTCCGGAACAAAAAAAAAGTCACTTACATCCTCATAAATTATGGGTTCAGTAATTTTTTTCGATTAGTGATTCAACATAATATTTCAATAAGAAAATAAAATAAAGCCAGTATAAATCTTATTCTTACAATATTTTCATCCCAGCTATATTTTAATACTTCACTTTAAAGCTTGGAGTCCACTGTTTATCACAAGATAAAACTTATGCACGCTTTTTAGTATCAATGCTCTCTCATGAAACATTCATTTCTTATGCAAAGATACAAAAATTTTAATGGCATAGATATGCCTCAATTTTATTTGATATACCACACTATTTTCGTAATAAGCTTAAATGGTTACCTATCCGCCTTCGCCGGAATGCTCACTTACTCTCTCTTCTACATAATATCCTTTATAGCCCATAAACTCCTCATTATTTGATAGAAAATTTTAGTTTCCTCCATCTTTCTCATACCCGAAAATTGCGCTCACGTGAAAACCTTTTATTATCTATACCTACGCATTCTTCATCCTTGAGTAATTCATTTCGAGTACAAGCTGTCCGTCTTTGGAACACTCTGCTTTTGACCATCAGACTAATCAAATCAGTTTCTTCCTTTAAAACAACTGTAGTAGATCATCATCAGTCTATGAAATAGCAAAGCTGTATACATGTTATTAGCAAACTATTGTATACATAACTATGACTATATAATATTGTGTATGTATATTGCTCCTGATGTACTATATAATATACAATTTAATTACTATATTACACCACCACTAAAGTTTCTTATATTTTTAATATATAGGTACGTTTGATGCAAAATAGTTCGTCTGGTATGGAAAGTAGTGCAAAGCGTAAAATATAGAAAGTAAATATTGGTAAAATAATTAAGAACGTTTAATAAAAAGTAAACCACAATTTGAGGAACATTTTAAAGTTTATTTTAACATAACTGCAATTCTTTTATGACTTTACATGACATAAAAAATTTAAAAAATATTCTAAAAAACATAGGTAACGCAAAAGTATTCGTCTACCCTTGTCACACACGCAAAATAGTTCGTCTACCACTTAGTTGTGTCGCCTTTGCTCTCAATGACAGCTTTAATGCGAAGAGGCATGGCTGCAACCAACGCTGCACACTCCTCCGGCGTAATTGACTCCCAGACGTCCCAGACAGCCAAGAGTTTAGCATTTAAGTCGCTCTTCGATCTTGATGGATTTTTACGGAGAACTTTTTTTCATTTTCCACCATAGGATTTCGATCGGCGACAAATCCGGACTGTTAGATGGCCATTCGATTGTAGGGATGCTTTTCGCCAGTAGCCACGTCTTTGTTGTCCTTGCAGTATGGCAGAAGCACCATCCTGTTGAAAAATGAAGGAATCTTGATGCTTAAGTGACGGAATAGAGGGCAGTAAATGCTCTTCCAAAAGGTTTTGATACCTTGCAGCATTGATAGAACCATCCACAAACTGCATACCACCAACACCTTGTGCAGACATGCAGCCCCATATCATAAGAGACGCCGGAAACTTCACTTTGCGTTTGAGACAATCAGTATGAAATGCCTCATTTTTGTTCCGAATCACTTTTTTTCTTTCATCGCCGACTGTCACTTCAAATTTGGACTCGTCACTCCAAATGATACTATGCCACTGATCGGAAGTCCAAATTAAATGATCACGAGCAAACTTCAACCTCTTTTTCTTTTGTACAACAGTCAACAGTGGTTTCTCCTTAGCGGTGTAAAATCCTTAACCCATTCTTTTTAGGACTCTTTTGCAAGTATCAACTTTGTGAATCATGTCCTTCCATTGCACCGTGAGTTCTCCAGCTCGAGCTCGACGATTATTTTTGATAATTTTCTTCAGGATTCTGTTTTCTACTGCACTTGTGATGCGTTTTCTTCAAACAAGAAGTCGTTCTATTCTTTTTATAGTGCTGAATGATAGATTGGACTGTAGACCTGGGAAGTATCAAGTCTTTAGATATTTGGTAACTTGATTTGCCAGAATCGACCCCACAAAACTATTCGCTTTCGAAGCTCTTCACACACGGGTTTGCCACGACCCATTGTTATTTGAAAACTAATGAAAAAAACTGAAATTTTCAGAATTTATACTGTCTCACTTGACAAATGATACAGAATTACTTTTATAAATTTAAATTATGCAACATAATTGTATAAAGAAGGAATAATCTTATTTAACTCACCGATAGACGAACTATTTTGCATCGATTAACAATTAGACGAACTATTTTGCTTATAATTTCTTCGAATTAAAAACAGAATATGTATAAATTTAAAATGCTAAAATAGTTTATTGGTTCATAATTTAAGAATGGCATAAGTAACGCGACATGTGACAGTAGAACCACATGAGTAGTAAACGTACAGAGACAAAGATTCAACAACCGCGCCACGCTAGGTACATCACTACAAGTATGATGCGCGTGTGTGCGTGAGCACTGGCAGCTCGTCACGTACGGAATGAAACCTGTTTATACTGGTTCGGCCAGTGCTCAAACAAAGGGCTCACTCACCGCTCGCTGTGCGTCGGGTCGTGCGTGTTTGTTTAAATTTGAAATTTGAATTAATTAGAAAGAGTATAAATTTTAATATGGTTTATTATACTGTGTGCATGAACAACAATCGAAAAAATAAAAACATATCATTTTTTAACTATCCCAAAAACTCCACTAGGTAAGTAGTAACTATAATTAATTTTTATTTTTACTTAGATAAGATAGATACCTCATATAATATGTATCTGCCTCAATTTCGAAAGAAACTCATATGGGTGCGATGGTACAAAAAACGTTTTGGTATTGATCATAAGTGATTTAAGTAGTTTTTTTAGTAAGTTCCACGAAATAGGTAATACCCATGGACTTAGTATACTAACAGGACTGAGTACTTTTATAGATTATTATATTATATTCTAATATATATATATATATATATATATATATATATATATATATATATATATATATATATATATATATATATATATATATATATATATATATATATATATATATATATATATATATATATATATATATATATATATATATATATATATATATATATATATATATATATATATATATATATATATATATATATATATATATATATATATATATATATACCTAGTCAGGTCATAAGTATTGTCACACAGTAAAAACTTTTCTTTTAGAATGCTGGCCATAAAAAAGTTTATTGAATTCGAATTTCGAATTATTCATGAAAATAAAAAAGGTATACTTTTAGAATTTTACTCATTTTTAAATATGGAGTGGACGCTTAAAGAAGACCGTGTTGCAGTTATTGCGTTGCATCGTTGCAGTTACGCGCCAATTCAAATTTTTAACATACTGAAAAATTTGAATATAGCCAAAAGATTCGTTTATCGTACCATCAAACGATACAATGAAGACTCTAGTGTAGATGACAGGTCAAGAAGTGGTCGCCCTCGGTCTGTTAGGACTCCAGCAGTGATAAAAGCTGTGAAGGCACGAATTCAAAGAAATCCCAAACGTAAGCAGAAACTGTTGGCCCTTCAGATGGGGTTAAGCAGAACCACGGTGAAAAGGGTGTTAAATGAAGACTTAGGGCTTCGGGCATATCGAAGAAAAACAGGACATCGTTTGAATGCTCGTCTAATGGACCTGAGACTGAAGAGATGCCGCGCTTTGTTGAAGCGGTACGCGGGAAAAAAATATCGGGAAATTCTTTTTTCGGATGAAAAAATGTTTACCGTAGAAGAGAGCTACAACAAACAAAATGATAAGGTGTACGCACACAGTAGTGAAGAAGCGAGCAACCGTATTCCGCGTGTCCAACGAGGTCATTTTCCATCCTCGCTCATGGTATGGTTGGGAGTTTCTTATTGGGGCTTAACAGAGGTACATTTTTGTGAGAAAGGTGTAAAAACGAATGCTGTTGTGTATCAAAATACAGTCCTGACGAACCTTGTGGAACCTGTTTCTCATACCATGTTCAATAACAGGCACTGGGTATTCCAACAAGATTCGGCGCCAGCTCATAGAGCGAAGAGCACACAAGACTGGCTGGCGGCGCGTGAAATCGACTTCATCCGGCACGAAGACTGGCCCTCCTCCAGTCCAGATTTGAATCCGTTAGATTACAAGATATGGCAACACTTGGAGGAAAAGGCGTGCTCAAAGCCTCATCCCAATTTGGAGTCACTCAAGACATCCTTGATTAAGGCAGCCGCCGATATTGACATGGACCTCGTTCGTGCTGCGATAGACAACTGGCCGCGCAGATTGAAGGCCTGTATTCAAAATCACGGAGGTGATTTTGAATAAACTTTAATGTCATAAGAATCTATGTTTTGTTAAGTTCATTTTGGTATATGAATGGTTACATAATGAATAAACTTGTTACACTTATTTTACATTAAACATGTGACAGAATTTATGACCTGACTAGGTATATATATATATATATATATATATATATATATATATATATATATATATATATATATATATATATACAGGGTGACTTTGACAAACCCGTCCAAATTCACACAGAAGAATCTTTAGTAAAAGTTATGAGAAACATGTATTTTAGTTTTGTATCACATAGTACAAAAATGTTGAGTAATCAGCATCACAAAGTCATTGAAAGAACTCGCAATTTACGTAATACGGCGCGAGAGTGCAATGACCTCTCCATCTGACCTAGTAAAAGGCCGAGGACGGTGGCATTGAACCGGGCGAGCGAATACGCACTACTCATTTACGCAGGTGTGACAGAGACAGGTAATAACAGGTTAACGACGCTGTTTGCACCATATGATTATTCTGTACGATTGAATTAATGATCCTATATAAAATATTTTATGGTGAAAATTCAACATACAATTTTTTTTGCAAAAGGAACCCATTTTTGCAAAAAAATTGTATGTCAAATTTTCACCATAAAATATGTCATATATGGTCATTAATTCAATCGTACAGAATAGTCCTTTGGTGCACCCTTCGTACGTTAACCTGTTATTACCTGTCTCTGTCCCTCCCGCGTAAATGAGTAGTGCGTATTCGCTCGCTCGGTGCAATGCCATCGTCCTCGGCCTTTTACTAGGTCAGATGGAGAGGTCATTGACACTCTCGTGCCGTATTATGTAAATTGCGAGTTCTTCGAATGACTGTTATTTTGATTACTCAACATTATTGTACTATGTGATACTAAACTAAAATACATGTTTCTCATAACTTTTACCAAAGATTCTTCTGTGTGAATTTGGACGGGTTTGTCAAAGTCAACCTATATATATACATTTTTTATAGATAATTTTGTGACCTTTGATCCCGAGTAAATTTTTTTGCAAGTGCCGGATCGATGAGGACTTTTTACATTTCCTTTATAATAGTGTATTGAACGATCCTACCAATTTTCAGCCTAGTCGGAATTTTTGTAACCTTGGATGTCTAAATTGACCGAAATTGAATTGAAATATCCTTCAATTCAATTCGTTCCAATTATAGCTATCTTTTTTACTCACGTGCTTAGCCCATCTTTTGTACATTTTATTAATGTTGCTACTTGTCAACATGTGTGCATTATATCGGTATCGGTAAGGCGCGATCAGATTTGAAGAGTCAGTTACTATGAAGGTAACATATCCTGTATATAAAATCATTGTATCTATTTTTTTTAAACTAAATTTTTAAAAATATTTTAAATATAGTTTCTTTTTTTGCTGACGCTACCTTTCAAGTGATGTCATATCGCCAACGGCAAACTTAGCGCGAACGGGTAGTACATAATAAAGCTGACAAATTTTTGTGTATTTATTTTAATCCTCCTGAGCCAACCCTATCAGAATACGTAACAATTTTACTCGCTCTTTAGAAGCTTGGTCTCTGTACGTTTGCTACTCATGTGGTAGAACAGCTTAATATTTTAGATAGATATACAAAAATAATGAAGTTAGAAAAAATCTCACAGAGAAAATTTCACACTAGACGAACTATTTTGCATCGGGCTAGTATATCTCCTGGGTTAAACGGTTGCCTGGAAGAGATCGCTTTAAGCGATAAGGCCGCCTATTGTTCATACTGTAGTTGATGAACAATAAAGAGTTTCGTTCATTCATTCATTCATTCATTCATTATTCATTAATGTTTTTACGACTGCCTAACAAGAATACCATTTAAACTATCTATTTGTACCATAAAACTTCATATTAACTTTAGTTTATTTCTTTCCATTCGTATCATTGTTAAGCTTGATGTGCCTTTTAGTGGGTGAAGAAGCACTTTGTAGCTCAATAATAGGACGCCATTCAGCGTGAAAAGTGGCTGTACAGCACGCTCCCATCCCCTAAGTGCTGTGCAACACTTGTGCTCGCGTTAAAAACCTCCCTTTCCATTCATTATTGGTCTGAGATTTGTACTATGCATAATGAAAACTATAACTTATATATGACTATCTCTTTCTATATTAGTTATTTTAAACACATTGTTGCATGGTGGTTCAGTTTATAAGCTTTATTAAGATGTGCAGTTCTTAACCAGTTTTTTCTTACCTAAATATTATAACGTAATTGCAACATACCGACAGAAAAATTGACATACAGCCCGTTCCCCTAGAAGGAAACCCAAGACTGTCAATGAGTTATTATAGGTTTATTTCTATAATAATAAATGACATGCATAGTCTTAATGGTTATATAATATACTGGTTTGTAAATAAAATGAATTGGATATTATAACATCTCATGAGCTGGCGAATTGTTTCTGTTAATTTTTCTACGTTGTACTTCTGTCACATAATGGATGTATGGTATACTCTCTTATACTCTTACTTATCATACTTTTTCTTGGCTACTTTTTTAACACTATAAAAATCAAAGATCCACCAATAGCAGTGCAATGATTCCTTTCAGGGCATAAAAGTATTTAGTATTCATATTTTGTTCATTAAATTTCTTCAATCTTTTTAAACTAAGATAGTGTGAGCATAAAATCCATTTTGGATTACGTCATACCCGCGTGCTTCGCTTTTTAATTATAACTTGAATTAAAATAAGTAATTGCTTATAAATGAAAATACAATTTTATACTAGTTGTACTTGTCTTCACAGATAAACACAAAGTTTCCCGACGTTAATATAAAAGGCAAAATTCACTCAAGTTAATTAATACATGTTAACGTCTCGTAAAGTAACAGAAGCAAGCATGATATATTCAAATGACGTATCGCTTGATATAAAGTAAACACGATATAAATTAAACATTTCGGAATGGCAAGAGATGTTACGGCTCCATATATTCAACCCTTTTCCTCTCCAAAATTACCTTTTTGCGGGCTATATTTTTCGCCGCACACTATTATTTGGAGAATTTGTTGCAGCCGCTCATCGCAAGCAGTAAAAGCGTTAAAACCGTCCCGTTAGAAAATATGAGAGCTTCCTCGCTTTAAAGTAATGAAGATTTATTTGGACTATCTTGCAAGTTACTTTTTGCTATGCTGCGTTTATTTAATTTAATAGTGGTTTTTATAAGAGATGTTGATATCTATAATGATGTATATTTAAAACTGTTTAATATTTATAACACATGGTTTAGTTGTAATTGAGCATTAAAGACCATAAAGTAAATTTATACAATTTATGAGTAAAATAATTTCTTAACTTTGTATACAGTTCGTTATACATTATTTCGAAGCAATTAAACTTCGAAGAAACTAACGTCTAACTTTTGTCTCAGACATCCTAAGCGCTACTCTGATATCAATATATTTTAAAGATTCGATAGGTGCATACTTTCATAGTTATTTACGTAACTTTTTTAATTAATAAACATTAATAATAATCTATTAAAGTTTATCTATGTGCCTGTTTAACACTTGAAGAAATATTTGAAAAAGATATGAGGCCGTTTTTTTCTCGATTACAATTATATTGACAACATATATATTTTTAGCTACCTTGTCTTCTTGTTTAGAATAACAGTACCCTTGCTAAACAATACCGTGATTGTTTATTACGATAATCGGGATATCGACAACTTAGAGATAATTGTCAAGAAGATACTCGTATTGGCCCGTAATTTGGCTGAACTGGCATTAAAATACCCATCGATTTTAATAGAGGCCGACTAAGGTGTAATTTGGCACGTTTCGCAACTTTTCCGTATCACATTTCCCACAGATAAAAAGTTTTTTGATTTCCAAAGGATTTTCTATAGAGTCATTAAATTTTACTACTATATTTAAATTCGTTTTTAACTTCGATACATCCCAACTTAATTGATATTTTGTTTATAATACTAATTATAACCAAAATTTAATGTTCGATAATAATTATATCTGTTTCTTTATTTGATTACAACTTATAATTTTTTTTATTTAAAACAAAAGATTTTTAATATTGATATGGTCACTTTAAGATGTTGTTATTTTAGTTAATTACGTAATAACTTAAGACAGATGGTCCCTTAAGTAGGGACTTTTAAAGTAACCGACTTGGTATTCGTATTACATGGATTTACAACTTTTTACGGTAGAAGAACTGAGTTGCGATACTTGGTTTTATACAACTTTTGTTTTTGATGGCATCTCATTTCTTTTTGTAGATATATATACAGGTACACTAAAACTGCAAATGTAACTTTGTAATCCTATACATTTATATAGGATTACAAAGTTATTTATGCAGTTGGTGTATCTAGAAAAATAGACATAAATTACATAATGTTTTAATTTTTCCTTGATTTATACACTAAACCCTAATTGTATTCTAAATTTGAAGCTTCTGTGCCTGCTAGAAGTGCCTTAGAGTTTTGATGATCGATCAGTGAGTTAGTGACAAAATTAATAAATTTGACTAATTATAGTTCTTAAACTACTGGTTCAAATTGAATGAAATTTGAAATATTCCGTGATTATACAATGCCTGCTTGGTTACTGAAAATGCAGACTTCTAGTTTTATCCACAACGCAGTTATAGGGGGTCGAAAATGGCCTGAACTGCTTCGAGAAAAGGATAGTACGGGCGTGCAGCTTTTTTGCTCGACTTGGCGGGGGCACTGCCGTGTCCTCAGATAAACACAACACTATCTAAACACTTTAAATGTCTAAACTCATAAGAACTTTAAATGTCTAAACTCCGCAACATGTAACTCAGAATAACATTTTGTAAATATTTAGGTATTTTGAACGATACTTGTTCACCTGCCGCCTGTTTAAAATTCTAAGGTATCGTGGGGACAGACGAGAGAAAACTTGCCGAAGTTTTCTGAGTTTGAAGTCTGTCTTGGGAACATCTGGCCGACTTTTGACACCTTGGTCGACTTTAGGATAGTGAACAATCAACCTAAAACTTTTGCAACACTAACTTTTGTTTATCACAAGGCTCCATACACCTACAGATTTACCACTACATGTAAATGTATTTATGGAACAGATATTTATATATGCAACCTCTGGTGGTTAGGGAAGGCCTAACAGTTATAGTTTGATATCATAAATAATGATAACGCAATCATTTTCACAAGAATCGGAGAAAATAATTCGAAAAAAAATCCCAAGTACCGAATTTAAGGTTGCTACCAAGATATATTACAACTAGCGGCCCGTCCCAGCTTCGCACGGGTATTTAACAAAAAATTAAAAATTAAACCCTTCTATTTTTTTTTCGGTCTCGGGGAAAAACCTCTCTTGACGGGTTCCCCCGGCCCGGGGGGACCGAGGGATATAAGGGACTCCGGAAAAGATGTTCGACCATCCGACTACCCACTAAAAAACCCCGCTGTTCTATCGCCTACGCCCGAGCCCACGGATATATGGCTTGCCGATCTCGTGGCCTGGGCCGGCGCCGGCCCACGCTTTGTCTTAAAGCGGGCCCCTTCTAAAGTGGTCAGGGTTTCGTCCCCCCGGCGCTCTCTTGTAACAACTCTAGGAGTTGAGGGGGGCTGCGGAACAGCACGCGGCCTTCTCCCTCGCGGCAATAGTGCGGGCGGCGGATCCTCCCCCGAGGGGCCGCCCGCGGCCGCTTTCTACGGCGGCCGCAGATCGTTGCCCGCCCTCCGGCGCCGACGACGCGGCCTACGTTGGCGGGAGGGGAGTGCGGTGGCGGACTCCCGCTCCCGTTCCGCCGCCTCCCTTGCAGACACTACTGCCTCGCAAAAGGAGGCAACGGCCGTCCATCCAGGATCGCCCCCGACCATGGACAGAACCAGGGCCGGGAGCGACAGGTCCGCGGCCAATTCCGGACGGGACTCGCATCCCCGTCGCGTGCTAGTCAGGCGTGGGTACGACTACCAGACGACACTCCAGAAAAAGCAGAGTCGCCTGACGTCGTAGCCGGCCCAGCAAGACCAACCGACAGCGAGGATGCAATTCCCGCCCCGGGAACACTCTCTGTGCAGGCACAGTGGAAATAGGCATGGTTTCGACTACCAAATCAAGTCCCAGGGTAGAACCCGGGACCCCAATCAGTATTCGCAACCATCCCACCGGGGACCACGCCACGAACAGAGAGCTAAGTTGGAAAGGATGTAAGAGGTAGACGGAAAGAAAGGTAGGACTCTGTCGCCTCGAACGGAGAGGGGAGTGAAGCGACGGATGCTCGGGCACCTCGGGTACGCACACCCGTGCACTCCTTGGACAGAGGATCGCCCCTGAGGGCAAACCTTTCTATTTGCGTCAGGTTACTAAAAAAATAAAATTATAAAGAAAGTTTGAATATTCTTATTTCTATGAGCTTTTATTTTAATGAATTTTTTTATTACTTTTTATTTATTTTTCGTTATTTTTTAATAAGTATTCTAATGTTGGTAAAAACCCCAGTGACGCACGCCTACCTTGCATAAGGTGCTGCCTAGCTAGCCGAACAGGGTGAGCTGCTACCAGGCAACATTTTTCTAATATTTACATTTTTAAACTCGTGATATCTTTCGAATGGAATATCCGAATTGAATAATTCAAAAAGTTATATGAAGGTATTGAAACAGTTTTGAATATGAAGTAATTTATTTTGATAAGGATTAATTAATACCAAGATCCAAATAAAGAGCCTTTTCTAGGGGCGGCATTTCAATTAAATTTTTAAAATAAAAAAACACTTATTGTGGCATAACTATAATAGTTAGACATATGCTGTCGCGACACTTTTTGTAAATAATGATGTGTTCTGCAAAGTTGTAGTACATTATTTTATTCTATCATCAATAGTTTTCGCAACGCACGCGATTTAAATAATATTTCAGGTAATTTTTTTACACTTTGGGTTACATTATTGGAATTTTAGTAAGGATCCCTAATTTTTTTGAAAATATAATATAGCCTATGTCACCCGGGGATAGTGTAGCTTCCCAACAATGAAAGGATTTTTTAAATCGGGTAAGTTGTTTCGGAGCCTATTCAAAGCAAACAAACAAACAAACAAACAAACATACAAACAAACAAACAATCAAATCTTTCCTCTTTATAATAGTAGTATAGAGTATAGATATAGATATAGGTAGGTTTGACGATTCGTTATCTTTGCAGATTGATTTTTCTAGCAAAAATTCTACAATTTGCTGACCTTAACAGAGCCTTCATTCTACCATTATCTTCACCGTAATATTCCGCTTATTTACTGAGATTCTCTCTTAGAATCTGGGTTCTTATTTCCTACTTTTTTATTAATTTCAGTTCGGTGTTTAGTAACGCCAATATTAAGAACTTATTACATATATTTATTTTTCTCTGTGCAGGGGCGGGGTAAGAAAACTGACCCCTGCGGCCGGGGTGAACCTGTTGTAAAAGCCGACAAAACAACCGTGGTACGTGGTAGAGCCTCAAGCCCATCTGGATGACGACCACCCCCAGTTTATAAGTATGCCAGCGTAATAACCTTGTGCTGTGTTCCGACATTAATGACCCAGGTTCCTGTACTCCTATGGGAAAGCAGCGTGTTCGCGGTGCCTCAGGTGTCGCAAATATCCATAGGCGACGGTAACTGCTTACTATTAAGTGGACCGTCAGCCTGTCTGCTGTTTTTCAGCAATAAAAAAATAGAAATCAGAGAAATTAATTGAAAGGACGGAGATGAGTAGTTATTGACAGATTTACAACAGCTTGCAGCCTGCCTGAGCGAAGAAATTCGCACTGACCTTAATTTCATACCTTCCTGCTCTAGTTTAAATTACTGCTCATAGAGGAACTGTTGCTTGTTGAACCAGCTATACTTCACATATCTATGAAAACTATATATTGTCTTTGTATGATCTACTAAAGAAAACACGAGACACTAAAGCCGACTGCGGAGGGCGCAGCATGCGGTCTTCAGGACGATAAATCATCAACGCCGTACAGCAGTGTTACGGCTATAAATTTCGTTTTAATAACGCGAAAGTGAGGGTAGTAGCAAAACCAGAATGCGAAGTTTCACCTACCCTTTTTACAAGCATCAAACAGGGAACAACTACACATTTAGTTTCATAATAAAAAAAAGAAATAAATCTTCAAATAAATTGTACGATGCCGGTCACGGACCGAGATCGCACCGTACAGGAATGAGACGGATAGCTCGAAAGCAGTGGACTGTATGAGAGAGGAGGGGAAAGGTGCGGTGGTTAAAGAGAGGCGATTCCTTGCAGTGGGCAAAGAAATTCGCACTGACCTTAACTCCACCCCTTCCCGGTTCGGTTCAAGTCACGCTCGCGGAGGAACTGTTGCACGGCACCAGCTACATTCACGCACACTGAACACACAATTAATTATGACACGGCCATTGAGAGTTTGGAGTAACTGAAGTCAATTGCGCACGGCGCAGAAGATCAGGGACGTCGAATGTCGACCTCCCGCGCGTTTAGAAGCTCACGCGTTACTACGCAGTCAGGGAGGTGGCACGTCGACCATCCCGCCCGTTTAGAAGCTTGCGCGTTACTTCCATATTATTTCCGTCCCACCCTGACTTTCACCATTTATCTCACCGAGAGTGAGGGTAGGTAACAAAAGTCAGGAGGCGGGATTTCAAATACCCTATAAGCAAAAATCGAACATAAGTAATAAACACGCGTGCAACCAATAAACGTCAACATTTATGAGAGATCATGTAACTTTAATGAATTTTTCTGTACGTCTATAAGTTTCAATCCCCTACAACGTAGCCAGTAGGAAACTATATTATATTTCATCTTGTTCATTGCAAAGTTTCATCAATTTAGCATAAACATTGGAAGAACATACTCATCTAGACTTAATGAAATGCGGTTATATTTCTTATAAATTTGTAACATATATACCTACACATTTTTAATCTCTATTAACTTTATTTAAAAACAAGTAACTTGCAGTATCTCTAAGTTAACGATTATAAGATTCAAATCTCATACACCCACGCCTCAATAAATTGTTTTCAACAAATATTCTCATCAAACCGGTCACACGTAAAACAGTGAAGATCTGAGTAAAAGTTACGTTCGACATTACCCAAGAATACCAACAACAGCTAAAACGATTCAACTACGTCAATGATAGTACATAGCACAGCGTAGTATACACAAATCTGAGTCATATATAGGTATAAGCTGATGGGAAAAAGCTGAGTCACCCTGTGCACGTTTACTCTTTAAGCGTAGCACTCAGAGGTAGTTACCCTCGGATCTTAACCTGGTGAAAAGAGCCTTGGCTTGAAACACCCTCCGCGATGAGAATGTAGCTGAGGACCTAACTGTGTAATACAAATATTTTTTAGTGCAATACTTGCATGAATACATTGTTCCAGTTTAAAATTATTGCTACTCTTGCATTATTGTCCTGCAGAGGTCTCTTCATACTCGCCTTAGTAAATGTCGTTAAAAAACAAAAATAATAAAGAACAAAAATCACTGAAAAACGTTATTTTTAGAAGTGGATTATGTTACTTAGATTTAATAATTTTTTCAAAAGTCTTCTATACAAATACAACTGACAGACATATACCCCTATACAAACAATAAAATAAGATATAACTGCTCGTATTTGTAGACCATGCCAATATTTTACATGTGTTAGTATCAAACCTGTTGACTCAACCGTAAGTTGAGTTTGAAGAATGTACCGAACACGTCGTCTAATACATAATAAATGTTGATAAGTCGCCTAAAATTGTTTAAAATTACATGCTTTTATTGCTAAATTAAAATTTAGTTTACGAAGATTAATTGGAACGCTCTAAAATACACAAGGGAATGATGAAATAAAATAATATTATTACGTACAAAACGATTGCTTCTGTGAGGCCCCAAGAGGAAACAAGAAAGGGCCAGTGGACAGCTCACCCGGCCAGCCCCTAATTGGATTAGTTTGCAAAACTTCACATTGGATTCTTTCATACTGAGTTATGTCTGAATAAATGTTCTTGAATCAAACAAAGAAACGTCGGAATGTCCAGTAAAGACGCATCTGCGATGTCATAAAATTCGTATAAAATGACTAAACATACATGTAAATAGTAAAGAATATGTTCAATATTATCACAATGAAACTATTGGACTATTGGCGTAAAAACGTTGAGAAGAAATATTTCTCGGATTAACAAATATCTACTGCGTACGTCTAAGACAGATTTATATATATATATATATATATATATATATATATATATATATATATATATATATATATATATGTATATATATATATATATATATATATATATATATATATATATATATATATATATATATATATATAATCCTATCACACTCGCTCCACTGGGTGAATAACAGGCAAAAGTAAATCGAAAAAAATTAAAAAAGAGTCTAATATTTATTTTCTTTGGTCTACCTCTCCTCTTGTATCGATCTACTCTCATTTTTATAATTTTCCTTGTTATATGGCAAGAATGCCCTTCGCATTACATAGCAAAACCACGCTAGTCTACATAAGTTAAATAAATATATATTTAATCATTTTAATCACCTGCCGGAATTTTTTGAAAGTGTGGAGTATACAATTATAATACTTTTGGTATATGATATCTTGTTGTTTTGGAGAATTTCTCTATGTATCATGGAGGCAAAACCTATTTCAAGTACAGTATTATTCGCCTTACACGCACATTTAATTGTTTTTATAAGAGTGACTAGTTTCTGGCCCGCCCGAGCAGAAAAAATTTAATTATAATGTAAGCTATGCTTTACAATACAACTGCCAAATTGTACAGATAAACTTTTAAACGCAATATCAACCAATAGCTACGTATATTAGGAGGCGGTATCTTCGTTAAGTTAGCGAATTTGGACAAAGACATCAAGAAGTTCTGTCAATTGAGATAAAGGGATGTAAAATTACGAGGACAGTAATGTCGGTTGTAAAGCAACTTGCTCAACAATAAACTTAGCGTAGCTAAACGAGATAGGCCTGGAGTCAAATGAGAGGTATGTACCTATATAATTATGTATCGTTTAATACATCATAAATACAGACAGATCCATAAATGTCAAAATTAAGTAAAAATTCCAATTTTAGAAAATAGTCGTTTAAGCTTTAAATCAAATACCAAATATTTCACTAGGTTTGTGAGGTTTTCTACTATCTTTGTGCCTAGGTTTTTCGCTCTCAAGTATATAATTATTCTGTGCGTGTACTATCTAAAGATCTGGATGAATAAATTTCAATGCGTGTTTTAATAGGTTACTTGTTGGTTTGCATTCACAATTGGACGTGGTACATAGCGTTGTAATGGCCCGGGTCAGCATCAGATAAGCTATAATACTAGCAAGATTACTTAAACAAAATTATGAAATTTGTACATATTTCACTGGCATTCGCCGCTTAGCCAACTTTTTTTATCTAATGTGCATATTAGAACATAATTGCCACGTACTGATGGTGAAAGAACGCATCGTGAGGAAACTTGCATATCATGTACCCCGGTAGGTGTAGCCTGCTAATCCACTTTAGACAAACATGGCAGGTAAAATGTCCGTTCTTCCTAGCGTATATACAATACACCCGTCAGGCGAGGGCAGGGGGTCAATTCTTAAATCAAACTTGCGAAATTCTTTCAATCATCGTCAGTACGTAACTATATCGTAACAAATATATTATTATTAAATAACTTAGGCTTATTACTACTTATTTCTCAGGCATGTAAAGTAGTATGTTGTTAAATAAGGATGTAAAAAAATGATGAGATATAGTAATAAATAATTTTACATCTTTGCAGATGGCAAAGAAGCTCCCACTGACTTTTCTATTTCCGGTTCCGTTCAGACTAGCACGCAAAAAAACGCCAACGAAGACAGAACGGAGCAATTAATAATAATTTTAGCATAATTTATGTTATTAAACATGAACATAAAAACTTAGATCACATTCACAATTAAATGAAATTATAAACAATAGTTTTAACGTTACCAAAATAGAATCTAAAAACAAATGAAAACGTTTTTAAGATGCTGGTTGTGAAATTAAATTTTGTCCTCTCTCTTTCGTCATAACCTCACTAAAGGAGGTGATTAAGGTGTTCATTTTTTGTGATTTTTTTATCTGCCCTATTTTGGACCTGCCTAAATATTAGCCTAGTATAATTAATATAATTCTTAACATGATCTATAATAACTTTAATAAAATGTTATGGTAATTTTCGTTTCTATAGTTTGTGGTCTTTAAATAGATTAAACGTTGATACTTCCTACGATTCTACGCTATACAAGCTTAACTATACTAGAATGTGGTTGACATCAGTCGGTTTCGTCGGCCTTACAAAACATACATATAAGTATCGAATAATAATATTTTCTATATCTTATTTATCATTAATTCTATAATCATAAATCAAAAACCTGATTTACATTCAGAATGCGAACACCGCTTTATTCTCGAACAATATTTACGAAAAGTTTTTAGTTTCAAAGCAAAGTTTACAAAAGGTCTGCGTACAATCAAAAGAGAGGACTTTCGATTTAACTTTTTCCTTGGGGTCCACGAAACAAGTCCTGAGCATTATGAGATGGGGGACCCTTGCTAATCCCGCGACTTTAACCCTTTTTGGTTTGTGACAACTACGATTATGTTCGCTATTGTAACATGTGTTTATTACTTAACATATAAGTAAGGAGAAGTGGACCAAAGAAAAGATGGATGGATTGGGTAAAGTTGATTTAGCAAAAAATGTGTGACTGTTGAGATTACGACTAATAAAGGAGAGTTGAAGGAGAGAACGTGTTGTGCCCACCCCTCATACTTTGGGATAAGGTCAGGATGAAGATAATGTGGTGTAATAGTAAGTAAGTGAGTAATAAATAAGTATTTGAACCGTAAAGACGTGTTTCTTATTCGCTCCGGCGTCGATCCTTTATAATAAGTATTCAATATATAGCTCATAGATTAGTATATTATGACGATGTATAGCATATTAATGACCTCCGTTGTGTAATGGCTAACGTAACGGAACGCCTGCGGTGGTCACCAGTTCAATTTCCGTCCCGAGTCTAGGTGTTTATGTATAATATGTATATACAAAAGTATATAAGTAGTACATTAGCTCTATAGTACTCATTACACAAGCGCCCTACTGCTTACTGGGACAATTCAGCGCTATCTGGACTAGAGTGCGCTGTATATTATTTTATTACATAATTTTTCCAGTACAATTATTATATCATATGAAAAGGGGTTAACGTCAGGCAGGCGACTGGTTGTAAAAACTAAGCCACAACTATTACAACATATAACATGTTGTGCCGACCCCATATACTGTGGGATAAGGGCAGGAGGAAGAAGATGTGATAAGTAATCATAAGTATGGACTAGTTAGTGTTCTACTGTTAAAGATTTTATACAATTGGATTCACTAGGTGCTTCGGATTACGACCTTAATTAGTGAACACTACAAGTTTCTGATACTTTGAAAGGAAATCCGAATGTTGCTGTGTGCTGCCTGTAGAATAGAAAGGAGTAATCAATTAGTATACCTGCTACGACACCCTAGGGACTAATTTGGATGGCTTCCTCTTGGGGCCATACAAACAAGGACTAAAGTACTTGACAAATTAATAATAAACACAGACGCATGTACATAATTATAGGTATATTGTGAAGATTTTAATCTTGTCAAATAACTCAATAAACATGATATTATCACGTATAAGTGATATTAAAGAGGAAACATATTTGACCTCTTTTATCGTATGCATACACTAGTCATAAGAATTAAGTTATACAAAAAAAATTAGGTTTTTGGGTGATTTTCAACCAACTGTAACTCTCTGAAAAATAATTGTACTGCAATAAAAAAGAACCACGTAAGTGAAAACAAATATAAAATCACGTTTTAAGTGTCTGATTTTTAGAACTGGTCTTGAATTTTTTTATCATATTTGCTTATGTAGTAATTCTAAGGAAAGTACCGACAGCAAAATTTCAAAATTTTGCTCATCTTAAACAAGATCTGTGGGCTTCAAAAGTAATGTTTTTATTACTTCATTAAAAATTTCTTTTAGAATATTTAATATCCTTTAATTTGACGTAATAAAAAAACTATAAGTTTATTTGCCGTAGAGTTATCGCCAGGCAAAGCGAAAAAGTTATTTTTACGGTAACTTTGATAAAATCAATAACTCTAGAGATAATGATCGTATAACAAATCAAAGGAAAGCACTGAAAACTGTACGACATTCCTTATACGAACGAGTAAGATATCATAAATGGCTTTTGAGGAAAACATTTTTTCGAAACTGACTGATTTGATATTTGGATAGCTGATATAAGTTTGGACAAAATGAATAAATAATAATAAATACATATGTTGGGACATTTCCCACAACGCCATCTAGTCCCAAATTAAGTTGCATGGCAAATATGTTATGGTTACTAGACAACTGATATAGTACATATATACTTTTTTTGTCAATGAATACATGTTATATACATAAACACCCAGACGCTGGACGGGAATCGAACCCGTGACCTCCGCGAGCGAACAAACGTGCGTTATCTGTTACGCCAAGAGCGCGTCATATGATGAATGAAGGATATCGTCTGTAATTTTTCATCCTTAAAGTCAGGCTGCAACCTAAACTTACGTTTCGGTGCCCGGGGTCTGCTTTCCGACTTTTTCTACTCCACTTCGCACGGTCTTCAGCATCCCTGCTAGTGAGCCCAATGGCACGCGTCACCCTTTACGACGTCAAGCCAACTACTTTTTACCTTACTACCCCTCCTGCCGTAGCCCGGCGAAGGCAGCATGGGCAGACATTTGTTTCCCATGTAAGTATCCGGTTGCCGTAAAACGCGGTCGTACCAACGAAGTCGACACTCCTGCAATTTATCCGCAATGTCACGGACATGAAGACTGCCGTGAAAGTGGGAGCTCCTAACGCGGTGACACGCAGTTCTCGCTTGTGTCGCTCTAACACCGGTCATGCTTCACAGCCGTATAAAAGTCCTAATGATGGTCTTATAGACCTGTCCCTTCAACTTTACCGGCGACGGCCTATCCGTGACAAATCCTTTTCTTGTTCATACCATTTTTTTTTTGGCTGGTTTTTACGGGAGCGACTGCCGTCCGACCTCCCAACTTCTAAAGGGATACCTAGAGGTGTCTTTCCCTCACCGCATTCAAGCTGGCAGAAGGAGTAACCCATCAGGCGCCTCTTACGACTTCCTTGGGATGATTTGGGGTGGCCCTATTCTTTCATCGGTCGGCACCACATGGCCTAAAAATTTTTCATCCTTAAAGTATCCCGGAAAATCCCTGAGAAATTCAAAGCACTGCGATTATTTTTCTTAGTACCCGAAGCTTCAAATTTCGAAAAAATTACCAGTATGAGCAATTTTTTGATTAAATTAAATGTTTTCCTCGATATTCTATATTTCTTCGATCAAAACTTTAAAATTTAATAAAGTAATAAGTTTTGTTGTCCAGTAAATAATAAGAAACATTATTTCTATATAAAGTTTTCTAAGTGGGAAATTTCAAGTTCTTATCAGTACAAAAATCATACAACAAATGTTGTTAACTGGCGTATATACTTAATAAAACATAAAGATTCCCTCCTCGTGCAAATCTGCCGTGCTTGCTTTTAATCCCAAAATTATCGTTATTTTTTTTTTGTCTCGGGGAAAAACCTCTCTTGACGGGTTCCCCTGGCCCGGGGGGACCGAGGGATATGTGGGACTCCGGGAAAGATGTTTGACCATCCGACTAAAAAAACCCGCTGTTCTCCTATCGCCTACGCCCGGGCCTACGGATATGTGGCCTGCCGATCTCGTGGCCCGGGCCGGCGCGAGCCCGCCCTTTGTCTTGAGGCGGGCCCCTTCTAAAGTGTTGGCGCCAGGGGTCAGGGTTTCGTCCCCCGGCGCTCTTCTGAATTAACAGTTAAGGGGGGCCGCAGAACAGCACGTGGCCCTCTCCCTCGCGGCAATAGTGCGGGCGGCGAATCTTCCCCCGAGGGGCCGCTCGCGGCTGCTTTTACGGCGGCCGGAGGTCGTTATTTGCCCTCCGGCGCCGCCGACGTGGCCTGCGTTGGCGGGAGGGGAGTGTGGTGGTCGACTCCCGCTCCCGCTCCGCCGCCTCCTTTGTGGACATGACTGTCTCGCAGAAGGAGGCGACGGCCGTCCATCCAGGAATCGTTATTTAACAGAACTCAGTCTAACAGCAACTATCGACTATTTTACTCCGTTTTAATCGCATTAGATTGATTCTAACTCCCTCTTAATTCATGTTTAAGATTTAAATAATTATCGCTGTTAAATAATTATTTATTATATGTATATATATTTATTATATATATTTATTATATTATATGTATACAGTCGACATTCCGAAGACAAAAGAGCATTTAACAAAGCAGCCGCTGACCTCAAACAGTACCTTAAAGATATTGAGGAGGTAACTCTGCAGAACAAATTAGCTAACCTTAACCCGCAAGCTAAAGATGATTACTCACTCTGGAATACGGTAAAAAATAGTAGGGCGGCCCCTCAAGTAGCACAACATCCTATCAAAATAAACAACAACGCCTGGGCTAGAACTGACAAAGAGCGGGCTGAGGCGTTTGGACAGTTCCTGTATGAGACCTTTGCACCGAATAGCGGTGATGCAGAAACCGAAAAGGAAATACAAGAATATTTGGAAACCGATCTACAACTGTCTCTCCCAATGCAAAGCTGCTCACCTAAAGAAATACAAGGTGAAATAAAAGACCTAGAATTAACAAGGCTCCTGGTTTCTGCCTAATAACAGCCGAAATTCTGCGAGAACTCCCTAGAAAAGCTGTAATCGGTATAACACATCTTTTAATAGCATAATCAGGATTGGGTACGTTCCACTGATATGGAAAATATCGGAGATCATCATGATTCCAAAGCCTGGCAAACCCCCACATCTCGTATCGTCTTACAGGCCAATTAGTTTACTACCAACCATATCAAAACTATTTGAGAGGATTATCCTGCGAAGATTAACACGAATACTTAGCCAAAATGATCTTATCCCTCAACATCAGTTTGGTTTCAGAATTGGCCATTCCACTATAGAACAAGTTCACCGTGTCACCAATAAAATAAGAGAGGCTCTCGAGAAGAAGCAGTACTGCTCTGCTGTTTTTCTTGACGTGCAACAAGCATTCGATAAAGTCTGGCACCTATTATTATTATTATTTCGAAAGGTGGCTATGCTAGTCTGTTCTAACCTAGTATCACTGCGTCCAATTTAATGAACTATTGTGATCGCCACATTTACTATAGCTCATTGGCAAAGCCTGCCTCGTTGAAGTAGCGAAGCAGTTTTTTGGCAGGAGCTGCACGTATCTCATCCGGTTCCAACATGTGTTTTCCTAATATGAGACTACGTTTATGCATCAGGGAACAGCAGTAGCACAACAGGTGCAGAGGCGTTTCATCCGCCTCATTACAGAATCTGCAGGCTTTGCCATCCCTAATCCCTATGATACTGAGGTGCTTGTTTAGGCAACAGTGTCCGGTAAGCGCCCTCGTTAGGTTGCATAGCTGATTCCTATTTAGTGCTAGTACTTCAAGCGCAAGTTTGCGGTTGTAGGCTTTAACTAGCACCTTGGAGTGATTTAGGCCTGGAATTGTATTCCAGCGCTTAAGAGATTCACTGGTACATTGATCCCTGAGGGTGAGCCGGATCAGGCTTTTGGGTATGCCGCAGCACGGTTCAGGTCCGTACTGCGACCCCTTGGCCCCAATCCGGGCAAGTTCATCGGCTTTTTCATTGCCTATGATGCCCGCATGCCCGGGGATCCAGCGAAGGATTACTTTATTTTTCTCACCTAAAGTATTTAAGTAGTCCATGCAGTTTTTGACGAGTTTCGAGGCTATGAAGTCTGAAGACAACGCCAAAAGTGCTGCTTGACTGTCAGAGTGAATGTATATCACATGATTGATGTAGTCTTTTTGCAGATTCACTTCCGCGCATTCTAAAATGGCGTAGACCTCTGCTTGGAAGATGGAGGCATATTTACCCAGGCTCAGACTGGTCTTGAAGCTTGGTCGCTCTCCAAACACACCGCAGCCTACATCATGTCCAATTTTGGAACCATCGGTATACCATAAAAGGCTACCGCTCTTCCAAGAGATTTTCTTTAGCACCCAGTCCTCTCTGGAAGGAATTTCCACAATGTAGTTTCTCGATCCTACAAACTGTGGAAGCATATTGTCCAATGGCATGCCTAAGATGGAGTGCGTGACTACTGAGTCTTTTAGAGTCCTCAGCGTATGTGAGAGCCAGTTTTTCGACCCCTGTGCATTTATCCTGTGCATGCTGGCCAACGCCTCATACTGAATAAACAGCGGGAGAGGCGGTAGGCTGAGCAATGCATCAAGAGCCGCTCCAGGAGTTGTTTTCATGGCCCCCGTTACCACCATACATGCCGTACGTTGCAGACTATTTAGCCTGTCAGAAGTTGTCCTTTGGTTGGCTTTTCTACACCACACAACGGAGGCGTACGCAATTGTCGGCCTGACAATGGCAGTGTATAGCCAGAGGAGAAGTTTAGGATGTGATCCCCACCTTCTCCCAACCAGACGACGGCCGATTCCTAGTGCTATTTTAGCCTTTTGACCTGCCTTTTCCATATGTTGATTCCACGTGAGTTTTTGATCCATAGTAACCCCCAGGTATTTTACCTCCGTGGAAAACTGTATTACCTTTCCGTTTAAGCTAGGGGGTTTTAGCTTACTTAGGTTTTTCTTTTTAGTAAACGGAACAATAACAGTCTTGTCGGCATTAATCGACAAGTTGTTTACTGTACACCATTGTGATATGGTGTTGAGTGCCTTTTGTATAAGAGTGGATAGGGTATCCTGACAGAAGCCTCTAACGATCACAACTAGGTCATCCGCATAGCCCAGAGTGTCAATTTTGAGGTCTGCCATCTCATACAAGAGTTCATCCACCACAAGAGTCCATAACAGTGGCGATAATACTCCGCCCTGAGGGCAACCTCTTGTGGTAGTAACCTCAAGCATGGTCCCATGTAAGGAGATCCTAGCTCTACGGTTAGAGAGCAGCGACTGAACCCATCTTAGAACTGTGTCATCCACTCCCTTCCGCTGTAAACCCCGGATCAGGGTGGTTATGGGGGTGTTGTCAAAGGCGCCCTCTATATCTAGAAACGCACAAAGCGCTACCTGTTTGTCCTCAAACGCCTTTTCAACTCTGTCTACTAGATGCAGTAGAGCAGTCTCCGTAGATTTACCTCTACGGTAGGCGTGTTGGGTTTCATGAATAGGCTTAAGGGCTAAGACTTCCTCTCTTAAGTGTCGGTCTAGAATTTTCTCTAGCGTCTTCAAAAGAAAAGAAGTCAGGCATATTGGCCTGAAAGACTTTGGAAGTGAATAGTCTTTCCGACCTGCCTTAGGGATAAATAGAACCTTAGCCACAGTCCATTTTTCTGGAACTTGACCCCAGGCGAGGCTCGCCCGGAAGATCTTAACTAAGAGTGGCACAAGTTCCTCCATACCTTTTATAAGAAGGATTGGAAGGATATTGTCAGTACCACCAGACTTGTAAGGTTTGAATGATTTGATCGCCCACCTCACCACTCCAGGTCTCACGATCCTTGACGCTCTGCGCCAGTCCTCATTCTGAGGCCTGCGCGAAGTGGATTCAGCGTCGGAAACCCGAGCCCCAGGGAAGTGAGCGGCAACAAGCAAACCCAATGTTTCCATCTCATCGACTGAGAAGGAACCGTCTGGTCTTTTAAGTAGTCCCAGTTGATTAGGTTTGTCCTTTGCGAGCATTTTGTGGATTCTGGTCCTCTGAGGCGTATTGTTTAACTCCTCACAGAACCTCCGCCAAGATGCTCGCTTGGCTTTCCTAATCTCATTATTGTACTCTGTTAGGGCTTTGCGATAGGAGTCCCACTCCAGAGTCTTCTTAGCTTTATTGAAAAGTGCCCTCGTTTTCTGCCTGAGTTTCCCCAGTTTAGAGCTCCACCAGGGCACCTTTCGATTAGAGTGCCTGACTTTAAGTGGACAGCTTTCCTCATAGGCAGATGATATGCCTTCAGTTATTATATCCACCGCTAGATTTAGCTCCTCTTCAGTTCTAATGCTATTTGGACAGTCCTTCAGCTTGAGCCTTAGTGTCGTTTGATAAACGTCCCAGGCCGTAGCTTTCGGATCCCTGTAACCACAGGTTTCTCTGACCAAGTTGCCTAGAAATTTAAAGTGTATATGTCTGTGATCAGACATCGACACTTCATTGCTTACCTTCCATGAACCAATTCTCCTGGCCAAGTTGTCAGTGGCGACAGTTATGTCTAGTACCTCTTCTCTACAGGCTGTGACAAAGGTCGGCTGGCATCCTTCGTTGAGTACCTGTAGGCAGTTAGTTGTAAGGAATTCATGGAGTAACTCACCTCTCACATTGATGTCACTGCTTCCCCACGTTGTGTGGTGCGCGTTGACATCTCCCCCAATCAGGAGCTCGGCGTTGTGGCGGCGTGCGTAATTCACCACTCGCTCCAACTCCATCGTCGGGTCAGTATTTTCATAGGGTAGGTAGGCAGAACAGACTATCACTTTGGTTCGCTCCCAACCCCTGAAATTTACATACGCAGCTACCAGGTCATCACTGCATAACTCTGTAACTGGTAAAAATTCAATATTATTGTTGAAAACGATACATGCCCTAGGTCTCTCGCCGCCTTTGTGGTAGAGTAATCTGCCAGCTGCATTGAGCCCCAAGACGCGATCATTGTTAACCCAGGGTTCTTGTAAAAGGGCGATATCTGCTTCTCGGTTTGCCAGGCATCTCTCCATCACAGCAGCCGCAGCCTTAGCATGATGGAGATTTGCCTGCACGAAGTTCGCCCAATACCCCTGAGTCATCATTGTTGAGACTTAGAGGTCGAAGGCCTTGGTCCAGCTTTGCTTTGGGGTGGGCGTTTCCGCCCGCGCCCAGAGACAGCCTGACTTCCAGCCCCCTTTCCTCCAGTAGTAAACTTTCTCATCCCCGTGCTGGCGGCCTTCGCTATGTTGGCCTTTGGCTTAGGTACCGTCCTACTGGACGCCCCCTCGCCAACGGGCTTAGTAGCGGCGGCCGCACCTACGAAACGGTCGGTGCTCAGGGATGAGGCAGGTTGACTAGCTGGGCTGCCTTTTATCCTAAACAGGATAACTTTGAAGCCCAGTATAGCCTTAAAATTTAACTCCTTCAGGGACTCCACAGATTGATCGTCCAAGGAAAACGTGACCACACGGCCTTCCTTGTCCTCTCTTTCGTGAAGAACCTTCCAGAGTTCGGTATTTAGCCCAGAGTTTTGTGCCCGTAACAGTTTCAAGGCAACCTCAGTTGAGGGGACCTCACTGCTGGGCAAAAAAGTCGTGGCTACGGTTGGCTTAGGCAATTGGCTCCCCAACATGATGGAGAGTTTTGCCTCCGGCCACGGCTTGAGCTCAGGTATTTTTGCCTCAAGCCACTCCCTGCTCCTCTGGTCTCCACAAGTTACCAGAATCCAGCCGGGTCTGTGGGACCAATTCAAGAATTTTGGACCGGTACCCTTACTGGTCCCGGCAATGTCCATGATCAATGCATGGTGAAGTGTCCCCATCTGTTCCTCAGTCATGGGCTGTGAGTTACAAATGCCCACCTGTGAGGAGCCCGCCACCGCTCCATAGTTAGGCTTTACATGAGTTACTGCCTCATGTAGCCTAACTGCCTTTTTAGGCTGGGTATTGGGTGATTCCTCCTCGGACCTTACGCGTTTTACCGCCTTCTGTCCCGAGGAGGATACTTGTCCTGCCTTCTCTAAGTCCGCCCAGTGCTTTGTAGCCAGAGCCCTGGCGTCCTCGACAGACAGGTTTTGCGACAGTAGACGCTTGAATCTTTTCCGGCCTGCACCGGACAGCTTCTTGCGCTTCTGCCTATTAGAACTATTGCTGGAGTCCTCTGCCAGTCCACTGGATCCCATATCGGTTTCCATTGCGTCCTGGCTGGGCCTCTCAGCTCCAGTTACAGTTTTGGATCCCTCGGAGGCGACTGACCGCTCTCCTTCAGGACCCAAAGTTGTTGGGATTTCTCCCAGAACTTTTATAAGTGAATTTAGTGCATCATCCATAAAGTTCCCACGATTAGCAAGGGAAATAAAAGGTCACTTACCGGCAGAGCCCCGCTTACCGGAAGAAGGGCAGAATAACCTCCGAGGTGCCCCGGTGTCGAAGGTGCTCCGTTAATGACTGGACAACCCTCCAGCCATGCAGTCTTCACCACGGGTCGCCTAACAGCTTGACTTGGGGTAGCCTCTCTGCTACCGGCCAACGGCTCACCAGGCTTGGACCCAGTGAACCGCCGACCGGCACCCAGGGTGCACCACGGGGAGGTGGGCTACATCGCACCCCAAGTCTGGCACCTAGGTCTGCTTTTCAAGATAAAGAATCAACTCCCACACAACTTCTACCTGCTCCTTAAGTCGTACCTGGAAGACCGAATATTTAGAGTTAAAATCAATGACGCCTACTCTGCCTTTCAAGGTATAAAAGCTGGGGTGCCACAAGGTTCCATTTTGGGTCCTACTCTGTATCTTTTGTACCTCAAATCTGCAGAGTCACCTCAACAAAATCAGCAAATGGATGGAAAAGTGGCGTATTAAGGCCAGCTCAAGCAAGTCAGTGCATGTCACTTTCACGTTAAGAAAAGACAACTGCCCCCCAATCAAACTCGGAAACGACGATCTTCCTCATCAAGATTCAGCAAAATACTTGGGCATGCACCTTGACAGGAAACAAACATGGAAAACTCATATAAAAAAAAGTGACGAGCTAAATATTAGACTGAGAAACCTCAACTGGCTAATAGGCAGAAGATCAAACGTCACTTTGGAAAATAAGATACTCATCTATATCTATAAAACTATTATTAAACCTATTTGGACTTATGGAATTGAGTTATGGGGATCAACAAAAAATAGTAACTTGGAAATCTTATAACAGTTCCAGAATAAAGCCCTCAAAATGATAGCCAATGCACCTCTGTTTATCAAAATAAGTGAATTGCATGAGTACACAGAAATGAGGACAGTCAAAGAAGAAGTGGAACACAGAGTAACGGCATACCAATGCCGAATAAAAACACACACAAACACCCTAGCAACCGTGTTATGTGAACCGCTATCTGACAGAAGACTCAAAAGGCAACATATATGGGATCTTGTACCCAAACAGAGCCGGAGTTAAAATAAAAGACAGATTCCTCACAGGAGGAACAGCTCTTACCTGACAAGAACCTCACAACAAATCTGCTAAGGGCTTGTAAAGCCGATCGCAAGATATATTAATAAAAAAAAATATGTATATAAAACAAAACATATTGCTTTGTAAAAATATTATGATTGTTCTTAAAAATAATATAAATCTAAACAACATTAAGCTTTGAAGATTATTGATAATCGTACCTCGGGTGCCAGCCGTCGTATCCTCGCCACTTAGCGTCCCGCTGATGTTAGCCAAGGTGACACTGTAAAAACATCTCCGACATCTTACCAAGTAAACCTTATTTTCCTTTATATTAAAATATAAGAAAATATTTAGATTTTATAAAATTGATTTCCTTCTTTCATACGTGTATAACCTACTTTCAAAAATTCATAAATGCTATTAAACTGGAATATATTAACGTATCCAAATCATGTTCATCAAATTTAAATAAATGTCCCAAAATACAATTGCAAACCTGCATATTAAGCTGTTAAAATTATTTTTTATGAATTTTTATTCAAACTTTAAAGTTTACAAATACTGAAAGCCAATAAAAATAGGTTAAAGTGATCTTACATTTTGAGAATCGTCTGTAAATAATATTCGCATAAGTATCTAGATTCTGGATTTTCTCTTTCCACAATCGATAACTTTACCGCTTAATATAGGTACGTTTATCCCTCATTAAGGGTAGTCAGTCAGTGAACAGATTAACAATAGATTATTTCCTAACCGCTTATAGTAAATAGAAAGAAATGGATATAGAAAAATATTTCTGTATTTATTTCTTTAGTGAACCAATTATAATAGCAAAGCTTTTTTTACAAAAGTAAGCAGTTACCGTGGCCTATGGACGACGCTATGCTCATGACGCCGCGAACACGCTACTGCCCCTAGGGGTACAGGAACCTGGGTCACGGTCAATATCGGAAGACAACACATGGTTATTAGGGCGGCTACTTACAGACCAAGGGTGGTTGCTATTCAGACGGGCTTGGGGCCCTAAGACGAAGCGAGGGTCTTTTGTCGCCTTGTACAGCAGGCTGACCCCGGCCGCAGGGGTTAGTATTCTTACTCCACCCCTGCACCGAGAGAAAGCTTCAAAAAACTCGATATAGTTTGCACACCTTCAATACGAATGTTTGTTATATAGAAAAACCTTAAGATAAAAATACGGTAATTTTCTTTTGTTAATTTAGAGCTTGGACCTTTATTGTTTATGTAGCGAATATAAAAGGGACAAAAGAATCGTATCTGATTTATTAACATAATTAGGAAAGGTAGCAGATAGGAGAGAGGCTGGGGGAGGTATATCTATTGTCCGATCAAAACGCAATTCATCGAATCATAAATATCAGGAACAATAGTCAATAAAATTAGATAGCGGTAGGCTGGAAATTGGCAGGAAAAATATTTACGGTTCTCAGTAACGTGTAATTCAATTTACTTCGTATTTATTTAATAAAAATTGTTTGATAATGGTGTAGAAGATTTTCTTCTTCTTAGTCGTTTCACTCTTTACAGAGCGGTCGTGATCAACTGGTAGTACTATTAGAGGCAGATATTGTTCGCTGTATGATTTTACGCCATTTCTCGCGATTCACAGACATTCTGGTGCACTCATGCAAAGGTCCGCCCACAGCCGATTTGATCTGGTTGGTCCATCGCATGGGTGATCTTCCACGTGATCTGGTTCCCTCCACTTTGCCCTGGACAACGAGACGCTCTATGGAGTCATTGTTTCGCCTTGAAACGTGGCCGAAAAATTTGAGAATACGTGACTGGACCAAAGCGGACAGATGCTGCTTGATGCGGAGTTCTTCACGGATGGAGGCATTGGTTCGAAATTCTGTCCATGATATTCCCAGCATTCGTAGAAGCTTTTAGAGAACATAATATATTGTAGCCGAGGGCATTACGCTGGAAGCCCTCATATAACTTTTTTAGAGATGAAGGGTAGTTGCCATCTTGGGCGTGGAGTCCTGTCACCTAGCTAGGAATATTTTGTTGCCTTTAATGACAGGCCGCTCCCAGCCGTAGAGGTTAGTATACTTATTCCGCCCTTACACGGAGTCTTATATACTGATGGTGAAAGACGATACCGTGAATAAAACTAACACGCCAAAATATTTAATGTAACTCGTCAATCTGCTTTAAGATACTCAGTATACTGTTCGTTCTTTCCAGGTGGAAGTTTTTCTGCAGTAATGAGACGTTATTATTTTACAACCTTTTTTCCAACACATTCGAAATATCTTTATATCGTTCCAAAAAATATGAATTGAGAAAAAGAATTATACATATATCATATTTTTTAAACATTTTTTTATACTCAAGAAACTTGTATGAATGCACAGTTGAGTCTATTAATAAGACTACTTTATTTTCCAATTAGTCTAAGATTATACTTATCTATTGATATTAATATGTAAGACCATACTTTAAAGGTTTTCATTAAATTGAACCTTTATGAGCGTTCAAATAATGCCGTGCAAATAGTGGAGTTGATTATACTTAATTATTTCGCAGAGCTTTTGCAAAAGATTTATTGCTTTTCACCCTTTGTCTATGTTGTAAATTTATGAGGCTTAGTAGCGTAAGCGACCCGTTCGACCTAAGTCCATTTATGTGCCTTAAGTCTAGCCTCGCCATAACCTAATAGAGGTTCTTATTTTTCGTCGTCTATCTATTAAGTTATTCATTTAATGTCTTTTTCGTTCGTTGTCTGCCTTTTATGTGGATATTTCTATTTTGTAATTTTACTTTTGTAAGACGAAAGTGAGAATAGCAGTTAATTTTCACGTTTATTTATATTCCTATACAATATTATATAGGTATATTATTCTATCCTATACATTATATATATTATGTTATCTTTAATAAAACCTAGGACATTGATTAGCAGCTCTGTTTAGGGTTTAGATTCAGCAACCCGAAGAGTTCATTTCTTCTTGTATTCGATCGTATGCCAGGTAGTAAGCCCACGGGGGGCAAATCATCCTGCTATGCTGCGTTTCAGGACACGCATCTCCTAAGAAGGAAGTATTTGGTTAAAACAAAACATATTAACTACACCGCCAAAGTGCCAAATATCAAGTGAAGTGGCAAAAACAAACCCAAGCTATATGTCAATTGTTTCCAGAATCTGCTTCCCAACACTGATGAAATAATACTTTTTAGATCCTAACTTGGTTTTAAATTCAATGAACGTACTTTCTTATGTAACAAAACCTAAATAAGTGAAGCAGTAGAAACTAGATGTTATTCAAAGTAAGGTCGTGACAGCAGGAGCACAAATGAATTATTCAGAGCAATTCGGTGCAGACTGACCGCCAGTCCGTTACCCGCGTCTTGGACAGCGAGCACGCCTCCGTAGGCATACGTAACCTTTATTTATTCCACTTACGTAGAACAAGCGAACTAAGAACAAATACAAGACAATATTATCTTGTATCTAGTATCTTGATTAAATTTCTTATTGAAAGGTAAAGCCATTGTGAAAACTAATATATATATATATATATATATATATATATATATATATATATATATATATATATATATATATATATATATATATATATATATATAATATATAAATATGTATATATGTTTACATAAACAGCAGTGCATGTTTATATATATATATATATATATATATATATATATATATATATATATATATATATATATATATATATATATATATATATACAGCTCAATGCATCAAAAGCATAAAATTGCTTTGTAGGAATTGATCCTACAAGCACGTCTATATAAATTAGGTAACTACTGAACCAGATGCGTCATTTTTATGAATATGTATAGGTATACAAATATTAGTATTTTATTTTTATTATGAAACAACAACAAGCTGACTACACACTTAATATAATAGTAAACAGTTACCGTCGCCTATGGATGTTTGCAACGCCAGACGCATCACGAACACGATACCATCCGCGTAGGGGCACTGAAACCTGGGTCACCTATGAACATAATATTATTATGGCAGCATACTTAGTGACTAGTGGTTGCTATCCAGTTAGGCTAAGAGCTCTACCGCCTACTGATTGTTTTGTCGCCTTTTACGACAGGCTGCCCCCGTCCTAAAGGGTCAGTAATTTTGCCCTGCCACTGCGTGGAGAAAAAATATAACAAAAAGAATTTACGTCTTTCTTTTTACATTTCTTTCTTATTGTAATCGAGAAACAAATTTGGTTCTTCAAAACAATTCCCTTAATAGAAATATAAAACTAATATTAACATTGTCGGAAATTTTCGTCAGAAAATGGAAACTCTGCGTTCAACTTGATTTGATTCAAATATTAGTAACTAGCAGCCCGCCCCAGCTTCGCACGGGTATTTAACAAAAATTTCAAAATGAAAAATTATATATGTTATCGGCAATCTGTATAATACGGTATTCTATACAATACCTAGGCAATGTATAGAATACTTAAAACGTTAAGGTAATGTATGAAATATTTTTCATTTTATACTTTGCCTAGGCATTCTATACAATACCGAATGCGCTGTCGGCAATGTGTGTAAAAGACGATAGCAGAGGAGACTACGGGTGCTCATTTGTGTAGAAAATGCAATAAACCCATCCATGCTTTTTGTGCTGCTCCGGAGAAAGATATTGCAGAAGGCTATGGTTCTAAAGTTTTTTGTTCTTTATGTGTAAAAAACACCTTAGCTGTAGGGAACCGCATACATTTTTAAGAAAATTTCCTCCTGTGCCAATAGGTACTACTGTTAGAATCCCTGTTTCGAAAGTCGACAGAGGTCGCGGCAAAATATTGCCTGTAGTCTTACAAAAAACGGATCACAAACTTTACAAAATTGGAACAAAGCAAGGTATTATAAAGACGTTGTATTCAAGACAGTAGTTTACAGTTTGTCATCAAGAATTACATAAGAAAGAAGATGTCCCTAATGAAGAAACGACGCTTCGTACAGTTGCAAATCGGCAATCTACGGGGACAGGTCAGTGATTTGTCAAATGTACACGTTAACAACTCTGTAATACTAAAAAGTGTTCATATCTTAAAAGTAAGATTTTATGCACTTCAAAATTCATATGCACTACAATAGTTCTTCATGTAAAAATAAATAAATATTTTTTTACTTAATGTATTCTGAGAAGCCAGTAGATCTACTTCCTATTTTTACAGAATTGTTTGGTTGCCCAAGTTTATTAACTGATTACTTATGGGTAAATTAGATTATGTTAGTTAACCCAGAAGAATTTTAAGTTCAATGTTATTTGATTGTGATTTTACTATAAATACCTACCTTTGAATAAAGATTGTTTTTAATCAGAACTTACTAATTGTTAAGTTGATTTTAAGCAAATCTAATGTGTTATTTTTGTCTGTCATTTTATACCCTTCTACTTACTTACTTACATAACATTGATAAATACAGGCCCAAATATAGTTATTTTCCACATTGCCCGTGGACCAGCAGGAATTGTATACATTACCTAGGTAAAGTATATACTGGAAAATAATATTCATAATATTTCATACATTACCTTAACGTTTTAGGTATTCTATACATTACCTAGGTATTGTATAGAATACCTGAATTATACAGATTGCCGGTAACATATACACACACATAAACCCTTCTATTTGCGTCAGGTTACTAAAAAAATAAAATTATAAAGAAAGTTTGAATATTATTATTTCTATGAACTTTTATTTTAATGATTTTTTTTATTATTTTTCATTTATTTTTGGTTATTTAAAAAAAAAATTTTTTTCTAATTTTTGTAAAAACCCCAGTGACGCACGCCTACATTGCATAAGGTGCTGCCTAGCTAGCCGAACAGGGTGAGCGGCTACCACGCAACATTTTTCTAATATTTACATTTTTAAACTCGTGATATCTTTCGAATGGAATATCCGAATTAAATAATTCAAAAAGTTGTATAAAGATATTGAAGCAGTTTTGAATATGAAATAATTTATTTTGATAAGGATTAATACCAAGATACAAATAAAGAGCTTTTTCTAGGGGCGGCATTTCAATTAAATTTTTAAAATAAAAGAACACTTATTGTGGCATAACTATAATAGTTAGACATATGCTATCGCGACACTTTTTGTAAATAATGATGTGTTCTGCAAAGTCGTAGTACATTATTTTATTCTATCATCAATAGTTTTCGCAGCGCACGCGATTTAAATAATATTTTAGGTAATTTTTTTTACACCTTGGGTTACATTATTGGAGTTTTAGTAAGGATCCCTAATTTTTTTGAAAATATAATATAGCCTATGTCACCCGGGGATAGTGTAGCTTCCCAACAGTGAAAGAACTTTTTAAATCCGGTCAGTAGTTTCGGAGCCTATTCAAAGCAAACAAACAAACAAACAAACAAACAAACAAACAAACAAACAAACAAACATACAATCAAATCTTTCCTCTTTATAATAGTAGTATAGACTAGCGAAATAACGGTAATAGGATGGCTGGGCCATTGCGGCTGAATAAATTAATTAACAATTATTAACGTTCGTTAGAATCGCTTTTATCATATTATATTACTACCGCCGGAGAAATTATTCATAAATATTAAATACTAATAATGAGAGGGTTTAGCGAGGTTTCTGTAACGGGTAAGTATTAAGTTACAGCTATTTGGTTTCTATTGTTATGTCTAATACAATCAGAATTACGTGCTCAATGAATATAATTAATAATAATCCACCTAGAATATAGTTCGCAGTTAACATGGGATGCAATGCAATGGGAATTAATTCCAAGAGACAAAAAAAATCTCTGGAGGATATGATTTGTGTAGATCTAAGATAGATTCCACCTTTTAATTACAATTTCGTTCATACCTGCATTTTTGGTTAGTGAGGTAAACATCAATTCAATCACACAGCTTTGTTAATTTCAATGAGGAACAGATTCGTCCCTCTAGTTCTGAAGGTGTTATAATTTAGAACAAATAGGTACCTTCATATGTGTACTTTTATTGCCTCTTTATTCAAGAAAATGACTTGTCACAGAAATTTATCAACGGAAAAATTGTACAGAAGTTTTATCCTGTCATAACACTGGGCAGTATGACTTGAACTTAAAGTTTGATGTAAAAGCTTCGGACACATCCAGGAAAAATAACTGTACAGAATTCTTTTTATATATTCATACATATATGCACATCAGTATATGTATATATTTACTTTTCTAATTAATATGTAATACAATAATAAACTTTATTACGCAAATTAACTTTATCATTCATCATAATTTGTTTTATATAGGGGTGTAAGGGGCCCTACCAACATCTTCGGGGCCCAAGTCAACCTCACCTGCAAGTCGGCGCACCCTGCTGAATAACGGACTAGGCTCTGACGACGGCTTTCCTTTTGGGGTTGGGGGGTCAGACGGCAGTCGCCCCCGTAAAAGCCAAAACCTGCCAAATCGATGGAAAGAATGAGGTTACGGGATTATGTAAGGGCTAGGGCGCCGCCGCATAACGGCGCGCAAGAGCTTCGCCCGGCTCTTGTGAGAAATGGACAAGGGCTACCGTGTCATGGGCGGGCACGGCTAACGACGTTAGCCCCAACTCACGCAGCCCAAACATCTCGAAAGATCCGCTTCGCAACATGGAACATAGGCACGCTAACCGGACGCGCGAGAGAATTGGCCGATGTGCTCTCCAGGCGGAGGGTGGCCGTGGCGTTCCTGCAGGAGACTCGTTGGAAGGCCAGCAGATCCCGGTTCATTGGGAATGGCTACAAGCTGATCTACACAGGTGCACCTGGTGGGGAGAATGGGGTTGCCATAGTGCTCTCGGAGGAGTTCCAGAACGACATTTTGGAAGTGCAACGTCATAGCGACCGGCTTATGGTCGTTAGGGTACTTATCGATGGGGTAGTTACCCACTTGATAAGTGCCTATGCGCCACAGGCCGGTTGTGACGACGCCGATAAAATAGCGTTTTGGAATTTACTCGGAGAAGTGCTCCGTGGAATCCCATTATCACAGGGGATCGTTTTGGGGGGTGATCTGAACGGTCATGTGGGTGATGAATGTGGGGAATTTGAGCGTGTTCACGGGGGATTTGGGTACGGTAGCCGCAACGCGGAAGGGGAGGACATCCTCAATACGTGTGCGGCTGCCGACCTTGCCATCGTGAATACGTATTTCAAAAAGAGACCCGAGCATCTCATCACCTACAGGAGCGGGAGGAATGCTACCCAAATCGACTTCCTACTCACTAGGAGACACCACATCAACAAAGTGGCCAACTGCAAGGTCATACCCGGTGAGAGTCTCACTGCACAACATCGCCTTCTTGTCATGGACCTCTGCGCTAAGCCTAAAGACACGCATACCGAGCGCGTTCAGCGCCGAATCCGGTGGTGGCTGCTCGATGAAGTCACGTCCCAGGAGTTCGCCTTAGCCGTCGGTGACAAGTGCGCCGGTGGTATGGGCGAACCAGTTCAGGCTTACTGGGACAAGATTCAGGCGGCTATCCTTGGGTCGGCGAAGGAGGTACTTGGGATGTCTAAGGGTGGTCGCAAGTGTGACAAGGAGACATGGTGGTGGAACGACACAGTCCAGAGGGAGACTAGAGCGAAGAAAGCCCTCTTTAAGAAGTGGCAAGCGTCCAGATCTCCTGAAGATCGCGACGCATACCGGGTGGCAAAGCGCGCCACTAAGAGAGCTGTTGCCAGAGCCAGACGAGACCACTTACAACCACTTTACGACAAGTTGGAATCGTCTGAGGGGCAGAAGCTCATCTATAAGTTGGCGCGCTCCAGGGTCAAAGCGGCACAGGACATTTCCAAGTGCCGCTGTGTAAAAGACCCTGTGGGCAACCTGCTATGCGAGGACCTCGCGGTGAAGGAGAGATGGCGCTCGTATTTCCACGAGCTGCTGAACATGCAGCATAAAGGGGTGCAGCCGCCAGATCTCCCTCCGAATCAAGGACTAGTGCCACTGGTAACGCCTGCAGAAGTCCAGAATTGTCTTCGCCGCATGAAGAATCGGAAAGCTGTTGGATCCGATGGAGTCCCCATCGAAACCTGGAAGGCGATGGGCTCTCGTGGTGTGGGCGTCTTAACCGACCTCTTCAACCGGACGCTCCTCACCGGTACGATCCCGAGCCAATGGAGACTGAGTATCATTACTCCAGTCTTCAAAGGCAAGGGGTCGGTGCAGGAGTGCGGTAGTTACAGGGGGGTTAAGGTCATGTCCCACACCATGAAGCTCTTCGAAAGGGTTATCGACTCTCGGATTCGACAGGAGTGCACTGTCTCGGAATGTCAATATGGGTTTCGCCCTGGTCACGGAACAATGGACCCTATTTTTGCCCTAAGGACTGTCGCGGAGAAATACAGGGCGAAGAATACGCCTCTGCATTGCCTGCTTCTCGACTTGCAGAAGGCCTTCGACTGTATTCCTCGCGCGATAATCTGGTGGGCATTGCGGTCCAAAGGGATTCCAGAGGCCTATATTGACATCATCCGAGACATGTACCGGGACTCCGATTCCGTAGTTCGGACCGCTGTTGGCGACACAAAACCTTTCCCCATCACCGTCGGGGTGCACCAAGGATCCGTCCTTAGTCCATTTCTGTTTAGCGTGGTATTAGACGTTCTGTCAGACAGCATCAGAAACTCACATGAGCAGCCCCCGTGGTTGCTCATGTATGCTGATGATATCGCGCTGGCAGATTCGGACAGGGGTAGGCTGGTGCAACGCGTGAAGGCGTGGAAGGAGTCGCTTGAGAACGGTGGTCTGAAGATCAATGTGGCGAAGACCGAGTACTTGGCCTGTAACTCCACAGATCCCACACCCGTACGCATAGACGGCAACACGGTCGAGCGCACGGACCGAGTGAAATACTTGGGATCTGTGTTTCATGCATCCGGTGACATCGATTGTGACGTCAAGGCACGCATTGCTGCCGCGTGGGCCAAATGGCGTGAGGTGACTGGTGTCATTTGTGACCCCAAGATGCCGGTAAAGTTGAAGGGACAGGTCTATAAAACCATCATTAGACCTGTCCTTTTATACGGCTGTGAAGCGTGGCCGGTGTTAGAGCGACACAAGCAGGAGCTGCGTGTCACGGAGATGAATATGCTGCGGTGGATGTGTGGAGTGACGCGGAAGGACCGCGTTAGGAACTCCCGCATCCGCGGCGGTCTTCATGTCCGTGACATTGCGGATAAATTGCAAGAGTGTCGGCTCCGTTGGTACGGCCACGTTTTACGGCAACCGGATGCTTACGTGGGTAACAAATGTCTGGCCATGCCGCCTCCGCCAGGCCCCGGCAGGAGGGGTAGACCCAAAAAGTGCTGGCTTGACGTCGTAAAGGGTGATATGCGTGCCAATGGGCTCACTACCAGGGATGCTGAAGACCGTGCGAAGTGGAGAAGAAAAAGTCGGAAAGCGGACCCCGGGCGCCGAAGCGAGAGTTTGGGCTGCAACCGGGAATTAACGCAGAGATGATGATGATGACATCCAGGAAAAATAACTGTACAGAATTCTTTTTATATATTCATACATATATGCACATCAGTATATGTATATATTTACTTTTCTAATTAATATGTAATACAATAATAAACTTTATTACGCAAATTAACTTTATCATTCATCATAATTTGTTTCAATATACTGAAATCGTACCAAAATATAGGTGTATAAATATTACAAAGGCTGACATTGGCGGTACAAAAGAATGAATTGCAACTATTGTTAAAGTATGAATAATTCAAAGCCACTTCAGCCAGTTGCGGCTCCGGCAGCTAAAGATAATGTGCTATGAAAGATTTGTATTGAGCATCGACCCTCAAAATAACAATACTTATATTGAATACTTTTTATGCTCAAAAAGTTTTTGAGTATATATCTAATACTGATATCAGTAATCAAAGACAACGGTCAATGTTTTTAAAAGACACCGATTATTTCAGTATACTAGTTTCAAGTATGGTGTTTTTAATACAACAGTATGCAAACTTAGTGCTGTTAAAATATAGCTATTATTATATCGTGAACATATTTATACTAAATACTTTTATTGAAATTAATTCAAATACACACCGAATATTTAAGAGTCTTGAGCATAAAGAAAAGTATATATGTAGTATATTAGTTGTCTAGTACCCATAACCCAAGTGCTATGCTACTTACATCGGGACTATATTGCATTGTGTGAAATATCCCAATATATTTATTTATTTTATTTATAGTAGAGTCTGGCCTTACCTGTTGAATTGCCGCCTTAAATCATCTATCAAGTTGATAGATTCTCGAAGATATTTTCATCATCATCATTATAATTCTGATACCTCACGATTTCAACTCTAAGAGATTTTAACAGACTAGACCTTGGCGCTCGATGAATGCCGATCCAATTATAGAATGTTAGAACCAATTAATGTAATCTTTAAAAAATTAAATCAACCATTGGATAATACAAAATAAAATTTATAAATTTAATGATTATTACTAGTACTCATGTGAAGTTGTGTTTAAAATTTAGATAACTTGATTAATAAAAACCTAATTGTTGATTTCATATTTAATTATTTCGATTAGCCATTTTTTGTGTTTCATATGCATGGTGCAATCACAAACTCCGAACTTCACTTGAACTAATCATACTAATAAACCAAGTTATGTATTATATTGTAAATGAATTGTAAATGACTCCACTGAAATTTTTTTATATTTTTCCATTTTATAAGTTTTAATTAAGTAAAATACGATAGTGTAATGTCAAATAGGGGTAGCATAAAAAAACTTCTGTTTTAAGAGACACAATTGGTATAACACCAAACCTGAACAAAAAAGTCTACTTCGTTGTACACCAGTTTATCAACTAACAGAACACAGTTACGAGTAAAATCATCTTAACATTTCGGGTACAGATGTTTACTAAATTTAACATAACAAACTTGGCCGGCCATTGATGTATTTACTACTAAAATTTTAATTAAATGCTTTTATTAGAACTTCGGATTAAAGGGGGTCAGTAATTAAAGCCAACAAGAATTAACGACCTTTGTCTTCTATAATTATGATTTATTAAGTCGTGCACTGAAACTGAGAACGTGCACTGAGACAGACCCATTGGAATAAAATGGCACGCTCACAGCTTGTAATGACATTTACGTAATTTTGTACGTTTGTAAAATTAAAATACATAATAAAGTAAAATTAGTATGTATTTTAACTACGTTAGATAATAGTTTAGCTTTTGTTATTAATATAAAATTCTACTTCTTACTTACTTACTATTTGCAGATCATAGTTTTAGTCCTTACTAATATTTAAACAAATAAAATACATCACTAGCAGCCGTAGAAAATTAGTTGTAACAATAGCATGATATGAATAAAACCATTACTTTCAAATTAATGTAATTTTATTAATAATCAATCAAAAATATTAATTAATTTATACACAATATGAATTAAACATGTTATAACATGTTTATAAACCATTTCAAAATTATTTAAGTTAAGAATAAATATTATATAATATTCCCTTCTAAACAGTTTGCATTAGTTGAATTTTATTTTTAGTCACTGCAAATTAAGTTTTACGGTGAGTAAAAATAAAATTCAGAGAATATATAGAATGCTATTAAGAATAATAATACATTTTAACATAAATGATTTCAATAGCATTTAGCGTTAGCATTATTCGCTTCTAAGAAAACTACGATATAACTAACTTTGTCAATAGTCTTAACAAGTCTCCTAAATACATCTTTATTATTTCTAACAAATATAATTAAATAATTGGTCTGTGAGTCACTGAGTGGAATAGGTAAATGGAAGGGGAGCAATGGCCCTGGGCTTAATATCAATATTTAAGCGGGACACAGACGCCGCTCAAGAATGTTTGTCTTGTGCACCATGACTCATAACAGCTATAGGGCTATTTGCATTACTATACAATCCCGTATAATATAGTTAACATTATCGAATTTCTAGTTCATTAATATCGCAAGGCTTTCGTTGCTTAAGACTTAAATCAATTAACTTTAAGCATGTGCGTAGCATCTCAACCTCCCACAAGCGAGCATCATTACTATATTGCTAATCAATATTATTAATAGTGAGATTTGTTTGTTTTTATTTTTGATGAAACCCACTTTATTGCAGTTGCAGTAATTTTGGTTTAATTGCTAATAACTACTATTAATAACTCCTTAAGACAGCTTCAGGACGATTTAGAAATAGTCTCATAAATTGGTAGTAAAGCAATAACATAGTTGAATAATAATATTTAACTTGAAAGTAATTATAATATTTTACTTAATTTCAGCAATAAAACCAGTATTACTGGGCTTTTTCACAAACCGAATTGAAGGGTACATTCACCCATAATAGAAAAAACTCGTCATCATCATCATCCCAGCGTTGTATCCCGGATGCAACCCAAACTTTCGTTTCGGTGCTCCGGGGTCTACTTTCCGACTTTTAGTACTCCACTTCGCACGGTCTTCAGCATCCCTGGTATTGAGCCCATTTGCATGCATATCACCCCTTACGACGTCAAACCGGCACTTCTTGATTCTACCCCTCCTGCCGGGGCCCGGCGGAGGCGGCATGGCCAGACATTTGTTTCTTACGTAAACATCCAGTTGCCGTAAAACGTAGCCGTACCAACGGAGCTGACACTCCTGCAATTTATCCGCAATGTCACGGACATGAAGACTGCCGCGAAAGCCAATAGATACTATATTTAGAGATCGATCTGCAAATCACGAGTTCGAAAACAGATGGCAGGCACTGCTTATAAATATTTTCGTGAGATGTTACAACATAATTTAAAAATGAAACATCGCAGAAGAAAACTACCGCTTTATGTGTAACCAGCCATGTGCTCAGGCACAATAGATAGATACGATATATATACCTATATATATATATATGCTTCTTCAGCTAATTATGATGTGCAAACTGGAGAGAAAGAGGTGCGCTGGACGCAGGAATCCACCTTGGACAAACGTGACAATAAATTGTCCTGTAAAGTAGGCCCGAGCAGTAAGACGTTATGGCCTGTGATTATTTATAAATAAATTTATGGTTAATTGCCGTAATAAAATTAATATAAAAATATTATATAGTAGTTTGCTACCATTACGAATCACTCAACGAATCTTTATGGCATTAAACACGCTAAAAAACTGTTGTGACGTGGGAGATTTAGAATATTACTCAATGAATAACATGTTTTTTTCTGTATTGGCGCAAATGTTATAAGGTTTATTTGCTTAAAACGTTATTTATCTTGATGTAAGATGAATTAAACTAATAACACTAATACAAATATTCTAATTAATTACTTCGATCATGACAGAACTGAGGTTATAACATCATTAAAGCACCATGACATTAAAAATTTACACGTCGTTTCTGTCGTTGTCCATTTGTAAAAATCTTGCTTTCTTGTGCTAAGTTGGTTGTAACAAAACTATCCTATAATATTCATTCTATTAAAATGTCCACAATGACATTTGGAGTCAACTTAGGCTCTGAGAGCCATGATGAGACCTCATACGTCCCAAATAAATACTTATGGTATACTAAGTTTTAAATATGATATACCTACAAATTCAAATATCATCCTTGTAAAAAATAAACTTAAGTGGAGTCAGAAACCTTTTCAATAAATCTCCGTTTAACAAAAATGTTACATACATAATATTTTTTTTACTGTTAGGCACCTGTTGGTAAAAAGCTCGAATGTAATTGTTTAACTCCCAGTTATTGATCCCTCGCGTAAAGTGCTTACTCACCAGTCGCCGCAGTTGTCAGGATTTTCCTCAATCCCACACAAACGGGCCTCATCGTAATAAACGTAGCCCTTATCACTAATGCCTTAGTAGTCCTCGGGGCATGATTAAAATATCAACATTATTGTGACACAAGTAACAATTACGATTAATTCGTAATTTTTATAACTACTGCTTGAAAAAATTATGTTGTAACTAGATTTATTGTCTTCAGTATATTGGACAGTCTTGACTGGAGTAATAAAGTGCTTTTGGAGTTTGAAATAATGAGCTCTGTCTGCCATTTTATAAATAAATTATGAACTAATAGTCTTTAATCCAGTAAATCCTAGTTACGGTACATAAATTCATGTACAATATATTTTTGTTATAGTTTTCTTTCACCTTTCAGGTCGGTTTTCTTTTTTGAATTTTCTATCTCTCTCATCGTCTAGAAGCACATTAGCAATACCTCTAGCATTGCAAATAGTTAATAATTCAATTGTAACCACTTGACCAATATGGCACAAATGTAACAACAAATCATAATCAATAACTTCGCAAATTTATATATCCGTGCAGGGGCGGAGAAAGAATACTAACCTTTGGGTCTGGGGTCGGCCTGTCGTAAAAGGCAATAAAACAACCCACCCTAGCTAGGTTGGTAGGGCCTCAAGGCCGACTGGATGGCGAGCACCTTTGGTCTTAAGTATTCCGCCATAATAACCTTGTGTTGTGTTTCAGCATTAGTGAACCAAGTTCCTGTACCCTTATGGGACAGTAGCGTGTTCGCGATGCCACTAGCATTACAAGCACCCATAGGCGACGGTAATTGCTAAATTCTAAGCGGGCCGTCAGCCTGTCTACTATCCAACAGCAACAAAATTAGTAATTAAGTTGATATCAAGCAAGTTAATTAAAACATGGAATAAAAATTGTCTGTATTTATTGAATATATAAGGGCGGAATGTCATGAAATAAATAAAAACTGTATGAAAATAACACTCTACATCTACTTTTTGTCGAGAAGGCAATATACGAGTAGATATCGTAACACATAAGTAATATATAGATATATTAATAAAAGTTTTTGGGTCAGAATATATTGATATAAAGAAATTGATAATACCATATTAATTCAAAATCAACAACACGATGTAAATCATATATAAAAAATATTAATATAAATTAATAAAGAACTGACGGATGAAGAAAATTATTTATTAATTAAATGTACTGCCAACTTCATGCATTTCAATAATAAAAATGCGTAGGTTTCCGGAAGAGACATTTCAAAAGAATCATTTAATTATTAAGGTTATTTGAAATTTTGCCCAAAAACCAATTCAACCATCCTGAAGTCGAGTAACTGCATAGGCGGGCCTTTATTTTCTGTGTCAATACAAATATTGAAAAATCATTACCAACGTTCACTTCTTTTCTTTTCAAGTGAACATGTTTCTTTTTCTTGAGATAAATTGCAAAGAAAATTATTTTCGGTTCACTCGGTATGTGTAAGCCGACTTATTCTCGCTTTTTATAATGTAGAAAGCGGGCACCTTGTTAGGTAACTGGTATTATGGCCCGACTAAATGATTTCTTCAAAAGTATTAATAATGTACACGTTGCTTTCAAAAATTTTCTCATTTAATACGACTTCATTCCATTGAAAATATATACCAGTAATACGCCTACCAGTAAATCGAAATGGATTTTAAATAATAGTCATATTTTCCTTCTATTATTTATTAAATTTCTGGCTATTTGTTTGTACATCATATACTACAATCACGTAAAAACATATATCTACACATCATTGTTTTTAAACGTTATATATTAAGTTACAACCATATATTCCAAAATGTTGAATTAATCGTACTGTTATATGTGATAGATTCATAAACGATATAACTATAACTTATGAGGCGATTGTATTTACATAAAATATCGTATTTAAAACTTGAATGATATATTATGAGAAAAACGTGTGAAATAAATTAATAAATACATAATAAATACAAAGTTTCTGAATGACTTAAAAATTAATTTGAATTTCGAATGATAAGAATTTGGCACTTCTCTAGCATTTACGTGACATATTTATGCTTAACATTTATACAATAGTTACTTTAAGAGGATTTACAGGGAAGACATGATCTGCTCAATAAGTGTTTGGCATTTTACATAAGATCTATAAATCCATATTTCATGTATTGATGCCATATGTTTAATATTTATCCACATTCTTCTAAGTCAGTGTTCTAAGTCCGTCTTTAAGCCACTTAATCATTTAGTTCCATTTAGTATTGTCATAGAACGAAACTCTGTATCTTTATAAGTCGCTGCCCTTCTGTTGTATTTCTTCTCTTGTGCAAAGAAAAAGTGGATAACCTTCATTTAGTATTTAAAGAGCTATTATAATTGGACTCATTAATTTCGATAAACAAACCATAGACAACCTCCATTTTCTATCTGTAAGTTAGCAAAAGGAAGTAAGAAAGGAATTGGCCCATTAAGACTCGTTTAAAAAGTAACGTGGCTCTGATATTATTTCTAACCATATAATTATCTCCAAAATACAAGATGTTAAATATTTGGTACAAAAAGTTTTTAACGATTATCCCAAGCTATCAAACAGGTTATAGATAATTATTAAGACTAGTAAAGTATGTAATACTAATATCCACAGGATAGTGACAGTTCGTCTACGATTTCACAAAAATATTTCTCTAACTCTATGGTCAAGTACAAGTTATTTACATAAAGGCAAATGAATAAATATCTAGCCTGACCACTCTATTTGTACTTATTTAATAAAAAAAAAATATGTACCGATTATATCACAAAACACCATTCTCACTGTACGCAGCCGATCTGCCTCTCACCTGTAACAAATTTTTTTTTATTATACTATGCCTTTGTCTTTCAATCGTGTTTATTGCTTAGAACACTTGAATCTCGCATTTTGTAGCGTGAAAATATTAAAACTTATAAAATATTCAATTTTCATTTCTAGAATCTAGCAACAAGAAGATGCTTGTTACTAGTAGATACTTAAGTATAGAAAATAACTTCCAACACAAAAAAAGGATTGCCGTTTATACAACATGTTTCAAATGTTATTATTATTTTCTTAAGATCACTGTTTTAAACTTAATAAAACTTTGGTTGATATAATGGAATTATAAAAATAAGTGGTAGTAAAATTACCGAGAATTATCAAAATATAATATGTTTGATTTAGCAATTGCACCTCTTAAATAGCTTTTGTAGTTAGTTATATACTTTTCTGACTATGTTATGGATGTAATTATTTACTTGTTTACGACGAAGAAAAATATTGTAAGGAAAACAGTACGTCTAAATCAATATTTAATAATTTTAATCACCTGTTAGAATTTTTTGAAAGTGTAAAGTATAATCAATAGCTTTAAAAAAGTTCTGAATTAGTAATTTATAAGCTGAATATAATTACACTTACATTGATGCTACGTTAGAAGTGAATCATATTCAAAAGGCGTCGGATCGGCTGCTCTCATGTGTCACCACAACACTCGACCAGATATATTAGACACTTCTATCTGGTCTTCGGATTCTGGAACAGGTACTGAAGTGCATCTTCTTCTATATTTTAAGCGAAAACTAAGCCATAAAATTAGACACATTAGTATCATTGTAAACACAACACCGGTGCCTACGTATGGAGCGTAACTTCTATCAGCAGATTGGTATGGAGAATATTCACTTTTGTCTCGTGGATTTTCTGTAAGGACCTCTGTTACATTTTCATTATTCAAGATTATGACAGAATTTATTGCGGTAGATTTGTTATTTTTCATATCATGAGACTTCTTTGTTAAATCGACGGGTGTGTTCAGACGCTTTCCTGTTCCAATTTTCTTTATAATATTCTCACTTTTATTTGTCTTTAAACTGCCAGCGTGAAAAGACTCCATATCTGAAATTCTGTGTTCCATATCTAGTTGATCGCTTTGTATTTTATTCTGGTCAATAACTTTAAGCAAATCTCTACCTTTACTTGAAAATGTATTATTGTTATCATTCATTATTTTGTTAGTATTTTGAGATCCAAAATAATTTATTTCATTTTGTAAAGCATTATTTATTTCATTGTTCGTTGTTTGAGTATCTAATTGTACTTGCTGTGTTATACTCGCATGTTTGTTCCTTTTTATGCCATGTTTTCCATTTTTATCTGTTTTATTGTTCAGATATCCGTAATATCGAAGTAATTTGTTAATCATTTCAATACTATACAAGTTCACAGGTGGCAAACTGTCACTTATTGTAAATGTTTCTGGGAATGTGCAGTTATATCTGGCGATTTCAGATTTAGCCTCAGACGACGAATAATAGCAAGTCTCAGACAAACTTTTATTCCAATTCATCCAATCTTTTAACCACAACTCGGCGCTACAGTTAATGCTATTACCGTGTAGCCGCAACGTTTTAAGCTGCACCAAATAAAATAATAAATCGTTTCGTATCTCTGACAGGTTATTCATTCTAAGATCTAAATACTGAAGATGGGAAAAGGCTGCTAATGCAGCCGAATCTGCTAGTAGCTGTCTTGCCAATCCAGGACTAGATTGTAGGTGTAACATTTGTACACTCTCTGGGGAAGACATGGGAAAGGATCCGTCTTGGGCTGGTAAGGATAAATTCAAATAACAAAGTCTTAGGTCCCGAAGGGATAGCGGACCGTCGAACGTACTCGGAGATAATAAACGAATTGGATTATTTGATAAATCTAAAACTTCTAAAGAAAGTAAATCATCGAAAACGTGATCCTCGATATATTGAATTTTATTGTTTTGCAACAAAAGTATCCTTAAGTTAGGTAAGTTTTTAAAGTCAGGAATTGTTAAATTATTAATCCAATTGTTGTTTATAGATAAATATTTGAGTTCGTCGGGTAAAGACTTCGGAATTAAAGTAAGTGAATTATTATTAAAGTTAAGGAATAGAAGCATTTCTAATCTTCCCAGCGAATCATCTTCGACAGACGTGATCTTGTTATCAGAAAAGTCTAATGACTGTAGTAGAGGATAGCTATCAAGGTCTCCACATTTAATAGCCGAAATTTTATTTCCAACGAGCGACAAAAACCTTACAGAGTGAGTAAAAGCTTCTGGAACTTGATAAAGACCTGTCCTTGAGGCGTCAATCTGCTGGAGCCTGCGGCCGGTGCCAACTAGTAGTTGCGTGTCTAGTTGCGTAATACCAAGATGCGGATTATCAGTCAGCAATAATCGTGCCAAATTTGGCAGCAGTTGTAAAGCTCCCGGCGCCAATTTCCTTAATTTATTATGTGAAACATCTAAATGTTGTAACAACCAATTGTTAAAATAATTCTCGTGAATAAACTCAATGTTGTTCCTGCTCAAATTGAGATGCTGCAAACTCTTTAGAGGTGTAAATACGTTGGACAAACTTCTTAAATTATTTTCTGAAAGATCCAAAGATTCCAATTTCGATAAACCTTCAAAACTTTCTTTACATATATCGTAGATCTTGTTTCTACTCAGTATTAAGCTTCGTAAATTGGAAAAGTTATTAAAAAGTCCTTTTGTAATGTATAGCAATTTGTTCGACGATAAATCAATTCGACGTAAATTTTGAGGCTTTATGCTAATTTTAATTACCTCAATATTATTATTTTTCAAAATCAATGAACCAATATCCAACGTTGGCATGGTGAAATGAAAACTGGTTGTATTACATGTATTTATGTAATGCAGCGAAACTTCTTGTAAAGTTTTATTAACATACTTCCGAAACCAAGACTCCATTGATGGTACTTCAGTGCAACAAATTGATAAATAATGATAATTGTTAGAGGTATCTTTAATAGTCACGTTATATGCACAAGTTTCACACAATGTCATTATTTTATCACATTCACATTTTTCGGGACAATTTTGAGCCAAGTTGGTTATTTGCAGCGAAGAAACAATTACAAAAAACAAATACTTTTTATAAATAATACCCATCTTGACCGTCCTTCCTTAGTGATTAATTAAGCCGGGTTTAAAATTAGATGTAACTGAAGTTTGCACATATTTTTCCTATTCACAATAATACGTCTGTCTTTTTGTATTTTGCACCATGGAAACATGTTGTCAGCACTAGAAAATGCACTTAAGTCGGTGCGGTATCCGTCGTTTTGTCATCACTCATGCTCGCTTACCGCTCACCTAACTAGATGAGACACTCAAAGAAGCTGCCAAGTGTGGGTGTCACGTGACAGTGTTTTGCGCGAGTGTGTTGTGGCGCGGACTAAGCTTGGGGTACGCGGCCGGGCGTGTGACGGGCGCCGGCAGGTCTGGCCGCGAACTGTGCGAACGGAGGGCAAGCCGCGCGGCGCCGGCGCCCTGCCTCCGCCGTTACATCTCTGGCAGCCTCATTTTTATATAGTCAACTGACTTCTACACCGCCACTATTTATGTCATACTCGGCGCTCCCTAATACGTTATTTTAAGGACGCACGTCTTTGTAGGAGTACGTCATATTTTTGGCCGCTGCAGCAGGGATCGCTCCCTGTTGGGCTATTTCGCTAGGAGGCCATGATTTAAACGATAAGTTATTTCTACCTTAATTCTAAATAGTTGAAGACCCCTACGGTTTACAACGGACTTATATTTAAGTCTAAATAAAAAATACTAATATATATACTAGGATGTGCCACATTATTTTGTTACATTATTTTCTCTTGCGATCTACGAAGCTTTTATTATTTTCAAAAAATCAATGAACAGACCATATCAAGAATTAAATTCTGGAGCCGAATTTTTATCGTTAAAATTGCGCTTATGTGAGTCAAGAAGTGTATTTTTGTAGTCTAATAAGGCTCTATAAATAACTATTGAGCAAATTTTTATTTTTATTATATTCATGATATGGTCTGGACTGTTCATTGATTTTTTAAGAAAAAGGAAATCTTCATATATTGCAGGACAAAATAATATAAAAAAATTACTTTCTTGTGTCATTTAAACGGAAAAACTTTAGAAGGAGCCTTTAAAAGGTGAGAATAAATGGGGCACCTGTTCCGTCTGTTCAGTTAGAAAAAGTAATATGCTCCCTTAGTATATAGCCTTTTTTCTGCTCAGTCTTTCAATCTTTCAAAATGATAATATGTGAACTATGTGTATATGTTTTCATTCTATATATTATATAATAACAGCAAATAACATCCCATCGCATCCCATCGAGCATTCTCTAGAGAATCCCATAGTCTACCCACCATGCTTGTCTATCGTACATTATTGGGTTATACATACCGATGACTTGGATGCAGCTGCCTTCATGATGTTATCTGTCATGGTTATTACGTAGCAATTATGCTATAACATGCACATAAGATTAAAAAATTACCAAAGTGATGCATGCTATAGAAGAAATCAAATCCGGGAACCTTATTCTTTCGTATTCATTAATATAGATAAATTAATAAGTATTTATAATATTCATTAAAATAGATGTATAAGCTCAAATAACCGGAAAAACAATTTACAATAAGATTTGGTATATAACTAACGAGTTATACAGAAACCGTTCGAGTATAAGTAAAGGCGGTTGCCTTGAAGTATCTGCTCATTGAAACCTTTGAGCCAACTGTTTTGAACATCTTCACTGAAACGTTCGACTAGCATTTCCATGAATTACTCCCACAAGGCTTTTCGAAGGGTCTCTTTATTGCGCTCCTTAATTTGGGTTATTTGAACTTTTCTTGTCCCTTCCTGAATGTCTTAAGGTCGAAAACATCGTAATTAGGACGTTACGCATATGTTTGCATTTCGATATAATTCCAAACTTATGAGTTTTTTATTCACTTGACGTGTTTGTCACTCGGAAAGGTATGAAAATTTACCATTCCTGATTTTTAAAATAAAAATATGACTCATAATTAGTCACGTGAGATTGATTATTCCATATAGGATTTAGTTTTAAACTAGAAAAGAATATTTAAAAGATATCACACATATATTGTATAATCATTAGGTAGACCGTCACTTAAATATCCGTTGCTGCTCAAACTTCTGTTTCGGTTCCTGTGGTCTGCTTTTCAATGTTTTTCTCCACGCTTGGTGTTTATGGTACTAAGTCCATTACGTGTCATCTTCTATAACGTTCATCCAGCATTTCTTGGGTTAGTATCATTAGGCCGAACAAAAAAATGTTTAAGTTTTTTAACCCCTAAATCTATGAAGATCCTCTGAGATTTTCATATTAAGAAGTCTGATGCAAATACAAAGAAATCGTTGAAATGATACAATTCGTTAAGCCTAGGGTTTTTGCTACAAATTAAGTTTGCTACGAGCTACGAAGCAGACAGCTACAGCACTCTTAAATAATATGAGGGTGAATAGAAAATATAGAATCTTAAAATGAATATTAAATTCATTTAATATTAAAATCTTGCACAATTTCGCTTTGCTGGCATAATATACACGAACTATTTATTATTATAATTTTTATATTATATATATTAAATGCAGCACTTTTATCCGTGCAGGGGCGGAGAAAGAATACTGACCTCTGCGGCCGGGTCGGCCTGTCGTAAAAGGCGACAAAATAACCCACCCTAACTACGTAAGGCTCCTATCCCGTCTGGTTGGCGACCACCTTTGATCTTAAGTATGCCGCCATAATAACTTTGTGTTGTGTTCCGACATTAGTGACCCAAGTTCCTGTACCCTTATGGGACAGCAGCGTGTTCGCGATGCCACTAGCATAATATAGCCTATAGCATAGCTAAATTATACCATTATCTTTACCGTAATATTTCGGTTATTTACTGAGATTCTCTCTTAGAATCTGTGGAGAATCTCAGGTGGAGTGAGTAACTCCACCCGAGGGTGAAATCATCTTAGTTTCCTTAAGTTGTTTTCCTTCGCGGTCAGCGCATAACAATTATGTTACATTAAGCAGTATAAGCGAGAAAAACTCTCTAAAAGGTCCTTGCCAAGGACATAATCGAAATTGTAATTTCTGATTTGCAAGTGTGATACCACTTGTTTACAACGTATAGACTACATTTATATCTTTTTATATATCTACTAGCTGACCCGGCAAACGTTGTTCTGCCATATAAATAATAAAATGTCAAAAAATTTAAAAAGAAATTTTGGGTGTGGGTCACCCCTAACATTTAGGGGGATGAAAAATAGATGTTGGCCGATTCTCATAGATACCGGATAAGCACAAAAAATTTCATCAAAATCGGTCAAGCCGTTTCGGAGGAGTATGGCAACGAAAACTGTGACACGAGAATTTTATATATTAGATTGTACTCTAATTCAAAAAATATATAAGAAACTATTCTCACAATGCTAATATAACTACTGACGATGATCATAAAATAAATAGTATCTATACTACGATTTTGTATGATCGTACTGTATATTTATAGATAGATCTATTTCCACCTTATATACATATATACTAAGGAAAATATCTTCCTGTCACGCCAGATAGAATGATATATTTCCATACTGCGCAGCGGGGAATTTATTTTCTGTATATCAGGTTATTGCATCCATTCCCCATTCATTTCTGAGGCACCTTTCCCGAATACATTTATTAAAGTGACCCTCAGCTTAGAGGCCGCAAGATAAATCATAGTCAGGAAATGAAGCCTTCGTCTGTATACCGAATAAAAAAGAAAAGATCTTAAAGGAGAGGCTAATCACCCGTGCCTTAAAAAGAAATAATTTATAAATTTATTTTATTTATTTATTTAATATTTACTTATAACTATATACATTAAGTTTATAATCAAATAAACAATCAAACAATATTAGAGTCATTAAATAAAATTCTGTATACTTATGCTATAAAATAAAACTTCAGTTCCAGCCTTCAAACTAGAAAAATATCTGTATCTTGGAGGCCGAAGCAAAAATTCCTGTTGTGTGTCCGTGCGGTGTGGGTGTGAGTGCGTGTGGGTGTGTGTGTGTGAGAGTATTTTATTGTAGATAAACACATACTGAGAAATAGCTTATGATAAAAAAATCGTGCGGTCGGGGGGGGGACCCCCATCAAGAACGAAGTTCCTTACGTTTTTTCTCCAACTCCGAATGTAATTCGAAATGAAATCTGTTTTTATTTTAAAACAGAAATAGAAAAAGAAATAACCTTGTGTTTTGGCATAAGTAACCCAGATTCCAGATGCCTTTGAAGCCGGTGCATTGGAATTGCATCTGGTGATGCAAACATCCATACGCAACGGTAACTGCTTTCTATTAAGTGGGCCGTCAGTCTTCTTGTACAAAGCTATAAAAAAGTGTGTGTGTACGCACGTATAAAGTTATACTTCTTTAGCGTAGCAAGATAAAAATCTTTCTAAAAAATTTTATTCTTCGCGTTATCATGTTTGTAGAAAAAAAATATTTTAGTTTATGATGTAAATAAATACGTACTCAAAGTAATATGTAAAAACCACTTTATCACTAATAATACATACATACATATAATCACGCCTCTTTCCCGTAGGGGTAGGCAGAGACCGCCTCTTTCCACTTGCTACGATCCTTACATACTTGTTTCGCTTCGTCCACTTTCATTATTCCCTTCATACATGCCCTTCAGTTTAGGGTACTCTTGACTTGGCCTTTATTCAAGACGTCCCTGATCTGGTCTCGAAACGTCCGCCTAGGTCTACCCCTTCCAACACTTCCATTCACACTCTCCTTATACACTTTTTTCATCAATCGTTCTTCATTCATTCTCTCGACATGGCCAAACCATCTCAGCATACCTTTCTCAATTTTTGTCACCACATCTTCTTTCTAATAATCACTAATAATCACAGAAAATTATCTTTAAATGAATAAATTGTTAATAAATAATAAAGTATTAGTCACTACGATATATCTTCTTCCTCCTGCCCTTGTTCCACCTATATATTGACTCATCACGATGTCTCTGGAACCATAAGGCGTAAAGACTTGAAATTTAGTAGGAATAATATCTATATAGATAACTCTTTATTGTATACTCAGTTTATCTACAAACATAGAAGTTCTTACAACTAATACACAATAGGCGGCCTTATCGCTTAAAGCGATCTCTTCCAGGTAACCTTTTATATAGATATTATTTTATTATTATAAGGAGTCTGGTGATGTAGGTGTGACGTTTTGAGTTGAGTATCCATACTTATTATTTACTTCTTTACATAACACGGGTCAACATGAAATTTGACTTTGATTGCAAAGCATTAAATTTCGGTAGTTTAGGTCGTAATAAGACGGAAAAAAAATATATGGTATGAAAAACTTTGCTTTTGTGCTTAGAAGACTGATTGAACGAATTTTTTAAAAATCTCGGATTTTAATTTTTGATTGAAAATAAAACTATTGAAATAAAAATGTTAATTATTTTTATTAAGTTTTACTATCAAATTAGCTTACAGAAAAGTGGAAAATAACTTAAAAGTGCACACTTTTACTTTTTCTTTTATGTTCATAGCTACTTTCTCTCAATAAACCCCAAATATAGTCGCCCATCATGTTTTCATTGTATTGGCCTTGATAGCGTTGTTCAAAATTCATGATGTCCTGATGGAAACGTTCTCCTTGCTCTTCGGAATAGGCTCCCATATTGTTTTTAAATTTATCCAAATGAGCATGCAGCATATGTACTTTTAATGACATCCTGCAGCCCATGGCCTTAAAATTTGTAAGCATATCCTCAACCAACTTTTCGTAGTTTTCAGCTTTATTATTTCCTAAAAATCCAGAAACTACTGCTTTAAAACTGTTCCAACTTGCTTTTTGAGTACGATTCAGTAACGTTGGAAATTTTTCATCGGCGAAAATCTGTCTTATTTGCGGACCAACAAAAACCCCAGCTTTAACCTTTGCTTCCGATAACTTCGGGAAAAATTTTTTTAAGTATTCAAAAGCTTCTGAAGTTTCATCCAGTTTTTTAACAAATTGTTTCATCAACCCTAACTTAATGTGCAAAGGCGGCATTAACACTTTTTCCGCTTCAACAATCGGCTCAAATTTGACGTTCTGTTTTCCGACACACAATTCTGTTCTTACAGGCCATGACCGTTGAATATAGTGTTTAGAATCCGCTCTGCTATCCCACAAGCACAAATAACACGGATACTTTGTATATCCACCCTGTAGCCCCATTAAAAATCCCACCATTTTAAAATCTCCAATCAGCTCCCAGTTATACTCACGATACTTTACAGATTCAAGCAAAATTTTGACACTTTCATAATTTTCTTTAAGATGTACTGAGTGAGCAATTGGAAGAGACGGAAATTTATTTCCGTTGTGCAATAGAACTGCTTTTAAACTTTTTGTAGAGCTGTCAATGAATAAACGCCATTCGCTAGGGACACAGGGTATGCCAATTTCTTCAAACATACCTTTAATGTCATTACAAAAACAAAGTCCATCTTCCTTCGTGAAAAACGTTGCAAACATTTCATGCCTAGTCCGCTGATCCGTGATCTTAACACCATCAAGCAAATTCCACTGTTTTAACCGAGAGCCTAGAAGCTCTGCTTTATTTTTTGGCAAATTTAAATCTCTAATTAGATCGTTAAAATCTTCTGAAGTAATGAGATAGTGTTTTGGTTGTTCAGGTGTAGGCAAAAACTCCTTATCGGAATTACTTTTATACGAACTAAAAGATGAGCTACTTTTCTGCGGTAATTTTTTTGGTGGCTCAGGTACTGGTCGTGTCAGGTCGTGAGCAATTGGAGCAGAAGAAGATTCGAGGTCAGGATATTCAATAGGTTTTGCATTTTTACCTCTACGTCTTTTACTCGGATTCACCATACAAAAGTAGCAGTCAGTAATATGGTCTTTTGGTTCTCGCCAAATCCTTGGTATTGCAAATTTCATAGACCTTTTCTCACCTCGATACCAACCTAAAAATATAAAAATAAAAATTAATATGTCTATTATTTTGGATTCATCGCTTAATTAAATAAAAATTGCTTACCTTCCAAACACCTTTTACAATAACTACAAGCAACATGTGGAGCCCATGGCTTATCTTGATTCCGTACAGGACAGTCAAAATATGCTTCATAGGCTTCACAGAGAACGTGAGATGTCTTTAGTTCATATTTCACGTCTCGAACTTTAATAAATTGACCACATATAAAACAAAATGCATCAGCATCGTATTTGCACTTTCGTGACGACATTTTAAGTTATTCTGGGCTTGTAAATGACACCTGATGGTTGTTTATCACTCGGGTGCCATCTAGCGGTACAGTGTAAACGTTAATACCCCACTCTCACCGCGCGGTCTTTTTAAAAATATTAAAATCAATTAAAATTTATGAAAAAATTGAAAAATGAGTATTATTATTATAACTATCACAAAAGCAAACTTTATACCGAAAAAAGGTATTTTCTTTTCGTTTTTGTGCATAACTAACTGGAAAATAATAGTATAAACTTTAAGACAAAGAACGAAAATTTTTTTGTAGAGTCGTGTAATTTGTATTATATACTAAAAATACACAATAATCATTACAATGAATATAAACATAGGAAGATAGGAATATTCCTTTCGCCGAGTAAGGCTAAGAACGGACTTTACAAAATTCCACTTACATGGGGTGTTTTATTACATTTATAGTATTATTTATTGCACTCGAATGTTGATCTTTAAAGAATAATATGATAATCTAAAATAAATTAAGTAAAGTGACACTGGTAGTAGTTTTATATCATAGTAACAAAGTAGTAAAATCATAAAAGTAAGTTAGTAACTTCGCATCATACATGTAAAATAATGTATAAATTTTATCATATATGTTTAACTAGGTATATAATAACATAAATAAAATAAAAATTAATAAAATATATTGTAAACATAATTTATTGAAATGTACGAGTATATTTAGTTTATTGGTGTAAAATGTTTCACAGTTAGAAGGAGTGTGCAAAATAGAGAAGCAATCTAATATTAGTTTTAAAAGATATTCTCTCAAAATAAGTATTTTCATTTTAAATAATGATAAAAAAGAAGTTGAGAAAATAAAATGACAATAATTGACAATTCTGATTAATACAGCTACATATTAATATCAGCATTATAAAAACATTTAACATAATTAGTCTTTGTATTGAACTTTTATTTATCATTTGATTTAATTGTGACTCATTTTTTATTATAATATATGGACTATTATTGTCTTTTCTTAACAGAATGCGCCCATTGGAAACCCAACAAAACTTATAATTATTTTCCCTAGCTAAAAGATCGGGCAATGTATGAGATTTTTCATTCTTGCTGTAATCTGCTCAGCTACAAAAATTTACTTAGGGGGACCCTCAAGTCCTAGATGAGACGAAATTATTTTTATAGTTGGATGGTATTTATTTTAGGTCTTGACAGCTTGTAAGAAGTTTTCCACAAACACGTCATAAACTCAATTGAGATTGATAAAGTTTATTATCCTTTTTAGAAACATATCTCAAATGTCTTCTTTCAGTATTTTAATGTCTAATTCCTTACTTACATTGATGCAGCACAGAACTATAAATACTTTCTTTTGTTTCATGATTTATTTCTATCAAATCTTATATCTATCAAAATCTTCTAATTTATAGGCTAACTCTGAGATATGATTGGTGACAGCTATTTTTTGCAATTCAAGACTTGTGATTTTAGACTCTAAAAAAGTTAGTTGATCAGTCATAAATATCATATCTGTCAGCCTTTTCTATATCCTTGAGTGTCTTCAATTATTGAAAATTTACCTTTAATTTCCAAAAACAGATTTTCAAGTTTTTCCATTCTAGAGTTTTGTGAACCAATCAGATCTTTTATCATATTTTTTATTTCACTCTTAAACTCTTTGTACATTAACCACTTGACCAACACGTGAAAGCTGCCGAATATAACTAGTAGTAGTTTAAATGATAAATATAGTTGTAATTCTATTTTCTGGGAATAATTTACTAAATGAACTGTTTTAAATTATTTCCTAATTTGAAAAAAAAATATATAATTTATAAAGTTATACATATAATTTATTAATGTACTGTAACGTAAATATCCATTAAAATATATTGATATTAAACGGTTCCGTACCACTAAGTACAACCGCTGTCAAAGAAAATCGCTGTCATTAGGGTAACGAGAGCCGGTTGCTGACGGGCGAGTAGCTCCAACTCTTTAACTGGCAAGACCTAATGAACAGGCCCCTTGGCACCGCCCACGTTCATTGGACTAACTTTGATTGCCGTTAGCCGTGATTATTTTTCTAAGGTAACAAACAAGCCAATTAGACACACTACAAACGAATAATTCCGGATTTTGTAACCAATTTCATACTAGAAGTTATCAGTAAATTTAAGGCCTATTAATCACAAAAAGAACTTAAGTGATGAAAATGTTTATTTAAATTTATATAAGATTGACAGAATAAATCGTTGAAGATATCGAAATTGAACTATTTCTAGTCCTAAAACTAGGTAAATAATTTTCGAACGAACGCTTTAATAATGATTATTTACTGTAATCTGATGGGAGTTTAATATTTTCAATTTATAAACACATCCGCTACACGACTAATAATAATAATAACTGCGACATACTAGTATTAATTTCACCTCGCTTCCTTCAGTAAACAAAAATATTAAGGCAACCCGATTGTCTTGGAGGACTATACGATTATATTCTTTTAAATATATTACATATAATCGTTGCCATTTTCCAACTTGCTTTATTTACACACATAATCAGTTGAAAAAGTTAAATATTCACAACCTATCGATAATTGATACAGAATTCCCCGATTTTGCAGTTAAACATTGTGTCAGCATGTTGTTGTCCATTGCACGCCAATTAGGCATATTTTGTGAATCAGGCTTGAGACTGAATCATTTTACGCATTGTTAATCGCCTTGCTTGTCCAGTTGAGAGACGGGTGAATCGTGGAAACAGTAATAAGGGTCGTAGCGTAAAACTTTATTACTCGCCCTACTTTGAGGCCGGCGTCCGGCCCACGAGACGGGATGCGAAATGACTCCCATTCTCATTAACCTCACCGCTGTTGCCCGACTTTGTATCAATGCCAGCTTCATTTCTTCCCATTAAAACACCGAATAAATAATGATAAAGAAATAAATATTTATTGCAACCTTTTTCAGCTTTTGCACCGTTTGTTGGAGCATTTGTGGTTGACTGGCTTTAAAAGAATTGGATTATCTGTCTGATGCGTTTGCCTTTAAATTAAAATGTATTGAATTTTATTTATAAATATAAAATTTTGGTTAATTTATCTAGCTACTAAAATTTATTTAGTTTTATGTAAATGTCAGTAATATAAATGTCCTTATTTTTAGCATCGATATTTTAATTTTATTATAATATAATTTTAAATATAAATAATACCCGTATATGTGTAAATAAAATGGTCAGAATTTTGCTAAAAATTTATTCTAAAACGACAAAATAGCACGCCTTACATCTACTCATCATCATCATCCCAGCGTTGTATCCCGGTTGCAACCCAAACTTTCGTTTCGGTGCCCGGGGTCAGCGTTCCGACTTTTTCTACTCCACTTCGCACGGTCTTCAGCATCCCTGGTAGTGTTAGTGCTTAATATAAAGGCTGTGTCTAGTTTATACGTCAGTTTTCCTTGTTTACTAGAATTTAAAATAAAATATTTGACACACTAACATTTTAATTACACTATATTTATTTTATTAGAAATATGTTTTATCTGTTTTAATTTCTTTTTAATATTACTTCGTTCTACATTAGCGAAATGGCATTGTTTTAGGAAATATTAATATAGAGCGGTCAACAACCAAGCAGCCGGAGAGTCGACAGTTTAATCAATCACGCCAGGCTTAGTCCAAAATGCACGTACATGCCTCCTTGAAATATGAGAGTCCGGGGAACTAATGTTTTATATTCTGCCATTGTATTGACAGTCGTGATTTATTGCTCGACACTTTGAGAATTTGTCGAAGGATTAACATGAACGTGGTTTGTTGGTTACATCACAGTCCATGAATACACCTGATTGACTTAAAATTTAGCATGTTTATGCATTTTGCGATGTAAACGCTCACTAAGAACGGAGTTTACGGAAATTTTATCCAAAATGTATTTTTTTATACGGGCAAAAAACAGATCAGCTAGTAGTGTTATATTCATAACATAGATAAATTCCCTCTACGCAAACAATGATAACAAATTGTATAAATCCTTCACTATATTTTTTCTATTTCTAGTTTCTATTTTTAGTAAATACTATACGCAAAATACTGTATTGGGACATAATCAAATGTGTATATATATATATATATATATATATATATATATATATATATATATATATATATATATATATATATATATATATATATATATATATATATATATATATATATATATATACCTAGTCAGGTCATAAGTATTGTCACACAGTAAAAACTTTTCTTTTAGAATGCTGGCCACAAAAAAGTTTATTGAATTAGAATTTCGAATTGTTCATGAAAATAAAAATGTATAACTTTTAGAATTTTACTCATTTTTAAATATGGAGTGGACGCTTAAAGAAGACCGTGTTGCAGTTATTGCGTTGCATCGTTGCGGTTACGCGCCAATTCAAATTTTTAACATACTGAAAAATTTGAATATTACCAAAAGATTCGTTTATCGTACCATCAAACGATACAATGAAGACTCTAGTGTAGATGACAGGTCAAGAAGTGGTCGCCCTCGGTCTGTTAGGACTCCAGCAGTGATAAAAGCTGTGAAGGCACGAATTCAAAGAAATCCCAAACGTAAGCAGAAACTGTTGGCCCTTCAGATGGGGTTAAGCAGAACCACGGTGAAAAGGGTGTTAAATGAAGACTTAGGGCTTCGGGCATATCGAAGAAAAACAGGACATCGTTTGAATGCTCGTCTAATGGACCTGAGACTGAAGAGATGCCGCGCTTTGTTGAAGCGGTACGCGGGAAAAAAATATCGGGAAATTCTTTTTTCGGATGAAAAAATGTTTACCGTAGAAGAGAGCTACAACAAACAAAATGATAAGGTGTACGCACACAGTAGTGAAGAAGCGAGCAACCGTATTCCGCGTGTCCAACGAGGTCATTTTCCATCCTCGCTCATGGTATGGTTGGGAGTTTCTTATTGGGGCTTAACAGAGGTACATTTTTGTGAGAAAGGTGTAAAAACGAATGCTGTTGTGTATCAAAATACAATCCTGACGAACCTTGTGGAACCTGTTTCTCATACCATGTTCAATAACAGGCACTGGGTATTCCAACAAGATTCGGCGCCAGCTCATAGAGCGAAGAGCACACAAGACTGGCTGGCGGCGCGTGAAATCGACTTCATCCGGCACGAAGACTGGCCCTCCTCCAGTCCAGATTTGAATCCGTTAGATTACAAGATATGGCAATACTTGGAGGAAAAGGCGTGCTCAAAGCCTCATCCCAATTTGGAGTCACTCAAGACATTCTTGATTAAGGCAGCCGCCGATATTGACATGGACCTCGTTCGTGCTGCGATAGACAACTGGCCGCGCAGATTGAAGGCTTGTATTCAAAATCACGGAGGTCATTTTGAATAAACTTTAATGTCATAAGAATCTATGTTTTGTTACGTTCATTTTGGTATATGAATGGTTACATAATTAATAAACTTGTTACAATTATTTTACATTAAACATGTGACAGAATTTATGACCTGACTAGGTATAATATATATATATATATATATATATATATATATATATATATATATATATATATATATATATATATATATATATATGTGTGTGTGTGTGTGTGTGTGTGTGTGTGTGTGCTTTTTTGTATTAAATTTCTTATATTTGTACTTTTTTATAGGATCTGCTTATTTATTTATTTTATTTAAAATAGCTGCAGGAATTAAATAATTTTAATACTTAGGATTTCTCATAAAACTACAAGGGATAAAATATAATTTAATCAATTTAAATAAATTATTAAATAAACTTATTCCTGTCTCTTCGTAACATTATATCGATGGATAAAGCATGCTTTCCTTCCATACCTCTGTGTTTAACCTCTTTTCAATATGTTTTTTTTCTTTTTTAGCTAAATCGATTTTCTCTTTAAATGTACTCTCATCGAATTTAAGTTATAATACTATCAGATTCGTCTGCGAAATTTATTTGATGCTTTAAATGAGCATAAGGTAAAAATAATAGTAAATCTTGAAAACATTTCTCTAATTTACTCCTAATAAATAATAAATATAGAACACTGTAATAATATATACGCAATTTAAAACATAATACGTTATCTGCGAAAAATACTAACTAAAATTATATTCTGTATACATCTTGCAAATCTTATTATAAAAACCGAAACGACTAGTGCCAGCACTGCGACACTATTAAAAGCATCGTAAAATCCGTTACACTTTTCTCTTTATATTTTTTATGGGACTCTAGATGCTGCGTACATCATAAAAGTGAAATATCGTGTCTTAACACGGATGCTCCCTCCCTTTATGGGATCGAACTGAAATCCGATAGCCAGAACTACTAGCCTCCCAACGCACATGTAAAATCGTATACAGGTATCTGAAATATCCGCATTATATAACAGTGTTAAGTGTGACTTAAATGCCTGATGGATGTATTATTTTGTGTATACAAGTTTAAAGCTTTGAAATTACATGACTTTGAATTACAACCTGCAAAACATATTATTGCTATACACACACGCTATTTCTACGTTCAGGGGCGGAGTAAGAATACTGAACCCTGCGCCCGTCTGGATGTCAACCCCCCTAGTCTATAAGTATGCCGCCCTAATAACCTTGTGTTGTGTTCCGAGATTAATGCCTCAGGTTTCTGTTCACCTAGCAGCAGCGTGTTTGCGGTACCCTTCGCGTCTCAAATATCTATAGGCGGCGGTAACAGCTTACTATGAACTGGGCCTGTCTGCTATTCCTCAGCAATAAACGAACGACTCCGAATTTTTATAAGAAATCAGTACTTGCTAAGAATATACTACACATGAAATTTTTAAATTAAATCATAGCTATAAATATAATGTGTCTGTTTGTGTATAGGAATATTACAAAAATGGATAAATATTTTAAAATACTCATCCCAGTTTTTAATGTTTTCATCGACGTACCTAAATCTTCTCTTAGCAAGTAAAATAAACTATAATATTTTTTCAACCCAAAGAATGGCGGATGGGTTGCTAATTCATATCTAAAATTATTTCAATACTGTTATGTAAAATCCATAATTCCATACTAATATTATAAATGTGACAGTTTTTTTTTTTTTTTTTTTTTTTTTATTGCTGTAGAACAGCAGACAGGCTGACGGCCCGCTTAGAATTTAGCAGTTACCGTCGCCTATGGGTGTTTGCAACGCCAGTGGCATCGCGAACACGCTGCTATCCCATAAGGGTACAGGAACTTGGGTCACTAATGCCGGAACACAACACAAGGTTATTATGGCGGCATACTTAAGACCGAAGGTGGTCGCCATCCAGACGGGCTTGAGGCCCTACCACGTAGCTAGGGTGGGTTGTTTTGTCGGCTTTTACGACAGGCCGACCCCGGCCGCAGAGGTTAGTATTCTTTCTCCGCCCCTGCACGGATAAAGACAGTGAGTTTGTTTGAATGTTACGTATTCATGCCTAAGCCGCTAAAGCAATTTTGATGAATTTTGGTATAGATTCGATGTTGGAGAAGAACATATGCTACTTTTTAATTTATGGTACGTATTTGTTAGAACAACGTTTGCCGAGTCAGCTAGTACTCAAATATATATGAAAAGTCCTTTGTTCAATTCCAGGACTATTCTTTTACCTGTGAAGTTATTAGAAACTCACAAAACTCTAAATTAGCTGAGAAACCAAAATAAAATTAGTAGGAAGTGCTAATGGGAAGGTCGTTAGAGTTAATAGAAAAGTGTCCATAGTGTATTTGACTATATGGTGACGACCGATCTTAAGTTAAGGAACGATATGTTTTCTTAAGACACGGGCTGTTCAACAAAGAAAAACCTTTGATATAATGCATTTACATATTGTTATATTTAAATGCATTATATCAAAGTCGTAATGATATACATATTTCATAATAATCTTTATTCAATGTTAAAGCAAATTACTATTTTCTTGTAGTTGGTATGATATCTATTCCTTACATCCCTTTTGTACAAAGGATTTTTTGAAGTTATGGATATGGTTGAAGCTAAAAAACTAATGGTGCGAGATGTGATAGCTTTGTCCGTGCTCTTTCATATCAGTGTCGCCTGAATATTCACATAAAGGCTAATAGATGCCCACGCGGTTATCGTAGGCTTCATCGGAGTGTACCTGACGATAACAAACATTTCCTCTTTCAAAAAAAGCCGTAAAGCATTATTGTTTTTTTGTTGAAAGTCAGCTTTCTGGCGAACGATCTACCCGATGGTAAACTAAGGGTATCATGATCTTAAAAGATATAAAGGAAATGCGGAAAAAAAGAAATATAAAAAGGGAGACCTATAATTATATAATTATTACTTCTAATATTTTCTTAAGATTATTGTAATAAAACCATATATAGGTTTATGTTCACTTTTCCTTAAGCTATCTCTATTAAACTACTTAAAAATTGTTATATTATGAAAACATATGTATATCTTTTTCATGAATTTAATTTAAATACACCTCAATTTCCCTCTCGTCAGAGAAAATAATTACAAATAATTTAACATATATTATATACTTTGTACAAAACCTCAGAAGCATAGAAAATTAATTTAAGTTGGAATAAAATTAAAATTACATGCAAGAAAACGTTCGGAGAAAACGAGAAGTGGTCGAAATTCTGGCACTTTTTACGACGAACCCAATTTATAGGCTGGAGCGATTTAACTAAATAATAAAAACTACACATATTTATTATTTTATTAACTATACATAAATTGCGAAACCTAAATAACAAAGGTAACTTTAATTATTATAGAAAATGGTGATAATATATGCTGTTTCTTTTTTGCATGACTTTTTTCCCCTAGTCTATATATATAAAAATGTTATGTTCGTTTGTGTACGCTTCAAAAACTCAAAAAGTTCTGCACCGATTCGATATAATCCGCATCAAGGATTGTTTTTATCTATTTTTTTAATCTATTTTTTGTTTCTCATTTCTCAACCATTCAATCACAATGTGCCACAGCGAAGCGTGGCAGGGTACAGTCACAATGTACCACAGCGAAGCGTAGCAGGGTCCAGCTAGTAATATATAGAGGTAGAAAATAGACACATAGTAGTCATAATGTTTATATTCAAAAAACTGTATACTAAGAAGTTGAAGATAGTTTAATCAGGTGATGGAATAATAATAAATGTAATCATCAAACTGCTACCAAATAAGACGTTGTAATCAACCCCAATCTAATATTGTTGATTCAAAAATATTTTCAAATAATAACATTGATAGCAATTGACGATATCCGTAGCGTAGCAGCTAACGCACTTCGGTACGCTTGCGGTAGTCACGGATTCGATTCCCGTCTCGCGTTTATATATAACATGTATTTATTTACAAAAGAAAAGTACATATGTAGTATATCCGTAGTCTAGAATCCATAAAACAAGCTACCATACTTACTTTGGAACTAGATAGATAGCGCTGTATGTAATGTAAGTATGTATGTATTAACACAAAATATTTATTTATTGAAACATAGCTTTTAGGATTTTTCTGCACTTAATCAAGCTCTAATAGGCTTCTGCAAACCATGGTAGGGTAAGAGAGTTCTTGAACTTTACATTCTGGCACCGCGTGAACCGCTCGCCGCTCGCTGCATACTAAGAGCCTAAGAATATCGCCACATCTGCGACGTCCCCGTTCATTTAAAGCTAGAGCGACTACGAAATACTCCATTAGAGCGCAGCTGTCGGACGAATTCGTAATTGGCAGATCCTATAAATATTTCTCGACAATCCACCGACACCCTTGCGTCGAGTACCTTAACATTGTGAATGCTAACAATCACTGAATTTCGAAGCAATTTCATTTGTATCCTATCCTAAATTCTGGCTTACTTCAAGTTTGGTAAACATGTCGTCGAAAAAAATAAAGATATATACTAAACTAGCTGACCCAGGCACGCGTTGGCTGACATGAGTCGCACATAAAATAATATGGTTATGTCGTAAACACAAACAAATAAGACGTAGAATAGAATGTATTATCTAGAAATAGAAACAGAAGGCATTCTATTTGGAACATTTTGGCTGCGTAGACATCCAGTAGATGGCATCTACTGTATGTCTAAATGTCCTAACTAACTAATAATTACACACTATTGTCGTATAATAAATATTTAATTTGCTATAACAAATAGTATATAGGTCAATAATTTCGATAAAAGCCATCTTATCTTTAAAGTAGGATCAAATTACAGATAATTATATTTTATCGAAATGGATTCAGTAGTTTCTGAGTTTATATGTAAGATGTAACGAGCAATATTAATACTGTTTTATATCGTAATAATTCGTTACATTTCAAAAATTAAAACGTAATGTAATAAAACTATTGTACATATAACTTTAATCACATATTTAGTTCACAATAATGACAGCAACACATAAAAACGTCTTAAAGCACGCATTTGGCAAAATATTTCAAAAGGAAATACCTTGACAAAATAATGCGATCGCAACAAATGAATATAGGAAATAAAATTTAGAACTAACATAATTTAAAAAAAAACCCATTAAATTAAAGAGTATTGTTATAGCCAATAAGATTATAATAAGTATAATTGGAGAGGCAAATCCGTTGTGTCTGAACGTAATAGTAACTTAGTATCGTAACCTCATTTATTCATATATTTAATAAGCTGTAAACAAATGGACTAAATATATTAAGTAAAATAAACTATCAATAGATAGGTTTCACAACCGCTTTTCACGACTCCTAGATAAGTGTTGGGACAACACAAATAGAAGAAAAAAACAATATTTTTCTACCCAGATCAAGTTTCAAATTACGAATGTACAAAAACATTCTCAGAAGTTAAATTATGAAACGTTTTAATAACAGAGAGGGACCTTTGTGATTACGATACATTCAACTCCCCTATTTGTAGTCTACTTACTTGAAAGTAACATTAAATCACACTGAAAATGTTTCTGAGATTTTAGTGGTATATTTATAATTTAACTGTAGCGGCCCAGCTTCAAATTACCCACGAATATTCCAAAAGGGAAAGATTCCAGAATCTTCTCACTAAAAATACTGTTTAACATTAAAAATTACCTCATTACCGTTCAAAATTTACAGAAAAGTCGGCTAAAAACGTAACTTTCAAGAAAATGTTCAATTCTGCGTTAGAACCACTTTTTAATATTTCATCGTTATTAAGTTCAAAGATCTGAAGTATTTTTAATGTTAAATCCTTGGATTTAATTAAATAACATTAAATTGTAAAAACCCATTTTTAAGCCAATGTAGTAACCAATGTAGTAGCCAATATAGTAGAACCTCTTTACGTCGAACCTTAATAAGTCGAATCCCTCCGAAACTGGAAGTCTCACGTCTCTATTTCTCAAAAAATGCCTTTACTAGTCCAATCAAAATCTTTTAATAAGTTAAACTTGTCGATAAATCGATCGCTCATGCAGTTAGGCTGCGGAACGCCCTTCCTCATGCAGTCCGTGAAAATAGCTCGGAGAATATTTTTAAAATAAAACTCAAAGAAATATATGATGATTTGAATAATTAATATCTTAAATACATGTCACAGCTTTAATTTTTTTTGTCATATATGTAATTATATATTACTAGCAGCCCGTCCCAGCTTCGCACGGGTATTTAACAAAAAATTAAAAATTAAACCCTTCTATTTTTTTTCGGTCTCGGGGAAAACCTCTCTTGACGGGTTATCCCGGCCCGGGGGGACCGAGGGATATAAGGGACTCCGGAAAAGATGTTCGACCCACTAAAAAAACCCCGCTGTTCTCCTATCGTCTACGCCCGGGCCCACGGATATATGGCCTGCCGATCTCGTGGCCCGGGCCGGCGCCGGCCCACGCTTTGTCTTAGAGCGGGCCCCTTCTAAAGTGCTGGCGCCAGGGGGTCAGGGTTTCGTCCCCCCGGCGCTCTCTTGTAACAACTCTAGGAGTTGAGGGGGGCTGTGGAACAGCACGCGGCCTTCTCCCTCGCGGCAATAGTGCGGGCGGCGGATCCTCCCCCGAGGGGCCGCCCGCGGCCGTTTTCTACGTCGGCCGGAGATCGTTGCCCGCCCTCCGGCGCCGACGACGCGGCCTACGTTGGCGGGAGGGGAGTGCGGTTGCGGACTCCCGCTCCCGTTCCGCCACCTCCCTTGCAGACACTACTGCCTCGCAAAAGGAGGCGACGGCCGTCCATCCAGGATCGCCCCCGACCATGGACAGAACCAGGGCCGGGAGTGACAGGTCCGCGGCCAATTCCGGACGGGACTCGCATCCCCGTCGTGTGCTAGTCAGGCGTGGGTACGACTACCAGACGACACTCCAGAAAAAGCAGAGTCGCCTGACGTCGTAGCCGGCCCGGCAAGACCAACCGACAGCGAGGATGCAATTCTCGCCCCGGGAACACTCTGTGCAGGCGCAGTCGAAATAGGCATGGTTTCGACTACCAAATCAGGTCCCAGGGTAGAACCCGGGACCCCAATCAGTATTCGCAATCATCCCACCGGGGACCACGCCACGAACAGAGAGCTAAGTTGGAAAGGATGTAAGAGGTAGATGTCGCCTCGAACGGAGAGGGGAGTGAAGCGACGGATGCTCGGGCACCTCGAGTACGCACACCCGTGCACTCCTCGGACAGAGGAGCGCCCCTGAGGGCAAACCCTTCTATTTGCGTCAGGTTACTAAAAAAATAAAATTATAAAGAAAGTTTGAATATTATTATTTCTATGAGCTTTTATTTTAATGATTTTTTTTGTTATTACTTTTTATTTATTTTTCGTTATTTTTTAATAAGTATTCTAATTTTTGTAAAAACCCCAGTGACGCACGCCTACATTGCATAAGGTGCTGCTTAGCTAGCCGAACAGGGTGAGCGGCTACCACGCAACATTTTTCTAATACTTACATTTTTAAACTCGTGATATCTTTCGAATGGAATATCCAAATTGAATAATTCAAAAAGTTATATAAAGGTATTGAAACAGTTTTGAATTTGAAGTAATTTATTTTGATAAGGATTAATACCAAGATCCAAATAAAGAGTCTTTCCTAGGGGCGGCATTTCAATTAAATTTTTAAAATAAAAGAACACTTATTGTGGCATAACTATAATAGTTAGACATATGCTGTCGCGACACTTTTTGTAAATAATGATGTGTTCTGCAAAGTTGTAGTACATTATTTTATTCTATCATCAATAGTTTTCGCAACGCACGCGATTTCAATAATATTTTAGGTAATTTTTTTACACTTTGGGTTACATTATTGGAGTTTTAGTAAGGATCCCTAATTTTTTTTAAAATATAATATAGCCTATGTCACCCGGGGATAGTGTAGCTTCCCAACAATGAAAGAATTTTTTAAATCGGGTCAGTAGTTTCGGAGCCTATTCAAAGCAAACAAACAAACAATCAAATCTTTCCTCTTTATAATAGTAATATAGATGTATGTTTTATAGTGCGTGTTTGTGTTTATACATTTCTTTATATGTTATATTTAATATTGAATTAGTTTGTCAATATTTTTGTACACAACCCTGTCTCTTTGTGTTTCCTATTCTCCAACGTTAGGTTTGCTGGAAGGAAACTCTTTTAGGGTTAAGCTCGCCAATGTAAATGTACTCTATCGTTAACTTTTATGTGTGTAGTTAATGTTGTATACAAAAAATAAATAAATAAAATCATATTTAACAATTTAAAATGTACTTGTAAATCAATACGAGTATAATAGCTACATAAAATAATGTTTTCACGTGTACATTTAAATTCAAAATGTATTTTCAATAATTGAGAGTTTGACAACATTGTGTTCAGGATATTTGGATGTCAACAAAAACGCCTGCGGGCGACTTTTCGGGATAGGATTCGCCGCCTGCCCCATTCCTGAGGGTGAACGCACGCGTGCTGTTCCGCGTACCTAAATCTATGTTGAAATGACGCAAGAGAGTGGCAGGGTCGAAACCCGGCCTGAGCTACAAGATCGGCCGGCTAGTTTATCCCTCGGCCCAGGCGGTAGATGATAGGAGAGTAGCGGGGTTTTAGTGAGTAGTCGGATGTCAATCACCTTTCCCGGAATCAAATATACCCCTCGATCTCTCTAGGTCAATGGTCGGCAACCTTGTCATCCAAAAGAGCCAAATATAGATAATACACAATTAAAATTTATTTAAAAAGCCATTTTTTAACATAGATTTGCTTTAGTAGGAGACATTAATACGGCATTTTTTTTATATCTGAAGTTCAGCAGACTTGCAAACGGCCCATCCGATAGCAGACAAAGTGCTGCTGGCCTCTAAAAAATTCTATTATGCTATTTTTGAAAAACCTCTTATCGTACTGCGATGGGAAAACCTTAGCCCGAAGTTCATTCTAAATCCGGAAAGTACGCAACATGAACGTTTTTGAGAACCGTCTCGTACAAGAGAGAAGAGGCTCCAGGAAATGGGGATGAATGTTCAGCCAATGGCGAGGAATGGATAGCGAAAGGACCATTCTAAACAGTTCCTCAGAACACTCCCCGTTGTACAGACGGTAAAATACGCAAAGAAACGCAAAGTAAAGGCCAAGCGTGTCTAGATAGTAAGTAATATTCCGTGTCTGGGCTAAATATTTTGCGGAGGAGCCGTAGCCGAGGAGTCAAAGAGCCGCATGCGGCTCACGAGCCGCGGGTTGCCGACCATTGCTCTAGGTCGAAGGTACTCATAAATCTTCAGATTTTTCCTCTAAAAAAACTTAAGGCCGAAATTATTTTATCTAATACGACTGAGGTATTTAGAGCCCAATTTAAAATTCAACCTCATCAGCGATTAGATCCTGCGAAATAATGCATTAAATTAGGACTCGAACTCAATTGAAACGTCATGGAAGAGCATCGATGCGATCAGTGTGCCATAATGTTGGCAGGAGAACTATTGTCATTGGATTCCAAAGAGCTTCAGCAGCTCTTTTTTAACCCTAGCTTTTTATCCTTGTTGCAATGGAAGCGAAATTACTACGCTATAAAAATTTCATGTACATGTTTGGATTTAAATAAGAAAATGATGTGACATTATATAAGTAAACTATGTAAAAATGTACATTAATATTTATTGATAGTTACATTAATTTACGTTAATTGAAATGAAGAATTCAATATAGTAGAATCGTTGACCCTCAAACATTCCAGACCCTAACCGTAATATGGTCTCAGTTCAAATTCCCATCATACTCCAAATGTTTCTCGTAGATAATTAAACACAAACTTCTTTGCAAAAAAACGGGCGGTTTTGATTTTTCTACATTATTGGTAATAACTTCATTCTAAAGAGATTTTAATAGCCAAACTATGTTACTGGCACTTAACAAAGAGTATGTGTATGAAAAAAAGCTAATTCAAAATTCGTAACTTTTGTTTTTACACACTTTATGTTAACTTGACCTGTATGTATCTAACAGAATATTTGGACTCAATTTTCAACCACTTTGAACAATCAAAAAAATTCAAAATTTTGTACTCATCAGGACTTATCAAAATGATCGAGAGATCTGATGACATTACACAAATCATTTTTTTGTCTCGGGGAAATACCTCTCTTGACGGGTTCACCCGGCCCGGCGGATATGTGGGACTTCGGGGAAGATGTTCAGCCATCCGACTACCCACTAAAAAACCCCGCTGTTCTCCTATCGCCTACGCCCGGGCCTACGGATATGTGGCCTGCCGATCTCATGGCCCGGGCCGACGCCGGCCCGCCCTTTGTCTCAAGGCGGGCCTCTTCTAAAGTGTTGGCGCCAGGGGGTCTTCTTTTATTAAAATACCATAAAAATACCCGTAGTCTTATTTTCATTGTACGCATAAAAATTTCTATTTGAACACGGCTCTCTATTTACATTAACTAAAATACCGATTACAGGATTTAAGTGTTAAAAGCTATATTCTCATTGATAATAAGAAATTTCTAGTCATCGTAGCCAATGACATACCAAAAACTTAAATACTATACATAGAACAGCTAATGACTGTAAGGAGCCCGTTTTTTTGCATAGGAGTGTATAAATAGAAATAAACCAATCAAAATGTTCTCACGGCATTCCAAAGAGGATGACTTAAATAATACACATATTTCGTCCTAACCAACCATTGTAATGATGGTGCCAAATATCAAATAGCACACAAGACACTCACTATTAAACAAATAAATTAATAAATATGTTAATACTAGAATGACTCAAAAGTCATGTTTAATTTTGATCTGATATTATATTTTTCTATTAATTGATTGTTTCCAGAAAAAGGATAATTAGCCTTAGTCTGGTTTAGAAGTAATGTAATTAAAACAGTGTCCATATGTCCATAGTGGAATTTCACATATTAAACTAATCAAGAATTTGCACTCGTTTATTAACAAAGTTTTATACATTTTAAAGGCGTATTAATGAATTAATTGTGGACATTTTGAATCCTTTTAACATCTGTATATAGTTTTAAACATGAACAACGACTGTGCATGCACGCTTTAGAAAATATTAATTAATAACCACCTTTATAAAATTTTATTGAAAATAACCAAACAATATGTATACAACAGGGTATATCCAACACAAAATTAATTTAATTCTATACTTTTTGTGTTTCAAATTAATAAAACAATGAGATATAATAAAATTATAAATGCAAATAAATGAATATATTACTATTATTTTCTAAAAATTTGAAGCATAAAAATTACTTTATAAATATTGTACGCCTTAAAAAGGCAAACTGTTGATACAAAATGTACTTACCAACATTACAATGAACACAGTACTAACAATAAATCTAAAACAAAAAATCTAAAAAAAGTATCACCACAATAAACATAAGATATGTATTGTAATAAAAGAAAAAAAAAAATATATATATATATATATATATATATATATATATATATATATATATATATATATATATATATCTACTGACGGACTCATAAACTGCATCAAAGTAATAGACGACTGAAATAAATATTTTAACCAAGTATGCAAACTTTCTATACAGATTTAAATTGAAACCGCTAGATTGGTTCGTGAACTTTGAAACAGCGTAGGGTCATATCCTTAAGTTTAAGTTTGTGTACTGGAAAGGACCTTAAGACTTTTTTGAAGAAAACACAGAAATTTAAGGAAAATTGGTTTAATTAAAAAATTGGTTTTAACAATACACACAAACTTTATGCAAGGGTTTATTTATGTTTTAATAAGGTGTATTACCTCCACGTGCCCTTATTACGGATTCTAATCGGTTCCGCATAGATTTTATTAGGGTTATTAAAAGATCTTGCGGAATATTGTCCCATTCTTCTGAAAGTGCTGTTCTTAGTGCTGCCACTGTCGTGGACAAAAGGTTTCTCGCATATACAGCTCTTTTTAAATTGTCCCAAACATGCTCAATGGGATTAAGATCCGGGCTGCGTACTGGCCAATTCATTGTACGTATCCCAACCTCTTCGCAATATTGTCGAACTTGTGCAGCAGCGTGCGGTCGGGCATTATCCTGCATTAAAGTAAAATTTTCGCCTATGAATCCCATGTAAGGCACCACGTGATCTTCTAAGATCTCTGTTATGTAGCGATGTGCAGTCAAACCCCCTCTATTACCGTTTTGACGGACCATGTCTATGTACACAAGTTCTGTTCGCCCGTTCATCGATATGCCACCCCAGACCATACACGAACCGCCTCCAAAAGGAACACGCTCCTCAATGCAACTTTGAGCATATCGCTCCCCACGTCAACGATAGACTCTTCTGCAACCATCTGCACCATATTAACATGTCCTACACTCGTCCATGAACAATACGGAGGCCCATTGCTCTTCTGTCCAATTCAGGTGATCACGCGCAAATCTTAAGCGAGCTTGTCTGTGAGCTACAGACAACTTTGGACCATTTGCTGGTCTAAAAGGGGTGATATCCGCTTCCTTTAATCTTCTTCTGATTGTTCGTGCACTCACGTTTACTCCACGCACTTCATTAAGCTCTGTTTTGATGTTAACCTACGTGAGGAAACGATTTCGCAGGGAAGTTGTAACAATAAATCGGTCATCACGACCGGTGGTTGCTCGAGTCCTACCTGTACCACGTCTCCTTCTGTAAGAACCTGTCTCCACAAACCTTCTGTATATTCTAGAAACCGTAGACCGGTTTAAATTTAAATTTCTACCAATCGTTCGTTGATCCAAGCCCTCCTGCACCAATGCTACAATTTGAGCCGCTTGTTCGGACGAAGTATCCATATTATGGTTCAAAAACTCTCGATGAGTTAAAAAACTAACCCAACAAATTCTGCTGGTAACAATAATTCAATTGACAAAGGAATAAAAAATCAATGAGAATCAATTTCAAACTTTACTATAAATAACACGCAAAGTAAATTTTCGCAAAGTAAATTTTCTTTTCCCGGCTATATTCATTTGTTTTACTGCAGTTCTATTTTTAAATTTTCCTTTTTTTGAGATTAAGAGCCAGTCTCTTCATATTTATATAATTTAATCTAAAAAGTTTGCATACTTATTTAAAAAAATCATTTCAAAGTAATCCTGAACTTTGATGCAGTTTATGAGTCCGTCAGTATATATATACCTAGTCAGGTCATAAGTATTGTCACACAGTAAAAACTTTTCTTTTAGAATGCTGGCCATAAAAAAGTTTATTGAATTCGAATTTCGAATTGTTCATGAAAATAAAAATGTATAACTTTTAGAATTTTACTCATTTTTAAATATGGAGTGGACGCTTAAAGAAGACCGTGTTGCAGTTATTGCGTTGCATCGTTGCGGTTACGCGCCAATTCAAATTTTTAACATACTGAAAAATTTGAATATAACCAAAAGATTCGTTTATCGTACCATCAAACGATACAATGAAGACTCTAGTGTAGATGACAGGTCAAGAAGTGGTCGCCCTCGGTCTGTTAGGACTCCAGCAGTGATAAAAGCTGTGAAGGCACGAATTCAAAGAAATCCCAAACGTAAGCAGAAACTGTTGGTCCTTTCAGATGGGGTTAAGCAGAACCACGGTGAAAAGGGTGTTAAATGAAGACTTAGGGCTTCGGGCATATCGTAGAAAAACAGGACATCGTTTGAATGCTCGTCTAATGGACCTGAGACTGAAGAGATGCTGCGCTTTGTTGAAGCGGTACGCGGGAAAAAAATATCGGGAAATTCTTTTTTCGGATGAAAAAATGTTTACCGTAGAAGAGAGCTACAACAAACAAAATGATAAGGTGTACGCACACAGTAGTGAAGAAGCGAGCAACCGTATTCCGCGTGTCCAACGAGGTCATTTTCCATCCTCGCTCATGGTATGGTCGGGAGTTTCTTATTGGGGCTTAACAGAGGTACATTTTTGTGAGAAAGGTGTAAAAACGAATGCTGTTGTGTATCAAAATACAGTCCTGACGAACCTTGTGGAACCTGTTTCTCATACCATGTTCAATAACAGACACTGGGTATTCCAACAAGATTCGGCGCCAGCTCATAGAGCGAAGAGCACACAAGACTGGCTGGCAGCGCGTGAAATCGACTTCATCCGGCACGAAGACTGGCCCTCCTCCAGTCCAGATTTGAATCCGTTAGATTACAAGATATGGCAACACTTGGAGGAAAAGGCGTGCTCAAAGCCTCATCCCAATTTGGAGTCCCTCAAGACATCCTTGATTAAGGCAGCCGCCGATATTGACATGGACCTCGTTCGTGCTGCGATAGACAACTGGCCGCGCAGATTGAAGGCTTGTATTCAAAATCACGGAGGTCATTTTGAATAAACTTTAATGTCATAAGAATCTGTGTTTTGTTAAGTTCATTTTGGTATATGAATGGTTACATAATTAATAAACTTGTTACAATTATTTTACATTAAACATGTGACAGAATTTATGACCTGACTAGGTATATATATATATAGGTATATATATATATATATATATATATATATATATATATATATATATATATATATATATATATATATATATATATATATATATATATATATATATATATATATATATATATATATATATATATATATATATATATAAACGACTCAGTCCAGAGGGAGACCAGGGCGAAAAAAGCCCTCTTTAAGAAGTGGCAAGCGTCCAGATCTCCTGAAGATCGCGACGCATACAAAGATGCCAAACGCGCCACCAAGAAAGCTGTAGCCAGAGCCAGACGAGACCACTTACAACCACTTTACGATAAGTTGGACTCGTCTGAGGGGCAGAAGCTCATATATAAGTTGGCGCGCTCTAGGGTCAAAGCGGCACAGGATATCTCTAAGTGCCGCTGTATAAAAGACCCCGGGAGCAACTTGTTATGCGAGGACCTCGCGGTGAAGGAGAGATGGCGCTCATATTTCCACGAGCTGCTGAACAAGCAGCATAAAGAGGTGCAGCCGCCAGATCTTCCTCCGAACCAAGGACTAGTGCCACTGATAACGCCTGCAGAGGTCCAGAATTGTCTTCGCCGCATGAAGAATCGGAAAGCTGTTGGATCCGATGGAGTCCCCATCGAAGCCTGGAAGGCGATGGGCTCTCGTGGTGTGGGCACTTTAACCGACCTTTTTAACCGGACACTCCTCACCGGTACGGTCCCGAACCAATGGAGGCTGAGTATCATTACTCCAGTCTTCAAAGGCAAGGGATCGGTGCAGGAGTGCGGTAGCTACCACGGTATAAAGGTCATGTCCCACACCATGAAGCTCTTCGAGAGGGTTATCGACTCTCGGATTCGACAGGAGTGCACTGTCTCGGAATGTCAATATGGGTTTCGCCCTGGTCACGGGACAATGGACCCTATTTTCGCCCTAAGGACTGTCGCGGGGAAATACAGGGCGAAGAATACGCCTCTGCATTGTCTGTTTCTTGACTTGCAGAAGGCCTTCGACTGTGTTCCTCGCGCGATAATCTGGTGGGCATTGCGGTCCAAAGGGATTCCAGAGGCCTATATTGGGATCATCCGAGACATGTACCGTGATTCCGATTCCGTAGTTCGGACCGCTGTTGGCGACACAAAACCTTTCCCCATCACCGTCGGTGTGCACCAAGGATCCGTCCTTAGTCCGTTTCTGTTTAGCGTGGTATTAGACGTATTGTCAGACAGCATCAGAAACTCACATGAGCAGCCCCCGTGGCTGCTCATGTATGCTGATGATATCGCGCTGGCAGATTCGGACAGGGGTAGGCTGGTGCGACGTGTGAAGGTGTGGAAGGAGTCGCTTGAGAACGGTGGTCTGAAGCTCAATGTGGCGAAGACCGAGTACTTGGCCTGTAACTCCACAGATCCCACACCCGTACGCATAGACGGCAACACGGTCGAGCGCACGGACCATGTGAAATACCTGGGATCTGTGTTTCATGCGTCTGGTGACATCGATTGCGACGTCAAGGCACGCATTGCTGCCGCGTGGGCCAAATGGCGTGAGGTAACTGGTGTCATTTGTGACCCCAAGATGCCGGTAAAGTTGAAGGGACAGGTCTATAAGACCATCATTAGGCCTGTCCTTTTATACGGCTGTGAAGCGTGGCCGGTGTTAGAGCGACACAAGCAAGAACTGCGTGTCACGGAGATGAATATGCTGCGGTGGATGTGTGGAGTGACGCGGAAAGACCGCGTTAGGAACTCCCGCATTCGCGGTAGTCTTTGTGTCCGTGACATTGCAGATAAATTGCAGGAGTGTCGGCTCCGTTGGTATGGCCATGTTTTACGGCAACCGGATGCTCACGTGGGAAACAAATGTCTGGCCATGCCGCCTCCGCCGGGCCCCGGCAGGAGGGGTAGACCCAAAAAGTGCTGGCTTGACGTCATAAAGGGTGATATGCGTGCCAATGGGCTCACTACCAGGGATGCTGAAGATCGCGCGAAGTGGAGTAGAAAAAGTCGGAAAGCGGACCCCGGGCACCGAAACGAAAGTTTGGGTGGCAACCGGGACTAACGCTAGGATGATGATGATATATATATATATATATATATATATATATATATATATATATATATATATATATATATATATATATATATATATATATATATATATATATATATATATATATATATATATATATATATATATATATAATTACTAATAACCTCAACACATATCGAGGAGGGAAAATATTTAATAAAACAAATACCTACATAGTACATTTGTGGCACCAACTGGACCCACACTAAACCTCACTTATCAGCTGGTCTACCCTACTAAGGCTTCTTTAGTGCTGGGTATATCTAATGGTGTAAGTGTCTGACTGTAGTTCGCCCTGTACAAGTAAGTCAAAATATCAACGGCAAAAACGAAACATCAGGTTCAAAAACAAAACATTTGGGGAACAAACAATGGGGATCAATAGCTCAGTCACTATTAAGTAGCTATGTACAGCGTCTAATGTAAAAGTAATTATAGAAATAGAAAATATGCATTAAAAGAATTCACTTATTATATAATATAAACAGGCCATAAGGACTGGGCTAGAGCCTTCCTCTGGCGGACAGGGACAGTACACCCGCCAAGCTTATCGATTGGTGATTTTGATTTTTGGTTTTATTAATGGTATGTGGCAATTATGTTATAATAGCACATATAGCGAGAAAACTACATTGTCGAGTTCTCTCAATGAATAGTGTCACTGAACGCAATATACTATATATCACAACTGAATACAGTTTTGATATATAGTATACAAGTATAGTATACAGGTATATATAGTATACCAATAGGTATTGTAATGAAATCTATATAATTGTCCTTAAAAATATTTTAATTAATAAGTTGTAATAAAGAAAAATATACTTACCTATGCCACTCTTTACTTACCCTAAAAATATATTATTATCTTCAAAAAACACAACATTTCTCCCCTTTAGAATAAATATATTGTGAACCAATACAGAGGCACTTACGCTTTTCAAACGAATTTGTAACAAAATTATTTATGTGCCAGCATCAATTTCATTGAATTTACTGTACGCAATACAAATAAAAATGTGTAGCGTGTCACCATCGCAATAATGTTTTTTTACGATAAAGCTAGGCAAGCACAAAATACCAATTGAATTTGTTATCGATACGAGAAAAATATTGACTCATAATTTTTGTGGATTCGTTTGTATAGTTCTTGTTCATAAAACACTTAAATCTAACAAAAAATATTTATTCTACTGTTTCAAATCAAAATATTGTATCATTTTATATTTCGATCTTATAAAGGAGGTAAATAATAAGAAAATTGTGTTATGTATGATCTTTATATACTATCAAAAATTGTGTGTAATTGACATAATTGTTAATTTAATAATTCTATTAACCAAAAGATACTTATTTATTAGCTATTTATTTATTTGTAGCCATTTTAGTGTCCGTGAATTTCAGGAATATAAGTGATCCAAATTTATATTTTCTATTAAACTTGAAGAAAATAATATTTTTTCTCATTTCTTATTTGGTATCAAATCTTATATTCGTTAAGAAAATCCTTTCCACGCTGTGGCAATTTATTAGGGTTTAGGAGATAAACTCTTTACCGAATCACAAAAATATAGTGGTAACACACTTATGAAGTCATTTTTCGATTTCAGTGTGTTGGAACGCAAACGGTAACTCGTTTGATTCCCGTCGACTATTGATGTTTGTGTAACATGTATTTATTTATAAAAGGAAACTATATACGTAGTATATTGGTTGTCTGGTACACAAGCGCTCTTCAGCTTACATTGTAACTAGATGGCGCAGTAACTATCCCATTATTAGGATAATCGTGTCTCGTACCCTCCAGTATCCTATCCTCTTCCGCCCATTCCCGTAATCTCTTCTCCCCCTTTCATTGGATTATTTATTCTCCCTCCTTTACGACCTCATGTTTTCTTGCCGTTTTCTACCATATTTTATAAATTCTTCTTGAGGTGGCCAACACTACGAACAAATGACTCGTTCTTCTTTCTCCCATACTCAAACAATATAATTATAGTTCCTAGTGGTTATACCAAGTTGCATCCAAAGTGTTCATTTTAGGGTTCAGGATCCAATGTAAGTACTGTAAAATAGCGAAACGGAATTGTCTTTTGTGCCATTGTCCATTCTTAACATTTTTCTTGTGTCGAGATAGTCAGCAAACAAATTAAAAAAGTTCTGTAAAAGGCTAAATTTAATTTTCACAAAGACTATTGTTGTCTAACTACCAATGCGAGCTAAGGTTTTTATTAATGCAATATTACGTTACACTGATTGTGCCAACTAACACGTAAGGTTAGTTCTGAAGATCTTGATGAGACCCTTTGCCCCTTAATTTCATCTCTTTATAACAAAGCTTCTATAATACATTCTATTATACATTCTACATAACAACCTATTAGAACTATATAACTGAGACATAAACAAATTATTCTATCCGTGCAGGGGCGGAGAAAGAATTCTCTGCGGCCGTGGTCGGCCCGTCTGGATGGCGTCTTTGGTCTTAAGTATGCCCCCATAATAAATTTGTGTTGTGTTCCGGCATTGGTGACCCAATTTCCTGTACCCTTATGGGACAGCAGCGTTTTCGCCATGCCACTGGCGTTGCAAATACCCATAGGTGACGGTAACTGCTAAATTCTAAGTGGGCTGTAAGCCTGTCTGCTGTCTTATAGAAATAAAAAAATCCGATTGGGCATTTTTTGCTTTAAGTAAATTTGTACTGTTTTTTTTTAGTCTATATGGATACTTAAGCGGACAAAGCCTTGCGTAATAATTTCTTGTATGATTTTTTGTACAGCTTCACATCATAAACGCATGTACCACCTCATTACTTTATTATTATTATTATTATTATAATTTTTGTACTTGTTAACTTTGTAAAATATTTGAACAACTGTGGGCACTGGCTTCTGTATCACAGACTTTGGTCTAGCTCAGAAGCCAGGGTAAAAATTGTTATATGTGGATTACTGTATATTTTGCAAATAAACTTATTATTATTACATTAGGGAAAATAGCACGAGTAAGTCACATACCTATACCAGTAATCTTGCAATCCATATAAAAGATCTTAACCAATGTGGTAATATCCGTTCCCGTATTTTATACATTTGGCTTGCAGTCAGATTTGTAAGCTTACTTCATTATTTTAAATATGATTTTATTCATACAAAAATTGTAATCTTGGCCAACATACAAATTGTAACTTCATCCATACTAATACTATAAATTTGAAAGTAACTATGTCTGTCTATTACGTTTTCACGCCTAAACCGCTGAACAAATTTTAATGAATTTCGGTATAGAGATATATGGGGACTTGGAGAAGGACATATGCTATTTTTTGTTGCGAAAATGTTTTTTTTTTATTTATATGGTAGAACAAAGTTATCCGGGTCAGCTTAATATAAATCTGAGTGAGCTTAGTTTTTTATTCTGTGGTCTACACAAAATCATAAACATAAATCTAAACTACAAGGCTGTGTACTATGTATTTTAAAATTTTTCATTTTTAACATAATTTTACTACCCTATATTAATTTATTATAAATGTAATAAATTGGTGATTTTATATAATTTTAACATATTTATATCCGAATATTACAAATGTATTGTCAAGCCAAGCCTACATGAGAGCCAGAGAGCGACAGCGACTAATTGCCGAGCGGCCCAGCCGGGTGCGATTGGCAGCTCTGAGGCACGCGTGTGCGGCGTATCAAACCTCTACTAATTAATACCAACCATAAATGTCTGTGCCAGAGTACTACTGCTCGTAAAGGAGTCTATATATTTAAATATTTGTCTATATCTATTTTCCAGTCGATATATAGACTATTAGTAAAAGTAAATGGAACGATATCTATACATCGTACTAATATGTTTTACAAAACTAATAAAAGGAACAAAAACGGACTTTCAATGTTACGAAATAATTGTGGTATAGTGTTTGATTATATGTTCATGCCAACATCTACTCTTTTCACAATTATCTGTTAGCCATCAACTCGATATTTACATCTTTCTTAGCCGTATCACCTTTCGCATCAAATAGAAATGAGTTATTCATCTTTTTAAGGTTAGGGTTGACCTTTCTATCCATAACATGTCTATTGACTCTACATGGAACTTTTTAATTTACGTCAGTGACTCTACTTTCAAAGTTGTTACGTATAAAACATTAAATTTCTGTATTGTACTCATATTGTACAAACACCTCTCGTGCAAAATCACTCGTAATAATACAGATTCTGAAATTAGTATCTCTACAACTTTAGCCTTGCTACACACAATCTATAACAATGTCGTTTATTAGGTACGCTTAGAATTCGCAGCATTATTAAATAGTTTTGTAAAGTAGATTAATTACAATAACTAAAAGTCATTGAACAAAACTTGTTATTTGTGAGTAACCGTGTGTATATGAATGCAATACTCAAGCAAAATAATACCAATCTGTTCTCAATCTGTGATGAAATTGTCGAATCCCTCGATAATATTATAGCAAATAAATAAACTTAACAGGAACGTGCCTAGGAGGCGTCGCGGTACCTCAAAACCGGATGCGGTTTGAAGGGATTAATTATTATCGGGCCAATTTTCCAATCGAACAGCCCCGGCGACGTAGGCAGCAGCGGAAATTTATTTTAAACGTCATTTCAGAGAAAACCTCCTACATCACGCCCGCGCCAAAAGAAAAATGATAATTTCCTCAGCGTCACTCCTCCCTAGCACACCTTTATATCGCTCTGTAACGATCAAACTTGATAAAGAAAATCGGAATATCTCAAGGGAATACCTACTTGACGAGTATTCTATACAGGGTGACTTTGACACACCCGTCCAAATTCACACAGAAGAATCTTTAGTAAAAGTTATGAGAAACATATATTTTAGTTTAGTATCACATAGTACAAAAATGTTGAGAAATCAGCATCACAAAGTCATTCAAAGAACTCGCAATTTACGTAATACGGCGCGAGAGTGCAATGACCTCTCCATCTGACTTAGTAAAAAGCCGAGGACGGCGGCATTGAACCGGGCGAGCGAATATGCACTACTCATTTACGCGGGTGTGACAGAGACAGGTAATAACAGGTTAACGACGCTGTTTGCACCATATGATTATTCTGTACGATTGAATTAATGATCCTATACGAAATATTTTATGGTGAAAGTTCAACATACAATTTTTTTGCAAAAATGGGTTCCATAAATGATGTTTAGTGCGTAAAAAAATTTGGACGGGTTTGTCAAAGTCACCCTGTATATAGTATATAGTTGTGTTTAAATTATTTATGCATCTACTTTTTATATATCCTAACTAATATTATAAATGCAAAAGTAAGTTTGTTTGTTACGCTTTAACGCCTAAACCGTTGAACCAAATTTGATGAATTTTGGTATAGTCATAGATTGGACCTTCGAGAAGTAAACCAACGTGTGCCGGGTCAACTAGTCTGTACATAAAATCATTTTTACACGTTAACTCAAATGAGATTATTTCATTGTCTGTCAGAAATAGAAAGAAATCTATCATAATATATCAGAAATGCATATAATATATAGAAAATACAAATTTAATTTAAGTCCTAAAATAGATAAAATGTGTTATATACTCTTAATATTTAAAATTGCATAGATTTCCTCTAACAACGGTGTTTCATCTACTTGTTTATATTGATTTTATTTCGAATTGTTTTGTTTAGATCAAGTAACTATTTATTTTAAGACTAATAACTGGGTAATTGTTAAAATCGATTCCACCTTTAGGAAATAGATTTCTTAGAATTTTGTCGTGAAACATAAATCTAAACGCTAAAAGAAACTTCTTGGGTATGTTTAGCAATAAGTTATGAAGTAAGAAAAATAATAATAAATTTTTTATTACCAATACAATCAACAAATCGATTTAACTAATAGAGAATGAATCCGTCCAAAAATATAAATTTTATTAGACATTGATATTATTATTTTATAAAAAAAACAACACAAATTGTATACAAAGATTTAGCCAAGCGATAACACAAAAAACCAGTTTTGATTCGAAATTTCTTTACAACAATAATAAACCTTTTTTTTATTAACCTTATTAACTAAGTTCTTAAACTAATGTAAGTATACCTAAGTAATTTTGAATCGGCGCCAGTGCCCTCACGTGTGTGACCGTTCGGATTGCTGTCTTGCCGACATTAACTTGTATTTTCCGACGAAGGGGCGTGTCACGCTGCACCGCCGCCGCGCATCACGCTTTACGTAATTAATAAATTTGCTTGTTTGGCGCCGACTCAAAATTATTAAGGTATACTTACATTAATTTAAGAACTTAGTAAGGTTAATAAAAAAAGTTTATTATTTTTTGCTTTTCAGTTTTTTCGGCGGTTTAATTTTTATTTTAAGTTTTTATGGCTATAATCTATTAATTACTACATGCATAAATAAATCACTTCTGTCAAAAGTTTATGCATGGTCATAGATATAATCAGTGAGTGAACAATCAATCATTTTCTGTTTTCGTACCCTTGGGGTTGGAATTTTTTTCCCAAATTTATATGAGACCAATTTCGATGTATACCCTTTCCAATAAAAAAAGAATTTTTAAAATCGGACTACTCTGTAAAAAGTTATGCGTGGTCATACATAAAAAAAACAAGAAAAAATATACGCGTTAAATTGAAAACCTCCTCTGTTTTTTCGTCGGTTAAAAACCAAAAAAAACAATTCGTTTTCGAATTCAAATTTTGTGAAATTTCGTTTGATTCAACAGTCGTGGGATTATCTCTATTATTCTAGTTTTAAAAATAACTTCTTAGAAATTATACCCTATTTTAAAGTTCTTTAAAAATTTATATTTTTATCATCTCATTTTTAGACTTTCAAGTAAAGCTCGTATTTTATTGTTAGTCACTTTCCGTTTTATGTAGACAAATCAATAAATACATAACGGATAAAATTCCATGCCATCTCCGTTCGGCGTAAGCAGGAAGGGTAGATTAAAAAAATACGAACTTCATGTGTTGAATGGTAAGCACGTGGAATGTGGAAAACAACGGCTTTTTACGTTTGTCGTTGAATGATGCGGACTCTTTCTACGTAACCTGCATAAAGTCGCATGTGGTTTTATTTACAATTTTTTCAAAAATCATAATCTTTTAGATTCAGCAGAAAACAGATACTTTCAAGGGGCTTAACTGAAACCGAAACCTTTCGAACTCAAATCCAATTATTTCAATCCGTCTCTTTCAAGGCAGACTGTAGTAAACTACAAACACCCCTTGTTGCACATTTTCCCTTTCACATCATACATTTCAGCTAACTACTATCAATCCTTGAAGTTTTATAAGCGAAAAGTAAGAAAGTTTAGAACGAATGTTACATTCGTACGATGCAGCGAAACGCCAAGGGATCCAAATTGAAAGTCACTTGAGAAATGATTTTCCGAGTTTATCGGAGCGCGTGATATATGAACGCAGATTTATCGTAACACGGAGTATTTGTAAACCATTTTTACTAGTTGAACAAAAATTGCAACAAATTGATACGTTCTACTACAGTCTTTTTAAATGCTGTGTTGTGTTTTTATACATCTCGAAATTTTATATTAATCCTTAAATTTATTCGAAGAAGAAGATACAGTCGACTCTCGTTAATTCAAACCTGCGATAATTCGAACCTCTCTATAATTCAAAGTTATCATGAGTTCCCCAGAAAATCTCTTTATATTTCGAACTAAATCAATACATTTTTATGCACTTGGTAATTCGAACGAAAAAATCATCGCTACGTAACAAAACGACGCGTTAATTCGAAGTTATCGGCGTCAAACACTCGTCAAACATTCGTAAAGGATCAGACCTCTTATAAACATGCCCAAGAGTATGTGTGCCCGCTGCTGACAAGTTCAATCTTGGATCATCGTACTCGTGTAATTTTGTTTTTGTAATGATTAGTTTGACACACACTTCCGCACGAATTGGTTTGTTTAGTTACGTTTCAGTTACTTTTACTCTTATAATAGACTCTTACCTTGTGTCATTTGTTGTTATTGTTAAGGAATAGCGGTTAAAAAATGTTTTTATCATAATTGATTATCAACATTCAATAATTCAAAGTTTTATTTCTTTTCTCTCAAAAATTTCGAACCATTTCATATTTCAAACACTCGATAATTCGTAGTAAGAGTCCCTCGAGTTTCGAATTAACGAGATTCGACTGTATATTATAGGATAATTAGGAATAATCACTTATCTGGACATGAAGGCTATTTTTATACGGTTTATCTTTCATCGTTAAAATAAATATATATACATTTATTTAATCTACTTTATGGTGATTCTTTGATCAAGAAAATATTGTCACTAAGGAATAGGAGCGCTCAGCAGTATAACTATAGAAGCAACTGGGTTGCAACACTTGTAAGAAGTAAAATATCTCTCAATCTCTTCTATCGATACCTACTAATAACAGTATGTAATATCTAGTAGGTCTACTGTAGAGTAATCGAAACAATTCATTCTAAGATATGAAAAGAAAATACATTGCTTATATATCTACGCAAGAGGTAACAAGCAAGTATAATTTTAAAATAAAACCAGTTTTATTGTAAACTGGTGATTAAATTTATCAATATACATGTTTCATATGATCGATGTTTCTTAAGACCTAAGTCATTCGATAGAAGAATGTTAAAATTCAATTTGATTTGTTGGGCTATTTTCCTTTCTATATCAGAACGAGTGTCAAATTCGGATTCAAAATTTGAAAAGTGAGTAATTAATTTTTACTATACATTTATTAATTCAAAATTAATTTATCCTGGGGTGTTAAGTTATCCCCACGTTTTTTCGAACGATGCACTCTGCAACATACACCATTTCTTCTTCGGGTTGGAATTTTTTACGCACATCAGGTCTCCGGCATGTCTTTCAATCTATGATCGGTAGGAGCGAAAGATCCGCTCCGGTAGTTGCGACAATATTACGGCGCTCCAAAGCCCATTCGAGACACAAACAACCGCAACTACAAGGTTTTTCCTTCGGTATCAGATAACAAGCGTCATTTTAAACACCAATGTAACGTCACATTTATTTATGTTCTTGATCTTTAATAAAATTTGAGAGCTTTGTAATGACGCGATAATTGTGACAATTCAAAAAGTAAAAGTTCTCTAAGCCTTCTATATTGCTGAGTGTTGACATTCGCTGTACCTTGTACTCGTCCCGAATAAAATGCATACTAAATGAATATAATATAACTATTATAGAATATAACTACTAGAAATCATTTAAACCCAGATGTTTTATAAATTTCTTTCAGCTTTATATCTATAGTGTGTATAACCCAGTACTAGTGTTTGCGCAAGTACATATTTCCCTAAACTTAGATTTCTACATGTAAATATGGGGCGTCCCCCGTTATTGACATCAGTATTACTAAATGAATGAGATCCAAAACTGTTATTAACGATATATTGTATGTATATACGAATATGCAACCATATATACATTTTTATAATCACAATTAGTAAATTAATAAACCGTGTAAAACAAATACAGTGTAAACCGAGGGATAAGTATATTGACAAGTCCATTAAAAAAGAACACACACGAGAAGGTGGATCCTACACACGTCCACGTCATACGTGCATTACAGCGATATTGTTCGTACCGCGCTCGCTTTCTCTATCACGCGATGTTGATAGTAGTTTAAAAAATCAGGGAGTGAGGTTTCATTTACACTTTATATAACATTTAACAAATATATTGACTGTGCAATTTCAATCTACCTCAAACTCTTCTTTAGTTTTCTGTAGTACTCCACAGAATCGCATTTTTATAAATAGTTTTCTGTAATATGTACATTTACTTAAGGTTTTTAAAGGAAGAAATTATTTCTTTTCAGATACTACACTGCATATATAGCAGCTCATCAGACTGGATTTTCCTTTTTTAATTTATTCGAACAGTGCCTTGAAGCTGTTATGCCTAACCAGCAGTATGTATACCTTAAACATTAAAACTCGAGATGCCGTAATGCCTCATTAGCTAATTAGATATGCGTGGTTTTACTTCACTTTACGTCAAAGATATTGGCATAGGACTTTAGGACTTTTACTCCATAAAAACCGAAAGATTAATCCTGGTCTCTTATCTTTCAAAATTCAGCTGGTATTCATAAATAAAAATAATAAAGCTCAGGTCTCGGACTTATTATTTTCGGCTGTTATTAGAAAGAATTGGTTAAATGGTCTTCTCGAACTCATCCGATGCTTTCACTTTGGAGCTCGAAGAACGCTGTTTAATACGGTTCCAGCCCAAACTTCTTGCATGTGATCCTTTTGTTAAAACTATTTTATTTTTTTACGTATAATGCCGCCTGACCCTCAGAGATGTCAGCTATCTTTGAAGGTCAGAGGGTGGAAGAAAATCACAAAAGAAAAATCGAAAAATACTTTCCTGCTGTCTAAGAGCTAATTTAAAATAAATTGTCTGCCGTCTTTTACGATTACTCAAAAAATTACATACTCTCTCATTATTCTATTTTTTATATTATATTATATTATCCGGGACCGATCCATCAAGTTGGTTATATTTTTTCCAATTTTAGATTCGAAATTGACGATTTGAAAAGCTTTGTCAATCACCCATCAAAAACCACGGTTGGTTATGCCCCCAAATATACTACCAATAGAAAATTTTTCGCCAACTTAATCACTTCAACTGCCTTTAAAGAAATGCTTGCTAAAGATCAAGAAGAACTAAAGAGAGCTTTAGTACGTAAAATGAAATACTGTGACGAAGTTGTTATGGACCAGGAGCTTCTGAAAGACTTTTACGATCGAGAAATTGACCAATAAAATTTTAATATATAAACAGCGTTTACTTATTTCAAGCCCTTGTAAAATTTAATTCTGCTAGGAGATAGGGTTCATGTCTGGGTGGATACCTCTGCTCTCTAAATATGCCTCCCTAATAACCTTGTATTGTGTGGAGAAGAAAAAGTTGGAAAGCAGACCCCAGGCACCGGAGCAGAATTATGTGTTGCAATCGGGATTAACGCTGAGATGATGATGATGAATAAGCTTATGTTGTGTTCCAGCACAAACTAAGTTCCAGTTCCCCTAAGTGGATGGCAGCGTGTTAGCGGTGCCCATAGCGTCGTAAATATCCATAGGCGACGGTAACTATTAAAAGGACCGTCAGCCTGTCACAGCAATAAAAAAAAAGATATAATTTTGGAAATACTTTTAAACAACATCTTTAGAATGGAAAATTATTGTAGATTTATATTTTTGACGACTGTCAAAACGCCTACTCAAAATAGCACCGTTTAAACACCTACATGTACATTGCATGTCATTTAATTTTCTAGCATTTATATATGTATACTAACACTATCGCTAAAATCGGATTATATTGTATGAAATTTTAGGTATGTATTTACATTTTCTTTTAAATATGTTTTTCTCTTTTAAATTCAGATTACCGAATGGTAGTTTCTTAATTTTTGTTTTTGTAACAAATTACATAACTGTACTAAGCAAAATTATGCTATGAATATACGAGGGGCGGCTGATAATTTCGCGGCCTAAGATACTTAATGAAAGAAAAATTGAGATGAATGTTTTTTATTTTTCAATATAGTCCCTCAAGTGAAATACACGTTTCACAGCTGACATACAATGCCTTTAAACCACTCAAAAATACTCTTTGTCCTCAAAATTATGATCTACTGCAGCGTTCATTTCGTTGTCATCCGAAAATCTCTAGCCCCATAAGTCCTTTTTCAATTTACAAAACAGGAAAAATCACTAGGTGCCAGATCTGAACTATATGGTGCATGATCAATTTCTGAATACCCTGTGTCTTTCAAGGCCTGCGTCGCAACACGCGCGGTATAAACGGGTGCGTTGTCTTGCAAAAACAACACTCCTCGCTCTAGCTTTCATTTCTTCACAACAATCTCACGAGCCTGACTCGCCAAATTGGCATAATATTGACCATTCATTATAGTCCCTTTCGGTAGGTAATAATCAATAAAATTCCCTCGCTATCCCAGAAGATAGTCGCCATTAGCTTAGACTCCGACTTTTCCATCTTGAATTTCTTCGGTGGCCTTTCTCCTTTTTTAATCCATTGTATCAAGTCTTGTTTGGACTCCGGATCATATTGGCGATCCCACGTTTCATCCACGATGATAATCCGATAACAAATTTTGTCAATTTTATTGTCAGCTAGCGCCAAAAAACCCTTGCAGCTTTCAAGTCGTCATTGCTTGTCGAGCGGTGTGAGCATTCTCGGTACCCAGCGCGCGCAAATTTATTTTCATGTATAAATTTTGAAATTTTCGAAATTTCTCCAACTCGTTCTTTGCTAATCTGAAGTTTTTCAGTTATCTGCCACAATTTAATTCTTCTGTCGACCAGAACTAATTTTTCTACTTTTTGAATATTTTCTTCGGTCACTACCGTACCAGGGCCAGGGCAGGGATAATCTTCGCAGCTCTCTCGTCCTTGTTGAAATAAGCGAACCCATTTTTTCACCGTTGTATATGAAGTCGCAGAATCTGAACGAACCGATGACATTTTTTCAAATTCGGCTATTTCCTTTTCTACGAGGTACTTTATCACAGCGTGGTGTTCGAAATTCCGTAAATTTTCGGGTTCGGCTGACATGGTGATGTTCGTTGTTCGACAGGTAATTCAATTATTACCGAAAATGTGATTACAGGTTGTTTTTACACTAATATGGATACCCGTAATTAGAAATCGTTAAGTACCTTAGGCCGCGAACTTATCAGCCGCCCCTCATATGTATGTGCACTGATTTATTCATGGATTTATGTAATGAACATCACAGTATGCTTATATATTTAGTTTTACGATATGCCTATGTTGTTTGGGTCGTAAATGATTTCTCAGTTATTTTTTATTGCTGTAGCACAGCAGACAGGCTAACGGCCCGCTTAGAATTTATCAGTTACCGTCGCCTATGGGTGTTTGCAACGCTAGTGGCAACGCGAATACAGGAACTTGGGTCACTAATGCCGGAACACAACACAAGGTTATTATGGCGGCATACTTAAGACCAAAGATGGTCGCCATCCCGACGGGCTTGAGGCCCTACCACGTAGCTAGGGTGGGTTGTTTTGTCGCCTTTTACGACAGGCCGACCCCGGCCGCAGAGGTTAGTATTCTTTCTCCGCCCCTGCACCGATAAGATTGGATGGTATTTCTTTTTTACTGATATTATAAGTGTGGGTTTTGGTCGATCTCATAGTGCACTACGTAGAGTACCGCGATTCGCGTCATAGTGTTCACAACAAACGTAATCACGAACGAAAGCAGTACACCCCTCCACCGCAACTGCAAACTTCAATACCGGGTGCGTCAGAGCCTTGTAGATAAGGGTAGGCCTTCAGTTTTGCAAAACATCGGATTAATTCGATGCATCGTCATACAAACATCGAGTGAATTCGCTGCATCGATGTATATCCCTATCAGAACTAAATTTTTTGAAAAACATTAAAACTTAATTTCAAAATCTCTTATAATATGCGATAATTAATTATTATAGGTCTAAAAGTCTATAATTCTATAATCTTAAAAACTTTTTTATAAATAAAGTTTGTTGACCGGTACATGTCTATTATAAAACTGGTCTCGATTCTCGATATTTACATACGTAAGTCGATTAAAAACTATGATGAAATCAAAGTCAAACTGAATTGAAATATCATGAAATATGGCAAATTAGGTATGAGTCCGATATATCAAAACGAATCTGAAATCGGATTTCAGTTTGAAATCGTATCGTATCGATATTCAACACTATACAAACTGATTTTAGAAAACGTATCTCGGCAAAAACTAAATCAACACGACATATCAATATCAAAACAAAACGACGAAAACTCAAACAAATATAAATCTAATCGTCGCGCAATCGTTTTCTGTTGCTAGTTTTGCAAACCAAACCAATATTTGAAAACTTACTAACTCTTTCACTCCACCAATCGATCGCTTAGTTAGAATGAGAGAAAGCGAATCTCATTAAAATTCGCCTCCTTTCATTCTAACTAAGCGATCGTTTAGCGCAGTGAAAGAGATGAAGCGAATTTTCATCAGTTTTGGATTTTGGCGGTTTATAAGAAACTAAGAATGGCAGATTGAAACGAAACAAAATTACAAGGGACAGGGAATAAGATCTTTTATCAGAATGCAACTACTTCCATGATAATATTACGCAATACTTAATGATAGCTTAAGTTTTGTGTTTATTAGATAGATTTTTTGAATTATTGGAGAGTTTTGATGCACACTTGACCTTGGTGACACGCGCGGTGTGCGCGTAATGTTATTTTTGTATTCTCTTGAATTATGTAATTGTAATTAGATAGGTATTTTATGATTTCTTAAAAGTGTTTGGTGGTGACGGATTATTGTTTTCAATTTTTTATTATTATTATTTTAAAATTTTTATCGTTTAGACTGTAATTAAAAGTGCAAATTTAGTTTGATTTAAACAGTAAACGTAAAAATATCGATCGAAACTAAGGTAAATCCTCTCCGCCAACCACTCCGGAAATCGATTTCTGAAATCGAATTTTGAAATCGATTTCAGTATCAGAAATCGAATTTGTATCGGTTTGCATAAAAATTTGAAAACGCCCAATCTTTTCCTAAGGCAAATGGCAATCATCAATCAATCACCTATAAATGAGATTTTGGTTTTGATTTAATGAGACTTCGTTTTGTTATTATTAATCAATATAAACTTCGGTTTAGGCAAATTCAAATGACAAGTGTTATCAGACTTATTATCACCATGACAGGAGTTATCTACTGCAATATTATTATTAAAGCAGAGCTGAATGAATATTTTACTAATTTATTCCTATACTTTACACCATGACAACAATCCCAGACAGTTGTAAAGTGGTGATTGAAACGAAAGAAGGGCCCGTGTGTGGATTTGTGGATAAAACAGAAGAAGGGACCTATTATAAGTTTTTTGGAATTCCGTATGCACAACCACCTCTTGGTAGATTGAGATTTCTGGTGAGTTAACACTCTTATTAACTTTCATCTATAGTTTTCATACTTATAAACATTAAATTTGGATTAATCCATAAGTTACCAGTTCACAGATGAAATACCATTATTTAAGTGTATGTATTAGAATAATTCTATTCATATTTTTGTAAAAAAAACATAGAAATTGTATAATCTTGACAGTGGGTGTGTGTAAAGCATTTCATGATTTGTTGTTATTGATAGTGTAGTTAAAAACTCGTTATATTTTTAATTTTATACTTAAAACAGTAATAAAAATTAACTATGCTAAAAGTAAAGAAGATTAAAGTACTAACCTTATTAGGTTTTAACGTACTGTATTACATCAATTATAAAATGCCCCCTTATTATTTCAAGCTAAAAATAAAAAATACCTGAATTTAATTATTTTTATTATTAAATGTTGACCATCAGATATACACTTGTCATGAATATTATCCACTGTAGGTATTCACATTATAATATGAATAATACTTCTTTATATACATAAAATAAATATAAATAATACCATATTTCTACATATTTGGGATAATGAAGTTACTATGAGTTAATTTACTTTGTTGCTATTTTTATTTAAATAATGGTAATTGAAATGGAATCAAACATCTATAAACAATATAAAAATAGAGTAACAACCAATTTTAAACTTTTCAGTTATGAAAAATAAAGATTTATATAAAAGTTTATTTAAATATTTCTTTGTAAAAATATATATAACCAGACTATGTTATCTAGTTTTGTATTAATTTGCACTTGTACAGACTGAACAAGAAGAAATTACCAGATATTAAGTAAAATTAAAAATTGTGAAATAGCCAGAACTTTGCTACATTATTGGTAAAGTGACATGAGAAATATGAATCTTTAGAAGATTGAACAAATTTGCTGGTTGAAGACTATTTTGTAAGGACACATGATAGTCAAAGTGATAAAGTCCATTCTTCAATAAGCATGTCAGTTATAAGAAATTTGCTCTTCAGAACAATTAACTTATATTCACAAACACAACACTTATATATCATCAAAAAAGTGTATATTGCATTTATTTATATATTGCATTATTCACTTTACCAGTGAAAAGTTTAGCAAGTGTTCTTTGGTAGAGAGTTCATAAATTTCTCAAATTTTTTCTGGTTATTTATTACCCTTGGCTAATTCCATTATATTTCCATTATAATTCACTATGTTAACATACCTCCTTAATATTCAGAAAGTCATTATTATTTGCTTGGTGACAAGGCAAATTTCTTATTTTGATTTACATTTTATTATTGCTGATGAAGATGATTCATCAAATAGTCTTTATCATTCAAGAGCTTTTATTCAGTCATTCTTTAAAATAATTATATGTAATGAGATAAATGCTATCTATACCATGATGCTATTAGTCACTACTCTATTTTGGAGAGGTAAGAGTCACCAAGAACTGCATCTCCAAATTCTACATCACCTTCCAGTGGTGAAATCCATTGAACAATAGGACAACGATGACTTTCCTGCAGAGTTGTGAAGCCTGTGGATGGAAGACCTCTATGTGGCGCCCAAGGACAAACGTGGCGAGCATTACTAACGCCGAATCAGGTTTTTCCTGCTCGTATATTCCTCGTTTCAAAAGACTACGTCGATACTAAGGGTGAATTAATCTACTGATACGATAGTTCGATGATGAAAGTGCTTGGCCTGTCTAAGCTTGGATTTAAAAGGTCTTGGATGAAAAGAGACTTGACATGACACAGTTCATAGGGCAACTTTGGGCAACATACTCAATTTGTTTATAGTGCAACAAGAATCCTATGAGCATAAAAAATAATGAAATTTAGATCTATAATTTATAAATTCAGTAAAAGAATTTAACCTCTCTAATTTAGTTAAAAATATACCTACACCTCATCAAAAAATCGAAACAGCCCTGAAGTTTGGTTTAAATGTTTAATTTTTTTTACATTTAACCACTAATTTAAATAATGTCAGTTAATTGTTATTATAAGATATCATTTAACGAATATTAATTTTTCAAATTAAAATTTAATTCCTTTAGCTCGTGTTTTGATCAACAGGTATATGTATATATTTCTTCTTAAAGAAACAAAGATGTAAAACAGAAAAATTTTAAAAAAGTTTATTCAGTATCTCGTATTTCCTCCTCGGGCTCTTATCACTGCTTCCATGCGGTTCCTCATGGAACAGATAAGTGTCACAATTGTGTGATGTGGAATGTTATCCCACTCTTCTTGTATAGCTGTTTTAAGCTGGCCAAGTGTCTCCGGAGCAGGATCTCTCTCTCTGACTCGTCTCTTCAACTCATCCCATAGCTGTTCTATGGGATTCATATCCGGGCTTCTTGCTGGCCAGTCCATAACCACAATATCGACTTCGCTCAGGTAGTCATTTATAATGCCTGCGGTATGAGCCGTGGCATTGTACTGCATAAAAATGAATTCTTCACTAATAAAATAGGGTACCACATGAAGCACCAGACACTCTTTGATGTAACATGACCCATTTAATTACGGTAACCGAGGTCCAGATACAAACGCAAGTTCGGTTTTTCTCTCGGCGCTTATGCCTCTCCAAACCATTCATGAATCGCCAACGTTACTGACTCTTTGTTCAATGCAGCACTGTGCAAAACGCTCTCCCTCTCTTCGAAGGTGTAACCTTCTGTCTTCCATCATTACCATACAGCATGATCTTACTCTCGTCAGAAAAGAGAACTTTGTTCCATTTAAGGTATGACCAATTTAAGTACTCAAATGCAAAGTTAAAGCGCGCTCTTCGGTGGTCTACCGTCAATTTTGGGCCATTAGCTGGTTTATAGGTTTCAAACCACACTCCGCCAATCTTCTTCTTATAGGTAGAATCGCTTACAGTCAATCATCGAACCTCACGGAGCCGCTGCTGCAGTTGAATAAAGTTAAAGTGGTGATTTCTTAGAGAAACTAACACAATATACTAGTCATCTTGCTCAGACGTGATTCGATGTCTGCTAGATCCTGGACGGCGAGTAAATATACCAGTCTCCCGATAACGCTGATACACTCTATTGACAGCAGAGGCTTAGATGCAATCGTGCAGCCACAACACGCTGACTATGCCCTGCATCCAGCAACGCCGCGACTTGGGTGGCTTTTGTTGGTGAGGTATCCATATAATATCCATATTTTTAGGAAAAGATCTCTGGTAGGATGTCACAGAGCTTAGTTAACAATCACGCTCAGCTCAGCTCAGAGCTCAGTTAAAAGAAAAACGACAATTTATGATAATTCATTGGATGAAAATTTAAATTGATATTTGTAATTCTGGTACTCCATTGTGTAGACTAAACTGCCGGCTATTTATTGGCGTATGTTTTTTAATGATATCAATCCTCTTTTTCATTTAATTGCCGCTTGAATAATACTTGCAGTAGTGTTTCGATTTTTTTAATGAGAAGTATATATAAACAAGTCACGCTGAAACTTTGGCGCCATTTTCACAAAGAAGGAATGTCATTCGAATTTGTAATATAACGTTTATATTATGTACTTTGTTTTTAAAACCTACATTACTAAACCTAATACCGTTTTTATATATTTTTTTGTGATATATAGTTAATCGTGTGTTAACTTAGTAAATCACTTATAATAATAACTTTCACATCAGTGCCCAGGGTACTCCGTTGAACATCATCATTAAAACTTTAGTGCCTCCTTTTGCAAAACTTGGTAATGCTGGAATTTCTTGAATTAAGAGACACAAGAACTGATCTAGCTAAATTTCGTTTTACAAGGTCAACTATTACTATCTGATTCATAAATTATGAAAGCAGAATTGTTACAAATTTGGCTAAAATTATAATAAAATGTAAAAGTAATTTTCGTTTCAGCCACCCATACCTGTTAAACCATGGACTGAAATCATAGACTGTACAAAAGAGACACCTGTTTGCTTTTCTCCGGGAAGTAAAGATTTATATTATGGCACAGAAGACTGCCTCCATATTGAAATATGGAGTCCGAATATAAATCCAGACAAGCCTCAGCCTGTTATGTTTTGGATTGGAACATATTGTTTTACGTATAATCTAGATCCCTTATTGGACCCCTCTTTAATTAATGATCAGCAAGTGGTGTTTGTTAAATGTGGCTTCCGAATTGGTCCTTTTGGATTCCTCTCCATTAATGACTTCACGGCTCCCGGGAACAGTGGTCTCAAAGATGTGGTGCTAGCGTTAAAATGGGTACAAAGGAACATTAGCTTATTTGGTGGAGATCCAAACAACGTCACCATATTTGGTAACAGTTCTGGAGGAGCCATAGTCCACTTCATGATGCTATCCCCAATGGCGATAGGTCTGTTCCACAAAGCCATTATCCAAAGTGCAAGCGCATTGAATAACTGGTCGCTGACCAAAAACCCTTCGCAAGCTGTAATGAATTTGGCCACGGTTCTTGGTATAAATAAAACAAACAAGATAGAAATCGTGGAAGAATTAAAATCTCTACCGGCCATAGACATAATGAATGCCTTTATGACGCTTAAAAGAGAACGCCATGATAAAGAAAAAAGTGACGTATTCGATGCGATATTCAAACCGTGCATCGAAGTCGAATTCGAAGGTCTACCTGCTTTTCTTACGAAAAGTCCACCGTTAATTTTAAAATCTGGTAATTACAACAAAATACCCATCATCATCGGTAGCAATAACATAGAGGCTGCAGTTTTGCAAGTCATTAAATCGGATTTTTACAATGATTATGAAAAGTATAACGAGAATGTTTGTCTTTTGGTACCGCGATCTTTAGCGGCAGAAGGAAATATGTCGAAAAGTATTGGCCAGAAGCTGTTGAAATTTTACCTAGACGGAGATGAACAGTTACGAGAAGATACGAGAACACAGTTTTTGCAAATGATTAGCGATTATTATTTTCTATATTACGTGAATAAAACTGTGAAGATGCACTGTCAATCTACGCCGGAGTGCCCGATTTACTATTACATAGTAAACTACGCGGGAGAATGGGATGTGCCTAATAAGTTGATATTCTTTAACATTGGGGGACATTACGCAGAGCTGCCCTTTATGTTTCGCCTGCGCCTGCCTGACACACCGCGGGTCAAAGGCAGCCGTGACTCCGTCAAGACACGCACCCGAGTTGTAAAAATGTGGACGAATTTTGCTAAATACGGGTAATGTATTTTTTTTTTACCAAAGACAGACAGTCAACCTCACCTGCAAGTCGGCGCACCCTGCTGAATAACGGACGAGGCTCTGACGACGGCTTTCCTTTTGGGGTTGGGGGGTCAGACGGCAGTAGCCCCCGTAAAAGCTAAATCTGCCAAATCATATGGAAGGACAACGAATGAGAGATCGATTAAGGGCTAGGGTGCCGCCGCATAACGGCGCGCAAGAGCTTCGCCCGGCTCTTGTGAGAAATGGACAAGGGCTACCGTGTCATGGGCGGGCACGGCTAACGACGTTAGCCCCAACTCACGCAGCCCAAACATCTCGAAAGATCCGCTTCGCAACATGGAACATAGGCACGCTAACCGGACGCGCGAGAGAGTTGGCCGATGTGCTCTCCAGGCGGAGGAGGGTGGCCGTGGCGTTCCTGCAGGAGACTCGGTGGAAGGCCAGCAGATCCCAGTTCATTGGGAATGGCTACAAGCTGATCTACACAGGTGCATCTGGTGGGGAGAATGGGGTTGCCATAGTGCTCTCGGAGGAGTTCCAGAACGACATTTTAGAAGTGAAACGTCATAGCGACCGGCTTATGGTCGTTAGGGTACTTATCGATGGGGTAGGACACTTGATAAGTGCCTATGCGCCACAGGCCGGTTGTGACGACGCCGATAAAATAGCGTTTTGGAATTTACTCGGAGAAGTGCTCCATGGAATCCCATTATCACAGGGGATCGTTTTGGGGGGTGATCTGAACGGTCATGTGGGTGATGAATGTGGGGAATTTGAGCGTGTTCATGGGGGATTTGGGTACGGTAGCCGCAACGCGGAAGGGGAGGACATCCTCAATACGTGTGCGGCTGGCGACCTTGCCATCGTGAACACGTATTTCAAAAAGAGACCCGAGCATCTCATCACCTACAGGAGCGGGAGGAATGCTACCCAAATCGACTTCCTACTCACTAGGAGACACCACATCAGCAAAGTGGCCAACTGCAAGGTCATACCCGGTGAGAGTCTCACTGCACAATATCGCCTTCTTGTCATGGACCTCTGCGCTAAGCCTAAAGACACGCATACCGAGCGCGTTCAGCGCCGAATCCGGTGGTGGCTACTCGATGAAGTCACGTCCCAGGAGTTCGCCTTAGCCGTCGGTGACAAGTGCGCCGGTGGTATGGGCGAACCAGTTCAGGCTTACTGGGACAAGATTCAGGCGGCTATCCTTGGGTCGGCGAAGGAGGTGCTTAGGGTGTCTAAGGGTGGTCGCAAGTGTGACAAGGAGACATGGTGGTGGAACGACACAGTCCAGAGGGAGACTAGAGCGAAGAAAGCCCTCTTTAAGAAGTGGCAAGCGTCCAGATCTCCTGAAGATCGCGACGCATACCGGGTGGCAAAGCGCGCCACCAAGAGAGCTGTTGCCAGAGCCAGACGAGACCGCTTACAACCACTTTACGACAAGTTGGAATCGTCTGAGGGGCAGAAGCTCATCTATAAGTTGGCGCGCTCCAGGGAAGCGGCACAGGACATTTCCAAGTGCCGCTGTGTAAAAGACCCTGTGGGCAACCTGCTATGCGAGGACCTCGTGGTGAAGGAGAGATGGCGCTCGTATTTCCACGAGCTGCTGAGCATGCAGCATAAAGGGGTGCAACCGCCAGATCTCCCTCCGAATGAAGGACTAGTGCCACTGGTAACGCCTGCAGAGGTCCAGAATTGTCTTCGCCGCATGAAGAATCGGAAAGCTGTTGGATCCGATGGAGTCCCCATCGAAGCCTGGAAGGCGATGGGCTCTCGTGGTGTGGGCGTCTTAACCGACCTCTTCAACCGGACGCTCCTCACCGGTGCGATCCCGAGCCAATGGAAACTGAGTATCATTACTCCAGTCTTCAAAGGCAAGGGGTCGGTGCAGGAGTGCGGTAGTTACAGAGGGGTTAAGGTCATGTCCCACACCATGAAGCTCTTCGAAAGGGTTATCGACTCTCGGATTCGACAGGAGTGCACTGTCTCGGAATGTCAATATGGGTTTCGCCCTGGTCACGGGACAATGGACCCTATTTTTGCCCTAAGGACTGTCGCGGAGAAATACAGGGCGAAGAATACGCCTCTGCATTGCCTGCTTCTCGACTTGCAGAAGGCCTTCGACTGTATTCCTCGCGCGATAATCTGGTGGGCATTGCGGTCCAAAGGGATTCCAGAGGTCTATATTGACATCATCCGAGACATGTACCGGGACTCCGATTCCGTAGTTCGGACCGCTATTGGCGACACAAAACCTTTCCCCATCACCGTCGGGGTGCACCAAGGACCCGTCCTTAGTCGGTTTCTGTTTAGCGTGGTATTAGACGTTTTGTCAGACAGCATCAGAAACTCACATGAGCAGCCCCCGTGGTTGCTCATGTATGCTGATGATATCGCGCTGGCAGATTCGGACAGGGGTAGGCTGGTGCAACGCGTGAAGGCGTGGAAGGAGTCGCTTGAGAACGGTGGTCTGAAGATCAATGTGGCGAAGACCGAATACTTGGCCTGTAACTCCACAGATCCCACACCCGTACGCATAGGTGGCGACACGATCGAGCGCACGGACCAAGTGAAATACCTGGGATCTGTGTTCCATGCGTCTGGTGACATCGATTGCGACGTCAAGGCACGCATTGCTGCCGCGTGAGCCAAATGGCGTGAGGTAACTGGTGTCATTTGTGACCCCAAGATGCCGGTAAAGTTGAAGGGACAGGTCTATAAGACCATCATTAGGCCTGTCCTTTTATACGGCTGTGAAGCGTGGCCGGTGTTAGAGCGACACAAGCAAGAGCTGCGTGTCACGGAGATGAATATGCTGCGGTGGATGTGTGGAGTGACGCGGAAGGACCGCGTTAGGAACTCCCGCATTCGCGGCAGTCTTCATGTCCGTGACATTGCGGATAAATTACAAGAGTGTCGGCTCCGTTGGTACGGCCACGTTTTACGGCAACCGGATGCTTACGTGGGTAACAAATGTCTGGCCATGCCGCCTCCGCTGGGCCCCGGCAGGAGGGGTAGACCCAAAAAGTGCTGGCTTGACGTTGTAAAGGGTGATATGCGTGCCAATGGGCTCACTACCAGGGATGCTGAAGATCGTGCGAAGTGGAGAAGAAAAAGTCGGAAAGCGGACCCCGGGCGCCGAAGCGAGAGTTTGGGCTGCAACCGGGATACAAAGCAAAGATGATGATGATACTGTGGAAATTTTTTTTTAAAATTTCTTATTAATTGGTGATTTTAATACTCCTGATATACATTGGCCATCATCAACTTCTTCATATTCCTATCCAACTACTTTATCACATATTCTAAATAAAAAGTCTCATCGATTAATAGAACTAGTAACTATTTGTGGTCCTAAGCAAGTGAATATGATTTTAAACACAAATGAGCGTATTCTTGATCTTGTTCTTTCTAATTTGGATTCCGTTACTGTTAATGAAACGAACGAATTAAGTCTACTAGACAGACATCACCCCTCAATATTGATAAATATTCCTCAGTATAGCATATCTAAATCTCTAAAACAAAAACCCTGCAAAAGGTTCAATTTCTCCAAATTCGATTTAAATAAGGTTAAGTATGAATTAAATTTAATAGACTGGTCTCTAATTCTAAATCATAATGATATTAATGTGTGTTGCGAAATCTTTTACAATACATTATTTGACATAATCAATAAATATACCCCGGTTACTATTGTTAAACATCATAGATATCCAATCTGGTACAGCAAGTCTTTGATTAAATGCAATGAAGAGAAAAATAAGTATCACAAATTATTTAAAAAATTTAATAATCCACGCGATTATGACGCATTCTCACTTCTCAGGAAAAGATGTAAGAAATTAGCAGTTGATTGTTATAATAGATATGTATCTTCTATTGAAAACTCACTTAATACAAATATTAAAAGCTTTTGGAGTTTTGTAAACAATAGAAGAGTCCACGGATCTAACACATCTCTTCCTCAGGTCATGAAGTTCGGAGATGCGGTTGCAACTAGCGGATTGAGAATAAGTGAGCTTTTCTCACAATATTTTAACTCTGTTTATGAGAAAGACACAACTGCCAACTTTTCTTATTCTTTCGATGAGCACAAGTATTTTAGGGATCGCATAAGTAACACATTATCTTCTATTGTACTTGATGAGGGCGAAGTTTTTCTCAAACTTAAACTACTTGACATTAGTAACGGTGCTGGACCTGATCGAATACCGCCCCACTTTGTTAAGAGGTGTAGAAATGAATTATCTTCTCCTTTATGTAAACTTTTTAACAAATCTCTTGCTAGTGGTGTTTTTCCTCATCTATGGAAAACCGCATATATCATACCCATTCATAAAAGTGGTGATAAATCGAGATGTGAGAATTATAGACCTATAAGCATTTTATCATGTTTTGCAAAAAAATTTTAATCTTTAGTTCACACGTACCTTTATAATCATTTCAAACCTGTAATTTCTGAAAAGCAGCACGGGTTCTTAAGAAACAGGTCTACTATAAGCAACTTACTAGTTTATAAGGATTTTCTTTGTAAATCTTTTGCTACTGGAGGCCAGACTGACTCTGTCTATAGAGACTTTTCCAAGGCTTTCGATAAGGTCAATCATCGTCTCCTATGTCATAAACTAGACTTGTATGGCATACATGGGAACCTATTTCGTTGGATCTCTTCTTATCTCAACAAGAGAAGTCAGTTGGTGGCTCTGAAGGGCTACCTCTCATCACCTGTCATAGTAACATCAGGTGTACCACAGGGCTCTGTTCTCGGACCCTTGCTTTTTAATATATTTAAAAACGACTTAACTGAATATTTAGTATGTAATCATTTGTTATATGCGGATGACTTAAAAATATTTCATAATATTTCAAGTCCAGCTGACTGCTCCCTTTTACAGCAAGACTTAGATACATTAGTTAAATGGTGTAATGCTAATCATATGTTTTTAAATAATAGCAAATATATTGTTATCTCATTTACAAATAAACGAAATAAAATTAATAATAATTATTTTTTGAATAATTGTGTCTTAAATAGGTCCGTTGTTGCTAAAGATTTAGGCATTATCTTTGATGAGAAACTTTCATTCCGTTCACATTATCAATATATAACTTCTAAAGCTAATCAACTTTTAGGTTTCGTTCTCAGATCAAGCAGACTTCAAAAATCCTTATTCGGTATTACACTTATTTTATTCACTTGTGAAGAGTCTCTTGGAATATACTACACCAATATGGTCTCCGTATTATAAAGTTCATATCGATGACAATGAAAGAGTGCAGAAAAAATGTCTCAGGGTATTAACTCACCGTTTGAAACCAGGTCGAAATAATCTTAATTATGAACAAAGACTAGCCCAATTTAAAACTGAATCTTTATCTATTCATCGTAAATACTTTGATTTAGTCTATTTGTACAAAATTATACATTATATTATAAACTCAGTAATTTAATTTCACAAATATCTTTTAATACCAGATATACAGCGCGTAGATCACATTGCACTAATCTTTTTGCACTTGAAGTTCACAAAAACAACATCTCATACTTTAATCCCATTGTTAGAATGGCACGACATTATAATGAATTGGCAAGTAACAGCACTGATCTTGATATATTTGAAAATAGTTTTTTTAAATATTGTAAATTAGTAAAACATATTCCTAAATAATTTATATTTGACCAGTTAATGATACATTAGATTTAATTAGATTAGATTTAGTAACAGTTATATATGTGTGTGAGTGTGTATACGTGCTTGTGTATGTGTGTGTATGTGTCAGTGCATGTGTGTTATGTGTGTATCAATATATACACACAAGGTTTTTAGGCATTTGTTGTTACAATTTTTCTGTATGCACCTGCTTTGAATTGCAATCCAGATTGTTATGTTGAATATCTAAACTTATAATTTCTTTGGTTGTAATTTGTTTTGTGCATCAATAAAATAAAATAAAACTCGACATACTTACCAGCGTTGGCTTCCAGTCAAAGTTTCAAAGTAGCATTGAGGAGATTAAATTTTCCTCAAGAGAAAAAAGTGTTAAAGACGTAACTACAACATTGTTTTATTTTCAATTTCTTTCAGAAACCCTACTCCTGCAGAAGATGATCCCCTTCTACAAATCACGTGGGACCCTGTTGAAAATCCGGATAAACTAAACTACCTTAGCATAGGTTCAGAGTTGACGAAAGGAAGAAATCCTTTCTTAGAACGAATGAACTTTTGGGATGAACTACATAAAGAATATACCTTTCTTAGAACGTTAATTTATTTTAACGACCTTGGAGTGTGCTGGTAGAAGGATTCATACTAAAACTAATTCTACCCACTATGATGATTTAATACGACGGTGACTACGTAAATTAGTTGATTCGGTAGAGTGAAAAAAATATGTGTGCCTGTGAGATCGATATTTGTATGTTTGGAATAAAAACTGAAATAAAAGAGTTCTTCGGTTTCAAAAAGATAATAATAAAAACCCCTTACGGTAGGGTTGCCAACCTCAAATTTAAAAGACTAGGATTTGAAGTTGGAAAAACCAGGGCAATTCAGTTTAAAAACAGGACGTTGTAATGGAGTTGCAATAGTTAAATTAATGTCATATATTTAATAATAAAAGTATTTGAATTAGTATAACAAATATTTGAATATTAAAAAACAGGACGCTACTTAAAAACTATCCAGGACACTACAAAAACTAGGACATGTCCTGGGAAAATAGGACGGTTGGCAACCCTACCTTACGGTTACGTAAAGGCTATTTAAGGATTAAAACCTGAACTGAACGGACTAAATAACATGAAATTATTAATTTTGGACAAATTTAAGGATATAAGAACAGAATATTTTAATTATATACAACGCTGAAAATAAAACTCAATGATGCCTTTTGCCATCTATCGCTATGAGAAATAAAAATCTATTTTTCGTATGACATGTAATTCTATCATTGACAGGGTTAAATGCGCTAGATGCAATAAGAATTAGTAAGTAAAAAGTTTTGAATAAATCTGAGAACTTTTGTGTTTATATGTAACTAGATTGGGTAATTTAAAAAATTTAGAATGTTATAAATATCAGAATAGGGAGCGTTAAAGTATTACGTAACGTATTTGGGGGGAGGGGGGTCTTGTAAAACGTTACGAGTTACACGTGCTGGAGAGGGTTTGAACTACGCGTTACGTAACATTATTTTTTTAACCCTTCAGGACGGCCGTGTAGAGATTCTCACGCATTTTTTAAAACGTTTTTTTTTTTCAAAATTTCAAATGTGGTTCCATTTTAGTAGAAGAGTATTTTACCTTTACAAAAATGCTTGCTTGCTTTACAGTATAGTGAATAATTTTTTTTAATACTCCAAATGTAAAAAAAAAGAAAAAAAATTAGAGAAATCCATTGCTTTTAAAAACAAGACATTTCAAATGTTAATAAAAAATATTAACACGATTAAAACAATAACAAAGGTATTTTAGCGACTTTCCGTTACTTTGCGCCATATAAAAATGGTCACTGTGGTTACGTAACATTTTACTTGTAGGGAGGGGTTACAGAAAAACGTTACGGCGCGTTAGATGGGGGCAGGGGAGGTCAAAAATCTCCAAAAACTGCGTTACGTAATACTGGAACACTCCCATAACCATAATACTTTATGACTTAAGTTACCCAAGTGTTTACTTTGTAACAGAGTCTCATTCTAAACTCAACATAATAGCGGGTTCACAAATAGTTCGTCTCAAAGTAGTTATAATTTTAGAAAATGCCATAATATAATGTACAAAATATATATTCAATATTGAACATTGTTAAAAATAAACGTTATGTAAAAATAATACTAATTTTTATTTCTTGTTATACAAGCGTTGCATCTCCTTACCAGGCTGAACAACTGGCGTCGGTGGCTTTCATCATAGAACCTCATAAAAAATATTTACAATTTATGAGAATGCAAAAGGTGAAATCGACTCATCGCCTATTTTGACTAAATTATTTCATGCTGGGCCAGACGAATGTAAGGCTCCGCTGTAAGGAGCTTCCCACTATATGACTACACTGCAAAATTTTCGATATATACCTACATACTTGTTACTTGAAATTATTATTAGGTTCCATTAACATAATAAATCCGCAAGCTATTTACATACCATTACAAGACTACCTTTACTGCCCGTAAGCAGCCAAATAATTTTAAAAAACTGGTTGTATGTAATTGGGAAAGTAGATGGCATAAGACCACGTGGGCCTACCCCTTGGTCTGATCAACACAAATTGATAACCGGGCTTACTGTTTCCACTGCCCTGAAGAAAGCCGAAGTCCGAATGATGTGGAAGCAGCTCGTCAGCGTTTTAAGACGGGCACGACCTTCAGTAATGAAGACCACGAATAAGAAGAACAAGACTACAAATTAAAAAAAACTAAATTATTAAAAATCAAAATATATATTAAAACTATCTTTAAAGTATTATTATCAACTACATTTCGCGGTATCAGAACCAGATGAACGTATCTAGAAAAAAATCAAAAAGGTTTTTTTCATAAAACGGTTCACAATATAGTCCTTGAAATGCCAAAATGATGTTACTATATTATAAAAACTTAACTACACAAATGAAGTATTAAGTTTGAAAATAATTAGGGCCACACTAACGTATGTCAACCGAATTTTTAAAAAAAATATATTGCGCCTATTTAAGCATATAAATAAATAATTTCTAACTTTTTCAAAGCTCTAAGAGTATGCTAATATATCGAAAAAATTTATTTTTTCTTCACTTATATTTTATCGGTATTGAAAAGCTGGTAAACTTTAAAGAGTCGAATTTTCACAGTATTTCCTGTAAAATTTTGCTTTCCTGTAAAATTCTTACACCGCGATTTTATGGTAAATATCGATAAAGTGGTTGCTTTTGGTACAACTTCTATAACTCATTAATCTCAAAATAATATATTTACTATATGTTCACAATTACGATTTCTAATTCTAATAACTAGATAATCATATTATTATGGCCCCGTATCCTACTAAAATTAGCATTAATTTGTATGACTAGAATCGGGGGATGACTGGCAATTTTACTAAAAGTGTTTATTTTCCGTCTCAAGTTCTTCATATACGCATGAATGAGGAACGGGGAATTTAAAAATAAAAAACATATAGTTAGTATACGAATCATTAATATATTAGATACGATAATTTTCACATATCAATATACAAGTTTATTATTAATTTATAAACAACCAACGCAACATGTGTCACTACAGTCATAAAGAAAGTAGAAACTATTTCTCCCTTTCGCACGTATAAAAATGAAAGAGACGGATAGTTACTACCGGTCCTTACTGACATATTCATTCGTCAGTTTTCTTATTTAATTCAATATTTAGTGTCTATTTTACAAATAAGGTCGTATATCAGTAACGAATGAAATAATACTCCACAATGCATTTTATTTGATATTATTTTGATTAAAAACAATAAAATATTTAAAGACAAATCCCCAACAGCGGCAAAAGCAAACTGAAAGATCATTGAAAACTTAAGTATTAAACAATATGATGCTTGCCTATAAAATATATTATAAAATTAATTAAATGTTGCAGAACAACACATTTTCATAGGTCGACGATTTTGATCAAATTTTATTTGTTCATAAATAACCGACACGAATTCATCCTGACAATAGGCCTCAATATAAAATATTCTTAAAAATAAACGTATTTAAGATATAGAGAAAATTGTTATCACAAATTAATTTGTCCACTTTACAAGTTACATAAATAGACATTAAAATGACTCTATTATACAAGGTGACTGACAAACCCGTCCAAAATCACACAGAAGAATCTTTAGTAAAAGTTATGAGAAACGTGTATTTTAGTTTAGTATCGCATAGTACAAAAATGTTGAGTAATCAGCATCACAAAGTCATTCAAAGAACTCGCAATTTACATAATAATAATACGGCGCGAGAGTGTCAATGACCTCTCCATCGGTACAGCAAAAAACTGGCAATGACCTAGTAAGCGGGCGAGGACGGCGGTCATTGCACCGGGCGAACGAATACGCACTACTCATTTACGCGGGAGAGACAGAGACAGGTAATAACAGGTTAACGTACGGCGTTTGCACCATATGACTATTCTGTACGAGTGAATTAATGATCATATTTTCCTTGGAATGAAATATTTTTTGACATACAATTTTTTTTTTGCAAAAATGGGTTCCTTAAATGATGTTTAGTGCGTAAAAAAAATTTGGACGGGTTTGTCAAAGTCATCCTGTATATGTAGGTGTTTAATGTACACGTATCAATGAAATTATTGGAATTTTACGTTTTTAGGGAAATTAATAACTAAAACCATTTTATTGAATATAACATATACCGGTTTTTTTTTTCAGTTATACCTGAAATAACCTTTTTTTTTTTTATTGCCGTAGAACAGCAGACAGGCTGGCGGCCCGCTTAGGATTTAGCAGTTACCGTCGCCTATAGGTGTATGCAACGCCAGTGGCATCGCGAACACGCTGCTGTCCCATAAGGGTACAGGAACTTGAGTCACTAATGCCAGAACACAACACAAGGTTATTATGGCGGCATACTTAAGACCAAAGGTGGTCGCCATCCAGACGGGCTTGAGGCCCTACCACGTAGCTAGGGTGGGTTGTTTTGTCGCCTTTTACGACAGGCCGACCCCGGCCGCAGAGGTTGGTATTCTTTCTCCGCCCCTGCACAGATAGAACCTATTGACAAAAGAAAAGGATAGAAGAGATTGACCCGTAAAAGACGGCATCAGAATTGATTGAAGAAAAAATAGAGAAGGATGGGACATGATGACCTAGTTTTAATTTTGAAAAAGAATTCAAACTTGTAACCTTCTGGAAACACTTGTTAATCTCTACCGCTTTAAAATGTGTATCAAAATGTAGAGATGCTAACAGCTAGTAAAATAGTAGTCTCGGAGCCTGACAAGATATCAGATTGTTGTCGATTATTTTTTAACTGTGGTAATCCATCAATTACCACCTCTTTAAAGCATCATTATTGTAAATGTTTGTCAATGACAATCATTTGTAAATATTTTTTAAACTCGCAAATCGACCATTGAAAATGTCACGCCATAAAAATGCCTAAATAACAAGCGAATATACTAGTGTTAATTATACTACGATAGCAATCTTATTGCTGAGCTGTAACAGTGTGAAGCAAATCACTGTGATTTATACCTATTATTTTTTGTAATTTTTAACAGATAAAATCACAGTACCAGAAAGTATACAAGAGACGATTAGGTAATAACATCAACCACATCCATACCTAAAACCGACGTTTATTGTATACAATATTGTTATCAACACTAAATAAAATTACAAGACTTTTGTAATTTCCAATAACACATATGGTTAAAATAAACCTATAAAAATACATGCAACACATAATACATTTAGACCACGTGTAAACAGCGTTTTAATTATTAACATTAGTATCCTACTGGGCCTCATTGCACATGAGATATAAAGACACATCTGAAAAAAAATCAATCCATAAATATTCACGAACAAAATTTTATATAACAAATGTATTTTGCATTTTATCTAGAAATAAACTCTTAACAATGTTCTTGAAAGGAAACAGTTTTATTTTAAACCCTTATACACTTCCCTTTGACATAAAAGAACAAAATTATGAAAGAATGCAAAGAATATGTTGATCATCAGGTTGGAAAAAAGTTAAGGTTTTATCCCAGCATATGTCATAGGTTTACAGATGTAATGAAAATGAATAACATCGTGAGAAACTTGCACACAGCACTTGCATGTCCCATAATATACACTGGGGGCACTTGGCCACTACCTGACTACTCCTCCTCTTAAAACATTACACACCATTTATACACACACAATATTCATTTACACTATATTCATTCATCACACATTTTAGCATCCGTGAGTCAATGCAACCGCATTGCGCAAGTCCTCTGGTCGCGCTGGGAATTACGTTACTCGCGTGTGCGTGTAATAATCTCGCAACCTATTTCACGCCAGTATTATATCTTATTGTCTCAAAGTCTTTTGCTTATTTCATTTTGTATGCCATAATTTAGTCTGTGCTTATGTGGTTCTAAGGAAATATAAAGTTAGTGACACGCAACATTCGTTTGCATACACCCACAACTATATCAGTAGCCCCATATATTTAGGTGACTCAGCTAAATATCCATCATCACATCTATTACTCCTACGCCACTAAGAGGTGCTCAGCGGAACGAATATGGCCCGAAAGCCGCCAATGACCGACGCATACTCATACTTTCTCTAAGAAAAAGTCTAAACCCAGCATGCAACAATAAAGATCAGATTAAACAGAAAAAAAGTTGGCGAAAAAATTACTACGCGATACTCACTGCACTGTGGGCGGCTACGTGAGAGGTATGATTAGAAGTTGAAACCCCCAGCGGGTACGGAGTGGTCGCTGAATTGAAAGGTGGCAGCGGCCGTAGAGGGCGCCACGTGTGCGTCTTCTTCTTCCGACCCAAAGTAGTTCTCGATTATCTCAAACGATTTCTGATATATGTCCATATTCTCATGCGATTGTAGGAATTCTATTTTGTCTAAACCTGCAATGAATATACATAGTATAACAATGGATGAATAATTGCAATGATGGCAAAATCCAGTTTTTTACTATTGGCTAGTCTGGGGCACTTATTACAGTGATTTTTTTTTATAGCTAGAGTTCAGCAAACAGGCAGATGGCCCATCGTGGCAAGTGGTCACCATCGCCTATGGACGTTTGCAGCACCAGAGGCATTACCAACGCGTTGCCGGCCTCGAAGAAATTTTATAACGCCCTTTTTGAAGAACCTCATATCGTACCGCGCTGAGAAAACCTCAGCCAGAAGCTCATTCCAGATCCTGAGAGTACGCAACATGAACGTTCTAGAACCATTTCATACAAGTAGAGGCTCCAAGAAATTGGGATGAACACCCAGCCGATGGCGGGCAGTGCGGTGGTAGAAAGACGAGGGACGATACCTACTATTGAGTAATGGGGAAGTCACTTCTTTGTGCACTTTACATCACTACCCTTTTGACGATGGAATAACAATGACTAAACTTTGTATTTACTGGGGTGACTGTGCAGTTCCAAAATAAGAACAAAATTGTGTTCTTCATTTTTATCAAAGTGATGTTTGGTTGGTTTTTCACTTTAAATTAATTGGTTAAAAAAGTATTAATGGAGTCCAGCTAATTCACCATACGGTAGATAAGAAGATTTTTTAATAAAACAAAATGGTAATTATGCTAGGTAATAAACTTACCGAAACATTCTTCGACTAGCACAGCATAAGGGTTGTCCCTGTGGTCAGCCTGTTGGCCGGCCTTTAATATATTCTCTAGTCCGTTGAGGGCCACTTGTACCGTTTTTGCATCCGTCAATGTTAACAAATCGCACAATGGCGGTATACAACCTTGCTCCACAAGGTATCTACAATTTCAAAGAAGTACATTGTTTCGAATTAATCAATTGAAACGAAATATTGGTTGAATACTTTTTACATGGTTCAAACTTTATGAGCATTTTGGAAAATAATAAGTTATGACTGGATTCTATCAATATAATTTTGGAATAAACTAAAAATTGCTCTAAACTAAATATCCATTCATATTCATAAAATATGCTCAACACTACCTATCTTCCGATTGCAATATGGTATTTACATGTAAATATTTGTATAAATTTTTTTTCCACATATTAAAAGTTAAAGTATGAAATTGTCGATTTGTACTGAAAAATTAAAGCTTGATTTTTTTACAGATGTAGCATAGGTATTTATTTAATCAAAACATTTAACCTCAGTATCTATACATTGCTGCCATCTAAACGGAAGTTCATTTATGCCTTTACGATAGAAGTCTGAGGATCTATACTGTGTGAAAACATTTTATACTGCCTCCTGGGAAGAAAATTTATTATCACATAGAAAATTGTCCAAACCATGAAAAAATGGTAGTCCATTGGAGCAAGGTCTGGCGTGTGCGGTGGATGACGTACGGTTTCTAACTGCAGCTCCTGTAGAGTTACAACGATTTCTCGTGCAATGTAAGACATTATCATGGAGTAATAATGGTGAAGATCGATTCACGAGTCGGGGCTGTTTCACTGTCAGTGTCGCCATCATTGTTCGAAGCTCGGCACAGTTGACTCCGATTGGCTTCCACAATCTCCTTCAATTCAGTGTTATTCACCTTTGTGGGTGGTCTCCCACATGGTTCGTTCTTCAAGTCGAAGTTTCCATTAATAAAACGTCTTTTTTTTTTTAATGCTGTAGGACAGCAGACAGGCTGACGGCCCGCTTAGAATTTAGCAGTTACCCTCGCCTATAAGTGTTTGCAACGCCAGTGGCATTGCGAACACGCTGCTGTCCCATAAGGGTACAGGAACTTGGATCACTAATGCCGGAACACAACACAAGGTTATTATGGCGGCATACTTAAGATCAAAGGTGGTCGCCATCCAGACGGGTTTAGGGCCCTACCACGTTGCTAGGGTGGGTTGTTTTGTCGCCTTTTACGACAGGCCGACCCCGGCCGCAGAGGTTGGTATTCTTTCTCCGCCCCTGCACGGATAAAACCAAAACCAAAAACGCACGGTGCATTCATTAGCAATCTCCTCTCCAAACGCAGCGTTGATATTGCGAGCCGTTTCTGCCGCGTTAGTTCCGCGCCGGAACTTGTATCCAAAAATGACTCGGAATTTTGAAGTATCCATCTTTCATGTCTAAACTGAATAAAAAAACAATCGAGTCGAAAGTTGCACACAGCACAAATAACTACGAAACCAAGCAGCTGCTTTAGTATCAAACCTTAGTATATTAATTTGGATATAAGTAAGTTGAATGTTTATCGAATTGAATGATCTGGAAAAATCAAGTAACACTAGGACTGTACACATCCTGTACAGAATCTTATAGGTATCATGTGAAAATAGTTTCACTCGAACATCTCACGCCATGAAGGTTTCATGTCAATTCAAATTATCTATTACTATACAAAGGCAATTTCATACTTTAACCCCTATTATATTACTAATTATTAAAACTTTTCAATGGCCCCAGCTTTCTAAAAGCGCCCTGATATGTATCCTGTGTAGAACTGAAGCCCCCGTTGTTCTGTTCATGTAACAACCAATCAGAGCAGAGCACGAAATTGTTGTTATGTATAAATTAAAATAGTACCAACAATATATGTGTACTGTGCTCGCATTTTACTCTGATGACGCCCACTAAGCCCGCAAACACTAATGACACTGTCAACAAAACAATGTTCCTCTGACATGTACATGATAAATGTCGTGGAAAATACCTGATTTGAGTGTGCGTGCCCCCGCTGGTTGCGTTCGTAATAGCCCACGCAGCTTCTTTCCTGGTCTTGAACTCGGCTTGTCGTAATATCTCGATCAACGTCGGGAATATGTTTGCGTCTATCACCGCCTGAATAAAACAATTTGTATTTTCTTATTAAAAAATATTGTATGGTTACTTAAGAGTGTATCTATCCATGCAGGGGCGGAGAAAGAATATTAACCTCTGCGGCCGGGGTCAGCCTGTCGTAAAAGGCGACTAAACAACCCACCCTAGCTACATAGTAGCGCTCCAAGCCCGTCTGGATGGCAACCACCTTTGGTCTTAAGTATGCCGCTATAATAACCTTGTGTTGTGTTCCACCATTAGTGACCCAAGTTCCTGTACCCTTATGGGACAGCAGCGTGTTCGCGATGCCACTAGCGTTACAAACACCCATAGGCGACGGTAACTGTTCAATTCTAAGCGGGCCGAAGTCTGTCTGCTGTCCTACAGCAATAAAAAAAAATCTTTACTTTTCTTATGGTTCATGTTACATTACCATTCTAGACGGCGTGTTTTTATTATTATTGCATACACAGTTGGCGCTCGGTCACAAATAAGAAAAGTACGTTTTAAATAACTTTTTAGGCGAGTCACTGCGACCTGGAGAAGGTCAGTTATTTAATAGTGTATGTTTATCACCTGTATTTGGCTGGCGTTGCCAGCAGTAATGTTGGAAAGGGTCCAGCAGGCCTCTTTGCGCAGGGTCTCTGCGGGCGCTCGCAACAGTGCATGCAGATGCGGCAGCGGCTGACAGTTGAGCACGGCCTGCGTTTGCGCATCGTTGCCTGTCACGATGTTCCCTACCGCCCTAAGTGCTGCAGACACCACCGTTGATTTGTTGTGCCTAATATTATAAATCATGTTAATACTCTTCCAAATATAATTTGTGAACCTTTTTTATCCCCGAGAAAACTATGCGTCTGTGCCGCAACAGCACTTTGGGGAACATCCAACGCGGGGGTGTGGAGTACGCTTTACTAACCTACTGCGATCACTCACCTGCCCAGCCCTCTTAGTGCCGAGAGTCGATATATCGCCCCCCGGTGCAATGGCGAAAAGTGCCACAGCTGATAATTTGGCTTGCATTTTGTCGCACTTTACTATTCGCTTTACTAGATATCTCTGAATCTAAACAAATTTATAATACTTTACAAATAACATGTGGATCCATAAGGCCCGGGACTGAGGGAATGACACACAGATGGCGTTGCCAACAAAAGTTTCTTAAGATTTTTCATGAGTACCAACCTTCAAAAGATACCTGTCAAAATTTCATGACATTCTGACATTAAGTCCGCGAGTTACAGTGATTTAAGTGACGCGAGTCTTGATATTCTCAAAACAATGGATTCGAAACAATTTCGTGTGTTGATTTATCATTGCTTTTTGATGAAAAACAGCTTCTAACAACCACTCACATTAGGAGCTCAACAAGTCGCCTGCACACTCCAGCATCGATGACTGCTTGAATCTTCTCATTGGGTCCATCCGACAAGTGGGAAAGCGCCCAACATGCGTCACTTAGTACATCAGCATCCGTGTGATGTAATAATCTGGCTAGAACTGGAATACCTGAAATAAGAAACCTACTGTAATTTCTTATGTCTATGATTAGGGCTTAGACATTATGTTTGCATATCCAGATGTGTGTATGACATATAACTTACCTGGTGCCACAGCTTCGAAGTTTGTGGGCGGATTTTTACCTCTGCACAAATTTGATAAAGTCCAAACAGCGTTTTTCGTCATAGATAACCTTGTATATTTGTTTAATAACCTGAAATATAACAAAATATTTAAGCTTTATTGCTTTTAGTTTAGTTTTATTGATGTTTCAGCTACATTTCAATAGCCAATTTCTCTGATTGAAGTTGAACAGGAAAAAATAAGGGGAAATTAATTTAAAATAGTTTAGGTTGAAAATTACCTCCCACCCACTTCAGAATATTATCGAAAACCTTGTCAACTTATTAATGAAACAAAAGTAACTTTCATTAATAAAATTTAAATTTCCTATCAAAGTATAATGTTCTAATATTTTAATCAATTGCGGAATGTTACCAAATATAAATCCAGGTATAAATAAAATCCATTACCCAGGCCTGGTGCCATAGCTTTATTATTCAAACTTCTAGAACCTTCTGACTCACACAAATTACAACTAGGACAGAACCAACTATTGGTAGTTAGTATGTTTGTGAAGATCAAACCCACAAATCTAAACACAATCATGTACCCACCAAATTCTCTTTGGTCGTTCCTTCATGACTGAAGATCGTGATCGCTATATGATGCGGTCACACAAGAATGAAAAAAATCTCTCCAATGGTACCTATCTGTCGCCATCATCACTACATCCTGGACCCCAAAGCACTCCTTCCCCTTATTTGGTCTACCGACCAAACTATCCATGTCTTAATTTTCACTTCAAAGTGATGTTATTACGTTGTGAAATTATTACATATTTTTCATGTTGTCATTTTTATTATGCTCAGTCATATGATGTTAAAAATAAATATTATAATCTTACTCTAATAAAGGTGGCAGAATTCCTGCAGCAAGTACTGTGTCTCGACATCTTGCAGAATCTCCAGCTACATTGCCCAAAGCCCATACTGCTTGCTCACACACATCGTCACTAGCACCGCCTGCTAAAAGGCTCACAAGAACTTCGACTGCCCCACATTCAATGACCACACGGGTTTGCTCAGAGGAACCCGATGCTATATTTGTCAATGCCCAGGCCGCTTCAAACTAAAGAAAAAATGCAATAAGTTTTAATAATCAGTCGTGTGATCATGTACCATTATATACATCCAAAAGAATAAGAAATAAGAGAAAAAGTGGAAAGTTTGATAAGAATGTTTTTTGTAGTGTGAGGCCTGTGGACCTTGTGGGCTTGATTTCCATCTTGAGTCTTAGTATTTATGTATATATTAATAAGTAAACATTATTTAAGTAGTATATAGTGGTCTAGTACCCATGACACAAGTGCTTTGGTATCAGTTGGCATTGTGTGAATTTTTATAGCATATTTTATTATTAGAACTAAGAAACAGGTTGCAAGATTATATCTAACAAATTTCAGGATCTAACAAAATAATATAATTTGTAGATATGGAAAATTGAGATAATATACAGAAATCAGTCCTTATACTAAAAAAGAATTCATTATATCATATTCAGAATGCATCTTGTGGAAGATAATTAAACACGCTGGCTTCCTGAAGCATGTTTTTAGTAACAGTCACACTTCTGAATCAAGAGGAGTAAATTGTAATGTTTACCTGTAAGGTGGGATTAGAACTTTTTGTTAGAAATTCCACAAACTTGGGAACAATACCAGTCCTTATAACTTCATCGATAGGCGGATTAGGTTCTTGACTAAGAAGCTTACGGAACTTCTGTGTGGCAATCACTTGTTCCTGTGGATTGTCACTATATAAGGCTGCCACCATTGCTGGAGTTATGTCATCGGAGGGGAGTATATTGATATCATCCTGAAAGATGCAATAATAATAATAATAACAATTTAATTCATTAATCAATCATTTTCATCTTTATGTCTTGACAGGATTTAGTATGTTTTGAGTGAAATATATTTGTGTATATACAAAACAATGTGAAAATGAAAAACTCAATGTGTATGAGGAATGGAAGGAATGGAATTTCCATCAAAATAAATATGTATTGTGTGAGTTATTCACTTATACTATGGAATATATACTATAAATGTAACAAATTTTATCAAATTCCATTTAACGATTCTACTGTGACTGAGTACCAAATGTAAACTTTCAGACAAAACAAGCATAGATAAGATCCAAAATTTGACTACAAAGCAAAACACAATGCTTTCTAGCCTCAAATAAAATAATCAGTGGTATCCACTATGTAAAAATCAAAAGTAAATTACTAAGTTACAAAAATATTATACATTCATGGAATCAAAACTTAGGTCCATATAGTATGTAAAATTCTGCAGCATAAGATAGTAATGATGAGGATTTATAAGGTGTCTAACAAGGCTCGTCTGGCTGTGCATGAGGGGGTGTTGGTTCCGACACTCATGTACGGAAGTGAAAGTTGGGTATGGCAGAAGAAACATGAAAGCAGAATAAATGCAGTTGAGATGATGTGCAGTTAAGAAGTATGATAGGAGTCAAACTGAGTGACAGGATAAGAAATAGTGAGATAAAGAAATGTTGTGGTCTGAAAGAAGATGTAGTGACAAAAATTGAGAAAGGTATGCTGAGATGGTTTGGCCATGTCGAGAGAATGAATGAAAGAAGCTGCCCATGTGAGAAGTATGGATTCTCCAAATTTAATCCACAGACTTGCAACGATTGTCCTTGTGCTTTTTTGATAGTTATTGCGAAAGTGAGTCTCACCGGGAACTGCAAATGTTTGAATTCTAATGGCATATCTGTCGGGATCATTGGGATACGAGGCAACAGTACGTCTTCACTAATATTTTATTATCAAATCAAGCTGGCTATGATAAATATGTTCGTAATATAAAGGAAAGAGTTTTTATGCAAAGATGCAAAACTTTTTCGATACATCCATAATATTAAAACATGGATTTTAATTTCACAATTTACATAAATTCTTACGTTCAACTATCACGTCAATAAATGAAATTCATTGGAATGATAGTGGCGCCATCTCAAAGATTGGTCATACCAACTCCGAAACCTTTGTGGGCTCATGCACAACACTTTGCTGAAGATCATGACATGATCAAATGCATAGTTTACGATTCTATAAAGGACATACAGACAAACATTCATTTTTATAGATATAGATAGAAGACAAGGACAAACATAAATTGCTGAAATAATACAGAATTATCATTATTTAAATTTCATTATTATTAAATGCTATTTGTCCAAACCAAGAACTAAATATAAGGACTACCTTGTGACATAACAGATAACACTCTGGTAAACTTGCACAGGTAACAGGTTCAAATTCCATCTCACATCTGATTGTTAATTAGTATATTAATTATCTAGTATCCATAATACAAATGCCATGCTGTGAGTGATCCCTGTACATTTATTACAAATTACAAGAAGTACAGTGATACATTACAAATCCATCCAAATTACTTAAAAAAAATTGTAAGAATGAAAAATTCCATAATATTAAAAGCATCAATAAAATATGAGAACAATTTTTTTAAGTACCTGAAGTGCAATATCAGGTGCATTAGGTATTGGCAGATTTACATTTCTCCTTTTAAAGAGTTGCTGCTCTCTCTTTTGCTTCCTGAGTTGGACTCCTTCTTCTTCTCTGCGGCGACGAAGCTCGTCAGCACTTAAGCCGACATTCTTGTAACGATGCTTGTGACCATCAGACATTTTCTAAACCATCACACAGTAGCTATTTAATCATATACACAGGGGACATGTAAGATCTACATATCGTCATCTTGTGTAGTGGAATGTTTACATAGCAAAGATAATGATAGCTAAAAAATAATACCACAAAACATATTGTCTAAAACTTTAAACTATTACAAATCCCCTGAAGAGGATTTTATTATTAAAATTTACTAACATCAAACGCAACAACAATGATTTCTCTTAGATTCCATACTGCTAGAGTATTTCGCTACAAGTATATAATAATATATTTTTTATTTAATAGGACAGGAAAATCGCAAATGCGAAAGTAACGTGGTATTAATAGTCAAGGTTTAATGTACTCCACAATTACCAAATATGAACAAACCATATTAACAAAACTTACATTTTGACTAAATAGTAAATAGCAGGAGAGTGAAAACTAAAGAAAATTAACAAATTTAGAGGATATGTATAACAATTCAATCGAAAATATTGAAATTAAAATTATACCAGACAAGCAAAAATTTTAAGCGCCACTTGACACTTGCAAACCGAACGTCAAATTTGACTTACTGATATTTTTTTGCTCATTAGGCTATTGTCAAGTAAATATTATTGTACAATTGTACATTTTGAATTCATATTTATTGTAAAAAATTTATTGATTTAGATATTTTCACTCAACTAAAAAGCTTCATAGAGTATAATTTTGAGGAACTTGTGACATGGTGGCTAGTGTTTATGTACATAATAAATAAATAAAAGTAACTTTGAATTAAGTAGTAGTAGTAGGGTTTTTCTCGAAGAGAAAGGCAATGGAACTAAGCCATACAGCCAGATCTTAAGTTTTATTTTAAAATATCTGTAGCGTGGCGACAGCAGAGTCAAAAAATAGCTAGAGTTAGAGTATTTAATGCTAAGCCCGTAGAGATCACGAAAGTTTTTCAATACTTATAACATTTCGAAGGTCTGCCTAAAACCTGAATGCCAAGTCATAAAAAAAAGGTAAAAAATAATCACCTGTATTTTCTATTTTCATGTGTTTAGTATTTTTTTAAATATATAATTTGAATAAAGCAAAAACATCAGTTTAAAATGAATCTGAAGAGCTTGCTAAATATTAGAAAGTGTTCATTTGCAATGAAAAGATTTATGTGTACTCCACCGGCACCAGGTTCAAGTTCTGCACCAAGTACAGCTCCTGATTCTATGCATAACAGATATCGACCATCAAACATTGAAAAAATAATTTTAGTTTGGACAAAGAAGTACAGAAGTAAAGAAGAAGTTCCGCCATTTGTTTCGTAAGCATTAAGATTACTACTATCTTATATCAAGGTCATCAATAGCATATTGGAAAATTTTGTTCCTACTGTATTCCATGGATTGAGATAATAGCTCAAATTAGGTCATTTAAGTTTTTATTTTTCAAACGGTAATGTTTATTATAATTAATTGTGCTCGTTGATATAATAAGTTACATGTTACTTCATTCTAGGGCAGATATTATTGAGAGATCTCGCAGTGAAGCCAGAATAAAGATCTCCAATATTCTAATCGTGCTGACATGCCTAGCAAGTTTTGGGGCTATACTGGCTGGCAAAGCAGCTGCTAAAAGGGGTGAATCAGTCCATCAGATGAATCTGGACTGGCATAAACAATATCAAGAAGAGCATAAAGCACAAGACGAAACACCTCTAAAGTAATATCTCAATGTTGCAAAACCGTAGAGATTTCAAATTCTAGTTGTATAAAAATGTATATTGTTTGTTAGTAAAGTGATTATGCAATAAAAGATTTTAAATTAACTTCCTTGTATTTATAATAAAACAAAAGAATTGGGTGTATACTAACTTCTATTCACATTATTTACAACAATAAGTTCAGGAATAAAAATATTTATAAATGCAGTCTTCATAAATTAGTAGGCTTGTAGAAAGTTCTACATTTTTCTGTGAATAATTTCATTGTCTTCTCTTTGATTATTTCCTCAACACTCAGTTCAGTTTGTAATAGATGTAACTGAAAAATTCAATAAAATTTACATTATGGAATTAAAATAATTAGTTGAGTGGATGGTAGTAAAAAGTACCTTTCTTTGTTCAGCTTTCAAGTTCTTTAGGACTTCAAAATCATCAGTCTTAGATTCCTTATCTGATTTCAATTGTTTGACCCGATCAGCAGTAGCTACAATACAATTTTTTATAATGTTTTCTCTGTCAGACTGTCCCTTTTCAATTTGAGAATATAAGTCTTGGCAAGAGGCTGAAGCATCTACTTTATTTTTAAATGATTCGGTCGGTAAGGAAGTATTTAATGCGTATACTATCTTGTCATCTAGTACACGCATTTTTTTCAGGATATCCTAAAAATGGAACAATTGAGATTATCGGCATTAATAAATAACATACAAATTAATGATATTAATAAGTTAATTATTTACGTTACCTGAAATTCAAAAAAATCTGGGCAGATCATTGACGGTTCCTTTTAAGAATCTTTTTCTTATATAGAATGAATTAATATATCTATTTTCAATTCACCTTACTTTTAAGGTTATTTCTTTTTTTTAAATCTAACAAAACATTGGCATGGCTAGAGATGGGTAACACTGCGCTGCGTAGCGCAATCGCGCCAACACAGTTCCCTGAGCTGATGTGGTGTTAACTCACTTCTTCAAAATGAGTTGGCGCACTACGCAGGACCGGAAAATTCGAATATAATTTTTATAACCTGCAACTCCGTGAAATGTAAATGGGGTTTTCTAGGTAATCTTTATTTTCTAGATTTCAATTTACTTACTGGTCATAAGGTTTTATTTTGACAGATGGCTGAGTGTGTAAAACAAAACAAATGATTGAATACGTTTACGTTCGAAAATCAAAACGAGTGAACTGTAATCGATTCTGTGGGGAGTACTAGTCATCCCTTTTAAGTTCTGTCGTTTCCATATTTCCCGGCAATTTTGAATTTGGAACTGTTCATTCGAATGTGTTTAAATTTTGAATCTCAAAACAGTTGAAATTAGTATTAGGATTAATGCTATTGTTTAGTCACAGCGTCGATTGGAATCTGTCAGGTCACGTACGAAAATGAATTTTTCTAAGGAAAATGTTCGTGCAATAATTTTCTTCAACTTTAGAAGAGGCCTGACACGGCTTCAGTGTTTTGAAGAGCTAACATCTGTGTTCAGTGATGAAGCCCCATCTCTGCGGATTGTCGGACGCTGGTATTTAGAATTCCAGCGTGGACAAATCTCGCGAAGGACGCCCAAAATCCGCCTTCACTGAAGATAACATCATTACTGTGAGACAACTAATTCTCGAAGATCGTCATGTGACATATTGAGAGATAGAGGCTCTATTAGGCATTTCAGGGACAACCATTCAGCAGATCTGGGATGAAGCGCTTGGTGTGAGAAAGCTAGTTTGCCGTTGGATACCGCATCTGCTTTCCGACGACCACAAGGCGGCCCGCGTCAGATGGTGTAAGAAAACTCTGCAAAGGTTCAACCGAGGAGAGTCAAATCACGTCTACGATTTCATTAGTGGTGACGAATCTTGGATCTATGCCTACGATCCTGATTCCAGACAACAATCTACAATCTGGGTATTTCAAGACGAGCCAAAGCCGACTAAAGTTGTTCGTTCTCGAAGCACTTCAAAAAAGATGGTGGCCAAGTTCGTTGGAAAAACCGGTCATGTTACGACTATTGCATTTGAAGATTGTAGAACGGTTAACGCAGAGTGGTATACCACAGTTTGTTTACCACAAGTCATCGCCGAACTTCGAAAATCTAACTTAAAGCGACGTATTATCCTGCACCACGACAACGCAAGCTCACACAGCGCTCGTCAAACGATTGAGTATTTGAAGCAGGAAAAAGTAGAAACTCTTGACCATCCTCCATACAGTCCTGACCTAAGCCCTGACGATTTCTTTACATTTCCTAAAATTAAGAAAAGTCTTCGTGGTCAAAGGTTCCAGTCCGGTAAAGAAACAGTCGACACTTTCAAGTCAGCCATTTTGAACACCCCCACTTTAGAGTGGAATAAATGTTATAATAACTGGTTTGAGCGAATGGAAAAGTGTATTAAGCTACGTGGTGAATACTTTGAAAACAATAAAAAGTATATAGTACTTTATATAGTATTTATATTGGTTCTAGTTGTGTTTTTTTCTTCAAACGACAAAACTTAAAAGGCATGCCTCGTAGTTGAAAGAAAACCATGGTTGATTTATTTTTATTTATTTGTTATTAAGTGTGTTTTAGTGTACAAAAGTGTTGTTATTTTGTATTACAAAGACAACAATTCATTGAAATACATAAATTTTGGACATGCTTAGAGTGTCAAGCGACTTGCCATGCAAACCTGCTTCTCTGGATGAGTACTCTCCACATAATCCAAAACCTTGACGGAGAAACAGAATATTACCATAACATATAACGCAGTTTGCGCGCTGTTTGTGCCAAAAACCTGTGAGCGCGGCGTGCAGATGGCGCGCATTTCGTTGCTCACTTGGCGTGTTTTCATTTTGTTGCTCCATGGCGTAATTTTGAGTTAACTCAATGAGCCGGCGCAGTTAACTGCGCCTGAGTTACTGAGTTAACGCAAGGATTTTCGCTGAGTTACCCACGTCTAGCTATGGCTGCTATGGCTTACAAAGTTACAATTAGATTGATTATTATATATAATATATTAAATTTTATCTAATTTTGATTTTACTTGAATTAGATTTTAACCTTAACGAGAAAACAAAAAATATATTGAATTGTTTTACTAACACTATGAGCAAAGACCAGGGTGATGATGGTGGATCGTGCCGGAACACTAACCAATGTCACCTGCAACATTCCGGGCATCAACGTGGTCGACCACTATATTTACCTTGGCTCCCAAATTTGCAACGATGGCAGCTGCGTCCCTGAGATAAAAAGGCGCATCGGGATGGCTAAAGACGCTATGACCCGTTTGAACGTCATTTGGAAGAAGAGAGGAATAAGTATCAAAACCAAGATGCGGTTGATCCGAGCGCTGGTGTTCCCTATTTTCCTCTATGGCGTGGAAACGTGGACGATCTTAGCCCGAGAACGACAAAGGATAGATGCATTCGAGATGTGGTGCTGGAGGCGTTTACTCCGAATACCCTGGACCGCAAAACGCACCAATGTATCTATCTTGAGTCAACTCAAAATAAAAACCCGATTGTCGACCATATGCCAACAACGCATCCTTACGTATTTCGGACACACAATGCGCAGAGGCGATGAGAGTCTTGAAAAGCTGATAGTCGTTGGTAACACCGAAGGCAAAAGATCGCGTGGTCTTTCACCAACGAGATGGACCGATCAAGTGAAAGACTCATCGTCCTCTAAATTGTATGCGGTCGTGAAAGACGCGCTGGATAGGAACCGGTGGAGGCAGATCATCCGCTCCAGATGTCAACCCGATGCTGACCACGATCCTCAGACATGAGGGACCGACTAGAGAGAGACTAACACTATATTCCGATATGCTTTTATTTGTAAACGGTATGTACCTAATTCATAGGTTAATTCCCTTCATTAAAATATACAATTTTTTTCTACATTATTCTAGTTAAATCATTCTGTACTTCCTCCTAGGTAACATTTCGGTTTCGAGACCAATATTTCTATGGCTTGAAATACGTTACGCAATTTAGTCGTCCCTTTATAAAATAAGTTAGTCATAAATGGATTCGTTGCTGGCTAGAATACTAATCCATCATGATAAGGTATCAGATAAGGTATCGGGTATCTCAATAAGGTATCAATTAGAATCAAATACCCAATCACTAAATTATAATCATATTAGCTCCATTTTGTTATGGCATTGACCGTTTACGTTATATCAAAATATTTTACTAGTACAATTATGGATGTAAAAAAAAATTGTACAATACATTCGTCCCGTTAATTTACAAAAGATGGTGTCTCTGAAATTTATGAGACTTTTATTTATAAGAAAAACCCATTTGAAATGATGTTTACATATATTTAAAATATTAAATATAAACGGTACTCTAATAAATATATTATTACTTGTTCCGTAATAATTTCTCCATTGTAGAATTCGTATTATTTTGTACAAAAAATAATTTTACGCGAAGAATTTACTCATACATGGTTATTAGTAAATTAAAAACTACTTATTGGTTGTTTTCCAATTACAGAGCATAATGCGACTCAGTGGCGCACAATGGCGAATTATGCTTACGGTTAATTGGAAGGTGAATTAGTTTTCAAATGTACCAGCTGACTGCACCATCCATACTTATATTTTATAACACAGTTTGAATTAACTTCAATTATTTCCAAAAAAAAAACTACGACGAAACGAAAGCTTTAAAATTTTTTCAACAATAAACAATATATATATATATATATATATATATATATATATATATATATATATATATATATATATATATATATATATATATATATATATATATATATATATATATATATATATATATATATATATATATATATATATATATATATATATATATATATATATATATATATATATATATATATATATATATATATATATATACAGGGTGACTTTGCCTCACCCGTCCAAATTTTTTTTACGCACTAAGCATCATTTATGGAACCCATTTTTGCAAAAAAAATTGTATGTAAAATTTTCAAAATAAAATATTTCATCCCAAGGAAAATGTTTAGTAACTTGGTTGCTCATTCAATCGTGCAAATAATCATATGTTCCAAGGTTCGTACATTGACCTTTATTACCTAACTCCTCCTCGGTATTGTAAACGAGAAGAAATGTACCTTAAGTACGCGTACAAATAGTCGAGACTGTGTTGCCCGCCGTGCGGGACACGTGTCAACACGTCTTCGTAAGAATGCGCTAGGGTTGTACCTATGATGATTATTGTAATAAAACGAATGTTGCGATTCAACCATATTTTTTATTATTCAATCAAATGTTTAAGTTTTATCCGTGCAGGGGCGCGGAAAGAATACTAACCTCTGTGGCCGGGGGCGGCCTGTCGTAAAAGGCAACAAAACAACCCACCCTAGCTACGTGGTAGGGTCGCAAGCCCATCTGGATGGCGACCACCTTTGGTCTTAAGTATGCCGCCATAATAACCTTGTGTTGTGTTCCGGCATTAGTGACCCAAGTTTTTTAGTGGGTACACCTTTCCCGGAGTCCCACATATCCCTCGGTCCCCCCGGGCCGGGGAACCCGTCAAGAGAGGTTTTTCCCTGAGAACAAAAAAAAAAAGAAAATGGTGCTACCAGGCCGATTCATTAAGACGTTGTCAAAATTATTTAAAAATACTTTTTCTAAACGTTTCAGGTGGGACTTTTAGCCCACCATAAAAATATGAATCTTTATTATAGGCTTTAAAATGAGTGTACAGTGTAGTTTCGTCAACATTCGGTTTCTACTGTAACAAATCATTGAAGCTAGTGAAGTTATGTTTTTTACTATGTACATTTATAAATAAAGACCCTGATTTATTTTTTAGTTTGGCAGCCCTATGTCGGTTGCAGCGTAGCGGTGCGTGTGTGCGGGGAATTACGGCGTGCGAAATACGGCTGGCGCCGCTGCCGTAAATAATTAATTAATAATCAGTCGGCCGCGTGTTTTGGCGTTGGTGCATTGTGTTTACAGTTCGTTCTCTCGTGACGTCGACAGTGCAAAAATACGGAATACGGTAATCGTTGGGTCGGTCGTGGTGGTCCCGTCCCATGGCCGCCTCGATCACCGGATTTAACACCATTGGACTTTTATTTGTGGGGTGAAATTAAAAGACACGTGTATGTGGAAGAGGTCCAAAGCCTCGCGAACTTAAAAACTAAAATAGAGCGAGCGTTTGAAGATGTGCGTAATGACACTCTAGTGCTTAGAAAGGTAAAGGAAAATGTTCAAAAACGAGCTAGACTTTGCTTAGAGACAAACGGACTGCATTTTGAACATTTATTAAAATACGTGTAAAGCAGTAATGGTAAGTTAACCTCTAATTGATTTTTTACTAATTATTGTACATATCACTAAAGATTTACGTAATTTTTTACTTATTACAAACGCGCCCTTTAACTGAAATTTTTGTATTTCGTATTTTTTGTATTTTTGTACCGATGGAGAGGTCATTGACACTTGTCGACTGTAGGTGTCAAGTATAAATTGCGAGTTCTTGTGATAACTTTGTGATGCTGATTACTTAACATTTTTGTACTATGTGATACTAAACTAAAATACATGTTTCTCATAACTTTTACTAAAGATTCTTCTGTGTGAATTTGGACGGGTGAGGTAAAGTCACCCTGTATATATATATATATATATATATATATATATATATATATATATATATATATATATATATATATATATATATATATATATATATGTGTGTGGTTGCCTGTAAGAGATCGCTCTGTAGCGATAAGGCCGCCCATTGTAAGTCAAGTATAAATTGATTATGTAAATAAGTTTCATTGTTTTTGTAAAGTTATGAGAAACATGTATTTTAGTTTAGTATCACATAGTACAAAAATGTTGAGTAATCAGCATCACAAAGTCATCCAAAGAACTCGCAATTTACATAATACGTCGCGAGAGTGTCAATGACCTCTCCATCGGTACCGCAAAAGACTGGCAATGACCTAGTACGAGGCCGAGAACGGCGGTCATTGCATCTGTGCGAGTGAATACGCCTTACTCACTTACGGTATACGGGAGTGATAGAGACAGGTAATAACAGGTTAACGTACGAAATTTGCACCATATGACTATTTTGTACGATTGAATTAGTGACCATATTTTACTTGGAATGAAATATTTTACGGTGAAAATTTGACATACAATTTTTTTTGCAAAAATAGGTACCATAAATGATGTTTACTGCGTAAAAAAAATTTGGACGGTTTTTTCAGTCACCTGTATATATTTAGACATGGGTAACTCAGCGAAAATCCTTGCGTTAACTCAATAACTCATGTTGCACGCAGGGATACCAGCAATTTGGAACGCCTTGTGGTGACCGGTAAAATCGAGGGAAAAAGGCCTAGGGGTAGAAGTCCCAAACGATGGTCGGACCAAATAGCGGATGAGCTGAAAATACCTGTCAGCGACGCACTCCACCAAGCTACAGAACGGGATCGATGGAGACAGCTAGTTGACGGAATCAAATGGAGTCACGATCCTCAGCTATGAGGGACCGATTGAAGAGAGAGAGAACTCAATAACTCAGGCGCAGTTATTGAGTTGAAATATATTTGTGAAAAGCATTTCCAAAGTAAAGATTTCAAGAAGAAAAAAACTCAACTGAAGAAAACTGCTATTCAGAGTCTGGAAATCTCCATTTCCCCTACATTGTATTGCTAGATATCAATCATTGCCAGCCAGTAGAACTGATAATGTGCAGCTCTCATGCAGTGGTGAGATATTTATTGATTTGTAAAGCACATCCTGATTTCTCGATATATTACTTTGCTATTATGATATAATTTATGTTTACAGAATTATCATCACTCATACAGAAGGAACATAACTACCACCAAGCTTTTTTGTGTGAACCAAGTTAGTTTATTTTTGTTGTCAATATATTTCATGTCTTTATGATGCACGGCCTTTCAATGATATTATGTCGTTTTAATGTTACAGAACCTTCAACATCAACCTCACAAACAGACATAATACTGGAAACGGATTGTTGTACAGGATTAAACAGGATCGATTGGCATCAAGAAAAAATATGAAAAATGGTTATTTTCTTGCTGACCGTAACTTTTTTGGAAAATCTGTGAATGGGGATCAAAATTCCATAAAAAATTATGGATAGTGTCCTGAGACCATTTTCGTATAGCTGCAACGGAACGGATAAGGTACTTTCCCTCACTGCCCCACTAAAAGTTTCCACTCCATTTATATGAATGTTCTTGAATTAATTAAATAAGCCTTTTTTCCTTAATAAAATTCAATTTACAATCGTATTACTATTTGAAAGCATATAATTTAACTTTCTTTCTTTCATTATAATATAATTATAAGATTATGTCTGGACTTCTAAAGAGATTTTTACTTCTGAGTTTGTTTCGGCCTTTCTTATCAGAGTAGTCAGATAGGAAACGCCGACCTCATCTAGTTCTAAAAAAATATTATTGACGTGTAAGTGTTTGTAAAACCTATTTATAAAAATAAAATTATCAATAGCATGGGTAATTGTTTAAGTCCTTGTAAATAAATGTTTTAAAACAATCTGAGTTTAAATATTCTTTTATTTATTTATTTCCTGAAATCCCAGAATTTTGTAGTCGATATCGATAAGTTTTCGCTAGTCACCACAGCCCATCACTAATAATGACATTATGGACATTATGTTGGCAGTAATCAGTTTGTATTACGCCTAAGTTCCGTTAGGTTGGTATTAGACTAGAGAGCACATTTCATACATCGTTTTTTTGTACGGCACTTCCGTCTCTTAAACGTAGTGTTTGTGCTGTAATTGGAAAATGGAAAACATGCATTTTTAGTATTAATTGAATGGTTTTGGCACTGATTTTTCCAAACTACTTGGTCAACTTGTACTGGCGGTATTTATAGTGGCAACTATTGTAAATGTCACTGTCAATGTCTTTATTTTGTCAATGGCGAATAACGAATATTGTTTGACGTTTTTGTAAAGTACTATTTCCTTTTCGTTTCTACAAGTCAAAATGAAGTACGTTTTGGTTGATATTTCTATTTTAATTTATAAAAATTTTAGTGATCAGCCATATTTCTGTGATTGTAATGTGGGCTGAATTATGTGATGTGCAATTTGTAATGAATGTGTAATATATTTTCAGGATCGGTCTTTGCGCCTACAGTGGTTACAAGATCTATCCTGGCCATGGCAAAACCATGGTTAAAGTGGATGGGAAAGTGAGTTTAATTACATTTACTATAATATTATCCCTAAACGTTGATATCTTAAGTCTTTTCTTACAATAATTGCTTTCTGTATGATAAATATCGAAATGAGAAGCCTAAAAAATAGAGGTTATAATTAAAGACAAAATTTGTTAATTATTTTCTACAGGTTACCTATAGTTTTTCAGTCACTGATAGTATTAAAGGATTGTTTTGTTTCAGACCTTCACATTCTTAAATTCTAAATGTGAAGCGGCCCACTTAATGAGGAGGAATCCTCGTAAAGTAACATGGACTGTTTTGTACAGGTAATTAGTATGTTTGAATTCCTTATACCTACTTACATTTTAAAATTAAAACAAGGAAGAAAGTATAGAAATTACTGTATATCAAAAAATTAATCAACAGTACTAACAATTTTTTTTTTTGCTATTCATAACTCCTAAATTTAAATATATAAAAAGTTGAAAATTGTTACATTAATTTATTTTATTAATATTATAAATTTATTTTATTAATTTATGTTACGTTAATGTATTTATATATTATAATCATACTATCAAATTATATTTTTTTTAAGAGCAATAAGTTATTTAGCCTAAAATTCTTACAAGTAATATATTTCGTATAAGTATATTATCATTTAAACATGGTAAAATAAATCAAGTGGATTCTACATTTATATATTTATACTTCATAGTTCAAAAAGCTCTAAATTATCTTATTAATAAATAATAATATTAAATAATTATACTAGATAACACATGAGTGATTTCTGAAAATCTCTAACTAGATTGCAATTTTTTGTATGCAATATTGCATTCTAAAAACTACTTTTTTATGTTTATTCTTTGGTTTCAACATTTATATAAAACTTATTTAATATAAATATTATTAACATATTATATTTTTGAGTATTTGATCTGTGTTGTACTTACAGATATATTCTTCAACTAAAAGTGATATCTTGCTTTGTTTAGTTAATAGCTGGCTTAGCTTTATTTAATTGGTTTTAATAATCTCTTTAATTGTGTAAATGTCAAGACATAGTATTGGAATATTGAAAATTCTTTTCCAGTTGTTTATTTACTAATTTTCTAATAGAGATGTAGTTTTATTTAGTGGTAGTCCCCATAATTCTATTAAATTTCATTTTAAGGGTGTCTAGTCTATTTATCAAAACCACCTAACTGTGAGAATGTTTCCTTTTGGTTTTACATTCTTTGAAATTAAATATATACTTGAATAAAAAATGTTTTCCATATAGGCGTAAGTTTAAGAAGGGTCAAGAAGAAGAGCAGGCCAAGAAACGCACTAGGAGGACACAAAAATACCAGAGAGCTATTGTTGGCGCTTCACTCAGTGACATCATGGCCAAGAGGAACATGAAACCTGAAGTCAGGAAAGCACAGAGGGAACAGGCCATTAAGTAAGTTCTAGTAAATATTTTAAAATATTATTCATGAGAACATTTTTTTTTTCTCTAAAGAATCTGGAAATTGTTTTTATTAGTCTTTGGTCTCATTACACAACCTTGCTTTGCATTTCTTAATTTCAGCAAATTAAAAGGATTCAGGGTAATGTTCTCTGAATGGATGCATTATAAGCAATCTTACAAAAATGTTTTTTTTACTGCCAATCTTATGACTATTTTATATTTCTGTTAGATGGATTAGGAACATTTAAGTTTAGGTCATAGGGAGCTTCATTATTATCTTGCTTCTAGGTTTCAATTATAGTTCTCTTATTTTTGTTCAATTCAAAACAAAGCAATTGTATTGTTATGATTACAATTGCTTAATATTGTACATTGTTACATAAGATGATGAAAACATCAACTAATTGGATTAGTTTCATTGTACATTGATTATAATGTGTCAATTGTAATATGTACTAACATATTGCACTTGTAATGTTTTACTCTCTTCAATGTTTGTAATATATAGAAAGAAAGAAATACTTGCGATATTTAATTAGATTAACTCTTGACTTTGATTAGCCATAATAATTTATTTACATAAAAGGCTAAAAAGATTCATAGCAATGAAAATAGAACGTTTTGCTGCTGGTTTTACCTTAAACCATGGCCAGACATATTTTATCAACCAAACATCAGACATGAATTCCTCAACATTAGCTTGAGCTAATAATTAGTACTGTACATATTGATTGAAAGTTTTAGCTGCCCATTTCACAATGCAGTACATTTTAGACCTAAACAAGTAGGCTTAGTAGTAGTAGGCTTAAATAAACGTTTATATGCTGTACTTGTTTTTTTCACAGTCCTACCCTCCCTCCTCTATTGGGTAGTGCTTCAAGTACTGCATCTAACATTATTTTTCAAATTAAATTGCTTTTATTGCACCAAAAATTATGACGGTGAAACTTAAATACTGCAAATGAAAATGCTTGGCATAAAATATTTGAAGAGTTTTTGATAATTAGAAACATGTAGAAATATAGATTAATTTAATGGACGACCTCTCTCTGTGGTTTGACTACTAACAAATAGGCTTGTGAGATCATGGGTTCAATGACCGTTTCATGTCTTGGTGCTTATGTATAATATGTATTGTTTACAAAAGAAAAGTATATAAGTAGTTTGATGTACTAGACTAATCTAGTACCCATAATACAAATGCTATGCTAGATGGCTCTGTGTTAATTGTCACAATATATTTAGCTATCTGTTATTTAAACTATTTGAGCATTTGAAGTTCAGAAAACCACATTGAAAATTTTTCTCATAATATATAAAAACTTGATGAAATCATATATTTCATAATTACAGGGCTGCTAAGGAACAAAAGAAGTCAACCAAGGCCGCCAAGAAGACCACAGCTCCTCCAACAAAAGCTAAGTCGCAACCAAAAGCAAAGGCTGCGAAAGTCAGTCAAAAGGCTGCCCCAAGAGTAGGAGGAAAACGATAAGAACCTACAATAAATAAGACTATAAAAACCTAGATCATGTTTTATTTTGTTTGTAAAATGGTTCCCAATATTTACACATAACTTTTTTCAATATACCAACTTTTGAAGTAATAGATAATTTTTCTTTTAATGCTGTAGGACAGCAGACAGGCTGACGGCCGCTTAGAATTTAGCAGTTACCGTCGCCTATGGGTGTGTGCAACGCCAGTGACATCGCGAACACGCTGCTGTCCTCTAAGGGGTACAGGAATGCCGGAACACAACACAAGGTTATTATGGCGGCATACTTAGGACCAAAGGTGGTCGCCATCCAAACGGGCTTGAGGCCCTACCACGTAGCTAGGGTCGGTTGTTTTGTCACGAGTATGCCACCACAAAACTTGTATTCAGGCATTTGTGACCCAAGTTCCTGTACGCTACGTTCACACGGCATCGTGTGTTTCTCTACCGAATCGGTTTTTTGCAGGATTCGGTTGGCAACACAACACAGTATTTCAATACATGAGTTCACACATGCATTCAGGTTCAAGACACGGCAAAGAAACCGAATCTTGCTGAAGTTGACATCCGATTTGGCGATTACAAACCGATCAGGCTGTACCTACTGCAAAACGAAGGATCCGGTGCAGTTGCATAGCGCATTCAATACATGCGTTCATAAATACTTTATAAACAGGTGTAGATTCGGTTATTTGCCGGATCTTGAAACCGAATACATGTCTCTAATTTTTCTTCAGGTCTAATGCTTTTCCTCATATTAGCTCTTGTTGGGTTGAGTGCTGACATGGGACTTACAGTGTACTGATCTGTTTATAACTAGCTAGTTGAGAACGAAGAGCTACAGTGTTGAAGTATGCCACATTGGTAATAAATAGGTACTACATTGATCAAAAAGTTCCCGAACTGACATATAGATGGCGCCACTTAAGCAAAATATATTATCCTTTATAGGGTATGTGTCAAAATTTCATGACAATTGAACCACTTGTTCTCAAGTTATTGTTGCTATGAAAGAATTTCGTGTGTTCATCAAGCATTGTTTTTTGATCGGAAAATAAATAGAGATGTGTAACACTGCGCTGCGCCGCGCAATTGCGCCAATTCAGTTCACTGCGGTGGATGTGTTAACTCACTTCTCCAAAATGCATTGGCGAACAGCGCAGGACCGGGAAATTCGAATATCATTTTTATAAACTGCAACTCCGTGAAATGTAAACGGTTCTAGAATTCACTTTACGTACTGGCCATAGGGTTTTATTTCGACAGATGACTGAGTTGACACTTTGACAGCTGTGTGTAAAACAAATGACGGAGTTTTTTGTTGCGCCATGTAGACATGGGTAACTCAGCGAAAATCCTTGCGTTAACTCAGTAACTCATTCGCCGTTAACTGCGCCGGCTCACTGAGTTAACACAAACTTACGCCTGGCGCAACAAAATAAAAACACGCCGAGTGAGCAACGAAATGCATGACCTGCATGCCGCGCTCACAGGTTCTTGGCACAAACAGCGCGCAAACTACGTTGGCTCATTGTTCACCTATCGATATCGAATGAGTGAAAGAATCTCTGCTCATCATATCGGGCATGATGAGCAGAGATGGGCGTTTTCGTTAAATTTTGTCATTGATGCGCATCGTTAATTAGTAAACCGCATCCGATGCCGGAATCGCTATTTCTGGCGTCGATTCGATTGTGTTATTTGCCAAAATTTGCTGTCGGCTAGTGTCTGCGTATAGATATTAGATACTCGGTAACGGTGCTATAATGATAACATTTGATGCTTATTGTATAGTATCATGGCTACATCAGTACCATGTGAAAGAATATTTTCACATGCTGGCCAAATTATAAATGAAAAACAAGAAATCCAAAACGAAAAATTCATTTTGAAGTGAGTTAACACATTGACATCAGCTCAGTGAACTGAGTTGGAGCAATTGCGCTACGCCACGCAGTGTTACACATATCTAGCGCCATGGCGCAATTTTGAGTTAACTTATGTTACTGAGTTGATTTGATTTTGAGTTAAAACACAATACACATCTTCCTATCCTAATTATCGGATAAAATCGGACATGTATTGTGCAACAGGTACTAACTTTATTATTATTACAAGATCGGATGATCCGACCATCCTTTTCCTAAAATAGGATCCTAAATCGGAAGGTGTATAGAATAGAACAGTCGTCCGATTAAACGTCATTCACACATAATCAGCGTCTTCAAGTTTCAAAACAGAGCGCCAATGTATAAAAATACGTAGGTTTAGTACTCTACCAAAAAATTGCAGAAAACCTCCAGCTCTGAAGTGTAGCTTCGGATATAAATGAAATTAAACACTATAAGAAGTGTGATCCAAAAATTTCAGATTAATAGCCACAATTGAATCTCTTGCTGGATTCACGAGACCTTATGAAAGAAATTTTATTCTTACATGGCGTATCATGCATGATCACATTGCCTTCTCTTATTTTCCTTTTTCATATCTGATGATATACTGGCAATACTGTTTGTTACAAATATCTTTAGGCGTAGGGAACCCCTTACTGGCTGGGCTGTTCTACTAAAGTCCTTAAATGAGAAATTTGAATCTTAGTAGTACAACTTCATAAGTATTTTCTTTAAATTGTTTTTTTATTTAATTACTGTCCATTCAATTGTTTATGGACTGTTCTAGAGTCAGAAAGCATACAAAACCATTTAATCTTCTAATTAAACTTACAACTACCAAATGCACATGCACATTGAAGTAAGCAAATGTTGCTATTCAGATTGAAAATAAAAAATAGGTTAAATAAGAAGATGAGCTATTTTGATAACCATTTATTATATATTACATTGTGTCCCTAAACACATACATCTCCTGCAATTAACTGATTTACAATAAATTATGCACTAATTGGATCTCTAAATGACAAGACATTACAATTCATTCAGACCATTCAAAATTCTTTCTAGGCATTCTTAGCAAGGGTTTCAGCCTTGGCAACAACTTCTTCAATGGGTCCAACCATATAAAATGCAACTTCAGGTAAGTGATCATATTCTCCCTGCAGGATTTTAGAGAATCCCTTGATGGTCTCTTCAAGGGGAACAAGTTTGCCAGCATGACCAGTGAAGACCTCAGCCACTTGGAAAGGCTGGGACAGGAACCTCTGGATTTTACGGGCACGAGCAACAGTCAGCTTGTCCTCTTCAGACAACTCATCCATACCCAGGATAGCAATGATGTCCTGAAGAGATTTGTAGTCTTGCAGAATTTTCTGAACGCCACGTGCCACATTGTAGTGCTCGGCGCCAATGATGTTAGGGTCCATAATACGAGATGTAGAGTCAAGAGGATCCACAGCAGGGTAAATGCCCAGCTCAGCAATAGCTCGGGACAGTACAGTGGTGGCATCCAAGTGGGCAAAAGTGGTGGCTGGGGCAGGGTCAGTCAAGTCATCAGCAGGCACATAGATAGCCTGAACAGAGGTGATGGAACCCTTCTTGGTGGTGGTAATTCTTTCCTGCATGGTACCCATGTCAGTGGCCAGGGTTGGCTGGTAGCCCACAGCAGATGGGATACGACCCAGCAACGCAGATACCTCCGAACCTGCCTGAGTGAATCTGAAGATGTTGTCAATGAAGAGCAGCACATCCTGGCCCTCTTGGTCACGGAAATACTCAGCCACAGTCAGTCCAGTGAGGGCAACACGGGCACGGGCACCTGGGGGCTCATTCATCTGGCCGTACACAAGGGCCACCTTGGAGGTCTTGTCCTTCAGAGAGATTACACCAGACTCAATCATCTCATGGTACAAGTCATTGCCCTCACGGGTGCGCTCTCCCACTCCAGCAAAGACGGAGTAACCACCATGGGCCTTGGCGACATTGTTGATCAGCTCCATGATAAGTACAGTCTTACCGACACCGGCGCCGCCGAAAAGTCCGATCTTACCTCCCTTAGCGTATGGGGCGAGAAGGTCGACGACCTTGATGCCTGTTACAAGAATCTCCTGCTGTACAGACATGTCCACGAACTCGGGAGCTTCGGCATGGATGGAAGCAGTCTTGTCAGTGGGAATGGGGCCGCGTTCGTCGATGGGCTCGCCGATTACGTTCATAATACGGCCAAGGGTCTCTGCGCCTACGGGAATACGGATGGGAGATCCGGAGTCCAATACAGGCTGTCCGCGGACGAGACCTTCGGTACCGTCCATGGCAATGGTTCGTACCGTGTTTTCTCCCAAGTGCTGGGCCACCTCCAGTACCAGCCTGGGTGAACGGTTTTGAACCTCGAGGGCATTAAGAATGCGTGGTAGGTTGTCCTCAAACTGAACATCTACAACGGCACCAATAACAGCAACCACCTTACCTTGCGCTTTACCCGATGTTTTGGCCGCATAATCACGTTTGTTCACTAAAGCACCAGTAATCGCAGGTGTTTTTTCTGCGGTATTATTGACTACCGTCTTTGGGATCAGACGGCCTGCTCTGCAGACGGAAGAAAACATTTTCGTTTTTTAAATTCGATCGAAGAAATACAAAGTAGTATGTCGAGAAGTTCACTCACAAAGTCAAAAAAATTTACGTAACAATTCGATGGAAATGGTTGGTTAGGGGAAGAGGGGTGTACGGTGTATAGTGTAGTAGTGATGGATTCGAGTTGATTTTCACTCGAGTGGCTCGAGTAGTTATTATATTACTCGCACTCAAGTAAAATTTTTGACAACTCGAGTTGACTCGTACCACTCGAGTGATTTATACCATAGATATAGAATACTAATAGATTGGTTATGCGGAAAAGAGATAATACGAGTATACGTGTGTTAGAGCGCGACAGATAAACGAGATCAAACACCGACACGCTATCGGCCTGGCGCCCGTCGAGGTCGAAATATTATTGTTGTTATTTTTTGGGAATCTTGAGTATTTTGTTGTAGTTTATTAATTTTATTAAGTGTGTTTTATCATGGTGACGTGTGCAGTACCTGGATGTAACGCTTCCAAGAAAGAAAATTCACAAAATCTTTCATTTCACACGTAAATAAACAATGCCATATTTGCCTCTAAATAAGCTTTGTTCCAATGCGATATCGTATATTTTATATATCAAGCGGTAGGGAATATTATCTCGTTTAGTGTCATTATAAATTATGATGCTTTCGCATCGTATAAAAAGAATTATTAAATACGTGAATTTATGTTGTTTCTAACCTCACATACCTAAAAGTGTGAAGTAACAATGTCAATAAAAATATCGATAATAGTCACAGTGATCAAATAATAATAATCAATTAGTTTTATTAAAAGCATTCTATACTGACTATTTGGCATCTTAATGATGATCATCTTAATTAATATGGTTACAGATTACCACAAAATGCAGACATTCGAGGAAAATGGTTAAAAATGGTGAACAGACCGGATTGGATCCCAAAAAAACATTCAACCATTTGTAGCAGGCATTTTGAAGAAAACTCTTTTGTAAACAGAAGTGCACAAAGAACAAAGGTATATAAATATAAATATCACTCGACTTTTATCTTCACTCGAGTGGCATTCGAGTGAGAAAGTTACCAGTACCGAGTGACTCGAGTGAAAAAAAATCACTCGAGTCCCATCATTATAGTGTAGTGTGACAGTGGGCGATTATGAGATATACTAATGAAATCATTCGATTATGAAGATGTCTCGAAAATCTCGATTATAGCAGGTTAGGTAGTTACTAATTTAGCTAGTAGTCGGAGTTGCAAGTCGATGAATGAGAGAATATGGTCGGTCGACTGGTGCGGCAGCGCGTGTAAGGCGTGTATTATTGGTGTGTGTGAGCGTGGGGAGGGGACAGCACTGTGCGCCCTCTCGCTCTCACGGATATCATCGCAGCAATGTACTACGCTTACGCGCGTCTTGAATAATGTTGTATCAGACTTTAAAATTAATAACACATGTTACAACAACAAAGTGATATATCAATAATCATGACTCACACTAAGAATATTGTTTTCATGATAAGTAAACTGACTGTTAAACGACTACCAAAAAAGCGTCACGTGTCACGTATCACAACACCGGAACACAACAAAACAGACTTTTGTTCTTTGTCAATCATCTAATATGGATATATTAAGATTAAGAATTTAAGCGACACTTTTATTGATTTCATCTTGAGTAAACAACATCCGAGTGTCTGTTTGGGTGTGCAGGGTGGAACTTTTGCCAAGTCGCCGACTTTTACGGGGACCATGCATAATTCACATTCGACAACTACGTCACGAGGGCTTCTAAATATGAAATTCGCAGTGCCAACCGTCTTCGAATGCTCTTGGTACTGCATTCCGTTGCGCTTGAATGCACCTTGCGCACAATATATACAATGCACAGGCACCTTGCGCACAATGCGTCCATCTTCATATATTTTGGTGGTGGCTCACAGTAATCTTCCTCTTGGCAAGTTAGAGGCCTTGAAACTCGCGGCTTCTTTCACAACAATACATAACCTTCGGTGAATGATATCGTGGCAAGCAGGGATAGCACATAGGTGGATCTTCACAGCACGTTGTTAGACAAAGTGCCACTAACATCGGACATACTGCAAATTGCTCGTAGTCTTCAGGGTAAAATCACGCCATTTTTATTTAGATCTTAATTCTTTTTCTTTTGTAAATTTTATATCATAATAAATTTCCACTAATATGATTAAAATTATTCAATTTTAATTAATTTTTCAATAAATCTAGTAAATACTGCATCTATAGTCGTTCCTGTTTTAGTTGTCGAACAGTTAAGATCATTATACATCCTTAAATTAAAATTTTCTAAAAGGAAATCAACTATTTCTCCTTTTAATCGGCACAGCTGCCCCGCTAAAGTCAATGCATCTTTATCTGCTGCACTTTTTATCCTATTTTATTACAACTTTATCTTCAACGGATTCTAACCAAACTATTAATAATAATTTCATTATTTTCATCTTATTCAATGTATACTAATTTACCCATAGAATCATTCGATAAACAGTCGTTAGCGTCTATTTAAGTTGTAATCATGTAATGGTACTTACTAATGACGAAAACAATTTCATAAGGTGAAGGCCACGCACACTGAGGTGGGGAGGCAGTCGCACACCGTAGCTCGCGTAACGGTATTAAATCTGATGATTTCGTGTATCGGTAAAATCTGACGGATAGACTGACCGGGCGGCCTCCTATATGTGAGTGGCCTGAACATCCACTTCGCTTCAAAAAACGATTCTTCGAGTCTCGACTCGTTCATATTCCACGCATGGTACTCAATTCGTAAATGAGTTTTTTTTTTGTAATTAATTTATACAATAAAATAAAAACTATCGTTCAAATTATCGATAGTATATCACTATCGATAGTATTCGACCATTACTTTAAACTTTAAACGTTTAAATTAGTGGTTTGATTATTTATTTAATCGAGTAATTGATCATGTGATCGAAGGTTAATTAGGTTTGATTATTACTTCGAAATAAAAATTGTTACAGCTTCTCCAGATTATAAAAAAAAAAACAGAATGTAATCACTTATTTATTGAAAAAGAAACTATTTTATATTAAAAATCAAAGAAATAAATCAATTTCCAATCAGAGTCCAGTAAGTATTTAAAAAATTATGTAATCGAGATGCTTTGGCAGCAGGCTGTTCCTTCTTAAATTTGTCAACTGACCTTTGGAGAAAATTCTCTCTGAAGGAACGGAGATAGCTGATATGCACGAATATTTTAAATGTAATTTGTACAGATAAGGGTTATTTATTTTCATGCTCTTTCATTATTCAAAACGTACAAGAATAGAGAGAAGATGAGAATAATATAAAATGTAATATTTAAAACAATTTAAATATTTTTTTATTAGTTTTATAAATACAACAATATTTTCATCAATCAGTTTTTCACAATGCCAATAAAAAAAATTGGTTATATTTTAACATGTGGTATTACGGAGCAAGCTTTGGAATTTACTGTGTTTACCACTACTTCCACTACAAACAGTTTGCTCCGGGACGCATGCGCAACTACGCTGTTGTATCCAACAAGGAGACAAGGTCTCTTGCACGAAAAATCGGATTGTCTGTCTCTTTTATCCGAATATGTTTTTCTTAAATTTTCAAAATTGAACTTTTTCTTATCAAGGCTGCAGATGATTTCAAGGCAACTGCCACATCTAGATACATTCAATTTCTTTTTAATTTTCAAATTATGCTCGTAATTTTTAATTTACATGTGAGGGACACCTGACTGCAGGTAAGTATAGCAATCATAGAGATGGGTGCCAACTACAGTAGTGTTGCCAACCGTCCTGTTTTCCCAGGACATGTCCTAGTTTTTGTGGTGTCCTGGGATGTCCTGGATAGTTTTTAAGTAGCATCCTGTTTTTTAATATTCAAATATTTATTATTAATTAATGTTTGTAACTAACTTGTTATACTCTCCGTGCAGAAGCGGAGTAAGAATAACCTCTGTGGCTGGGGTCGACCTATCGTAAAAGGCTACATAACCACTCTGGCTACGTGGTAGGGTCACAAGCCCCTCTGGATGGCTACTATCCTTGGTTTATAAGTATGCCGCCATAATAATCTTGTGTATGTCTATGGGACAGCAGCGTGTTCGCGGTGCCCCTAGCGTCGCAAACATACATAGACAATAGTAACTGCTTACTATTAAGTGGGCCGTCTGCTGTTCCGCACCAGTGAAAAAAAACTAATTCTAACTAAACCTACTTAAGTATTGCAACTCTATTACTGCGCCCTGTTTTAAAACTAAATTGTCCTGATTTTTCCAACATCATATTCTAGTTTTTCAAATTTCGGGTTGGTAACCCTAAACTATAATAAGGTACATAATATAAAATACTGACGATTTTAGCTCACTACATGTAATTAACACGAGAAGGTAAAAATTATGAATAAATTAGTTGTTAATTAATTAATTATTATTAATTACAGACTTATGGTGTCAGAGGTTGTTTTCATAGATTCATAATATCAGCCTATAAAAAATTGTTTCATTTAATTAACAGATGAGGGTATGTTTTCTAATCCCAGATCTTAGACTATTACTAGTAACGGGGATTCCCAGTGTATGTATGTAGGGTTACCATAACTTAAATGGTTTTCTCTCAATAATCGATTTTATAAAAGAAATCGATTGCAAATGATTATCGTGACAATCGATTATTGAAAACCGATTCCGCACACGAGTCACACGTCACACGACTAGTAGTAAATCATGTGGCAACATACGAATACAAATGAGTATAGACTAAGAATTTAAATAAAAATTTAATTGAATTTGCCTTAAATTACATACTTGTTATAATTCCTATTATTCGTTATTATAAGCAAAAGTATTTCAATAATGGAATATATATCTCCGGATAATAATTTGGATTCTACTAGCACTAGGATGTAAGTTATATGTTTTTTGAGGTTATATCTTTAAGTGAAAATCTAATGTGAAATATTTTATTAACTATTAGACTGTAATTGATTTATTTTGGTTTCTATGTAATTGATGTTATTTACTGCTATGTAATATTTCAGATTGTGCTGCCAATGTGCTATTCCTATAGAAGCTAATCCGTCTAATATGTGCGTAGCTTGTCTCAGGGCTCATGTGGACATTACAGATAGTATTCCCAAACAAGCGACATTGTTCTTTTGCAGAGGTTGTGAAAGGTGAGATTATCTTTCAAATTTTTACTACAATAATTTTCAGCTTACCACATAAATGTCCTTTTTGTTGTGACATCCATAAGTGACCTTAATTATAATAATAATAAATTTTGTGACAGTTCACACAGCGTCATCTAGTCCCAAACTAAGTAGCACTTGTATTATGGGCCCTAGACAACTGATATACTACTTATATACATTTTTTTTGTAAATAAATACATATTATACATAAACACCCAGACGCGAGACGGGAATCGAACCCGTGACCTCCGCAAGCGTACCGAAGTGCGTTATCCGTTAAGCCACCGAGATCGTCGATAATAAATGTTTACTTGTTAATTTAATAAATACATTAATTATAACATTTGTAGAAATGTTTTTAAGTACATAATGCTAACAATAAAATTAATATAAATGAATTTTCGTTGAATATTTTTATGTACAGACACATCAATTGCACTCAATCATAAAGTTCTAGAGATGAAGATAAGAATAGATTTACATTATGCTTTTTTTATTATTTGATATAAATGGCTACAATATATGTAAATTTAATTCTATGGTAACATAAAAATTTAGTAATTAATAATAATTATTCTTGTTTTTATGTTAAAATATTTGGGAAAAACTCTTGGGGCTTCATTACAGGTACTTACAACCTCCAGCAGAATGGATAGTGTGTGCTCTTGAGTCTCGAGAATTGCTCGCTCTGTGCCTTAAAAGATTAAAAGGTTTGAATAGAGTTAAACTGATTGATGCTGGCTTTGCTTGGACGGAACCACATTCCAAGAGGATTAAGGTAACTTTAACTAAAACATTACCATGCTAGTTGAATAGATCTAAGAAAGAGATAGACACTGGTGGGAATGGTTCACAAATTTAGTCACACAAGGAGCAATAGAGCAAGTCATGTTAGAGAAAGTACTTCCTTCTTTTGGTGACCATCCATAGTATATAAGAGGGGTCTTGGAGGAGGGGGCTCCTTCGCACTCTAGTTTTTATGTAGCAAATTATAAATATCATTAACAAAAATTAGCCATTAATTGTCTTCAATAAAACATCTCTTGCCACATGACACCAAAAGTGCATGCATATTTATAGTTACAAGGAAAAACTAAATTCTAAATTCGCCATATCTAATTATAGCTTGACTAAATGCAAGATTTCCTTTATAGAGGACATGGATTATGTGACAAATACCTAACTAAGTCCCCTCTACCCTGTGACCATTTGTGGTATTTTGGTTATTTGTGGAATATGAATGATTTATTTATTTATAGTCTATTAGGATTTATACAATATAGTTACAGTTGTGTATTATTTCATTCTATAATCTGAATCTTGCTTATCCATTGCCTCCTCTAGACTTCTTCATTCTTTTTTTGTTTCTTGCTACTCTGTTCCAGGTTTTGCTGGAAACTTAGTTTATGTTGTCGACCCATCTTTTGTGTGGTCTGCCTTATTTCCGTTGCCCTTCTACAAGGTGACTTTGACAAACCAGTCCAAATTTTTTTTACGCACTAAACATCATTTAAGGAACCCATTTTTGCAAAAAAAAATTGTATGTCAAAAATATTTCATTCCAAGGAAAATATGATTATTAATTCAATCATACAGAATAGTCATATGGCGCAAACGCCGTACGTTAACCTGTTATTACCTGTCTCTGTCTCTCCCGCATAAATGAGTAGTGCATATTCGCTCGCCCGGTGCAATGACCTCCGTCCTCGCCCGCTTACTAGGTCATTGCCAGTTTTTTGCTGTACCGATGGAGAGGTCATTGACACTCTCGCGCCGTATTATGTAAATTGCGAGTTCTTTAAATAACTGTGATGCTAATTACTCAACATTTTTGAACTATGCGATACTAAACTAAAATACACGTTTCTCATAACTTTTACTAAAGATTCTTCTGTGTGAATTTGGATGGGTTTGTCAAAGTCACCCTGTATACGGTTATGAATTATTATGGTATTATAAATTTTTTTAGGTAAAATTGACTGTACAAGGTGAAGTTATGGGAGGTGCAGTTCTCCAACAGACATTCATAGTTGAGTTTAACATTCAACATCAGATGTGTGATGCATGTCATCGCTCTGAAGCACAAGATTATTGGCGTGCATTAGTCCAAGTTAGGCAGAGGGCAAACAACCGTAAAACATTTTATTATTTGGAACAGTTAATCCTTAAACATAAAGCACATGAGAACACTTTGGGCATTAAACCTAATCATGGTAAGTTATTTAAAACTTTCCTTTATTATCATTTATTTAAGACAGAGATCAATATCTTAATACATTTAAAATCATTGATATTGATGATTTTTTTAAGTTGACTATGTTCTAACACTATGTAGTCAGACATTTTTCATCTCCATGTGTCTTTCTCTCAAACTCAATGTATTGGTAGGTAGATAGATGTGGTACCTTCGACAATAGATAACGCACAACCCCCCACCCGTTTACAAGTTTCCTGTGCCTCACCACATTGTGCAACAGAACAAGTAAACTCGTCTCCCCATTTTACTGTAAAAAAGGGTATGACGAGTTTACTCGTTTCCTGCTTAAGATGTGTAACAGTCCATGACATCCTGCTGCTGCGCTCAGGGCTCCTCCTAGAGGAAATGAACAGTATACCCTTCACACTTGTCTAAAGCAGATCTGTGCGTTACTTATACCGGTGATCTTGGTATGCAAGTTTTCTATGTTTTCCTTCACTTCACACACATGGCATATAATACCTTTTATTAGGTCTTTGCCGTCTTTATTAGGAAATTGCCGTTTTGTATGAAAAAATTTAAATTAATTTTTTTCATGTATTTTTTATTTGTATTAATCGAAGTAATCACCCATGCAATCAATGCATCTTTGCCAACGCAGTGGCAGTTTATTGATGCCCTTCTTAAAGAAATCAGCTGGACGGGAGGCAACAAATTCTTCAAAGGCATTTTGTACTGCCTCTCGGGTATTGAATTTTTTCCTGCCAAGATGTTATCCAAATTCTGGAAAAAGTAGTAGTCTGGAGGCGCAAGGTCTGGTGAGTAGGGCGGATGACGGAGAACTTCCAACCCCAGTTCTTGCAACTTGGAGACCGTCTGCTGTGCAGTATGAGGTCGCGCGTTGTCGTGCAGGAGCAGCGGAGACGAGCGATTGACCAAAGCTGGTTGAAGATGTGCCAGCTTCTCCATCATTGTGTTCAGTTCTTCACAGTACACATCTGCAGTAATGCTCACCCCGTTTGGTAAGAATCTGTGATGAATCACACCGGTGCTAGACCACCAAACAGTGACCATCACTTTTCTAGGGGTAAGTTTTCGTTTAGGGCATTGTTTAGGTGCTGAACCAGGATCCAACCAACTTGCTGAGCACTTGCGGTTATCAAACAGAATCCATTTTTCATCGCAGGTAACAATGCGGTTCAAAATTCCTTCATTTGTGTGTCTGTTGAGCAGTGCAAGACACGTCTCGACGCGTACTTCGCGCTGGCGATAATTGAGTTCGTGGGGCACCCATTTGTCAAGCTTTTTTACCTTGCCAATTTGACGCAAATGGACGCTATTGTTTTGATGCTAACGTCGAAAGCTGCTGCTAATTCAGCCGTAGATTGTGTATCATCAGCTTCCACAATCGCCTTTAATTCGTCATTGTCGACCAAAGTCTTTGGACGACCGCGAGGTTCATTTTTCAGGTCGAAATTCCCAGAACGGAAGCGAGCAAACCAATAACAGGTGGTGCGTTGGTTTGTAGTGTTAGCTCCGTAAACGTCGTTGACTTGCGTGCCGCTTGTGCCGCGTTGCTGCTACGATGGTACTCGTATTCCATAATTACTCGAATTTTTAACTATCCATGATGACGAAAAAGATTGAAATGCGATGAAAATGTAACACTAATCAATAAACAAATGACTACTTTTGGAAAAAGAATTCCATGTTTTTAAAATAAAATTAATTTGAAATTAGTATTCTTAGCTATACAAAAATTATTTTGATTTGAAATGGCCAGTACTGCAGAACGGCAATTTCATAGGTAAGGACCTATTATATTTAATCATCATCATGAAGTTAGGGAACGTTCAATAACATAACACAATTTTTGAACCCCCACTCCCTCAAGTAACGCGCCATAACGTCTTTCTGTACCAAGTAAAACATAACCACCAAGTGACCATTTTTACCTAAAAGTCACAATTATGTGGCGTAAAGTACCGGAAAGTCGCTAAAATACCATTGTTTTAATATTATTTATTAACATTTGAAATGTCTTGTTTTTCTTATCTCTACGTGACCGTTATGAAGGGTTTAAAAAAACAATCTTACGTAACGCGGAGTTCAAACCCCCCCGCCCCTGTAACGCATCGTAACAAGAACCCCCCCCCCCAATTCGTTACGTAATACTTGAAAGCTCCCTTTTCTGTCGTTATTAAAATGCTTTTATGTTTTCAGATGGTTTAGATTTCTTTTATGCAACTGAAAACCAAGCCCGCAAGATGGTTGATTTCTTACATTCAGTTTTACCTATAAAGTGTCAGCATTCAAAGAAGCTTATATCTCATGATATACATAGCAATATCTATAACTACAAGTTCACATTTAGTATTGAAATTGTGCCTTTATCAAAGGACAGTGTTGTGTGTCTGCCCAAGAAGTTGACACAACAGCTTGGTTCCATATCCCCCATATGTTTGGTAAACCGAGTGACAAGTACTATCCATCTTATAGATCCTAACACTGGACAAGGTATGTTGTATTTAAATTTATTTGAATCCTAACTGTAGCCATCACTTTTTTTATTGCTGTAGGACAGACAGGCTGATGGCCCACTTAGAATTTAGCAGATACTGTCGCCTATGGTGTTTGCAACACGAGTGGCACGCTGCTGTCCCATAAGGATATAGGACCTTGGGTCATTAATGCTGGAACACAACATAGTTATTATGGCGCCATACTTAAGACCAAAGGTGCTCGCCATTCAGATGAGCTTGGGATCCTACCATGTAGCTAGAGTGGATTGTTTTGTCGCCTTTTACAACATGCCGAGCCCGGCCGTAAATATTAAACATATTTGATATAAAAAAGAAATATAATAGTGTTCACTTTTTATAAACTACAAAATTTGGAAGGATTACCTTTTGACTATTGATACTTTAATCATAAAATGCTACACAAAAATAATATGAATAAGTAGATAGATAGATAGATAGATAGATAAATAGATAGATAATAGATAAATATAAATAATAGATAGTTAAATCTATAAGTACTGGTCTTGGAGCTTGAAAATTACTCTGTAATATGCACATTTACTACCTACATACCTATGTAAAAAAATTAATGATCAAAATTATTTCCAGTTTGTGATTTATCATCAACTGTTTACTGGAGATATCCCTTCACGCCTATCTGCAATCCAAAACAGCTTGTTGAATATATTATAATGGATATAGATATATTGAAAGAGAAAGTAAGTTTTACTTTAAATATATTTGAATTTCAACCCTTATGCAATGTTCTCCTTGTATGGAATATTCTTCTTCTTACGCTTAGCCTATATTGAACTGCTATTATAAAATTTAGCCACTTGCGCTGTCGAAAAATTCACCGACGCGAGCACCGACGATAGCAGAACGGTTCATGTAACTCGCTGAGAAGTGTCACGGAGTGTTCGATGCCTTAGAGACATCAGTAAATCATTTATACAGGGTGACTGACAAACCCGTCCAAATTTTTTTTAGGCACTAAACATCATTTAAGCAACCCATTTTTGCAAAAAAATTGTATGTTGAATTTTCACCATAAAATATTTCATATAGGATCATTAATTCAATCGTACAGAATAATCATATGGTGCAAACAGCGTCCTTAACCTGTTATTACCTGTCTCTGTCACACCCGCGTAAATGAGTAGTGCGTATTCGCTCGCCCGGTTCAATGCCGCCGTCCTCGGCCTTTTACTAGGTCAGATGGAGAGGTCATTGCACTCTCGCGCCGTATTACGTAAATTGCGAGTTCTTTGAATGACTTTGTGATGCTGATTACTCAACATTTTTGTACTATGTGATACAAAACTAAAATACATGTTTCTCATAACTTTTACTAAAGATTCTTCTGTGTGAATTTGGACAGGTTTGTCAAAGTCACTCTGTATATTCTAAACTAATTTATTTTGGACCTACTTATGACTTTCAATAGTTTTTTTTTAACGGGAAGATATAATAAAATAAATAAATAGAATAGCCTTTATTACAGGAGTCAGAGTTTCTAGACATATAAATAATGGAAAAATATAGTGTTGATTAAATATACAGATATCAGTATGTATTTAATTTATTTTTACCACCTAAGTTGGAAAGATGTGCCATGCAACTCATTTTTTTTTTTGTTTCTGTGACAGAAACATCATGACGTGCTTGGCACGTCTTTCCAGCGCAAGTGCTTAATAGTTGGGCCTCATAGACATCATATCATGTAATACATGATTACAAGGTTATTTTTGTAATTCATAAGATTTTGTCTAGACAATCTAGTAAAATGAATAAACATATTTTATTCATACAATTCCATTTTGTAGGAGAAGAAAACATTCCCTGGTCAAGGTATGGTTTCCAACAAACATGTTGTAGCTGATGTGTGGGTGGTGAAAGCGAGTGAGTTGGGCCTTGATGTCAGTCCAATTCATACGAAAACCCATCTAGGGCATATATTAAAACCTGGGGATACTGTTTTGGGGTAAGTTGAAAAAGACAATTGTTTATATTTTTAATAAAATCAAGACTAGTCTAAAATTCAGGATGGTTGAAATTGATGAATGATATAATTTTGAAGATGAGTAAACTGTTAGAAGTTCTGGAAACAATGTTTTCCTTATTTTCTTTGGTGTAGATGTTCTGGTAGGATGTGCGTGGTTGTTAGCGATTATTATTATATTGATAAGTAACTTCATGATAATAATTAAAAGACTAACACAAGTTTTTTATCAAATGACCTACCTAAGTTGCAGACAATAATTTTACCATCCGATATCTGTATGGCTGACTGGTATCTATCAGCTGTCATTTATTACTCAATGACTAAATTTATTCAGTGGCAATCTGCCATAATTACCTTGTGTTAGGTTCCAATTCCCATATGTTGACGGCAGCGTATTAGCGGTGCCACTGGCATCGCAAACATCTATAGGCTGCGGTAAATCATCATCATCCCAGCGTTATGTCCCGGTTGCAACCAAACTTTCGCTTCGGTGCCCGGGGTCCGCTTTCCGACTTTCTACTGGTGCGGTAACTGTTTTAAGTGAGCCGTCTGCCTGTCTGGTGTATGACAGCAATAAAAAAATTGTAACAGATAGCTTTAACACTAGCTTAAATTTTGAGATCAGGTAGTTCTACAAGATGACGGATAAAATGGCATTGCAATAAATATTCTGACAATATTTCATAGTGTTGTTTCATACAAGAAATTAATTTCCAGATACAATCTCAGCGATTCAAATGTAAACGATACAAATCTGGATAAGTTGGATAGTAGTGTTATTCCGGATGTATTTCTAGTTAAAAAATATTATGGAGAAAAGGCAGCACGCAGGCGAGCACGTAACTGGAAACTCAAACATATGGCAGAGGAATTACATGAAGGCCTCAGTTCTACTAATGAGTGAGTAAATTTGAGTGTGCCACATCTTTGTATCTGTTTATGTTTCATCTAGTAGTTATATATTTTTAGCTGTTGAGTGTAAAACCCTTGGTCCGATTTTCTTCCGAGATGCGGCATAAGACGGCAGCATCTCTCTAAGAATTAGTATCTTGTAAGTGTGTATGTGTATATACGTGTATGTCTACATTCTGCGTAGCCTTGGACAATAATTAGACATCATATTTGGCTCTGAAATAAAACCATTATTCAGTCGGCTACTATCTAAACAAAATTATCAAAATTATTCTGACCAAACCTATTCTGGCTAGTGATAAAATATATACTTGTAATGAATGTTATTATTTACTTGTTTTGTAGGGATTACAATGAATTTTTGGATGATTTGGAAGAAGATCCAGCCTTCAGGCAGAATATTAACATATTCAAGGACGCTAAAAAACTCCCTGTGGACACTGATGAGATCGACCCCACTCTACCCAGGATCACTCTCGCGGAAATGCTTGACGACTTGCATATAGAAGACGTCGAAATGACCGAAGTTTAATATTAAATATTGTTCTACTGTTTAATTTTAATAAATTGTTTCTTATATAATAAAGCTGTTTTATTTATAATAGAAACAAATTTTACTCAGAGTTCAAACTGTACACCAATGTACAACCGACACGAAATGCTTTTAAATAAATAAAACTGTGTGTGTCAGCTCCGACGCACGACTGGAGTTTACTACTTAAGTACGATTGTCTAAACATACGCAAAGAGTTTATTTAACTGAAAAAAGATTAGTATCATATGAAAGGGTAAATTAACAAATTAATGAAAATAATATACATATACCTAGTCAGGTCATAAGTATTGTCACACAGTAAAAACTTTTCTTTTAGAATGCTGGCCACAAAAAAGTTTATTGAATTCGAATTTCGAATTGTTCATGAAAATAAAAATGTATACTTTTAGAATTTTACTCATTTTTAAATATGGAGTGGACGCTTAAAGAAGACCGTGTTGCAGTTATTGCGTTGCATCGTTGCGGTTACGCGCCAATTCAAATTTTTAACATACTGAAAAATTTGAATATAACCAAAAGATTCGTTTATCGTACTATCAAACGATACAATGAAGACTAGTATAGATGACAGGTCAAGAAGTGGTCGCCCTCGGTCTGTTAGGACTCCAGCAGTGATAAAAGCTGTGAAGGCACGAATTCAAAGAAATCCCAAACGTAAGCAGAAAATGTTGGCCCTTCAGATGGGGTTAAGCAGAACCACGGTGAAAAGGGTGTTAAATGAAGACTTAGGGCTTCGGGCATATCGAAGAAAAACAGGACATCGTTTGAATGCTCGTCTAATGGACCTGAGACTGAAGAGATGCCGCGCTTTGTTGAAGCGGTACGCGGGAAAAAAATATCGGGAAATTCTTTTTTCGGATGAAAAAATGTTTACCGTAGAAGAGAGCTACAACAAACAAAATGATAAGGTGTACGCACACAGTAGTGAAGAAGCGAGCAACCGTATTCCGCGTGTCCAACGAGGTCATTTTCCATCCTCGCTCATGGTATGGTTGGGAGTTTCTTATTGGGGCTTAACAGAGGTACATTTTTGTGAGAAAGGTGTAAAAACGAATGCTGTTGTGTATCAAAATACAGTCCTGACGAACCTTGTGGAACCTGTTTCTCATACCATGTTCAATAACAGGCACTGGGTATTCCAACAAGATTCGGCGCCAGCTCATAGAGCGAAGAGCACACAAGACTGGCTGGCGGCGCGTGAAATCGACTTCATCCGGCACAAAGACTGGCCCTCCTCCAGTCCAGATTTGAATCCGTTAGATTACAAGATATGGCAACACTTGGAGGAAAAGGCGTGCTCAAAGCCTCATCCCAATTTGGAGTCACTCAAGACATCCTTGATTAAGGCAGCCGCCGATATTGACATGGACCTCGTTCGTGCTGCGATAGACGACTGGCCGCGCAGATTGAAGGCTTGTATTCAAAATCACGGAGGTCATTTTGAATAAACTTTAATGTCATAAGAATCTATGTTTTGTTAAGTTCATTTTGGTATATGAATGGTTACATAATGAATAAACTTGTTACAATTATTTTACATTAAACATGTGACAGAATTTATGACCTGACTAGGTATAAATAAAGTTTAAAATAGTTTTAAGTTCAACCTAATTAGGTTGAATTGTAATTACAACTATGGCACCTAGTAATAAAGTCACAAAAACGTAACGAGGTCATATATTAGTAGATTTTACTCTCACATTTTTCTCATACCGGGCGCCTTATATATGAAAATCGATTCCTAAGGAGTAAACTCCAAAAGTAATATGAGGTATATGAACACAAATTTTAGTCTGTGATGTTTTGATGAATCCGATAACTGATTTATAATAATGAAAAACTGTATTTAAGTAAGATATGCATATTTAATTAGAAGTAATTATAAAATTTCAATAATTTATCACATTGATTACTGTAACGTGTTAGGGCTTCTACACACGTACCACGATCACAACCGCACCACGTGGCCGGGTGTATATTTCGTAGTGAAAATGTAGGACTATTCACACGTACCACATTTTGCAGTTGTTATCGACAGTGTGTATGATATCGACCACATCGCAAACACAACGTTGCGTCGACGCAACGACAGTGGGCGCACGCCGCCCGCACTCTTCCCCTCCCCCGGTTCATTCGTTTCATTCATACAACGCAACCACATCGACATTTTGTCGGTACCACAACGCAACTACAAAAAGCTGCAGCGACACTATTCACACGTAACCACTGCTTGACAGTCGTTGCTACGTGGTGTGGTCGTGGTACGTATGAAGAAGCCCTTAGATATTACAATCTTAATAGATAAGTATTGATCGATGGTGAATTATTTAATCAAAGATATAAAAAGATATACCAAAAAGGGACTACAAACCATTCGATTAGTGAATGATTACACTTAGCAGTACATGAAGTGTGTCAAGATTTTATATTGTATGACCATCAAAATGTGTTCAGATAATAAGTGATATGTGACAGCGTTAGATTATCTTCACCCGCATGAGCGTGACGTCCTTAAATGCTAGTTAAATAATTTTCTATTTCGCGCGTCCGTATATAAGATTGGAGACCGCTCTTATCGTTCATTGGTGTGCAATCGAGCGGTCAAGATGAGGGTGTTACTGCTGTTTGTTATGACACTATGCTCAAGTTTCGCGACCCACTGGTTATCGCCAGGTAAACCAACGGAACTTTACATAAATATGTTGTTTCGTTACAAAATATAAGATTTCATGTTTATTATATTTTTCATTTGAGTATAATAAATGTTGAAAGAGGATTTGAACAACATCTTATAAGTAGTATTTTGATAGAACGACTGCCATCTATTATGATCTATTTGTCATTTACAACTCTAACAAATTGATAAGCTCTATTTATTTCTGGTCGGGACCACACGACTAAATTTGCTTTGAAAACGGTTTTTTTTAATCAAAATACATAATTTATTAAAGCTCTTCTACTTTTACTAAAGCTCTTCCTTCTCATTGGCCGAAGTTGAATTACAAAATTGAGCAAAGTGGAAACATACTAAACTTAGCCAGTTCTTTTTTATATTTAACTTATGAAGCAGATTTAAAATTAAATAATTAATAGAAGCAATACTAAATATCGACCTCGTTGATATTTGTAATAAATAGATAATAGGTAAGCTATTTAAATCGCAAATATTTCTTCGTGTTCCAAAATGACTGCTACTTTTCATTCTGAGTCAATTGGAATCGTGGCTAGTTGGCTAAGGGTCGGCCATGCTTGTTTTGGTTAAAACCTGTATCAAGTGAGGCGACATCAGGGTGTCATCGCAAGGATATTGGCGTCGAGAATACGTAGGACGTGCCCTCGTCGCCGTAGTGAGCCCGGACCAGTCCATCCCACTCTCGATCAATGCAGGGGTCGGGAGCGAATGGGTCTGGGACGTCTCTTCCTCCTCAGCGGTCATGTCCGCGAAGGAGAAGGGGCGCGAGAAAGGGAGTGTAGCAGCAACGCCCTTGCACCTCGCTAAGAGTTCGAAGGCAGGTAGGGTAGATTCATCCACCTAGGCTAACACATAGGAGAGGCCGGGCTAGCGAAAACATATACCTCCACCCGGGAAGTAGAGGTACAAAAGAAATAAGTATTTGTTAGCTTGATTAAAATACAACCTACTAGAAAAGCGTCACATCAAGCCACAATCGCATCTTCGATTCAATAAAATCTTGTTTCTTGCAGGTGATATAGAAAATTTATTCAGAAAATTAGTGAACAAACAACTCAGTGAGGACGATCAACTTTTACTTAATCAAGTGATTGAAATTCTACATAGACATGAGTATGCTTCTGCCAGAACATTTGAATTTAATTCCGAGACAAGAATGGTAATTCATTTGAAATGTATCTAATAACCGTCAACCAGATTACTGTGAGAACGTTTTTTTATTATCAACATTTTTATAAATGAGAATGTAGCTTGTAAAATATTACTTTACAACATTATATTACTAGTCCTTCAATTATTTTTAGATAAACAAGTCTTTATCTTTTTATTTTAATAATAATTAAATATTGAAATTGTTTATTATAACTATACATAATTCACAAATACTAATCGGGAAACGATTAAACGCGAATTCCGCAATATTTCGCCTCAAGGTCCGTATAGGTCGGCTCTGAAAACCATCGCTGGGTTTTAGTATTTTGACACAGCAGTATGCTAAATGGTCGACTTAATTTGGTGGATTCAGAATAGTTTTGTTATGTGAATATCTTTGTTATTTTGTTCCATCAAATAAATTTATTTTCTTTCTTTCTTTCTGATGCATTTTAGTTTAATGTATTAAGTGCTTCACCAGCCTTTCTGTTGTATCATAGCCTTAAAAAAATTGTAAAATATTTACGTCAATTTCAGACCCTCGACTGTTTAGTTTGCCGCAGTGCTTTTGCTGCTGTATTTGAAGGTGTTAAACAGGGACAAACCGACGAAGAATTGTCCGAAGTCGTGGTTACACTGTGTTCTTCAATTGGCATCGAGAGTCACAAAGTTTGCACTGGCGTTGTTAGGCTAAATGTCGTAAGTAGTTTTTTCACCTAGTTCTATAGCAGAGGTTCCCAGACTTTTTTCTCATAAATCACTTTTAAAATTTAGTTCCGTTGGACCCCCCTGCAGCTACATTTCTATCATATTCCCAAAACTCGACAAAAAATATGAAGATTTGACCTTAATATGGGAATTTGCGTTGCGGCTGAGTTCAAACCATTTTTCAAAAAAAAGTGAGAATTGATTGGTTAAATAATTAATTAATTGTGCTGTGAGTGGATGTCAAAAAAGCTAAGCTGGCCAATCAAAAAAGTGATTCTACCCAACTTTACTTTGACATCTACTCACAGCACAAGGAACTAATCAATTCTCACTTATTTCATTTAGAAAACTCCCCATTCGGAGTGGTAAGGAAAATAGTAAATTTTTTGTGTTGTATTTATTCAAATATGTAATTATTACACTATTAATTATTATTGTTATAATATTACCATGTAATATGATAACATTCTAAATATAATTAAATTAAACATTATTAACGTAACGTAACTTCTTCAATGACAATCACAAAATAGTCATAATTTTAATGGGAGGGACCTACTTGATGGACAGCAAATAATTAATATTTGGCTTCAATTTTGTCAGGAATAACGGCAAATCTCCTCGTTCAGTGATATTCAATCTGCTCCTTTTTATTTTAAAAGGTTTGTAACGACACTAAATCTTTTTGACAAGATATAACGAGGGAAACGCTATCAAAAGCTTTCTCGCAATTCCCCGCGGCCCAGGATATTTTTCGGGTATTTCTACCTGCAGCCAAAATGTTTGATACCCTCTTTTAAATTTTACCTTCAGCTCCTCATTAGTGCTAAGCTCGAGTAGCTCCTCTTGGAATATCACATTCTCCACTTTCGTTTCATCAAATGGATTTATGATCAATGGTGGTATTTCCATCGTCAGAATATCTTCAAATCTGATTTTGAAGTCATCATGCAGGGCAATTAACTATTGAACGTATGTCTGAATATCCTCATCAAGGCATTCTACTTGTGACAAGTTTGAAAACTGGAAAAATTCGTGCCGGTTAATATTTTGCTTCATAAGTTTCAATTTTTTGGAAAAGCTGAAATTACACCCTTTGTTTTTATTAAATTGAGACCTTTGTTTTGTTGTTTGTTGAATTGTAAGTTAATCTCATTAATTTTTTTGAACAAATCTGTTAAATACGCGATGTCTGGTTTTAAATTGACCAGGTTTTCTTTTAAATGTGGATCTTTACTTTCCAAAAACTCTAAAACTAATTCAAAAAGTGAGTAAAATCTTGTTAAACATCCACCTTTCGACAACCGACGTACTTCAGTACGTACAAGAAATCGTTGGAAGTCTTCATCATTTTCGTTGCACAATTGTGCAAATAATCGCGTACCTATTCATTTTATTATATCATATACTTATTCATATTGAACTGTATTAATTACAAACTGAAGCGATTGGTCTATCACTTAAATTTTTCGCTGCTAGATGTTGTCGGTGGATGACGGTGAATTGCAGTTACCTCTGGTATAATTATTTTAAGATAGCTTATAAACCCACGATATCGCTCGACCATGGCAGGAGGTCCATCTGTTGCTACCGAAATAACGTTTGTGAATGGAATCGATTTTTCCTTAAAAAAATCACTCAAGACATTAAATATTGAGTCACCTTTATTGTCCATCTCCAAAGTTTTCAAGAATAGTAGCTCTCCATGAATTTCTTCATCCATAACAAATCGAACATTTATGCCAAAAATAATGCTTCATAACCAGGTAAAGTTGTTTCGTCCAGTTGACAAGACACAAGAAACTAATATCAGAGCTCATTTCATCAATACGTCTTTGTACAATGTTGTTACTCAAAGGAATGCTTTTGAGTATGTCAAATGGAGATGAGAGAGAAAAACAAGCTTTTACAAGTAACAGTCGCTGAGCTTCTTAAAATATTATCTGCTGATAGGTGAAGTCAAGCCAACATTTTAGTTCTTCACTATAGAAAGCAAATAAATTTTCGTGACCCCCAATTGTGAACTTCTTTTTTTTGTCACGCCAACGTAGACTCCCGTCAAGCCTCCCGTGGACCCCCGGAGGTCCACCTGGACCACTTTGGGAACTAAGGTTCTATAGTTATAGAACAATATATCAGTAATTAGTTCACTAATGAAAACACAACTTTTTGCTTACTATTTATATAATGCAGTTGGGTTATTATTTTTATTTATTGTTAATTAATAAATCGAATTTTAATCGTCATTTTCAACAGTTCCTCATATTAATTTTGCTAGGTGGCATGGCCTCAAGCTTGTTTTGGTAGCTGGTCCGTAAGTATGACGTCGCAAACATCTATAGGCGATGGAACTGCTTACTGTTACGTATTAGTAAAAAATTAATAACGTTCCTGTATGAATAGCTCAAACGGATAACTCGCCGCATACTACTGATATTTAGATGAGAAAACACATTGACTATCGAATATTCGGATCAAAGTGGGACGTGACCCTTGCAACAATACTCAGAGACAATTGTAATTTTAGCCAATAATAGCATACATCATCAGGAACGTCCCCGAAGCAACACCAGCAGCCTTTTGTGGGTTGGTATTTCAAAGAGTTGGCGACCCCAATGCTTGTCCCTTCAATGATCCACGATTCGAGTGGCAAGTTGATTTACCTGCTCCAGCGCCACCCGTTTTGGTAAGTTACACTAATACAAATAAAAAAAACTAAAAACGAACTAAAGTACATAATATTACATGAAGTGTTAGATCTTAATGCCTATACTCGTATGTATTCAAGTTGATGTCATTTTACACTTATTCTAATCACTTGGAATTTAAAGTAAATCTAACTTCCATTTTCCTTTACATTTTCCATACACAGTAGAGCTTAAGCAGACTACATATAGCAAACTATAGTTTGCTTTAGGTCTAAAAAGTCTACACTACTGTGTAATAAGCTTCAATTAGCATGTTTAACAATAATTAAAAGGTAACCCGTGTTTTGTATTTGTAAATATAGCACATGTTATTAGATCAAGTGGAAAAGTGCATTACATATACCTCGACGAACATAATAATGAAATAATATCACGTACAAACCTCGCAAAAACATTAACGGGGAGTGTTCAGAGGAACTGTTTAAATGCCTTTTTTATACATATTGTTACCACCGCACTGCCCGCCATCGGCTGGGCGTTCATCCCCATTTTCTAGAGCCTCTTCCCTTTTGTACGAAACGGTTCTCAAGAACTTTCATGTTGTGTACTTACTGGATTTGGAATGAACTTCCTACTAAGGTTTAGATAAATTAGTTAGATATAGGTCTTTTCAAAAAGGCCTTTTATCCGTGCAGGGGCGGAGAAAGAATACTAACCTCTGTGGCCGGGGTCGGCCTGTCGTAAAAGGCGACAAAACAACCTACCCTAGCTACGTGGTAGGGCCTCAAGCCCGTCTGGATGGCGACCACCTATGGTCTTAAGTATGCCGCCATAATAACCTAGTGTTGTGTTCCGGCATAGTGACCCAAGTTCCTGTACCCTTATGGGACAGCAGCGTGTTCGCGATGCCACTGGTATTGCAAACACCTATAGGCGACGGTAACTGCTAAATCCTAAGCGGGCCGTCAGCTTGTCTGCTGTCCTACAGCAATAAAAAAAAGGCGTTATAGAATTTCTTAGACAGCGCATTGGCAATGACTCTGGTGCTACAAACGTTCCTTAGCGACGGTGACCATGTGCTTTCAAATGGGCCGTTAGCCTGTCTACTGAAATCTTCTTCTTTCTTTTCCTGCCCTTATCGCAAACTATGTGGGGTTGGCACATGTCCTGTCCTTCCACTCTCCTCATTAGCAGTCATTTGTACATTCACGCCTTTTTTAACCATATCATCTTTTACCCAATCCATCTTTTCTTTGGTCTACCCCTCCTCTTGTATCCATCCACTCTCATTTCTAGAATCCTCCTTGTTACATGACGCTCCTCTTCGCATTATATGGCCATACCAGGCTAACCTATTACTTTTCAGCTTCTCAATCATTGGCGCTACTCTCAAACTTCCCCTAATACTCATTTCTAATTTTATCCATTTTTGTAACTCCTTTCATCCGTCTCAACATTCACGTCTCTGCTGCATGTAATAATCTTTCACCTTTTCACCCTTTGTGGCCCAGCATTCTGATCCAAACAATATGACAGGTCTTATAACAGACTTGTAAATTTTACCTTTAAGTCTGTTTAGACTTAAAGGTAAACACAAGTGCCGTTTGGCACATGTGGATCGCAAATTGTTCCTGAAACCTGTCGCATTTTCATCCACCTGTATTCACTGTTTTTCACATCGCGGCCTATCTCACCGTCGTTCAGGATTAACGATCCGAGGTACCGGAAGTTGAAGCAAGTTGACAGAGAAACTCCTCATAAGGTAATCGGGGTAAAGGCGGAAATTCCACCAGTAACAAAATAGATGTTCAGTTTTGGTTCTACTTATCTTCAACCCAACACCCTTCAATCTCCTGTGAATCTCGTGAGCATTTTCTCCAACCAGCACAATTTAATCAGCAAAGAGCCTACACCAAGGCGCCTCTTCCTGTATTCCTGATGTTACTGCATCTACCACTAGGAGGAACAGATAAGGACTAAGAGCCGGTTCTTGGTGTAAACCTACCGCAACATTGAACTTGTCTGTGACGCCAGCTAGGGACCGGACGTGTGTACTTGCCTTATCGTAGGTCTACGTCACACGAATAAGATGCAAGTATTTCACAGGCACTGCTTTTGCTTTCATGGCCCACTACAAAACCTTTTTAGAAACCCGATCATTTGCCTTTTCGAGGTCAACGAATACCATGTGCAGGTTATAAAGTGCACTTCTGTATTTCTAGCACAGTTAGAAAAGTGTGAATATGGCATCCTTAGTCTCTCGCCTGGGCATGAAACCAAATTAATTCTCCCTTATTTCGCTCTCCTCTCTATTGAAATCCAGCTATAAAAACATCATAATTTGAACTATATGTTTTCATTAAATTCTAACTATTGTTCGTCTTCATTGCAGAACCGGCCGAGTGACACGATACCTTTAACAATAGCAATCTTAACTGACGCACACATCGATCCCCTTTACGAAGCTAACGGAGTGGCCGATTGTGATGAACCGACTTGCTGTAGAATCGGCCAGACTCCGTCCCAAAGTTTCACTTTCAAAGACAATGTTGAAGAAGAAGTACTTAAAAAAAGTATCGTTAACGATAATGGAGAAATCAAAATAGATTTAGATGTTGCCGAGCAATTGAAAGACATTCGGAAGCATGCGCAAACAAGAGTAGGACCACAAACAAGAAATGCTGCACCAGCTGGATACTGGGGTGATTATAGAAACTGCGATACTCCTATTTGGGCATTCGATGACGTCATTGATACAATTACTAAAACGCATAAGGTAAGAGCAAATAACACAATTAGAATTTTTATTTATAAAAACAATTTATTTGCAAACATTTCACGAAAAAAAATGTGTTTTATTATACGAGTTAAAACGTATTATAATGTTTTATCAAAGCAAAGAAGGCAGTTAGATATATTCGACGGTATAACATTTGCTAGGTGATAGCAAACAGCGTCGTGATAGCGTCTGGATGTCAACCACCTCTGGTTTCTAAATACGCTACCATAATAACTTTTCATTGTGTTCCGGCATAAATTATATATATATATATATATATATATATATATATATATATATATATATATATATATATATATATATATATATATATATATATATAATTTCTTTATCATCGAATCAATTTAAAATTTTTATCATCGTTAATTGTTTATTAATGTGATGTACATTCCCATGATTGTAATAAGCGTGTTGGATGCGTGTAATTTATGCCTTTTATTATACTTGTTATCGATATTTTATCAAGTGTTTCTTCGTTAATGTTTAGCCAGAGATTTTATCTAATTTTAATAAGTCTAATTAATTGCATACAGCTGTAATCGTAATTTAATTATATGTAGTCTTCACAAAGTACTCGTACTACATCGCCCATAATAAACAAAAATTTAAATTTAAAGCCTTCAAGATAAATATGTCCAAAGAATCTTATCAAGATAATTTGATAAAATATATTTGATCTGCCGACAAAGATGTGAAAACTAATATTAAGAATATAGAGAACTCTAAAAACCTAGTTTTCGGAAACTATATTCAAGTCTATAAAAATAAAACCCAATGAAAATATGAATGGATATGACAATTATAGTTCTGAATTCAAAATGGCGGTCATGAATTTTCACTATTATAGAGTGTGCATCTTAGATTATATATACCTACCTTTTAGTTTGTTGTACCTGTGTGTTTTAACACATACTATCAGCGAAATGACAGGAGAAAAAGAAAGAATATGTAATGGAGATATATACAGACGTAGCTATTTAATTTATTAGCCAATGGTCATGTCGAAGAAATGCAATATGCACTAAAATGTTGTGATCAAAGTAGCGTTTAAAATTTCAAATTATACATGCTAGGTTTGTGTACAGACTAAATCTTAGAATAATAACTATTATTGGTTTTTTAACTAAGTAAACAAATGGATAGTAAAACAAGCTATCTTTTCTAGGATGTTGATGTTGTGTATTATATTGGGGACACAATAGATCATGGGGTTTGGGAAACAACTTACGATTTGATCAATGACATGAATCGGTACGTGATCGAGAAGATTAGAAACAATTTCGGCGAAGAAACATTAGTCATTCCAGCCATTGGCAATCACGAATCTCAGCCTACGAACCAGTGAGTAAATTTATAATTAATCGATTTATATCTATAATTATGTCTAGACTGTCTATGTTTATAATTAATACTGTCTATAATTAATTGATAATTATGTCTAGACATTATTATATTAATACATGAAGCAAAAACTTTGTATCCTTTTACTGAAAATTACGCGGGTTTGAAATTTGGTACAAAAAACGTTTATTATAGAAGATAAGTACAGGTATATAGGTAATTTGTATTTTTAATAATGTTTAAAACATACTTGAAATTATCACAAAACACATTAACACACAAACAGGCATTTGACTGTCACACACACGCACATACGTATGTGTATACACAAATGATACCTTGAATTATCGAGCGACCAGCGAGCTTTTTTTAATGCTAAAGCTATTGTTATCTCCGACGCCGCAACAGCGACTCCGGGCGGAAAAGGCATTCCGACCCCGTGGCAGCCTGACCCGACCACTGCATAGGGACCAAGCGAAAATCAGCCACGAAGGCCAAGAATATTTTTTATTGGGGACTATCGACTCCACCGGTGAAGCCGATCCTATTCTAATCTACTACCGTTTCGGGGTGTGTAAAGCTGGGAGTGAAGAAACGGCGAAAGAAACTCCCCTGCAACACGTCTAACTACTTGTGCACTTGTGTGGGTGTGTCAGACTATAGGTTATGGGGGGCGGGGCGAAAGGCATCCCTGAACCTACTACGTCGGGCTGGTCCACGCCGAAATGGGGAAGATTGCGTCCGCGAGAACATTCGCTTCAGCGTTCTGGTAATGGGGTCGGGTCTATCCGTGAGCACGTTTCGCGGACGACGACGCGCGTGAGCGGCTCGGCAGTTGGGCGTATAATTAACTGTCTCCACCACCAGTGGATTAGGGTGGTGGGAATCGAGACCGAAGAAGGATCGCAACCATGTACTTCTTCACGGGAAGGAGTTCCAGGTCGCGGTGTAGGTCCGCGTTACGCATGTAAAGCGGTACTTGGACTGCCATACAAAAGAACTTGTTTTGCAGCCTCTGCATCATCTCGAATTGATGTAGCTTTTGCCGGCATGGGCGAAGACTACACTCGAGTACGTCATGATTAGATGGATGCAGGTTTTTTTTAAACAATTTTTTTTAAGCGGTAGGACAACAGACAGGCTGACGGCCCGCTTAGAATTTTGCAGTTACCGTCGCTTATGGATGTTTGCAACGCCAGTGGCATCGCCAACACGCTGTTGTCCTATAAAGGTACAGGAACTTGGATCTCTAATGTCGGAACACAACACATGGTTATTATGGCGGCATACTTAAGACCAAAGGTGGTCGCCATTCAGACGGGCTTGAGACCTTACCACGTGATGTTTTGTCGCCTTTTACGACAGGCCGACCCCGGCCGCAGAGGTTAGTATTCTTTCTCCGCCCCTGCACCGATAGAAATATAGAAGGTCTTGTAAAGTGCTCGGATGACGTTATAACGTAATTTACAGGTTTGCTCCAGCTTCAGTAACCGAGGAGAAACTAAACACGACATGGCTATACGATGCTTTAGCTAAGAAATGGGATTTCTATTTGCCTGATGAAGCGAAGGCAACATTAAGAGAGCGGGGGGATTTCTCAATGCTCATTAGACCTGGATTGAGGGTCATTTCTATTAACAACAACGTAGCTTATAGATATAATTGGTAAGAATATTTACTGGTATGACTGGTTCTCTGGTATGAAATACGTTATAGCTAAATGTTATCACACCTGGAGGAGACAAACCAACGAGTTTGCTTAACACGATGGCATGAACCGCTTCGGCCTTTTTCGTCTTATGTGCAGGCATATAACATAATTGTCACGTACCAAAAGGGGAACACCGTAAAAACCTGCTTGTTAGCATTGGACCAGCGGAAACCTGAGCCTAGCAGTATTGGGATGTCGTAAAAGACTGACAATGTTAATCTACACGATATCGGGTCAAGGTAGATTTATCTCGAATTCAAAAACAAATTCATAATATTAGCAATGTATCTACATCGCTTTCTCCGTACAGGGGCAGAACAATACTAACCCTTGCAGTCAAGTTGGGCTGTTGTGAAGGCGATAAAACAACCCTAGCTAGTGGTAGGGTCCCAAGCCTGTCTGGATGGCAACCACCCTTGGTCTATAAGTATGCCGCCATAATAACCTTGTATTGCGTTCCGGCATTAGTGATCCGGGTTCCAGTACCCATATGCGGACAGCAGCGCGTTCGCGTCGCAAGTCCATAGGACCGTCCCCATAATTGTTTACAATTAAGCGAATCGTGAGTCTGTCTGATGTTCCAGAGCCACAAAGAAAATCATACATGTTTCATACATATATCCCGCCATAAAGAAGACTGAATGTTACAGGTGGCTTGTCTATGATCCACTCGATGCAAAAAGACATTTAGATTGGCTAGTGGATGAGTTGTACAAAGCGGAACAGGCCGGAGAGAGCGTTCATATTTTGGCCCACATACCACCGGGAGTTCACGATTTAACTTACACCTGGACGAGAGAGTATAACAGAATTGTCAATAGGTAATTTTAGACATCCTTTAAATACGGAATCATATATTACAGAAAATCTATATATTTAAATAACAACATAAGATTATGACTTTTACAACCATAGAAATGCCTAGCTTTATGATATTTTTGATCTTATACGGTGTTTACCGTGAATTTTAGTGTAGGTATAGAACAGCGCGTACTGCACCTATGCCCTATTACCTCAAAACGATAATGTTGAATCAAGAATTTTAATTACTGGATAAGAAGATATTATATTATTATTCTACTAAACCGACCTACATCTAGCGGTGAACGACTGCGACTCTTATGTATCGATCTATTTCTATATATTATCTATATCGATCTGCTACCTTCCACGGCTGGTTCTACGGTTTGGAGTCCCAGGCCTTTATAATTAGCGGTTCACAATAACACACACATAAAAATTCGTGTGGGGTTAACCAAGATTCGGCGGTACGTGTCGGCGCGGGCGCTAGACAAGAAGAGGCCAGCGCGGCGGTGGTCGAGTAGTTTTATTCGAAATCACCTGTGGGTAGACAGGGAAAAAAGAATAGGATGAGGCGCCTAACCCATAAGTGCTTATTTTGGGACGAAATGACAATGTGTGAAATGTCCTAATTTATTTAATTGCTCCCACTAATGATATTATATACTACTGGGAAAACGTCGCCAAACTTAGAATGTTTATATCAACTGTTATTTAACTCATCAGCAATGTGTTAGTTAAACATTTAATTACATTGTATAGATTTTCTTCGACAATACGTGCTGAATTCAACGGTCACACGCATTCAGATGAGTTCAAGATATTCTACAATCCCGAAGGACAGCCCATCAACGTCGCTTGGGGCGGAGGAAGCGCCACCAGCTATACTTTTTATAATCTTAATTACAAAATTGCAACCATCAACAGCGAAACATTTGTAAGTATTTTGTACCAGTTAATTTTAAATAAAAAATAGTAGACCATATCAAAAGCAAGAAGAAATCGCTCATCCAATGCTACTTCCAACCTGTAAATTATTATTATTAACAATTTACATAATGAAACAAATCATTAAGGGTTACAATATATTTATATTTTACATGGGGCTCTGTAATTATCATCATAAAAAAACTGACGTCTGTTTCTACTAAGTATTTAATCCCGCTTGCGTTTAATCTTTCCCTCCGGTGCCTGGATATCAGTATTGGGGAATGGTAATTAGAAGTGTTCGGTAAATTCGATCATATCTGGTTCAAAATAACTTCCATATACATGATGTTTTCTATTTTTCTCTATTTATATATATAATTTAAAGTTAAATTTTAACAAAGCTACACGAAACTATTATTGGATTTCATTAGATGAATCAACAGATGAAAGGCTTTCGGATGTTTTTGGAGTGAGATGTCAGAGGGTAGTGGCTCCTGTATGCACAAAAATATAACAACATCTATTTGATTTAAAATTACTCAGGATTACTCATTAAAGGGTAATTGACCCAAGGCGCGCAGATTAACCTACCTAACCAAAGAATGAACAGAGAAAATATGTGCAGGCCAAATATACTTCACATTAAAAAAAATCGAAACACTACTGCCAAGAATTATTCAGGCGGCATTTAAATGAAAAAGGGAATTAATATCATTAAAAAAATACCTCAATAAATAGCTGGCTGTCTACACAATGGTGTACCAGAATTCCAATTTGAATTTAAATTTTCATCCAATAAATGAATGTAGAGATTGTTTTAAATGTGTATTCCATCAGAATTTCTACACAATCACATTTTTTGCATAAATTATAGTTTTTTAACTAAGCTGAGCTGAACGTGACTTGTTCACTGAGCGTGGCATGAAACCTCATAAACCAGCTAATAGCCCAAAATTGACGGTAGATCATCGAAAAGCGCGCCTCTACTTTGCACTTGAGCACTTAAATTGGTCATACCTTCAATGGAGCAAAGTTCTCTTTTCTGACGAGAGTGAGATCATGCTGTATAGTAATGACGGAAGAAAGAAGGTGTATCGAAGAGAGGGAGAGCGTTTTGCATAGTGCTGCATTGAAAAAGAATCATTTACGGTGGCGGTTCATGGACGGTTTGGGGAAGCATAAGCGCCGATTGAAAAACCGAACCTATGTTAGTATCTGGACCTCGATTACCGTCATTAAATGGGTCACATTACATCGAAGTGTCTGGAGCCTCATGTGGTACCCTACGCACAACACAAGATTGTGACGCTTATCCGTTCCGTCAGGAATCGCATGGAAGCTGTGACAAGAGCCCGTGGAGGAAGTACGAGATACTGAATTAACTGTTTTGAACATTTTTCTGTTTCACATCTTTGTTCCTAACATTTACAATTTCTTCTTATAGGGTAAAAATAAACCTGTTGAACAAAACACAATAGTTAAAGAAATTCAATTTTAATTTGAAACATTAATATTTGTTAAATGATACCTTATAATATCCACAATTACCGGATATTATTTATATTTTTGGTTAAATGTAAAAACAAATTAAACTCATTCACTTCAGGGGTGTTTCGATTTTTTTGATGAGAAGTGTATAATATGGGATAAGGGCAGAAGGAAGAAATGGTTCGAAATTTCAACTTCTAATGAACTTCAGAAGAAATTCTTATAAGAAAATTACTTAAGTAATAATATACTTATATTTTTTAAAGGTACCCGAGAACATTGTCAACTACTCCTACAATTTGACTGAAGCAAACCTTACACCGAATCGTCGGCCACATTGGTACCAACTGTACGACATGCGCAACACTTACAACTTAGCAGACTTAACTGCCTCAACGATGGACGACTTAGTCAACCGAATGGTTACAAGCGACAAGCATCTGCTAGACATATATTCGGCTTTCTTCTCAAAACTTAGTGATTCCAGATGGTCATGGTGTAACGATAGCTGTAAACTCGATAATCTATGTAAAACTGTAGTAACTGTTCTTTGGGAGCGACAAAAATGTGACGAGTTGACTAATCTTTTCTATTTGAGCAAATAAATACTTTTTACACGATCAACGATTTAGTTTGTACTATTACTTGTTACTACTATCTCTTCAAAAAAGAACTCAAATAAATACCAAGATCTTTGGAATCCAACTATATGTAGATGCAAATGCTTAAGGGTGCACTAGTGCACATTTTAGAACAACGGGATTAATTCTTTTGAAGACTAATTATTAAGAAAACCAGCATTTAATATTTTTATCACTATAATGGTATTAAATGGTTAATTTAAATTTAATATCTCATCTTATTTTTATCTATTGGAGCCTTACCACCTACAAGGCTTCTAGCCTATGTGGATGGCAACCACCTTTGGTCTAACACGTCCAATGTCAATCACGGGCTATCGCGTGTTTTGGCCCGTTTCCAAATTGGCCATTCAAGTGATAGATATCCCGTGGCAGCTACGAACAAGTTTTTAGGCAAAAAAAATTTTGGTCATCACATGATTTTCAAATTTTCTGTATGGCAACGAACGTGCTAAGTATACTGCCACAATAACCTTTTCTTCCGGCATAAATGATCCATATTCAACTGGAATCCGCTATGCGGACGGTAACGTGTTAGCGATGCCACTGGTCATCGCAAACATCTAGAGGCAACGGTAGCTACTTACTGTTAAGTGAGCCGTTAGTAGGCAACTATCGGCTGTTGCACATTAAAAAAAATGTCTTCCCACAAAGCAATTCTCATTATTATCACGTGTGTTATATAAATTCCATTGCATATAATAATTCAACTTGTAATTATTCTCTAATGCTATTCAATTACACTATGGACTGGTTACAAAAATGTTTACAACAAAATCTTCAATTTATTAACAACTAAATTAGTATTAACATCACTTATATTCATTAAATGTTATGGGTTTGATATACTCAACCACTCGATGTCAGGTTTCCATTGAAGGTCTTTGCTGGGGATCTTATCTAATAAAGATATCTGAAAATAATTAAATTATTTTAAATGATCACTATAGAACATTTAGGTATGGCTTACTTTAATATTATGTTATCACAAGACAATTTTAATTGTCTCTAGGTGATTTCTGTCTGTAATAAAATATTGTATTTTAACCCTTTCACACTCGAGGGAAATATGTTTCTCTTCCTTAAAATTCTTAAATGATTATTATTATTCAATTATAACCTAATCGATATTTTTTTTTCTGGATGTAACAATAGAATATTTGTCCAAGGAAACTAATATGTAACTGAATGCTAAAAACAAGAATTCCAATTTTCTTCATGCTACAAAAAACATCAAAACATTTGCATACTTATACTATATAGTTTTAGATATCTTATAGTCCTGAAAGGGTTAAAAGAAACTAGAAGTCTTTCTATGTTTTCCTGTTTAAAAACTAAAAAAAAATTTATTTTCAATATAAATTAAAGCATTTTAATGTGTTTGATTCTAAAAGATAAATATGAGGTCATGGACATTGCAAAAATATTAGATACACAACAAATAATTTGGAGACCAGACTAGAGGCCGTGGGTTCCAATTCCCCTGTCATACACCTCTGAGTCAGTTATTTTCACCTAATGTGCATTTCGAATATTATTTGCCACATAACAAACTCATCTATTGATAATGTATTGTTACAAGTCATGGGTAGTATGTCATAAAATTAGTAATTAAAATATACACATAATATGTCATTAAATTTTATAAAAAAATTCCAGGCTGTAAAAGGTGTGCTCGATAAGCCATTTCTTGGCTGCTGTTATTGGTGACGGCAATTTATTAAATATTTTAGGACCCATAACATATGTCCGTTTGTTGGACTACTCAAGACGGCACAGCATAGGGGCAATCCTATATCTATGTATTACGAGTTGCATATTCATGAATGTCACAGTGCTTTGTATATGAGTCACTATTCTCCCAGTCAGCAGCATGTGCCCACACCTCGGTACCATATTGTACTTGTTACAATACGGTACATGCAACATGCACCGTGGCAAAATAGCAAGTAGCAAGATCGTACCATATACTCACATTACTTAATGAATGGCACAGTCACTCTCGGTCCGTTGGTATATTTAAAGTGAACTTTTCTAAACTACCTACACTTTTGTACATAACAGTACCGCATTTTTATAAATTACCAGAGAAAGCCTTTTCAATGCATAGCTGCACTACCTAGTTTTGAGCACAATTTATTTATGTGGCTCTCCCATTTTAGTCCTCTATCCACTTCAAAACCAAGGAAGCTCATTCTATTTACCTGGCTTACTTTTGGTCATTGAAGTAGACTATCAATGAAATGAAAAGTGTTTTTTCCAAGTGAAGTGACCAGCAGTGAAGGCAAATATCTTCAGGAAACCTGCATGTTGAGATTCCCCGGTATATGTAACCTGCCAATCCACCTTGGACAAAAGTGGCAGGTATACTGTCCATTTCCTCTAAGGGGAAGCCCAAGCCCACCAGTGGGATATACATAAATATTAAAAGAGAAGATATGTAATTTTTATACCTGATGTCGAATAAATTTAACTATCTTTTCTATATGTTCAGCTTTTGCATCTTCTGATAATGAATAGAACCTTCTCCATACAGCTGCTGCAAGCACTTTGTCATCACTTAGCCCTTCATCATAGCCAACAAGAGCTGCTTGGAAGAGTTCAGACAATTCTGATACTTGTTTCCTTGCTATTGCTGGATTTGCACCCTATAATGAAAATTTTAAATCAGTGGCAATGGTCAGCCAATGCACTGACCACCAGAGATGCCAAAGATCATGCGAAGTGGAGAAGAAAATGTTAGAAAGCGGATCCCGGGTGCTAAAGTGAGTTTGAGCTGCAACCAGGATTTAACGCTAAGAAGATGATGATGGAATGTAACTTTTAAATTAGTAATAAACTTGTATGGCTATAAGCCAAGCCAAGCATATCTAGATGGCAGTGTTGTGTTCGAGCATACAATACCCAGATTCCAGTCCCCTACATAGACAGCAGCATGGTATCGGTGGATCTGGGGTCGCAAACATCCACAGACAGTAACTGTTTACTTTTCAGTCTATCTGCTGTTATACAGCAATAAAAATAATTTAAAAAAGTATAATAATACACACATCAAAAAAGTCTAAGCAACATGTACTAATTTAAATTTTAGGATGGTGGATGAGCCGCTGTATGGATGAACTTCCTGAATGCACCGGAGCCTTTCAGTATTTCCGGGCCGATGGTACACTCGCACCCTTCTTGTATCAGGCCTAAACCCGAATCGCGACTCATCGGAAAACATAATTTTATCCCATTGTTCCTGGGTCCATGTTCTGCATTTTTTACACCATTCTTTTCGACGAGCGCGATTCCCGTGACGTATCGGTGGGCACCTAATCGGGCGTCGAGCTCGTAGGCCGTACTCATGCAGTCGATTTCACACAGTTTGGGGACTTACATCAACACCACTTGAATTGTAGCCTCAAACTTATCTCTCGAGCGGTCAACATCGGCTGGCATCTTGCAGTCAGTTGTATGTACCGGTCTTGCCGAGTGGTTGTACTTCTTTTACGGTCTGGATGCTGTTCAGCTGGTTCCCTTGTATTATTGTAGCACTGCCAAAGACGACAAATAACACTTCTATGAATGCCAAAATGCCGAGATTGATTACTTCCCACTTGAAACATCCCTACAGCTTTTTGCATTTCATTTGCCGTCATGAGGTAAAGAATATCTAACAATTCAATTTTGTCACTAGCTTTATTTAAATGGTTGGTAAAATTATAAAATCAAGAGTAAACGTAGCAATAAAAACTTTAATTCAAACAAATTCCCTTTCATTTAATTTTATGAAAAAAACAAAACAATCAAAAAAATTTTTTTATAACCAGCCAGTATGTCATCAATAACTAAAAATCAATAACTAAAATTTACATACCTACGCACTTTGAGTGAGTAGACTTAGAAATTAATTAGTATAAATAGTAAATTTGTAATATCATGCATGTTGCTTAGACTTTTTTGATGTGTATATATACAAACCTCTAACAACTTAATCCTGTTTGAAACATCGGCCCACAGTGCTTCAACAATGCAGTTCCTAACGAAATAACCATCTCCTCTCACATACTTTTTCTTATCATTAGCAGACACTGCTACATCTTCTGCCATATATCTAACCATTAACATCCATACATGTAACTCGGTTATGTTAAACCATGACGCAAAGGTATCTGGCAGTTCCAATTTCTCAAACCATTCTTCATAAGATACTTTAGCTGGTATACACTCATATATGAAGTATCCTGTGAGCTTCAACCTCTGTAACATAAAGCCAATAAAAATTATTATTTGAATAATAATTATTGAATGCGTTAAAGTGATTTATCTTTGCATTGTTATTAAGATTTTGTCTTTTGCTGTCTGAACTAGCATCTATTGGTCACCATTTAAAACTAGGAATGTGATGCCTTACTACTATTTCAATGACTTTTTTATGTATAGACTTAGACTGGCATAAATGTCTTTGAAATATAATTTTTTTTCATATACTTAAACTTAATAAATCAATCAAAGTTCTGCAGTTCACTTTAAACTTCTTCAATTGAAGATCAAGATTTTAGTATAATTATACTCAGTAACTTACAGTTCTTGATTGGTCCATCCATCCAACAGCTTTCATAAACTTTTTCACGTAGCTATCTTCTCTTACGGATATCGTACTCTGTTTTCTTATAATGCTATTTTGAGCCACAATACTTGGACATGGTCTTGCGTAATCCAGTGTTATTGGAATTTTTTGTTGGTAGATATTCTAAAATTTAAACGGTAAATTATATTAACTATATTAAAAATTTAATGCGATGCTAAAAGATATAAATATAAACGGTTAAAAAATTACATTTAAACGGTATATCATTCTGCTTCGCATCATTGTGAGGATTCATGAATTATAAATCACAAATTGTTTAAACCCAATTGAATATATGTACTCTTTACGAAAACAAAATCTATATTTTACAATTTACACATTTTCATTAATCAAAAAAAATTATAAAATCCAAATTCCAACACAATGTGACCAGATTAAATTTCACAGAAATACCGAAGCACCTTAAAAAATACTAAAATATACCTACCAACGCACAATATAACATTTAAAATACTGATTTTCAAAACATGTTTTATTCATTCGTTATCATTATCACAAGAATTGTATTTTAACATTCTATTTGAAGGATTAAAATTAACACAACCTCCTTCATCTTTTACATCTTGCTTTGTTTTGAAAGTTGCAGATACATTTTTGTTTATACAGGGTGACTCTGACAAACCCGTCCAAATTCACATAGAAGAATCATAAGTAAAAGTTATGAGAAACATGTATTTTAGTTTTGTATCACTTATTACAAAAATGTTGAGTAATCAGCATCACAAAGTCATTCAAAGAACTCGCAATTTACATAATACGGCGCTAGAGTGTCAATGACCTCTCCATCTGATCTAGTAAAAGGCCGAGGACGGCGGCATTGCACCGGGCGAGCGAATACGCACTACTCATTTACGCGGGAGAGACAGAGACAGGTAATAACAGGTTAACGTACGAAGGTTGCACCATAGCATTATTCTGTACGATTGAATTAATGATCTTAAATGAAATATTTTATGGTGAAAATTTGACATACAATTTTTTTTGCAAAAATGGATTCCTTAAAAAAAATGCGTAAAAAAAATTTGGATGGTTTTGTCAAAGTCACCCTATATATCTGTTTCTTTATTCTGTTTTTAAATTTATGTGTGAAAATATGCGCTTGCATGCAGCATTCGATACTGGTAGACATAACAGAGATTTACTGAAACTAGATATATTCCTGTATTTTATTGTACCATCACTGTTTGAAATTTTATGCTTACCTTTGACTGTCCTCTATATTTTTTCAAGTTCAATTTATACTTTTCAGTATTTGCATGTTGTTATAGATGCTAATCTACTTTGGAGTTTTGCACTGCATGCTATACAAAACGCAGCTTAATCGTCATATTTGTAACGTGAAAGCCACAAAGAAAGCTCCGCAATTTGTTCGCATTTAGCCATATAATTTTGCTGAAAACTAGACATATTTTCTGGATGGTTGCGAACAGTTCACAGTATGATAGCGTGAAGTAAAATAAAAACAAAAAAAACATGCGCTGGATTGTTTATGTATGTATATGTCGGCAAAAATCTACTATGAATTTAACGAAATTCTCAAATTATTGAAACAAAACCTTCAAAGATTAAGCCAAGTGCAGAACAATTTTTTGTTTATTGTAATAGAATACGTTAACTAAAATAAATCAATACATACTAACAAAAGTATTATACATTTTAAAGTATTTTATAATTTTTTTTTTAATTTATTTATCAAATTTACAGTTATTACATTGGCTTGATAAAATAACAGCACAAAAAACCACTAAGGTTTGTACAATGCCATCGAAACTTAAGTCTACGCACGTTCAAATGACAGTAAATTTAGATTACAATTTCTCTAAAAAGTATTTTTTAAGTGAGGCTTTAATATTTTTTTGGGTTATATTATCTCTTATATTTGTTGGTAAATCGTTTAATAATCTTGGAACTAAGTAGGTAGTTGTGCGCTTACCGTACATATTCTTCGCGCCGCTAGTAGCAAACCGATTTTGAGCAGCCGCCCGAGTATATACAGCGTGCTTCATTTTAGTTTGTATTTTTTATTAAAAAAGTTTTCCTTGAGTATCATTTTTTTAAATTGAATTTCTACAGGTAAAATCTTGCAGTATTTAAAAAGACTGCTTTCATCATCAACAAATTTATGTTTGATGTTTAGGGAAACAATATTTTTAAAAAATTTATGTTGCAGTCTATGTATTTTATTCATGTAAGACTTGAAGGTGCGACCTGAAGAATTGTAAGAATTAATATGGTATATAACGTTAATCGTGGTTTTTTTACATTTAATTAATAGTGTGATCAGGACATGGATTTATGGTAGCAAATCCATGTCCTGGTAATGCGTATAAATATTTAATAAATAACGTTTGCACACAAAATCATGATCTGTTTTCATTTATCGATTAATGACCTCGGTTTAAAAAAATCGAGGTTTTTAGTAATCTATTTGGATTGTAACAATCTATATTTTAATATTTTCTTGCAGTCACAAGTTCCATCTGTTTAAAATACAATAACATAGTGGAAGCAGTATAGATGATTCAATACTATTACAGACTATGGGGGCCGCCTATTATGTTCTATCTGTAACTTTCTTCGCTCATAAGTGAAATATAGGAAAATCCCTTAAACATGTTCCAAAGTTCGCGGAGATGATCGCTACGGTGCTGCCATAACATTTTATCTAAAATATACCCAAAAATACCGACTTCCGCCAATAAACAACCTACAAAAATACTGATATTCGAAAAACCAATAAAATATACCGAAAAAGTATTTAAATACTAAATCTGGTCACACTGCCAAAATATGTAACCTCCATGGACATATCTAACCTCTGACAATTGGTTGTTTTAATTTGCCAATCTGGCAGGCAAAGGACTTGGTCCATACAGCCTAACCTCTGACAATGAATGACATTGATATATATTAAATCAGCTGATTGGTTTTTTTAACCTTTAGGTCTGTTACATATCTATTTATTACTATCGTTTTACTTCATCTAATGATATCCATATTAATATTGATGAAAATTTATATTACAGTATAATTTTATTTATGGATTTACTGAAAAATACCTTTTTCTTCTTCAATAAAATCAATCTTCAATTATAATTAAATGGCTTTACATAATATGTGTGTTTAAAAAACAAAATATTAAATCACATGTATCACTTGTACAAATGTATCACTTGATGTAATGTAATGTGTGCAATAAAGTATATTTGATTGATTGATTAAATAAACTTGAACAATTTTGGAAAGAATACAAAAATATATCCGATTACTTCATGAAACAGGCTCAAATCCACACTACTTCGGTACGGGGGCTTAGCCAATCGTTCCACACGTGATTATATTTCACTACTTGTGGACGCTCGTTTACGTTTAAGTCATGCATGTAAATGACTGCGGATTGAAGTAATTTACATACATGACTCTGTTACAGAAAATTCTGAATAACTTAGTCTTTTGAGTCATGTTTCGGTAGCACCCCGAGCTTAATTAACCAATCAAAGTAGGAACCTGACTAAAGACATTTCTAGCAAGTGCATAAGAAAACGGAAAGCGTGTGCATGTTCAGATGTGAATCACACAGGGTATTTTTTTCATTCTACGATACAAAATACATAATTTATTTTGGCAGATCAAAGTACTTATTTTTAAATTCCCGCCATTCATGAGAAAATAATAGACAATTAGATAGAGCGAACTACGATATCGATTATCTTTTCAACTTCTTGTTAGGTACGTGTCTATAGTATTTTAAGGTTATTACATAATTCCGGGCGGCCACCTCAATTTCTGTGCCCGAGAGCAGCTAGTTTTCAAAAATGTTTGGGGCTGTAAGTAGGGTTGGAAACGGCCTATTAGCCGCAAAATCTGTTGCTGAAAAAACCATCACAGAATGTGGAAAAATCGCTGCTGCAACCTCCATCAACAAAAGGGATTACGCAGCAAAGGCTGAAGGCAAAGCGCAAGGTAAGGTGGTTGCTGTTATTGGTGCCGTTGTAGATGTTCAGTTTGATGACAACCTGCCACGCATTCTTAATGCCCTCGAGGTTCAAAACCGTTCACCCAGGCTGGTACTGGAGGTGGCCCAGCACTTGGGAGAAAACACGGTACGAACCATTGCCATGGACGGTACCGAAGGTCTCGTCCGCGGACAGCCCGTATTGGACTCCGGATCTCCCATTCGTATTCCCGTAGGCGCAGAGACCCTTGGCCGTATTATGAACGTAATCGGCGAGCCCATCGACGAACGCGGCCCCATTCCCACTGACAAGACTGCTTCCATCCATGCCGAAGCTCCCGAGTTCGTGGACATGTCTGTACAGCAGGAGATTCTTGTAACAGGCATCAAGGTCGTCGACCTTCTCGCCCCATACGCTAAGGGAGGTAAGATCGGACTTTTCGGCGGCGCCGGTGTCGGTAAGACTGTACTTATCATGGAGCTGATCAACAATGTCGCCAAGGCCCATGGTGGTTACTCCGTTTTTGCTGGAGTGGGAGAGCGCACCCGTGAGGGTAATGACTTGTACCATGAGATGATTGAGTCTGGTGTAATCTCTCTGAAGGACAAGACCTCCAAGGTGGCCCTTGTGTACGGCCAGATGAATGAGCCCCCAGGTGCCCGTGCCCGTGTCGCCCTCACTGGACTGACTGTGGCTGAGTATTTCCGTGACCAAGAGGGCCAGGATGTGCTGCTCTTCATTGACAACATCTTCAGATTCACTCAGGCAGGTTCGGAGGTATCTGCGTTGCTGGGTCGTATCCCATCTGCTGTGGGTTACCAGCCAACCCTGGCCACTGACATGGGTACCATGCAGGAAAGAATTACCACCACCAAGAAGGGTTCCATCACCTCTGTGCAGGCTATCTATGTGCCTGCTGATGACTTGACTGACCCTGCCCCAGCCACCACTTTTGCCCACTTGGATGCCACCACTGTACTGTCCCGAGCTATTGCTGAGCTGGGCATTTACCCTGCTGTGGATCCCCTTGACTCTACGTCTCGTATTATGGACCCTAACATCATTGGCGCCGAGCACTACAATGTGGCACGTGGTGTTCAGAAAATTCTGCAAGACTACAAATCTCTTCAGGACATCATTGCTATCCTGGGTATGGATGAGTTGTCTGAAGAGGACAAGCTGACTGTTGCTCGTGCCCGTAAAATCCAGAGGTTCCTGTCCCAGCCTTTCCAAGTGGCTGAGGTCTTCACTGGTCATGCTGGCAAACTTGTGCCCCTTGAAGAGACCATCAAGGGATTCTCGAAAATCCTGCAGGGAGAATATGATCACTTACCTGAAGTTGCATTTTATATGGTTGGACCCATTGAAGAAGTTGTTGCCAAGGCTGAAACCCTTGCTAAGAATGCTTAAAAAATCATGTAAACATGTCTAAAAATCAAATGTATTTCTAAATAAAATTAGTTATAAACATGGAGTATTTTATTTTTTTATATTTATAGTACTGTTATAAATCATGCATTTTAATACAAGAAAATAGTTTTTTCATACAGCTTATATTATTTATTAAAATAGTCTTGGCTCCGCTCCAATTAAACAGCTTGAAAGGCTTTGGGTTATTTCTATTATTAAGCTGGGACTATACTACTAATGGTGTGTCATTGTGTATACTTCTGTTCAATCATTTACTAAGCTTGGGCTATGTTAGCTACTGAGCTAAGCCCATAGGCTTGGATGAGGATGCTATGGTATAGACACAAACATTTATGATCACGATGAACTTATTATCATAACTTGATGTACATACTATATCTTTATTTTTACCTATTCTATACATAGAGACAAAATATATATTTTCTTTTTATCTTACAAAGTACATATATACTTGGATATACCTGTTTACTAGACAATCAACTGATGTTCTGGCTCTAACATTATTAACATCACAATAGGTACAAATTCGTGAAAGCTACTGAAATATTCATAAATCATGTTTTTAGCCCAAGAGTGAGAAGCTTTTGGAGGCGATCTATCGCTATCACCTAGATCTAGGTGATCCGGCAAACGTAGTTATACCATTTAAATTTAAAAGATAACGTTTTGGACAGTATTCCATATAATCTGTTCTTAGTGAGAGTACATCACGGAACGGGCAACTATGTTAAATTTCAATTCAATTGGGTGTAGTTTTAGATATATCGTGATGAGTGTGGTAGTCCACTTATAGATTGCCGCAACGCAGGTCTATTTATTGTGACTTACCACAAATATTATTTTACAATTTGAGGTTAAAAACGTTATGTAATACTCATACAATGTTTTTCTTTTAGTTAGTTTTAGTAAAACCAAACAAAAGATGTTTTTTTAAATCAGCTTATACATTTTACAAAGAGAGAAGTACCCCACGCTAAGTAAGCTAATTCTAGAATATAACCTGTAGATAAAATACGTTCTAATAATACTCCATAAGATCGACAAAGTGGTTTCAGTCTGTCAGAAAGAAGTACACTACAATAAGACAACGCCTTTACTTCTGGAAGGTGATGTTTTTTTTATTGCTGTGGAACAGCAGACAGGCTGATGGATCACTTAATAGTAAGCAATTGCCGTGGTATATAGGTTTATTCGACGCCTAGAGCACCGTTAACACGCTGCCGTTCGTTTAGGGGAACTGGAACACAACACTAGGAGACCAGGACTAATCGGCATCCAGATGGGCTTTGCCCTAGCATCTATTTTTGATTGTTTTATCGCCTTTTAACACAAGCCACAGAGATCAGAATTCTTACTCCGCCCCTGCACTGAGAAAAATGTAATTTATCAACATGCAGCAAAGGCCGTCACCGAAATGTTTTAATTTAAGGCGACGACAAGAGACTTTTAATGATTTTATTCTGAAGATCACATCTAAACGAGTGGTGTTAATGAATTGGAAAAAATACATGTTAAATTTGAGCATTTTCTCAATAACTTAATATGTGAATATTTTAGATTATGTTTATATTACATAGTGTAATTAATTTGTAAAGTTAGGTCTAACGCAGATAAAAATCTGAGAATCACGTAAAAACTATCAAGCGTATTTTTATGAAACCTTCACCATCTTAAACACAATTTAATTACCCATCTTTTAATATACGACTTTTTATTTCAAAGTAAAAGAATAATATACAATTATGCTTTTTCGAATAATCTTTATGCTCGGGTTAGCAGGAGCCCTTGCGGGCGACGGGCGGCAGTGTATCGCTGACCACTGTCACGGGTAGACGTTGACGCTCGGAGCAATCACTAAACGATTTAACTCTATTATAAGTTTCGCGCTAAAATGGCTGGTAAATCTAGATTACTAAAAAAGAAACGCCAAACGCTCGCAAAAAATAGATTACTAAGGTAAGTAACGTGTTCTCAATCATAATTATCATTTGTGTATACTAGCACATTGATGTAAATTGGACCAGATAAATTAATCATAACATTTAATTGTTACATATATTATTATTATTTATTTTACTAAGTGACATTATTTTCTTTTTAGGAGATTACATAATAACAAAGATAATCGCGACGTCAATGACGAGACAGAGACGAGGTGTGTATTGTAGTGTAGTATGACAATACTACATCGTAGTTGGGACAGTCCGGATTCGAGTTTTTAAAATACTTGAATGCTATTACTATTGTCACTGTATAACTAAATATAAATACATTTATATTGTAGGTCTGAATTTACGGAAACGCTTGGAGTGATTAAAGGATCTTCCCATATTAACAATGAAAATGAGAACAAGATTGTTGACAAGTAAATGCATATCTAATTCAATATTCTGATTTTAGCATATTTGAAACCTAATTCTATTAACTTATATTAATTACTATAACTGTTGCAGTTCTCAAGTAACCGAAACGATATTTCCTGAGCAGGAAGAAAGCTTTCAAATGAATATTGAAAACGAGAAGTCAAATTCGGTCAGGTAAACGTATTATTATTTCTATGATGTCAGGATAGTCTGTCAATATAAAGATTTATATAGTAAAACTCTCGATAGATAAAATTAATAAAAAAGGGGAAAATTTTCAATATAATATTGCAGAACCCGTGAGTGATAGCAAAGAATGTGAACAATAAAAGATATTACAAAACAAATGTTAAAGGCCTTATTCTGTTTAATATTGCAAAATTCTTATTATGTATATTTCCTTTTCAGAAATAATCAAGAAATAGTAAATGGAATGCGAATATTAAATATTAAACATTTTTTTAAAGAGCTTCAAGAAATATCTTCACATGGTAATATAGACTGTGGTTTGAAATCTGTAGAAATTATATCTGAAAGAAAACTGGGCCTTGTTTCTAAACTAAAACTAAAATGCAACATGTGTAACGAAACTTTTGTCATTTGTTGCAATGATCCTGAAATTGACTTAAACATTAATACAGTTGCGGGTGCAGTGGCTATAGGTTGTGGCTATACACAGCTTAATGAATTATTGGCAGCAATGGACTTGCCTCATATATCCTATGAGTTATTTAATAAAAGAATGGGAACAATTAACAAAGTTTGGGAAAAAGAAGCTTTGAATTCTATGAATGAAGCCGCTAATGAAGAACGTCAAATGGCTTTGGAAGACGGTAGAGTTACTGAAAATGGCATTCCATATATTGACGTTATTGCAGATGGATGTTGGGGAAAAAGATCTTATAAAAAAAATTACTCATCCCTATCAGGCGCAGCTGCGATAATTGGGAAAAGAACTGGAAATATTATTTATATGGCAGTGAAAAATAAATACTGCTGCATATGCGCCCAAGCTGCCAAGATAAATGTCACACCTAAGAAGCATGCTTGCTATAAAAATTATTCTGGTAAATTCAGAATATTAAATATGTTGTAATAATAATAAAGAAACTAAAATTTTATGGTTGGAATAATTATTACTTTATTTTCAGGTCCTTCAACTGGAATGGAATCCACGATCTTGGTAGAAGGATTCAAGAACAGCATAGAAATGCATAATTTAATATATTCAAGGTTAATATCAGATGGTGATGCAAATACTTATGCAAAATTGTTACAGTCAAGACCATATGAAAATATAACAATTGAAAAAATCGAATGCCGCAACCACCTGTTAAGAAACCTTTGCAATAAGTTACAAGCTCTTATCACTGACACGAAATATTTAATTAAATACAGAAAATATATAACAAAACAAAGAATACTGTCAATAAGAAAGGTAATAGTAACCGCTGTAAGAAATTATAAAAATTCTGGCAATGTCACTAGTTTACATAATGATATCATGTTAGCCGCAGAACATGCATTTGGAGTTCATACTAATTGTAAGACATATTTTTGCTCGAAAATGGGAGAAGATGACAACATAGACAGAGATATTTTCACAAACAGTTTGTGGCATAGAATAAAATTTGTATTGACACATATAGCTGCTCATGCAAGAAGCTTGATTGAAGACGTTGACAGCAACACTGTGGAGCGCTTCCATAGTATTGTTGCAAAATTTGTAGGGGGTAAGCGGGTAAATTTTTCCCAGAAGTACCAATACCATATGCGTTGTAATGCAGCTGCTTTATCATTTAATACCCATAAACCCTTATCGTCGTTGCAAAAATCAATCACGGGCAGGAGTCCAAATGGTGAATTAAAAAAGATGGAAATACGTAAACAAAAACGCCTACATTTAACAAAAAATTATCATAGAATAAAGAAGAGATTACATGAACACTACACAGAAAGTAATAAAAACTATGGTGAGCAATGTTCAAGACCGGATATGGATGATGATATATTAGAGGAATCAAAAAAAATATTTTTAGCAAATTTGGCGGAAACTGCCAAACAAAGAGAACAAATAGAAAGGAAGACTATATTACAAAGTGGTTCTAGTGAGTGGCTAGAACTACGAAGACGGATTTTGACCGCTTCCAACTTTGGACGTGTTATAAAAAGACGCAATGACATAAGTTGCTGCAATTTAGTTAAAGATCTTTTATATAAAGAGTCTATAGGACACATTAAGTCTATAAAACATGGACAAGACAACGAAAATTTTGCGAAAGAACAATTGTCGAAACAAGAAAATATTAAAATAGAACCGTGTGGACTTTTTCTTGATGAAGAAATACCCTTCCTCGGTGCATCACCGGACGGTATTATTAATAAAAACACAATTTTAGAAATAAAATGTCCACTCACAGCTTACAAACTAGGACTAGATAAAGCCATCCATGAAAAAAAAATATTGTTTTATAAAAAACTGGTAAACGGTAATTACATAATAAACAAAGAACATAATTGGTGGTATCAAATACAAGGACAGCTGCATATAACAGGAAAAGATAAATGTATGCTTGGTATTTGGTCTGGTGAAAACTTTCCTGTAAAAATAGAACTAATTTACAAGGATGACGCTTTTTGGGACACTAAAATGAAAAATAATTTAATTAAGTTTTATACAGATTGTATGCTTCCCGAACTGGTTGATCCTAGATATACGAGGAATATGGTAATTAGGGACCCCTCTTATATAGTTAGTGCCATGCACGGACGCAAAAGGAAAAAGGAAGAGGAAAAAGAAAATAAAAACAAACTAATAAAAAAACGAGCAGTGACGGCTGAAAAAGAAGACAGTATAGTTGCTGTGAAAGTATTAAATTTCGAGGAGTTTTAAATAAAATCCTATAAATACCTAATTCACTTTTTTATTTATAGTTACAAAACCTGTAGACAGAAAACCTGTGTTCGTTTGATATAATTATATTTTCCGTTTATTAAAATACCTATATTATATTATATCCTACCACAGGGAATGATATAAGATACAGAACATGAAACAATAATCCTAACTAATATTAAATAAGCGGTTAAAAATTTCATGATTATTAGATAGTCTTCATAATCTGTAACGTATGGTTACCCAACGAACTTCTCTAAAATATACAATTACGTCGCCTGCGAATTTTCAATGCGGGTTGCGGGGGGGCCCCGCGCGTGTTACTCTCACTAGCTCAAACTCCTCCCACTCGCTCAAGGTCGCTAGCACTTAGTGTCGTCTTAAAGAAATAACACAGCTTTCAATAAATTTTATTCAAAATATAACTAAATTATATTTTCTTAATTTATAGGTACCCATTTCACATCCAAATTTTGTACACAATAAGCTACTTCATTCTGAGTATACTGTACTTAACATAATATCTTCATACATTTTTATGGCTATTATTCACGAGTAAAATTAATCTTTACAGATTTTAAGTGCATTTACGTTGTTTAATTTTGTCGTTTTGGCTCTTTTTCAGCTGTTGGTGAGACAGAATATTGAAAGTTACGTTACGTTAAGTTATAACATGTGCTTAAAATCCATAAAAAGTGAATTAAACCGAAACTGAATTTGTTACATCACTAGATTGATTACTAACTGAATCGGAATTATTTTTTATTTCCTTAGGATTATCAGATTCTATATTATTGAGAGCACTATCTAATTGAAGTATTGTTTCATGTTGTGTTTCCGATGCTACAACATTTTCAATGGGCAATTCATCATTTTTTATTTCTAGCATATTCACAACTTTATCCTCACTACTATCTGGAACAGGAACTGAATCAGTAGATGTATTTTTAACAGATTTACTATTTTCTGGAGTAATTTGTTCATTCCTAGAAATGTCAGTATTCATATCATTTTCAATAACTGGTTTTTCTATTGATTTTACTTTAGGTACTTTCACAACCACAACTTGATCTGATTTGTCTTCACTAGATGTGTTATGGCAGTCTTTTAGCTTTATAGTTTGAAATTTCAGTGGAGTATGACTTGGTTTATTACCATCATTTTTTCTATTTATAGGTTTAATAACAAGAATTTTAGTTTTCATCCCAGTTTTCGTAAATTCTGACAAATTTGTATTAATTACAGGACTTTTCATTAAGTCTAAACTTTGTCGCCTAAATTTGAATGGGACAACTGATGGAATATTAATTTTTTTCACTTTTGGTAAATCAGTATCCAGATTTGATCCATTGATAATCTTACAACCTGGGACATGCTGACTTGTACTAGGTGAAGTATTATTTTCAACGGACGTCGTTTTTGTTTCCTCTACTGGAGCCCGTGCTAAGTCTACAGACTTGTCATCTGCATTTACATTAAATTTATCATCATTATTAATATTATCTTTTTTATTCTCAATTTCATCTTTCTTAGGAGAAACTTTCTCTCCCTTGGATGCAGTTTTGGGTATCATTGGCTTAACAAAAATGTTATTTGTAGGTCTTACTTCTTTTTGTGTATTATAAAGAGATATATTGATAGTTTTCATATGCGCCGCGGCCTTTTCAGCAGCTTTCTTTGACAAAGTTATTAAGGAGCCACAAAAATCTTTATTTATACTATCATAAGAGGTCGTTATTTCTGGGAGTGACTTTTTCTTAGGTTGACAAGGTTTCGGATTAGTTACTACTTGAGACTCACGGTAACCTTGAGCTTCTTTTTTCAATAAATTTGATAAATCATATTCAAAATCCTCATTTTTGGGCTTAGCTTTTCGTCTAACTGATCTTCTTGAGGCTACTGAAGTATTATCATCGGTACTCGCTCTTTTAGCAGCTTTTTCATCAACATCTTCCATGTCTGAAGAATTCTCTTCAAAGCTTTTAAGGCTTGAGGGAATGTCATATCCATTTTCTGTTGGAATAACTTCATCTTTTTGCTCGGTTCTCACTGAAATACAAACAATATAAATGAAGTTAAATACAATAACAGTAAATTTAGATGTCTAAAATAGTGGTGGTTTAATTAGAAATAAGCATTAAGTATGTAACTATTTATAACACTGCAGCATGAGAAATACTGAAATGTAAGTCATATGCCAAATACATAACTATTTTATTATTATTACAAAGCCATTAGTTCAGTTTATATCGCTATTTTAGAACTTTAAAATATGGAAGGAACATCGTTATGGTTAGTTTTGGGGATAGAATAAACATTTTTTTCATAATTACCATTTTCTAAACACTCTTTTTTTCTCTTCATATAACTTTTGCTATGAAGCAGTTTTCGTTTTTTGCTTCCAATTTCAGGTCGGGTACTGCTGGATGAGCTGTCATCGGACAAACGACTCGAATCACTCGAACATCTGCTTTGTCTTCTTGAATCTAAACTACTTTCAGCAAAAACATTTACTTCATCTACGGCCATTTCTAATGCTTCAGCTCCATCAATGGCCGCAACTGTATTCGAGTAAAATTTCTTATCCCCTTTTAATTTATGAACAATTTTAACATGTTCCACAAGTTTATCGAAATAAAAGTGTTTGAAATTGCATAGTTTACAAGCATAGCGCATCCATTTGTAATGTTCGGCAACATGGTCATACAATTCTTGTACAGATGGAAGTTGTGTGTCACATTTCTTACATAAAATTTTTTCAAGATCTATATCTGGCTGTATTTTCTTTTTAAGTGCAATCAGATTACTTGTTTCAGCTTGTTGGGCGAAGGGTAAATGTATAACTGGTTCTACAGAATCTGCTTCTACTTTCTCCTGTTTTTGTGGAGATACATTAGCATCACTCGACCCAGGATCATCCTCACTAACTTCCATTGGTTCTTCATCAAGGGTTAAGGGGGCTTTTTCTGGAGATTTCTCTTTTTGTTCTATTGGAAGTAAAATGAAAGTTTTCTTTTGTTCTTGGCCTATTTTGTTATCTGCAAAGTTGTTAAAATATAACAATTTGGTAAATGACTTATTTTGGAACCTAATAAAATAATACTTGTTCAAGTAGAATAATAGCTAAACCTGAATTAATATCTAATTTATAATTGAGAAGCAATATAAATAGTAGTTATTAAGTAGCATAAAATTATTTTAGATTTATTAACCCCGTTCCAGTTAATTCCTCTACGTGGACGAAAGGGCATTGGCCATTGGCATCGCAAACATTCATAGGCGACGGTAATAACTGCTTCCTATCAAATGAGCCGTCAGCCTCTCTGCTGTTCCACAGCAATAAAAAAAGCGAAATACTAATAAATATATGCTAAAAAGTTATCATTGTTTTTTCAGAAGTTTATTATTATCACTGTGCAAGTTAAAATGATAAGAGGCTGTTTATGTTTGTTGAAGAAATAACAATAATGGAGTAAACAGTGTTTTGTATTTTTGGAAGAATATATAGTGATGTATAAGCAGTGTTTTCTAAGGGTTCAGGAATGGAACTCTGTAGGCTAATAATTATTATATTTTTGTTTGAAAATTGTATTATTTCTCGAAATAAGAAAATTTTATATTACATTATTTTAAATGCAGGTAAGTTACTCTTAATTTTCAATTCTTTACTTAATCCTGGTTTATAATACAGCATCCGTGCACTGCTGCGTAATTATGTATACTAAGAAAAACTCACCACTAAGATCAATTGTTCTAACAGGCATGGTGATGGTTGAGGGAGGTCCTTTGTTGTAGTCTTTACGTATTTGTATCTCAATCTTTTTACCATCATTAGGTGCTCGACGTGCAAGGGCCCTACTTCGCGGTTGGCACGTGTGTGTGTGTGCGCTTAGTGCAGCACGTCTCTCAAATGTGCGCCCGCACCCCCCGCAACGTGGCAATTCTCCATCACCTTCCATATTGTTCATCCAGGCCTAAATTGATGTATTTCATTATAGTTATTAAACTTTTTTGTTCACAATTAAGACAATTGACTTGAATTAAAAATCTCTAGAATTGCTTCTTTGTGTTGTTATTATTGAGAATATTAAATACCTAAGTAAACATTCCATTTCATCTGAGTATCATTAAGGTTAACGAATTTAACATATAAAGAAAATATCTTGAGCAAGGAAACAACTTAAGAGCTAGATTTCACATTACAGACATCAAAATTACAATGGTTCTAACAGACATTGCTGTAATTAGGGCTCCGTCAGTAGAATAACACTTTCTTTCATGAGCTCTCCAGCACCCAGCTCCTGGCAGGGGGATTAAGATCCAGTTTATTTACATATTAATTAGATTATTGATTTCGTTTACGGTGTGAATTTTATAATATAATCCTAATATATGATGAAGTAGTTGCATTATTTTTAAAGATGCAAAAATAGTTTGAAAACTGCTTCCCTAACAACTTCACCATAGACTACATGACAGGTTTAGAATAACCATGTAATATTAGAAAAAAAAATTTTTACTTAAAACATATACATATGTATAAGAAACATATATGTTAGTCCTTTAATTAGGTTATCAATTACTGACCTGATTTTCTTGATCAATTCTTTCTTCTTCAGTTATTTTTTGTACAGGTGGAGATTTCATGTTATTCTTTCGTTTTGCATAAAAAGCCGGTGGATTGTTCATTTTGAAGGCTTTTGCTTGAATTGATTCCCTCATTCGCCGAATTTGAGCTGTACTTCTCCTGAAACCATCATTTTACATTTATTATTTTTTGCTAAGTGGTAGGGCCCCAAGCCCGTCTGGCTTGGCGTTCTGGTATAAGTGATCCAGGTTCCCCTAGCGTGGCAAACTCTTATATGTAACAAATAAAATAAATGGTAGTTGAAAAGTGTAAAAAATAATTTGTATATTTTTATATAATATTTTGTATTTATGACGATAGACTAAAATTAATATTATTTAATGAAGAAGTTGTCTTTATTCATTTGGTGAAAATGGGTACCAAAAAGTGTCTGAAACATCAACAAAGACTAGATCAGTGCCTAACTCATGTAATGAAATATTTTATTTTGTAAAGCAGGATTATGCAATAAAAATATAATTAAAATCTTTAGGACTTCCTTGAAAACCTTTGCATTAATAATATCCTCACAAGTAAAACTGTTAGACAGAATTTCCATACTAAGAAATGTTTAATTTCGCCAATAAAATGTACATGCCAATATATAATTTTGATAATAAACTTATACTTTTAATAACAGTTAATGGGACCTTTATGATTTGTATAGTCAGTGTAGTTCAGATTTTCATTGGAACAATATCATACTTAAAATATATATTTTGTATCATAATTTATTATTTAAATACTATATTAGTAATTTTCACCGTATTTAAACATACCTTTAAAGCAAAATATGACAGAATGTACAGATAAGATGCATCTAGTCTTATATGTTCTTCTTGCAAGCTTTCATCCCTGTTGCATCTGAAGTTATTTATATTCATGCACTTTTTAACACTACATTATACAAAGAGAAAAGTAAATTTAAATGGATTTAGTCAGGTTTTTACTTTTTAAAGTACTTAATTTTCTATACTTTTATTAGATTATTACCTATGTACTCTAAATAGGTGGCGATAAACACTCCAAGATGTTGCGAAAATGTCTAAACAATCTGGGCATGGATACACCAAACGAGTTTTAACATGTTTGTACTTCATATGGAACTTTAAGGTTTTTTGTGTGGAGAACTGTACATTACCTGAAACCAAAACATTTATTATGATTAGCATTTTTCTTATTACTATTTCGAAAGGTGGCTATGCTAGTTTATTCTAACCTAGTATCACTGCGTCCAATTTAATGAACTATTGTGAGCATTTTTCTTACAAAATTTCTTGAAAAAGCCAATACTTATCGGTAATAATTGAGAAAGTATTGATTTCCTTTTATATAAAATGTTATTATATAAAAAAATGAAACTCACAAATTTTGCATTTAAGTACATTATCATCTTCATCATCACTTATTTGAATGACATTTCCGGATTCTTGAACAGATTTTTGTACCAAAACCTTGCCATCGCTCTGCAGAACTGCTACATTTTTAGATAACATTTTATCCAATTCCTCAACCTGTAATGTAATGTAGATTATCAATTTGAATCATTACTTATATAATTATATTTTTAATATTAAATAAGGGACACTATTAGTCGAGCCACATTTATTGGCTCAGGCACTGGGCAATATAAGGACAGTGACTTTTAGTGCTTGATAATAGTAATCTATATCAATATCCAATAAAAACTTTATGGCTACATAAATTAGAGCAACATTGGTTATATGGACCAACATCAAAGGTCCCATCTGAATTTGTATCTCAAAAACATCACCCACTGTTACTATTAAATTTGAGTACCTAGTTACTTTGATGTTGTTTTAACAGGTTTTGAGTGTATAATAAATTATGCATTTATTAGAGCGACACAAGCAAGAACTGCGTGTCACGGAGATGAATATGCTGTGGTAGATGTGTGGTGTAACGCGGAAGGACTGCATTATTCATAACGCATATAACTCCCGTATTCGCGGCAGTCTTCATGTCCATGACATTGCAGATAAATTGCAGGACTTCGGCTTTGCAGGTCGGCTCTGTTAGTACAGCCATGTTTTACGGCAACCGGATGGTTACGTGGGAAACAAATGTCTGGCCATGCCGTCTCCGCCGGGCCCCAACAGGAGGAGTATACCCAAAAAGTGCTGGCTTGACGTCGTAAAGAGTGATATGCGTGCCACTGGGCTCACTACCAGGGATGCTGAAGATCGCGCGAAGTGGAGTAGAAGTCGGAAAGCGGACCCCGGGCACCGAAACAAAAGTTTTGTTTGCAACCGGGATGATGATGATAATAAATTATGCATTTAACATACTCCTTTATATTAATTTACTTATTACTCCCTGCTATTCATTACTTTTGGAATAAGCAAACATTGTGAAATGTGCATGATGATTAATTGAAAACTTACTTCACTTCTCATATTATCACTGTTCTCATCAACATTTTGAAAAACAGCAACTTTACTGCCTGGTATTTCTTGCATTGTTATTTGAGGTACATCATTATTTGATACCTCTTTCCCATTTATATTGCTTAATTTCTCTACAACTTCAGTCAAATCTTTAGTCAATGGAATGCGATCAGAGTCAGTATCTTCAGTTATGTTATTGTTATTAATAGACTCCTGGTAATCTTTTTCCAATTGTTTTATTTTCATTATTTCATTAAGCTGTAATCATAAAAATATTTATTTATAAATATTATAATATTGTTATACCATACACATTGATAATGGTAAAAAAAAATACTTGCCGTTGAAGATGGTTTTATAAAGTGACCATGTACTGTTGAACTAAACTTTTCTTGACAATAGACACGCTTATGTGATATAAAGTTCACTAAACTACGAAATATATTGCGGCACACTTTGCATTCATACAGTACATCACACTCATCAGATAAAAGAGTTTTTAACTGAAAATTGAATAAGGTTAATATTATGTACACCATATTTACATTAAGCATAAAATTATTCTTATTTTTGTAATAAATCTTACTTCTTCTGTGGCAATGTCAAATATTTTTCTAGCTTGACCAAAGCCAGTTACACTAGTATGTATAGGTTTTCTGAGAAGGGCAAAATCTGGATCTTCCATTTCTTCATTGCTTTGGCTTGTGATAACTTTGTTATTTGATTTGCCCTTTTCTTCTTTGCCTTTTGTTTTTGTATTTATTTTGTTGCCAGCCATCATACATCTGAAGATGAAATTGATAAAACCTACATATTAAATCATATAATATGTTATTATTGTTAAAATTGGAAACTATAAATTTAAATTAGATATATGTGTAATTTGATAATCTTACGGTTTTCGACAATGCTTATTCTAGATTATTGACACAATGAAAACATGTTGGATGATTTCTATACATTGTCTCAATTTCTAACGAATTATGTGATCGTGTTGAAATAATCAAAGCATCAGAGGAATGAAACATTGGTAAACCTATAACTATTTTTAAATGCAAGCATGGTATACGTACAAATAATACTAACCAGAAGTTCGCAGTCTCTCCCTTAAATATACTCGATTATAAAAGTTAATAAGACATAAAAATTAATCTAATTTGTTAAGTAAACATTGCTGATAACGACAGCATTAATAATAAACGTCCACTTACTAGGAAAATCTCAGAACTGCTAACATGAAAATCTTAGTTTTTCGACAAGAGACCTTTCATTACGCCTCCATTTTCAACAAATGAATACCTACTACCCATAGTACGTAACTTGTTTGAAACATGCATGGAAGCACGTAAAATTTCAATAGCAATAGAACGTAACTTCTTAATAAAAGTCCTACAAAAAGTTTTAAGTAAGCTTAACACGTACTGATTTTTATTTTCTATACTGAGGATATAAACAGACAATTCAATGATCACTAAAAGTAGTACAGTAAAAAGCGCAATTACAATATTTTACTGATCGCAGCTATTTTGTCTGTGGGCTATTCACAAAATGATATAGCTTACCCTGTAAAAGATTATTAAATATATTTGAAAAGTATGCTAATAGATATATCTTATCGAAAAATAAAACTTTAAATAAATTTTAAAACAGTATTAAATTTTAAAAGTAATCTTTTCTGTGAGTACCTTTACACAGGTGTATAGGAAACAAAATTACTGTTAAAACAGCTTGTAAGCAGTATAAAAGTCAATAATTCCCTTCAACTGTGTATAAAAATGTAGTCAAAAAGAATAATTGTGATTATACCACATACCATTAAAAAATTCTTATATTAGCATTGCTAATGACAATTGTAATAGTAATAAAAATTTGCGTGACATTGTCATTTCTCTTTTTAAAATGCTTTTAAAATTAAAAATGATTTAAATTATCAAAAACTGGCATATTATCGTTTTCGTTTTTGGTATAACTTCTAATAATTTGAAAATTGCAAAAATTCTTTTAATAGCATATATGCCGGGAGTGTCCTAGTAACAATCATAATATCAAACCATCAAAAGACCGGTTAATTCTATAAAGGCAGATTCTAAAATTCATACTAATAATTTATTATATTTTATCATTGATTCAGCTCAGCCATCATAATATATTTTGAATTTTAGAAGTAATGATGGCATCAGGTGAATCTCAGGCTGCGGATTACCAGCAAAGAAGGTGGCAAAATTTGAGAAAACTTTTGGAAAGGTCTGGTCCTTTCTGTCACCCTGACTTTGAACCTTCTGCTGAAATACTTGATTTTATTATGAATTCGTGTAAAATTCTTATTGTTGGTGCTGGAGGTTTGGGTTGTGAGCTCTTGAAAGACCTTGCTTTGATGGGTTTTAAAAAAATACACATTGTTGATATGGACACAATAGAACTATCAAATTTAAATAGGCAGTTCCTGTTTAGGAAGAATGATATTGGTTTGTCAAAAGCGAAATGTGCTGTTGAATTTGTGAATAAAAGGTAAGTTTAACTTTATTAATATTCTTCATAGTTTAGGTGAGAATATAAATGGAAATGATTATCTTCATTTGTTTGGCTTCATATTAATTTCTGTGGGTTAGAATAATATCCTAGTAAAATATCCATCATGTAATAAAATAAATAATTTATCATTTAATTCCAAAAATGATTGTCCTCTATTTAATAAACACCTAAAGCTAAATTCCATTTTTAGAAATGAATTTTGTTAATTTATTTTTAATTTTAAAGTTAAGTTCTCGCAGTTTTCTTATTGTTTGAATCTGGTCTTTGCACACTAGGTTATAGAATGCCTAAGAATGTGGTATGTAGTGTAGTGGTACAAATCTTTAGTCAATTTACTTCTGTAAATATTTAATAATGTGTTCTGTGAAAATGTTACTTAGAATACCAGGCTGTGAAGCTATAGCCCACCACTGTGCAATACAAGACTTAGATGAAGGTTTCTACAAGCAATTCCATATTGTAGTATGTGGGCTTGATTCAATTGTGGCTCGACGTTGGCTCAATGGGATGCTCGTCTCATTGCTGCAGTATAATGATGATAGTAAGTAATTCAAATCATTGTAATAATATTTTTGCCATAAACTTTATCCGTGCAGGGACGGAGAAAGAATACTAACCTCTGTGACCGGGGTCGCTCTGTCGTAAAAGGTGACAAAACAACCCACCCTAGCTGCGTGGTAGGGCTTCGGGCCCGTCTGGATGGCGACCACCTGTGGTCTTAAGTATGCCGCCATAGTAACCTTGTATTGTGTTCCGGTATTAGTGACCCAAGTTCCTGCACCTTTATGTGACAGCAGCGTGTTTGCGATGCCACTGGCGTTGCAAACACCTATAGGCGACGGTAACTGCTAAATTCGAAGCGGGCCATCAGCCTGTCTGTTGTCCAAAAAAAAACTTCTATCACCATTTGTTAAGTAAAATGCCAATTAGCAAAATTAAATGAAACTCATAACAAAGACTATCAAGGCTAACAATAATAATAATTTTAAAATCAATATTTATTTTCTATGCTACATGATGCGCATATTATGTAAAGACTGCACAAGGAGAATTCTTTTAAACTCTATACATAACTGCAGAAATTAATAATCCATTATGGCAACAATAGTGCCATAAAAATGGTCTAGAATGTATAAGTTAACTTTTTTCCTATATAGATTTTGCTGCATTAATAACATTGGTATAAGTTTATTCATTTTATTAGGAAGTTTGGACCAAAGTACTATAATTCCAATGGTGGATGGTGGCACTGAAGGATTTAAAGGGAATGCAAGAGTGATACTTCCAGGAATGAGTGCCTGTATTGAATGCACTCTCGATTTATATCCTCCACAGAAGACATTCCCTTTATGTACAATTGCAAATACTCCACGGTTCGTTGTATATTATTTTTTCATAAATATTAACCTAAAACATTTAAAGTATTATGTGCCCTATCAATACATTAAAAGTCCAGTTCTAAACTTTGCACACAATTTGACACTGTTGACTAGACACACTATTTAAAGGTTTCAGGGTCAAACAGCTATTCTTGAGACAGCTCCTCCAAACTGAACATTTCTTAGTAATTAGGGACCTGTGAACTATGATTGAACTACAATTTCTAGGTTGCACTGCTCTAGATAGAGATAGCTGCTATAGATATTACTGTGATCAATAATTTCCACTTTAGAAACAGAAAAATTGAGAAATCCTATTAATTATCACCAATGTCATAGATATTTCACAACAAATAATATGACAGATAAAGATTCCATAAGAGTATAAATTACATCTCCACCATAATATTTACAGACTCCCAGAACACTGCATAGAGTATGTGAAAGTGATACAATGGGGTAAGGAGAATCCTTGGGGGGAGAACAGTGCCCTTGATGGGGATGACCCACAGCATGTAGCATGGGTGTATGAGCGTGCACTCGAAAGGGCTATGAAGTATGGCATCAGTAATGTTACATACAGACTTACACAGGGTGTGCTCAAAAACATTATACCAGCTGTGGCTAGTACTAATGCTGCCATTGCTGCTGCTTGTGCTACTGAGGTATGTATATTAACTTTAGAATTTATGTTTCAATTGTACCTATTAAATAATCATATGTCTAATAAAATACTCGCCATTCAGTTAAACATACAAGCAATGGTTCTAGCAACTAGTTATTGCCGAGGAACAGAAGGTAGACTGACAAGCCACTTAATAGTAAGCAGTTACCATTACCTATGGATGTAACGCTAGGCGCTCCACACACACATTGCTGTCTGCATAAGGGACCTTAGTCACTAATGCCAGAATACAACATGAGGTTATTTTATTTTTAATAGCTGCATATGTATAGGTGATGGCCACCCAGAGTGATGAGTTACCTCTTGTATCTTGTCTGCTTTGGGATTACAATTAACCCTGTTGAATCTGAAAGTTATTCACTTACATTATAATAGTTATTTATAAATACATAAGCAAGTCTAGCAACACTACCTTAAAGTCGAATTTCACAGGTATTCAAATTGGCCTCGTCTTGCTGCGTAAATATGAATAATTATATGGTTCTCAACATGGCCGATGGGGTGTATACTTATACATTTAGTGCGGAAAAAAGGTCAGACTGTGTTGCATGTAGCAATAACACACAAGTAATGGAAATAGATGCAGATGCCACTCTTCAAACAATATATGATAAACTTTGTGAAGATCAGCTTTATTTGATGAAAAGTCCAGGTAAGAATGTTCAACTATTTTGCCAAAATTATGCAACATGCAATCTGACCCAGTTAAAATATTTATTTCAATTGAACAGATTGGGATTGGTTATTTTCTATACAATATGATGAAAACATTCATGTAATTATTTGTTGTTATTGTTACTACATAAGCCTAATGATCTTAGGGTGTTAGTTCAACTTGCCAACCTATGAAAATGATGATTAGTGCAGGCAGTCTACTGGTTTTCTATATACATTTTCTCATAAGCGCCTATTGTGGCTGACAAGACTTTCTTTTCAATAATGTTAGAAATTACTACAACCATAACAGGGGTGACCATGACTGGCAGTCACTAACTATTAATTTCAGGTCATTATTTTTTGTGAAATTCTTAATTATTTCTAATTAGTTTCAGAATTGAGTCTCTGTTTGTTTACAGGTATTACAACAGTCATCAATGGGCGTAATAAAACCCTGTATATGTCATCCATTAAAAGCATTGAAGAAAGAACTAGGGATAATCTAAAGAAGAAAATAACGGATTTGGGCTTATTCAATGGCGCAGATATATTAGTTGCTGATGTTACTACTCCAAATACTATTACTATTAAGTTGAAATTGATTGAAAATGCTGATGTGGAAATGTCGAGATAAATATTGTAATTTATTGAATTGAATAAATGTGTGTATGTTTCATCTATAGTTATTCCTTTGCTGAATCAATGCTTTATTGACCATTTTTAAAAGTTAAACGTTTAAATTTCATGTATAAATTTAATGTTTTATATAGAGATAAATATGTGCATCACGATTTTATGATGATATGGTGATGCCCTATAGTTTTGGTTGGCTGACGAGAAAATAGGGTTGTCCCTATTTCGTTTCTAGGGTGCCTTACAATATGAGAAATAGATTATTCCTTAGACTGCAGTCGTCCTGTTAATACTTAGCTACGGATCCTAGGCACATGTATGCGTTGGTTCAAGTAATTGACAGAGTCAATTTACAAGTAATAATAAATATATTCTGTAAAATTTTGTAAGTAGATATTACAGTTTCGGTCAGAAATTAGTTTGACCATGATTAAAAATAATTGAAGAAGTACTTGTTATTACACAAGGGGCCGTTCATAAAATACGTTCGCATACCGGGGTTGCTGAGTGTGACATGGGGGGATGGGGGGTCTACGGCAACGTGACTTCGCCGTTTATTATTTTTGACATAGCGCTAGTTCTGTGGCGCGATTCTAGCGGCATTGCGATCTGTCACACCTGGCTTCTTTGTTTTTCCAATTTTTAAATAAATAATCACTTTATTTATCAATAAAAAATCCATTTGAGAGTAACGTTTCCACGTACCCTGCGTTCTCGATTCAGTAACAAATGAAAATACTGTTTCTCATATATTTATTATTATATTATTCCTTAATTCGCCATATAGCAGTGAACTAATACAGACGCTTTTTTCATATTTCTCAATTAATACTCTATTACGTTAATTACTTTATACTCTATTTCCGAAATTTGTAACTGTATCAAAAATTATTTAACAATTATAAAAAGTGTTATCCGGATAAAAAATCAACGAAAAATCCTTCGACTTCTGATTAATATATTTTTTTATTGCTGTGAGGCCGCAGAAGGCTGACGGCCCGCTTAGAATTTAGTAGTTACCGTCGCCTATGGGTGTTTTTTTTATAGCTAGAGTTCAGCAGACAGGCATACGGCCCACCCTAGCAGGTGGTCACCGTCGCCTATGGACGTTTGCAGCACCAGAGACAATACCAACCCGCTGCCGGCCTCGAAGAAATTTTATAACGGCTTTTTGAAGAACCCCATATCGTATCGCGCTGAGAAAACCTCAACCGGAAGCTCATTCCAGATCCTGAGAGTACGCAGCATGAACGTTCTAGAGAACCGTTTCGTACAAGAAAGAAGAGGCTCCAAGAAATGGGGATGAACACCCAGCCGAAGGCGGGCAGTGCGGTGGTAGAAAGACGACGAGGGCACCATTCTGAATAGTTCTTCAGAACATTCCCCGTTGTACAGACGGTAGAATACGCAAAGAGACGCAAAGTCTCTCCGAAGTCCAAGCGTATCTAGACCGTCTGTGAGTACGGGATCGCCGACAACACGAACTGCGCGCCGTTGGATCGAGTCTAGGGGATTGAGCTGACAGGCGGGTGCTCCAGTCCATAAATAAGAGCAGTACTCCATATGCGGTCTGACCTGTGTTTTGTATAGCACAAGCTGTTGCCTTGGACTGAAGTACTGCTTGGACTGGTTTAGCACACCTAGCTTTTTGGAGGCAAGCTTAGCTTTACCCTCCAATGGTCCCCTAAACTGCATATCACTCCTGATGTCGGCTTCAAGAATCCCAATACTGCTTGCGATGGAACGAGAGGTTCCTTGGAACTGTATGTGGCGCAGGTGCGAACGGGGTTTTCTTGGCAGAGAATACGCAGTGTTTGCAACGCCAGTGGCATCGCGAACACTGCTGTCCCATATGGGTACAGGAACTTGGGTCACTAATGTCGGAACGCAACACAAGGTTATTAAAAAAAGCTGATTTTAGCGTGACGTAATCCATATCGCGTTATTTAATTTGCTTAGATTGCGTGTATACTTTTTAGTGTAATTGAGAGACGATTATCACTATATAGTTTTTATGACGACAATTTATTCTAATAAACAAAGAGAAAAGAAAATAAAAATTTTTTGGGTTCGAAGCCTAAGTAGAATGTAAGCGATATTATAATGTAAGATGGTAAAAGTAAATAAATCAATATTGTAACAACAGTGCATTTCATTTATATTTAGTTTACATTTGAATCCCAATCTAGGAAAGTTGCTTGAATATTACATATAGTGACCAATAATCCAATTATATCGAGGGCTAAACATGTACCCAGTTTACAACTGTTTCCTGGAGTATTTTCTATCAAAGTTAAATTTAGTCGATTTTATTGATGAAATCGAGTATCGACTATAAGGGCATCTCTAATTATATGACGTGGTGTCGTTCTGTCGGCAAAACGACAACAGGGAAAGCTGGAAAAATAACCACAAATAGGCTACAAATCTGATTCTTCCTTTTAGAATTTAGTTAAATATAATTATTCAAAATGTTGGACAGCATATTCGATGATGTGAAACGAATGAACAAGCGCCAGGTAATGTAGCATTTGTGAATAAGCCAGATATTTTTGTATTTGTCTGGTTGTCATAGAATTTTATCGTTATTTCAGTTCATCTACCAAGTTCTTAGCTTTGGTATGATAGTGTCTTCAGCCCTGATGATATGGAAAGGCCTAATGGTTGTAACAGGCAGTGAAAGCCCTATAGTAGTGGTACTTTCGGGTAGTATGGAGCCAGCTTTTCACAGAGGAGATCTTTTGTTTTTGACCAATTATCCAGAAGAGCCTGTGCGTGTTGGAGAAATCGTAGTGTTTAAAGTTGAGGGACGTGATATTCCAATAGTACACAGAGTTTTGAAGCTTCATGAAAAGTGAGTACCTACTATTTATTTCAGTTCTGCTAATGTTTTATTTTTAAAATAGTTAATATGTGTCGTTCTATTAATGAGTGACTGGTTATTTTATCTTATTACAACATCATATTTTATTTTTCAGAAACAATGGAACAGTGAAATTCTTAACTAAAGGAGACAATAATAGTATAGATGATAGAGGTTTATATGCCCAAGGGCAGTTGTGGCTGACCAAAAAAGATGTAGTGGGTCGAGCAAGGGGATTCCTGCCTTATGTGGGGATGGTCACAATCTATATGAATGAATATCCAAAGTTCAAGGTATACATTTTCTGTTTACAAATTATTTATTAACATTTTATGAAATTAAATTAGAGTTTACATTATTGGATATCTATAATTTAGTAGTAAGTTTTGTTAAATATAAAGCATAAAAAATACCTAGTCAGGTCATAAGTATTGTCACATAGTAAAAACTTTTCTTTTAGAATGCTGGCCACAAAAAAGTTTATTGAATTAGAATTTCGAATTGTTCATGAAAATAAAAATGTATAACTTTTAGAATTTTACTCATTTTTAAATATGGAGTGGACGCTTAAAGAAGACCGTGTTGCAGTTATTGCGTTGCATTGTTGCGGTTACGCGCCAATTCAAATTTTTAACATACTGAAAAATTTGAATATAACCAAAAGATTCGTTTATCGTACCATCAAACGATACAATGAAGACTCTAGTGTAGATGACAGGTCAAGAAGTGGTCGCCCTCGGTCTGTTAGGACTCCAGCAGTGATAAAAGCTGTGAAGGCACGAATTCAAAGAAATCCCAAACGTAAGCAGAAACTGTTGGCCCTTCAGATGGGGTTAAGCAGAACCACGGTGAAAAGGGTGTTAAATGAAGACTTAGGGCTTCGGGCATATCGAAGAAAAACAGGACATCGTTTGAATGCTCGTCTAATGGACCTGAGACTGAAGAGAAAAAAATATCGGGAAATTCTTTTTTCGGATGAAAAAATGTTTACCGTAGAAGAGAGCTACAACAAACAAAATGATAAGGTGTACGCACACAGTAGTGAAGAAGCGAGCAACCGTATTCCGCGTGTCCAACGAGGTCATTTTCCATCCTCGCTCATGGTATGGTTGGGAGTTTCTTATTGGGGCTTAACAGAGGTACATTTTTGTGAGAAAGGTGTAAAAACGAATGCTGTTGTGTATCAAAATACAGTCCTGACGAACCTTGTGGAACCTGTTTCTCATACCATGTTCAATAACAGGCACTGGGTATTCCAACAAGATTCGGCGCCAGCTCATAGAGCGAAGAGCACACAAGACTGGCTGGCGGCGCGTGAAATCGACTTCATCCGGCACGAAGACTGGCCCTCCTCCAGTCCAGATTTGAATCCGTTAGATTACAAGATATGGCAACACTTGGAGGAAAAGGCGTGCTCAAAGCCTCATCCCAATTTGGAGTCACTCAAGACATCCTTGATTAAGGCAGCTGCCGATATTGACATGGACCTCGTTCGTGCTGCGATAGACGACTGGCCGCGCAGATTGAAGGCTTGTATTCAAAATCACGGAGGGCATTTTGAATAAACTTTAATGTCATAAGAATCTATGTTTTGTTAAGTTCATTTTGGTATATGAATGGTTACATAATGAATAAACTTGTTACAATTATTTTACATTAAACATGTGACAGAATTTATGACCTGACTGTTGCAATGTTTTGGTAAGTTTTTGAAATGACAACTTCTTTAGCATTGTTGAAATCTGAAACTTGATGAAACAGAAAAGTCACAGTAAAAGGAGATCTATATACATCTTTATATACTGGTTAGGCTCCTCATCCTATCCTTTTTTCCCTGCTGCAAGTACTCAATACTCGACCACCGCTGCGCCGCCCTCTCTGCTTGGTGAGCAACCACGACACATACTGTCGAGTTTTAGTTAAACCTGCACAAGTTTTTATATGTGTGTTATTATGGTGTGAACTGCTGACTATAAAGTCCTAGAATACAAACCGCAGAACCAGTCATGGAGGGTAGCAGATCGGAGAGCCTCAGGTGAGACGCCGCTCTTTCTGACTTGCTGGGTATTTCTGTCTCCTTTCCTTTCCACGTTAATTATCGAACCCACACTACCTTTGTTTCCCGCACCGTGGCTACCATCTTTTGAGACCTACACTGCTGCACCATTCCTTTTACGGTCCTTCAGCTCCACCATATATATGTGTATGTATGAAGAGAATGAGATAAAAGACAAAGTGTTTCCTATAATTATGATAATTTTTTTCTTATTTGTTAAAATTTTAATTCTATACTTTTTGTGTTTCAAATTAATAAAAAAATTAGTTATAATAAAATTATAATTGCAAACAAATGAATATGTTACTATTATTTTGTAATAATTTGAAGCATAAAAATACATTTATAAATATTGTACGCCTTAAAAAGGCTAACTGTTGATACAAAATGTACTTAACAACATTATAATGTACACAGTTCTAACAATAAATAAATAAATATATTTTTGGTCTTCTTTGTGTGGTGTTATATTGAAGTTTAAATTTTTGAAGGTTTCACTTGCATCATGTGTGAACTGCACACATGTTTTTTTTAATAGGGAGCTACATTTTGGGTTGCCTGGAAGAGATCACTTTAAGCGATAAGGCCGCCCATTGTCATACAGCATTATATTTTTGTATACCTATTTTAAGTTAGTTTTAAGTATCTCTATGCAATAAAGAGTTTTCATTCATTCATACATTATATAAACTATTAACTGATATCTGTGATATCAATTTCCATGAAATAGATTTATTAAGCTAATGCCTAGCAGCTGAAATTCTCTACTAATCAAGCTATTTATTGATTAGTAAAAGTGATTTAGTACATTATTTTTAGATTTGAGATTTTAAATAATCTTGAACAATACATGAGGATGTTAGGCAAATTACTCGATAATGTTATTGTTATTAAGTCTAACAGCTTAAAAGTATAAAAACATAATTATTTAATATATTCTTAAATATTATATTTTATCATAGGTACCAATTTATGATACAATTAACATATTAAACACTGCTGGTTGCTGCCAACCAACACTAACTGTACAAAACTGGCACATACCTATTTATCAAAATGTGTGGCAGTTAATGTGTTAATGTAGTGAATGAATATACCAAAAAATATTTAGTAACACATTTTTAATAGCAAAATAATCGTAAGACACATGGTATCAATTATACATATTATATTAAAGAATATACATCTTAATTATTATTTTTTCTGCTTAGCAGTCTACAACTTAAAATATACTTAGTATCCAATAACACAATTTTTTATGTATAATTTATTTTTTGTTTCAGTTTGCTGTTTTGGCGTGCCTAGCAATTTATGTGTTAGTCCACAGGGAGTGACAGCTCTAAAAATCTGAGACTGTTGGAGATGCTGTTTTGTGAAGAGATTGCATTGGCTCTGTGAAATATTTAAATTTATGATTAAATAAAATTCTCTCTAGTGTTTTCTGTTTAGATTTATTTTTAATCATACCTAACTATGAACTACACAGGGTGTTGCGACATGCCACTATATTCCAGTAATGCATCCCTTTCCTGGTATTATTTCCCTCGCCCCCCGTTAATCTCGGATCTTGTGCGCATGCGCGCGCGCAACCAACTAGTCGAGTCTGTTCGAAAAATTTAAAATTTATTGGCTGCCTGAGCATCGACGCGGAACTACGCGCGCCTGTTATAAAAACAAAAACGTTGAAACCCACGTATAACTCAGCTACCGACCGTTCTCTGTGTACGTACCAACCGGTGGTGGAAGCGCCAAGGCCGAGTCCCAGCCAGTTCCTGCCACAGCTCCAATAAATAGTAGTAAGTGCTTCATTTTGTCCTTACTGGGTTCGTGGGGATTTATGGGACGGCGTCGGGTGAGCCGGAGTCAGGGTTGCTTCAGCGTTGTGGCCATTCCTAACCACAGGGAATTGAATTTATTCCATAAATAACAGAAAACTTTTTAACAGTTTTGTTGTCAAGGAGGAGTTACGTCATTGTTCCCTATTTATGAATTACCCATATGTAATATTATCAGTGCCGGATTATGCAAGCGCGGGGCCCGTAGCAAATCTTTTCAAAGGAGTTTTGTATAACGTAGATTGTGTTAGTAGGCAAAGACGTTTCACCTTTTTGTGACATCAAATAAATTCAATATATTATGTTACCACGTGTTAATAAGTTTCATTTAAAAATTACGCTCAGGCCGAGATGAGCGGGTTTAAAATATTTGCGGGGCCCCCTTTTGCGCGGGGCCCGTAGCAATTGCTACTCTTGATAAGTGGTTAATCCGGCACTGAATATGATACTTAAAAACACATTGATATAAATTCCTTACTGCATGTTAATAATTAATAAATTAATTTCATGTGAAATTTCAATACCTAATAAATTGTTTTTTTTTTAAGTGAAACTTCTTTGGGCGCATGAGGGTAAAATTTTTACAGATGAAACGGAAATTAGCGTGACGAAGATGTGAAACGATTTTTGTAATACTTACATTTTTAAACTCGTGATATCTTTCGAATTTTCAAATGGAATGTCCGAATTGAATAATTCAAAAAGTTATATAAAGGTATTGAAGCAGTCTTGAATATGAAGTAATTTATTTTGCTAAGGATTAATACCAAGATACAAATAAAGAGCCCTTTCTAGCGGCGGCATTTCAATTAAATTTTTAAAATAAAAGAACACTTATTGTGGCATAACTATAATAGTTAGACATATGCTGTCGCGACACTTTTTGTAAATAATGATGTGTTCTACAAAGTTGTAGTACATTATTTTATTCTATCATCAATAGTTTTCGCAACGCACGCGATTTAAATAATATTTTAGGTAATTTTTTTACACTTTGGGTTACATTATTGGAGTTTTAGTAAGGATCCCTAATTTTTTTGAATATATAATATAGCCTATGTCACCCGGGGATAGTGTAGCTTCCCAACAATGAAAGAATTTTTTAAATCGGGTCAGTAGTTTCGTAGCCTATTCAAAGCAAACAAACAAACAATGAAATCTTTCCTCTTTATAATATTATATACCAAACATTTCCGTTCGAAGCGCAGGCCATTTATTAAACTTTATAGCGGCCGGGAGATACCCGAAGCGCGCCACGCGTGGCAGGCCGCTTTTGCGATACTCGCCACCCGGGGCTTTCCTTCAGTCGTAATACTCCGCCGTTCAGTGTTGCCGATTTGGCATTTTTAATGCTAAATTTGGAATATTTTTAAAACTGTTGGCATGAAAAAATGAGCTTTAGCATATTGCATATTTTAGCATTTTCTGAAATTTTGTATCTTTCGAATTTTAAGTACTTATTGATGGCAAATTTTTTATTTGGTTGACTTATTGTTCACACCCCTGTAAGATATTTACTCTGCAAAAGATTAAAGGGGTTAAAGAGTCGATTGTGATGCCAATGATTATTGATTTTGAAATTGGCCTTTCACCATCACAAGCTCACGACGATGATGATATTGATGATCTACAAATATTATTTGATTTATCTTCATGATTAAAACTTAAAAATTGCACTGCGTTTTTAATTACACTACCTACTTGCAATTATTTTCGTTTTTAATTCATTTAAACAAGATTTGGCATTTTTATTAGCATATTAAAATTTGATCTAGCACATTTTTAGCATTATCTCCGCCAAAATCTAGCATTTTTTCCATTTACAAAACGGCAACATTGCCGCCGTTGGCAGGCAGTGGCAGTGGCAGTGGCAGTCGCCAGCGCCAGTCGCCACTCGCCATCTGACCGCGCGCGGTTGTAACCGTAGTTTTATAAAATGTCATTTCTTTTAAACGTTTCCTCGATGTTTTAAATAAACTATTTTAAAATGTAACCCCCCATTTAACCTATGCAAACCCGGAACCATACACCACAACTTGGATTATAGAAATCTATAAGGCACCGATTCATATCCGTCGAGTCACTAAATTAGTTTGCCAAAGAAGTTTCACTTCTGACATGTGTACTTTGTACGCACGCACTTTTTTTTTTGGGAGGTGGAAATGCATGACGCACACCCCGCTGCGTGGGAATGGGCGGCGGAATAGAGTGGGACTCCCCGTGCAATGCGCCCGTACGTCATCTCTAGGCACGTTGCTGGTATACCCACTAAAACCACCCTGGTGTTCCTTCGCACGCCATAGGTGTCAAGGCCGCGGGACGCGACGAGCTATTCAAACCGCGGCCCCGACGGGCGCCGGCCCGCTTTTGCAGGCCTCTTCAAATAAATAAAAAATCCACACAAAGTCACAAAAACATTTATTTTATTTATTCATTTACATTTTTCACAGAAACACTGGCTGGTTTAAAAAAATATGAAATTAATTGTGTTTTGTTTTTATAGAAATATGTATAAAATAATATTTTTTATAGATTTGTGTTTTCCTTGCCAAAAATAATAAAAAAATCATATAAAGGTATTTATGTTATGAGTTTTGATGTAGATTTTTGGAGAATTGGAAGGTATTTATTATCTCAAAAACCTTTATTAATTTACCAAACAAATGAAATGGTTTGCAGTACATACAATTTAGATATTGATGGTTTTACATTTTGTTGCTGATTGTAATAGTCTTGGTTTCCACTAAAAGATGGCGTTACTCATTTTAAAAATAGGGATTGATTCTAGCATTCTACATTCCTAGTGTCATTACCAGTGTAGTATCACGGACACCATTACGCCTCGTAGAGTATTTGTTTCTTTTCAGGTGGTTTGAAAAGAAAGGGCCAAATGTCAAATGAAAAGCAAAATGTGTATGTTTTGTGTTGTCTGTTAGATTTTAAAGCAATTAAAAAATGTTTGCCTAAGCGATCGAAAATTTCGTTCAGTCTAAGACCTTTTAAGTTTCATAGATAATCATGGTATTCGGCAATAAAAATATGTTAATATGAATAGGGGTCGATAAGGGATTAAAAAAATACTTTAATATTGATGATCGGTTTACATTGACGTTTGGTAAAAAATTGTATAATTTTATCCAAGACTTTATCAAAGTATATTAAAACTTTTAAAGCTTATAAATATGCTGGGTCATTTTGCAATCAAAGTTTTAAAACCATATAAAAGTTTAATATCAAATTACTTAAAAACTTTTACAACTTTATCATAAACCTCCTTGACAATCTCTCAGGTTGAGTGGTTATAGTCTACTCTGAACTACTCATCCTCGCGGTTCCGTAATCGTATTCCCAGGTAAGCGTAAGTGCCGATTTATTATTACACGCTTTATATTAACTTGATCTGTATGTAACTGAATTTTCAGACTCTATTTTCGACCACTTTGAACAATAAAAAAAAAATTAAATTATGCACACTTGTCAAGACTTAATGACAATATATCAGGAATAGCGCTTTCTTTCCTTTCCATCAGTAATCAGCAATAACGCTTTCTTTTCCTTCTGCCGAAACAACATCTGGCGTTTAATTAACTAAAAATTAAAAAATAATTCTTAACATAAGAATAAATTTACTGACGAGAAAATCAATGTCACTGTGCAGCATGGGGCATTTTTAAACTATGCATTTCGGAATGAAACTAGTAAAAAAATAAATAAAAAAATATAACGAGTGATATCGAGCACCCCACGCTTTTTAGAACAGTGTTACAATTTTTATTATTTAAAATTTAAAATAAAATGTTATATTTAAATTTAAAAATATATACATAGTCAATATAAAAGCGTGTTTTCAGTTTTTTTTTAACTATAGTTTTTGGTGTTAACAAGACTAAATTAGAACACACATATATATATATTTTACTAGCCGATCACGCCCGCTCCGCTGGGCGATTAACAGGCAAAATTAAATAAAAAAAGAAAGGGTCAAGAAAAAGAAAGAAAATCTTCGTAAAAATATTTTTTTTCTTTACAAGTATCCTATGTTAACTTCTAATACCTCCAAAAATATGTGTACAAAGTTTTATGATGATCGGTTAAGTAGTTTTCGCGTGAAAGCGTAACAAACAAACTTTCACATTTATAATATTCGTATGATGTATATATAATAAATTAACGAAACGTATTTTTTGTGAAGGATTACTAGATGATTTCTTTTCCTCTATGCAATGGGAAAATTTATAAAGTTTGAGGTTAAAGCGTAGAAATTTTTCCTATCCGTTAGGCCGTGTGAAAATTCTTTGTAATATGCAAGCTGTTCAGTCGAAAATCGTCAAGTCATTGATAACATTTGTTTGTTAACATATCTTCGTATTTGGCTATTGAGAGATATTGAACTTTTCTTTACTTATTCGTGCAGAAAGAATACTAACCTCAGCGGCCGGGGTCGGCCTGTCGTAAAAGGCGACAAAACAACCCACCCAAGCCCGTCTGGATGGCGACCACCTTTGGTCTAAAGTATGCCGCCATAATAACCTTGTGTTGTGTTCCGGCATTAGTGACCCAAGTTTCTGTACCGTTATGGGACAGCAGCGTGTTTGCGATGCCACTGGCGTTGCAAACACCAATAGGCGATGGTAACTGCAGGCTCATTGCTCAATTCTAAGTAGGCCGTCAGCCTCTGCTGTCCGACAGCAATAGAAAAATATATATTTCTTTATACCTTGGCTTCTTATAAGTTTATGGTTGTGGGTAGTTTTAGTTTTTATTTCAGGATTGGTAAGCTGGCTGCGCCAGTCGAATAGACAAGCTAATTCTAACCGGTTCTTATAATGTTCGCGATATAATTTAAACCCTTAACAATTGGGGACGAGGTTAAAAAATAACGCGTGTGTATTTGATTGTGAGTATTTATTACTATAATGGCCACAACTATCAATTACATACTGAACGGGTGACCTAACCAAATAAATGACAGTTGATTAAAAAGTATTATCATAATAGGTTCGAATTATTTGTTGAAAACAATTGCGAAAATATTATGCGAGGCCATAGGTTGGTAATGCCGGAATGTCTTAAAAATAAAATCCTTACTGAACTTCACATAGATCATTTAGGTATGCGAAAATGAAGGAAGAAGCACGCCTGCGGTTTTGGTGGCCCGGTATGTCCACAGATATTGAAGAGTATGTAGGTTCTTGTAAAGTTTGTTGTTCACTACGTGCCAATCCCCCGCGCGCCCCGTTGTCACCCTGGCCGTATCCGCACACTCCGTGGCACCGTGTACATCTAGATTTTTTAGGTTCACTAAATGGCAGAACTTATTTAATTATCGTTGATGCGTATTCGAAATGGATAGAATGTTTTCACATTTCGTCTGACCACAGCAGTTCACGCATCGTTATAGATAAGCTATGCGAAGTAATGGGTAGGTTCGGATTATTTCATACAATTTCCTTAGATAACAGAAGCACATCGATGAGTATTGTTGCAGGACTTTTTTTTGGCTAATTGCGTCGGTCATCATACAACGGTTACCATGTAATTTTTTTTCAAAGAGGATTTTCAATCAGTTGCTGAATTTAGTTTTTAATGGGTAACGATCATAACTAAAAATAATTCTTGCTCTTTCTTTACTACAAGTTCAGATGGTGCAATCCATTCCTTCCCATTTATATTTAGTATGTCCTATAATAGAATTAGATACAGGCCCTATTCTTATCAATGCTTGAAGCACGGCGATGAATACTTTTTTTATTAAAATATGTAGCGTAGAAAGGTGGCAATTATTTGATTTCCTAATATAAATATATACTCATATTAGTGATTTAGATACTTCAGTATTGAAAAAAAAAAACAATATAAAAATACAAAGTTTGTTGCTTAACAGGATTTTACAATGTATTTGTTTAGTGGCGTTATCATAAAACAACATAAAATATTGAAGTAACTAACCTGGCCAAACTTTTTTTATGTTTTATGTGCAGTTGTAAAAGCTGTTTTAGTGTGCTTATTAAAAGTTTTCACATTAGTATTCCATCAGTTGATCTAACTGCACTAGTCTGCAACCATTATAACTTGAGGTTCAATATTCAGGAACTTGTCATATTGCATACATGCACGCATACGAGTATATTAGGATGGTTCTTATTTGAGGTACTTTTGAATTTTCTTCGAAAAAACATCTTGCTAATTTACAGGTTTTAATATTAACCCGGCATACATACATATACAGGTACGTGAGAGATGTAAAAAAAAAACTAATAAACACGCTTTTATAAAAAATCAAACTAAAAGGTAAAAAATGATTTTCAATAAATTTAAACTCGACTTACAACATATCAAATCGACTCCTTTGGGGGCGATTTTGACTCACTTTAAACGGCCAGATTTCGTTCAAACTTTGTAGATATATCGAGGGCCGATTTCAATGTAATAATCTGTATAGTTTGTATCATTATCCTTACCAGGATCCTCAGGATTAATGAATTTTCGTTTCTCGTCCGATCACCGAAGTGAAGAAGCGTCGGGCGCGGTCAGTACTTGGATGGGTGACCGCTTAGGAAAATCACGTGACGGATTTTTGTTCTTTTTTTATTTGTTGATATCATTAATCATTAGATAATTAGCATTAATCTCAACTTCATGAATAGTGTTGATAAATTTCAGTTCGTAAAACGCATTTTTGTGCGTCAGTGTCCTTCAGTCCACTTTTTTCTACAAAAGAAGAATTGATTGAGGTCGTCTTATCAATTTATATGATTTTAGTGGGTGGTCACCGTCAGTGATCAGTCAACAAATGTGCTGCTTTTAGTATTTGTTAATTATTATTAGTAAATCTCGTCTCCTTTTTGATGGACCTTGACTTCATCAGCATTTTTGTATATTATGTTTGTAATTTGTAAACGCTGCATATACTTCCTATGAAACAATATTAATGAAACATAGAACTAAAAGCGAAGAAAAGAAATTTATAACACATTAGTTAAATATTGTTAACAAAGATCATTTAACGTAGTATTGATGTAGGGGTACTATTATAACTCGGCTAATATCAGTGCTAAAATTTGTTATATTTAAAAATTAATATATTATATTATCTTTACTAAAGCGTAGATAAATAGTGGCTCTAATATTTACATTCTTGAAAATTTTCCCGTAAAGTATCATAGCAATTTAGTTGACTGAATTAGATGTTATTTGATTTTGATATCAGTCAAATGCTCATATCGTTAATTTATTATTCATGTTCAAATGACAACGTTTTATACGAAAACAATGATACAAAATATCACATTATGGTATTTGAATGACGACTAGAAACGAAGATATAATGAGGCAAGGGAAAAGGGAACAGATAAATAATGAATATAGGTGACTGTCGATTAGATGTCACTATTACATTTCTATTTCTATTACTGTCCATTTTATTACGTCATAAATATAGTTAGATTACCCAAAAGTCAATGAAAGTATTTATAACTTATTCACACCTCTATATGTTCTATAACAATGAATCAATCACATAAACGTACAAGAAAACTTTGAACTAAAAATGCTAGTTAAGACAAATGAATTTTGTAATAAGACAATTACTTTTTAACTAAATTACAACTTAAAAACTGACGTCTATTAAACAAAATTTATAATATATGTTATAAAGTCCGAATTCTCGATTATTATATACTAACTGGGAAAAAATCAACTTAACAAATAATTAAATTTAAACATGCTAATAAATAATTGCAAAAATAATACACAGTAGTTTGTTTCGCTGTTCTTCTCTTATGAGAGACACTAGGCGGTGGAGGTTTTTAAACTTTTTATGTGTACTCATATAAATTTATTGAGAAGTTTGTTCATAATAAGTTTTTAGTATTATAATATTTTTTATTATAATAATTTTTATGCTACCTATTTTCCAGAGTATTTGTAAAGAAATAAGGAAGCGAATTCGATAGCGTATTAGTTTTAACACCGAGTTCTCTTTTTATATTTCTCCAACATCATACACTAGATACCCTCTGAGAAGCTTCGGCAAAATGTATAGAACAAGTCCGATGTTTTAAAATTTAATTGAATACAAAGATTCCGTATGAATACAACCGAGAAATCATTTAAATTATAAAATGTTTCAAAAGCAAATATACCTTAAAATGGAAGTATAAAGTTAATAATAATAGGATTTGTCAATATCAACGAAAATCACCATTAGTCCTTCTTCTTGTATAATTTATCTACAACTTCCTTTGCAACTTTCTTCCTTTGCAAACAAGTTTTTAAGTTTCTATTCCAATAATCATCGTCATCCACCAGTAATGACAGGTCTTATAATGGACTTAACTACCTTAAATTTAAATTTTACCTTTATGTCTAAACGGCGATTGGATGACGATGATTCCATCATCATCATCATCTAAGCGTAGTATCCCGGTTGCAACCTAAACTTCCGTTTCGGTGCCTGGGGTCCGCTTTCCGACTCTTTCTACTCCACTTCGCACGGTCTTTAGCATCCCTGGTAGTGAGCCCATTGGCACGCATATCACCCTTTGCGACATCAAGCCAGCACTTTTTGGGTCTACCCCTCCTGCCGGGGCCTGGCGGAGGCGGCATGGCCAGACATTTGTTTCCCACGTAAGCATCCGGTTGCCGTAAAACGTGGCCGTACCATCGGAGCCGACACTCCTGCAATTTATCCGCAATGTCACGGACATGAAGGCTGCCGCGAATGCGGGAGTTCCTAACGCGGTCCTTCCGCGTCACTCCACACATCCACCGCAGCATATTCATCTCCGTGACACGCAGTTCTTGCTTGTGTCGCTCTAACACCGGCCACGCTTCACAGCCGTATAAAAGGACAGGCCTAATGATGGTCTTATAGACCTGTCCCTTCAACTTTACTGGCATCTTGGGGTCACAAATGACACCAGTTACCTCACGCCATTTGGCCCACGCGGCAGCAAAGCGTGCCTTGATGTCGCAATCGATGTCACCAGACGCATGAAATACAGATCCCAGATATTTCACCTGGTCCGTGCGCTCGACGGTGTCCTGCCTGTGCGTACGGGTGTGGGATCTGTGGGGTTACAGGCCAAGTACTCAGTCTTCGCCACGTTGAGTTTCAGACCGCCGTTCTCAAGCGACTCCTTTCAGGCCTTCACGCGTCGCACCGACCAACCTTTGTCCGAATCTGCCAGCGCGATATCATCAGCATAGATGAGCAGACACGGGGGCTGCTCATGTGAGTTTCTGATGCTGTCTGACAAAACGTCTAATACCACGCTAAACAGAAACGGACTAAGGAAGGATCCTTGGTGCACCCCGACGGTGATGGGGAAAGGTTTGTCGCCAACAGCGGTCCGAACTACGGAATCGGAGTCACGGTACATGTCTCGGATGATGTCAACATAGGCCTCTGGAATCCCTTTGGACCGCAATGCCCACCAGATTATCGCGCGAGGAATACAGTCGAAGGCCTTCTGCAAGCCGAGAAACAGGCAATGCAGAGGCGTATTCTTCGCCTTGTATTTCTCCGCAACAGTCCTTAGGGCAAAAACAGGGTCCATTGTCCCGTGACCAGGGCGAAACCCATATTGACATTCCGAGACAGTGCACTCCTGTCGAATCCGAGAGTCGATAACCCTTTCGAAGAGCTTCTTGGTGTGGGACATGATCTTTATACCTCGGTAACTACCACACTCCTGCACCGACTCCTTGCCTTTGAAGACTGGAGTAATGATACTCAGTCTCCATTGGCTCGGGATGGTACCGGTGAGGAGTGTCCGGTTGAAAAGGTTGGTTAAGATGCCCACACCACGAGAGCCTTCCAGGTTTCGATGGGGACTCCATCGGCTCCGACAGCTTTCCGATTTTTCATGTGGCGAAGACAATTCTGGACTTCTGCAGGCGTTACCGGTGGAACTAGTCCTTGATTTGGAGGAAGATCTGGCGGCTGTACCTCTTTATGCTGCTTATTCAGCAGCTCGTGGAAATACGAGCGCCATCTTTCCTTCACCGCGAGGTCCTCGCATAGCAGGTTGCCCCCGGGGTCTTTTACACAGCGGCACTTGGAAATATCCTGTGCCGTTTTGACCCTGGAGCGCGCCAACTTATAGATGAGCTTCTGCCCCTCAGACGATTCCAACTTATCGTAAAGTGGTTGTAAGTGGTCTCGTCTGGCTCTGGCAACGGCTTTCTTAGTGGCGCGCTTTGCTACCCGGTATGCGTCGCGATCTTCAGGAGATCTGGACGCTTGCCACTTCTTAAAACGGGCTTTTTTGCCCTGGTTTCCCTCTGAACTGAGTCGTTCCACCACCAAGTTTCCTTGTCACACTTGCGTCCGCCCTTAGACACGCAAAGCACCTCTCTCGCCGACCCAAGGATAGCCGCCTGAATCCTGTCCCAGTAAGCTTGAACCGGTTCGCCCTCACCTCCGGCGCACTTGTCGCCGATGGCAGAGGCGAACTCCTAGGACTTGACTTCATCAAGCAGCCACCACCTGATTCGGCGTTGAAGGTGGTCGACACATTTGCCTTTGAGCTTCACGCAGAGCTCCATGACAAGAAGACGGTGTTATACGGAACCGAATATGTATCATAAATATTGAAAATAATGCAAGTGTTTACAAAGGTTTAAAACGACGCTCTTCTATATATAACCGCAAATCTATATCTAAAGTATTGGTCAGAACAAATCTTAATGTTTAATAGCTATCAGCAATACCCATTAAAACCTAAGTTATGACTTAGCTATGGCTCAAATCCATCTTGGGATGCTGCAGCATCGATGTTGTCACAGACATCAGACACATCATCTTTGGTGTGGTTACCCGAAACCTCTTGTTATATGGACCTCCAATCCTTCAAACACGACTGTCGCACGCAGAAATAACATGAAGTACATGAACTTTACTTTTGTACGTCACTATTTTTGGATAATGAGTTGTGCTGTATGTCCCGCTTTTTAATATAAACTTTGCGGCATAATAACAAAAATATATGATCATCATTGTTTATTCGAATGGTTGGTTCCCTAGCGAATGCACATTCGTAAACAAATGCAGCGAAAGTTTGGCAGGGTATTATACGGTGTCGCGCAACGAGACGTGCACCCTGCATTCCGATATCGACTCGATATCATATTGCCACGCTTTTGGCAAACGTATCCTAAGATAAATTTGCTTTACTATCCCTCTATAAAACTCTTGTATTACTTTGAAGCGTAGATCTAAGCAGTTTTGGTTTATTTTTCAGACTTTCTTTTATTAATTTTTTCAACATGCTTTCATTACATTATTTATGCTATCCTACTAAGTTTATGTTTATGTATTATTTATTGTCGTTTTTATTTATTATTGATAATTGTGTTTCATTTTGGTTGCATCCTACGTATCATGATATACTACTGAGCATCTTCACAGATAGCTTTCCGTGAAACTTTAATTTGTAAAGAGACACAAGCTAATTGATGAAAAAGATGCGGTTACTTAGAACTTACAGAACCGTCTGTCAGCTGAACCCGTGTAAGGTGATAAAAAGTTATTAGTCTTAAAAGATTATTCATATTTTACGCAACATCTTTCGAATTGAGATATTGAGTTTGGTTTACAAAATGTTTTTAGTTTATTTACATGCACAAACACTTCGAGGAGAACGAGCCGATTTGGAACGGTTAATTCCTGGAAAACAGCCAGGTATTGTGCGCAAAATTATGACTGTGAATGATTACTTGAGATTATCGTAGGTACGTGGTTTATTTCAATGGGTCGATATTTTTAGCTGGTTACTAGCGGTAGTTAGATGCTAGAATATTATTATCTCATTACATTTTAAGTGCTTTTTATGGTTTGTGAATTAGTAGATGAAAAATGCCAGGATAGAATAAAATGGAAGAAAAAGGCATATTGTGCCGACACCAAATGATTGGGACAAGGCCAAGTCGATGATGTTTTAAGGGTTAAAAACATTTTGCAATTAAATCTATTGAATACATTCTTTTTTATAAATTATTCATAGTTTTCACAATATAACTTTTAATTGATAGTAGTATTTATATTAATAACTACAAAATAAATTAATATCATAATTATATACGGATAGTCATCATCATCATCATCTCAGCGTTCATCCCGGTTGCAACCCAAACTTCCGCTTCGGTGCCCGGGGTCCGCTTTCCGACTTTTTCTACTCCACTTCGCACGGTCTTCAGCATCCCTGGTAGTGAGCCCATTAGCACGCATGTCACCCCTTACGACGTCAAGCCAGCACTTTTTGGGTCTACCCCTCCTGCCGGGGCCCGGCGGAGGCGGCATGGCCAGACATTTGTTTCCCACGTAATCATCCGGTTGCCGCAAAACGTGGCCGTACCAACGGAGCCGACACTCCTGCAATTTATCCGCAATGTCACGGACATGAAGACTGCCGCGAATGCGGGAGTTCCTAACGCGGTCCTTCCGCGTCACTCCACACATCCACCGCAGCATATTCATCTCCGTGACACGCAGTTCTTGCTTGTGTCGCTCTAACACCGGCCACGCTTCACAGCCGTATAAAAGGACAGGCCTAATGATGGTCTTATAGACCTGTCCCTTCAACTTTACTGGCATCTTGGGGTCACAAATGACACCAGTTACCTCACGCCATTTGGCCCACGCGGCAGCAAAGCGTGCCTTGATGTCGCAATCGATGTCACCAGACGCATGAAATACAGATCCCAGATATTTCACCTGGTCCGTGCGCTCGACGGTGTCCTGCCTGTGCGTACGGGTGTGGGATCTGTGGGGTTACAGGCCAAGTACTCAGTCTTCGCCACGTTGAGTTTCAGACCGCCGTTCTCAAGCGACTCCTTTCAGGCCTTCACGCGTCGCACCGACCAACCTTTGTCCGAATCTGCCAGCGCGATATCATCAGCATAGATGAGCAGACACGGGGGCTGCTCATGTGAGTTTCTGATGCTGTCTGACAAAACGTCTAATACCACGCTAAACAGAAACGGACTAAGGAAGGATCCTTGGTGCACCCCGACGGTGATGGGGAAAGGTTTGTCGCCAACAGCGGTCCGAACTACGGAATCTATATACGGATAGTAATTTAAGAAAAATAGCGGCAAAAGCCTCTACATCCATAACTGCTTTTATTTATGTGGAAATCTGAAGGAAAGTTTGCGTTAATATGGTTACGTGCAAAACAAATGTCCATGCTCCCTCAGCCTGCTCTCAGTAGGACTGTTAAAGTCAAGTTTTGAAGTCGTAGAAGGTGGCATGCGAGCTAATGATCTCGCTGCTAGTGATGCCAAAAAGTATTTGAAGAGAAAGAGCAAAATTGGGAAAAGGGACCCTAAGTTCTTAAGCAGAAATTCAGGATGCAACAACAGTTTAACACTATTATAATTATCGTATTTACTACTAGGAAATAAAAGTAAAAAAAACTATTACATTCTATAGTACTTTAAGTTTAGTAAATTCAACATTTAGGATGGTTGGTCAAGAAGTAAATTTAAAACAAAGTATATTTCCCCGGCGGCCGTTTACAAAGTCAACAAAGTGTACAAAGTGTAACTTGGGAAATAAATAAAATGGAGTAAACGATTAATATTAAACATCCATCGCCTTTTTTTCGTTTTATATCATTCCTTTTTTAAGACGTGGACTGTGTCCAAGTAGGCATCAGGAACTGCATGTAACCAATACTGTATAGCTATTACTACAAATATAGCTTTGACGGAGTTTACCATCAATTTACAGGACGTTGTTGAAGTCTATCTTTGCAGCTAAAGAATATTTTAATTCTGGTCCCGTTTTATTATTGTTGAGGAGCAGCAGACAAGCTGAGGACCTTCTTAATAGTAAGTGGTTACCGTCGCTTATGCATGTTTGCGATGGAGAAGTGCGAACACGCTTCTTAAAAGCACCACAAACTGCTTTCAAAAGTTGATTAGAATATGAACATGGTTACCATTCAGCGTCAGCATGGTTTAGTGAAAAAGGAGTAAAATGCAAAGTGTATCAAAGAAAGATTGTTTTTCCTACTTATGAGCATAAAATATTTGGTTACTAGGTACCTCCTTCACATTAGTCGTATTTGGCTCAAAGCTAACGTTCAGAACTTTGTAAAAGCTGAAGACTGACTTTAGAAGAATTTAGACGAGTGTCTAGTAAACAGATTCTAATTCCTTGGTCAACAATTTATAGTAAATTTTAAAGGACATAGCTTACTTTAAACTTTACGGCGAAATTAGGTCTTAAGAAAACTCTTTTAAGCATCGCCACACATTGAAACAGTGCGTAACCCCATTGATCCATATCGAGCCAGATTGAAGACTTGTTTTAAAGCCAAAGACGGATCCTCATTGAATTGATTTAAACTAGAATTCCTATTTATATTTCTTGAGACTTAAAATTCTAGTGAAGTTATCGACTTAAAGATAAGTTTAACTTGTATTATGAATATACGGTTATGGATACAGTGCAGCATTTAGAACATGAGTATAAACAATTACTATAATGTAATAATTGTTAGTACAGTAGTTTGCGTACTCAAAATTCAAAGCTTTAAAATATAATACTTGTAAGTTTAACGTATTTTCTTTTAAATGCAGTTAGACTGTGTCAGTAATAAAAGTATAAAAAAATTCTCTTATTGTTTCATTTTGTCTAATTCTTATATATTTGCTCACTCGGTAGTACAAAAATAAACCAAAACTGTTGTACATCTGGTTACCAAGCGCGAATTTTCAGAAACATTTTCTGCCTCATTAGGTATGTCTCAAGTGTTCAGAGTAATTGCCCAAGGGGTGTGTTATATCCGTACAAGGCGAGAAAAATGACCACTGTAACGATCCACAACCATTTTGTTAATTTTTAATATGTTCCCTTATTTTTATGATATGTCAGAAAATGTCTTTTTGTATTATAAAGTAAAGGTTCAGACCCGTTCATACAATGCAGGGTTATTTCGTTGTATGTATGTATAAGCAATAATGTACCGTCTGCAATAATATTACTGACATTTGGAACACTAATCTGGTGTTTAAGCAAATATTTTGTAAACAGTCATTCAGTTAATTTAGTTATTTAGCAGAACATTTTTGTGTTCGTTGTTTTCTTCCATATTTAGTAATTATCAGGGCGATTTTGACATTTTACATAGTCTTATTTTATTATAATAATATACAAATGTTATAAAAACTGAAATATCAGTTTTAGTAAAAACGCAGAACGCCATGAGGAAAATCTATGGTATTAAGAAAGTAAAATGGCTCGCTATAGACTGCGTGAAAAATGATATGTCTAACAATTTTGGGGTGAGAAGTGTGGGAATAGAATTACCAATTGGTCAATATTAATGATAACCATGTTATGTGTAATCATTATTGTATCATGTAATCTTATTATTTACAAGGGTCAAATAAACAGCTTGCGCAAGCTTCTAGACTAGATTTCAATGCTCTAATGTACATACTCGTAGGCAACAAGTATTAAAACTAACTTGATCGTTAATCACGACAAATATATTTCGTATTTACTTCTCAATTATATTTCTTACACCGTCCATTTCTTAGTATTACACCGTCTTTTATAATATTTTGTCTCTAGTTTTTATATCCCCTCGACAGGTGTCTCCTTTCCTGCCATTACTTGCCAATAACCAAAATTAAATATCTACCAAAATATTTATAACAGAAACGGAAAAAATTCCGCTAGTTATGTGAACAATAAATTATTTAGGCATTAATAATTATATTATTTCTATAAGTATTTTTGTATTAATTTTGGTTATTGCGTTTTTAAACATTTATAAACTTCCGGTTAGTTTATGTTAAGGAAACTTATCATGATGACATCATAAATTTAAGAAATGTCAATACCAGAATATTTAAGTTAAACTTGATCTAACACAAGGTTCCAACAATTTTAGAAATAAATGACAAAAAAGTAAATTAAAATACCCTTAACAACTCAAAATGAAATGTTTTAAGTGCATTGTTTATTAATAAATTAGTAATTTGAATGTTAACTTCATTCATCCATTTTGCGCTTCCGTCTTCAAAAGTAAAGGAGACTAATGTTATAATTTCTGATACAATTTGTAAAATATAAATTATGATCTTAAATACGAAACAATTACCTATGAGATATAATATAGCTTTCTTTGCTTATGTAGAAGTATAACTTTAAGAATTAAATATAATTAGTTCATAACTCGAATTTCGTATCTTCAAGTTTAACTCGTCTGAAGCTATTCATTAATAATACACAACTAGCGAACGTTAAACGCAATAAAATACAACTAAGTCGCCGAAGTTTCTCCAGATATAATTTAGTGATGTATGCTTTTGCTTAGTTTTGGACTTTGGTGCAATGTCTCGCCATCTGGAACATTTTCTTCTTGTACTTAATCATACAATGTTATGCAGTCATACGTTGGTGTTGTGGCTCATGCTCATGCCACAGTCGTAAGCTGATAAACCATGCTAATACAATTGAATACACAAAATCAGTCAAATTACTTATTTCTATTTAAACTCCAAAATATTATTATGAATTCATTTGACATGTAAAATCCATAATATATTGACGAAACAGTGGCGAGATGAAACGGCGAAAAAACTTTACAGCGATTTTTGTATTTTATTTTTATAATTTGTTAATAATAATAATATATAATTAGTTATAAATTACGTTATAAACATATATTTGAAATAATCTTTATGAAAGAATCTTATGATTCAATCCCATTTATTTTTAAATTTTGGTTATACGTGTACATCGACCATGAGAGGGTTAAGGTATGGCAGAATTTATATACGAATATATATACGATTGAATGGAAATATATTGGTCGTGTTAATTTAAAAACTTTTACAATATTTGGTACATCATAAAAAAGAACGATAAATGTCATCTTTTCTCCGTACAGGGACGGAGTAAGAACACCGACCCCTGCGGTCAGGGTCGGCTTGTCATAAAAGGCGCAAAACAACCCTAGCTACGTGATATGGCCCCAAGCCCGTCTAAATGGCAACCACCTTTGGTGTATGCCGTCATAATAACCTTGTGTTGTATTCCGGCATTAGTGATCAGGTTCCTGACCCCCTATGGGATAGCAGCATGTTCGCGTTGCCCGTAGCGTCGCAAATATCCATACGCGACGTCTCTGTGTTACAGCAGTAAAAAGAAATTGAGCATGAAAAACTGTTTAAGCGATGTATGCGAACGTAAGATTCGAACCCGCGACCACTGGGTCGGTCTCCAAATGTGATACTATAAGCTATCACGTAATTAATGGAAAGAAGCTTTATTACTATTTCTAGTCAGGACCACATGACTGGGTTATTGAAATGTTTTGAAAAGTACTTTCACGTAAAATCTAGACTATCTAATAAGACTAAATCAAGGCTTCGTTTTTATATAGTTAGAATTTATTATAAGCGGACATTTTTAGATTGGGTATTGCTTCGTCAATATTAAGATTGAATTTCATACCTCATAATGCGTTCAGACTTTAATATTCTTAGGTCTTTTTGAGTTGTCTTTTTATAAATGTAAAGAAGTATGAGAACTGCATTTAAAAACCATGCTGTCATAAAACGTTATAGTTTACAGGGTTATTGGTAATTCGACATATTCCCGTTAGGAGGTGGTAGGGGTGACTGTTTGTGATAATTTTAACCCTTAATATGCATTATGCAAAAGTAAACCATTTTTGAGTTATCATGTTTTTTAGCTTTTTTCAAAATAAGTCAAAAATGCGACATCAAAAATTTATTAAAAATATCAATTTAAATCTCACTTTTTCTTCTGATTTATAAAAACGATATTGATTTACAGCAAAAACGACCACATTTGGCGAAAAAAGTGCTATTCCATCAAGACAATGCACGAGTGCACACGTCGTCAGTATGGCAAAAATCCATAAGTTGGGCTACGAACTGCTACCCCATCCAGCATATTCTCCTGGTTTAGCCTCCCTGCGACTATTTTCTTTTTCCAAACCTGAAGAAATGGCTGGGTGGTAAGAGATTTTGGTCGAATGGAAAGGTCATAACCGAAACAAACGCCTATTTTGAGGGACTTGAGAAAACCTATTATTTGGAAGGAATAAACAAGTTGCAAAAACGCTGGACTAAATGTCGCGGATTTATCAAACAGCCCTCGTACTTTGTTTGAAAAAGGTAGGCTAATTATATAACTGTGTAACCTAGGCGGAATGTGATTATAGAGCATACAAATTTCTTTGACAATGGTACTTTAATGATACTTTTACAATTAAAGTTTAAAACATAATTGAATTATGATCAAAATTTTACGACCACTTTTTACTACTACTAATACTAATTGTAGTAGTTATGAAATACTAGTTGTTTTATAATAAACCCTAAATAATAGACAATTTATAAAATATAAAGCATAGGTGATTAATAGTTGAGGTTAAAGCCGCATTTGTATTTATTTGCAAATTTAAAAAAAAAAAATTTTTTTCAATATAATACAATAAATACAAAAAACATTTATGATTTGATTGTAGCCTGTAAATAGGCTTTCAGAAATTAAGTATTACAGATTCTTAAAACTTCTGAATTGATTATAGTGGTAAATTATCAGTTATTTTAGTCAATATAACATATTATTTCAGATAGACTATTTTGTTAATAGCAACCCTATTTATTAAGCGGAAGAAAAATTAACATGATATTTGATTTCTCAATGAAAAATTTTGAATGCCCGCCACCTTATTATGTGACTAGACCTTGGTATGAATGATGGATCAAAGGGATGCTCATGAGAAGTCGCCACTTCGAGTCGAGTAGTCGTTACTCACTCGAGCACACCCTTAAGCCTTCAATCCTCGCTTTTGACATCGGATTATACTCGCTAAATTTTATTAATAATACGTTAGATTAAACCCTATTTATTTTCTTAGTATTTGTATACTTCCTCCATTTGTAGTAGCGTAATTTATCTTTACATTTATTTAATTAGCTAAGCAAAAATACGTTATATTAATATACAATACATTATAATAACATTATTATATACATATATGAAGGTATTGATCATATATTTTAATATCAATTTTATTGTTCTCGGCATAAAGACGCAGCAGTCGTTAACAATAATAATCTAAAATAATTCTTGTGAACCTATTTATTATATTTAAAAAAGAGGCAAAGGAACAAAATATCAAGGACTTGATGAGATGATTGAGAGATCAAGATGAGAAACTGTTGAAAGTATTACGTTATCCCAAATATAATTTTAATAATCTAATTTATTTCTCAAACACGTTTTTTTAAATGTAGATTTTTTTCCTTAGTCTAATAAATTCTCTCGCGATCAGCGAGACATTTCTAGTATGATATAGTTATTTACTTTAGTTGATATGGTATGTCCTTTTTTATAAATACTTATAAGTAAGAGTTTTAGTTAATTCCACGCCGGTTATGCGTGATACAGCACTTTTAATATTATAAATAATGTCATAAATACTTTTTCATTAAAATTTTGTATTTGTAAAGAGTTACTTGTATAATACAGTATTCGTTAAGTTTTGCTCTTAACTAGAAAGCATAATAAATTAATATAGAAAGCCTTGGGAAAAATTGAATGAGTACTTACTATAATAAATCTGCGGAAAAGGATGGTCAGTAACCGAGATAAGGGCATTTAATTTAAAAAATGAGAACGTAAGCATTTTTGTGATATAATTTTCAAGGTACGTGTCAAATATGTAGATTTTATAGTAACTTTTGTAATAAACAACATATTTGGGTTTCTAAAATTTAAATTTGTAAAAAAGGTCAATATGTCTTATTGTATCAATTGATAATTATTGATACATTATGAGTCAATATGTATATAAGTCACTAGCAGCCCGTCCCAGCTTCGCACGGGTATTTAACAAAAAATTAAAAATTAAACCCTTCTATTTTTTTCGGTCTCGGGGAAAAACCTCTCTTGACGGGTTCCCCCGGCCCGGGGGGATCGAGGGATATAAGGGACTCCGGAAAAGATGTTCGACCATCCGACTACCCACTAAAAAACCCCGCTGTTCTCCTATCGCCTACGCCCGGGCCCACGGATATATGGCCTACCGATTTCGTGGCCCGGGCCGGCGCCGGCCCACGCTTTGTCTTAAAGCGGGCCCCTTCTAAAGTGCTGGCGCCAGGGGGTCAGGGTTTCGTCCCCCCGGCGCTCTCTTGTAACAACTCTAGGAGTTGAGGGGGCCTGCGGAACAGCACGCGGCCTTCTCCCTCACGGCAATAGTGCGGGCGGCGGATCCTCCCCCGAGGGGCCGCCCGCGGCCGCTTTCTACGGCGGCCGGAGATCGTTGCCCGCTCTCCGGCGCCGACGACGCGGCCTACGTTGGCGGGAGGGGAGTGCGGTGGCGGACTCCCGGTCCCGTTCCGCCGCCTCCCTTGCAGACACTACTGCCTCGCAAAAGGAGGCGACGGCCGTCCATCCAGGATCGCCCCCGACCATGGACAGAACCAGGGCCGGGAGCGACAGGTCCGTGGACAATTCCGGACGGGACTCGCATCCCCGTCGCGTGCTAGTCAGGCGTGGGTACGACTACCAGACGACACTCCAGAAAAAGCAGAATCGCCTGACGTCGTAGCCGGCCCAGCAAGACCAAGCGACAGCGGAACACTCTCTGTGCAGGCGCAGTCGAAATAGGCATGGTTTTGACTACCAAATCAGGTCCCAGGGTAGAACCCGGGACTCCAATCAGTATTCGCAACCATCCCATCGGGGACCACGCCACGAACAGAGAGCTAAGTTGGAAAGGATGTAAGAGGTAGACGGAAAGAAAGGTAGGACTCTGTCGCCTCGAACGGAGAGGGGAGTGAAGCGACGTATGCTCGGGCACCTCGGGTACGCACACCCGTACACTCCTCGGACAGAGGAGCGCCCCTGGGGGCAAACCCTTCTATTTGCGTCAGGTTACTAAAAAAATAAAATTATAAAGAAAGTTTGAATATTATTATTTCTATGAGCTTTTATTTTAATGATTTTTTTGCTATTACTTTTTATTTATTTTTCGTTATTTTTTAATAAGTATTCTAATTTTTGTAAAAACCCCAGTGACGCACGCCTACATTGCATAAGGTGCTTGCCTAGCTAGCCGAACAGGGTGAGCGGCTACCACGCAACATTTTTCTAATACTTACATTTTTAAACTCGTGATATCTTTCGAATGGAATATCCGAATTGAATAATTCAAAAAGTTATATAAAGGTATTGAAGCAGTTTTGAATATGAAGTAATTTATTTTGATAAGGATTAATACCAAGATACAAATAAAGAGCCTCTTCTAGGGGCGGCATTTCAATTAAATTTTTAAAATAAAAGAACTCTTATTGTGGCATAACTATAATAGTTAGACATGTACTGTCGCGACACTTTTTGTAAATAATGATGTGTTCTGCAAAGTTGTAGTACATTATTTTATTCTATCACCAATAGTTTTCGCAACGCACGCGATTTAAATAATATTTTAGGTATTTTTTTTACACTTTGGGTTACATTATTAGAGTTTTAGTAAGGATCCCTAATTTTTTTGAAAATATAATATAGCCTATGTCACCCGGGGATAGTGTAGCTTCCCAACAATGAAAGAATTTTTTAAATCGGGTCAGTAGTTTCGGAGCCTATTCAAAGCAAACAAACAAACAAACAAACAATCAAATCTTTCCTCTTTATAATAGTAGTATAGATTACTGACTACTATCACTAGTTTTACAATATTCCCGTTAATATGTTTTTTCCAAAAACACATATGGTTGCCGGCCTCTCTGATTTCATGTAAATTAATATATATTAGTAAAAATTTAAACAGACTAATGTACTTTATTTATTATTTATTTAAAGTCGCTTTTTAACAATTTAAGGTCATTAGCGACCACGTTTACACACATACACACAGTGTAAAATTAATAAAAAACAATAACAATACATTCCTTATGAATTTATGTTTGATTATACACATTTATCATTTGCAGAAACTTTAGAGTTTTATTATATCCATCTTGATTCAAACAGTCTTTTAGATTATTAGGTACATTACAAAGTCGTTTTTCATTTTCAAACTCTGTACAATCTATTAATACTCGTAGATGAGAAATCGATGTTTTTACCGATTACCTCTGAGTTATTTGATCTTCTCGATTCGTTCATCTTCCGTTTTCAGCATCGTCAACTAGCTTTGCCCAATAAACGAGTCTCTTGCGAGCCTTTGTTCCCACTTTGGAGCCTTGGTTCCCCTATTGTCTCCTTAATACACTGTGTATTAAAGGAGAGTATATCGTGCCGCATTGACTTCATGATCTGTCTATTGAGCTGCCTATATGACTATGCTTCTTCAGGGTTTTGGAGCGTCATAGAAAGTCGACTAGCTATGAGGCTCCGGGTATGGTCGGATAGTTTTTGAGGTCTATTTTTACGGTGGGTTTTAAAGTATTTAGACCTTACCGTATGAACAGTTTCTACCAGCCTGTATTAATTTCGCCCACCGATGCGCAGCTGTCTAGCTATTCTAAGCTATTTGACAAATCGAGTTGCAAGCTCTCGGGGTTTTGGATAAGTACATTTGTCGGTCGGAGCGTGGACTTCATCAGACGCGATCGTTCCAGCTTGACATTTATATTTAACTAGCTGCACCCTGCGCGCGTTGCTACGCTACTTACTAAAATAAATTTGAAGGAAAGACATTACACAAACATTGAATTTATATCGAGTCATTTTATTGATTATGATTATATCGAAAAAATTTTGACATTGCAGCGTTTCGTTTCAATTAGATATTTATTGAAGTGCTGTGGGATACACAATATTTCTTGTTTTTCCATCTGGTTCGTAAACGAATAAATCAGAAGGTTTTCCGACGCGTGAGCAGGCGACACAGAGCTGCCCATGTGAGAAGCATGGATTCTCCAAATTTAATCCACAGACTTGCAACGATTGTCCTTGTGATTTGTTGACAGTTATTGCGAAAGCGAGTCGCACCGGGATCTGCAAACGTTTGAATTCGAATGGCATATCTGTCGGGATCATTGGGATACGTGGCAACAGTACGTCTTCACTAATATTTAATTATCGAATCAAGCTGGCTATGATAAATATGTTTGTAATATAAAGGAAAGAGTTTTTTTGCAAATAAATATATTAAAATAAATTAATAAATAATATTAAAACATGGATTTTAATTTCACAATTTACATAAATTCTTATACGTTCAACTGTCACGGCAATAAATGAAATTCATTGGAATGATAGTGGCGCCATCTGTCAAAGATCGGTCGTACCAGAAATCTTTGTGGGTTCATGCACAACATTTTGCTGAAGATCATGAGATGATCAAATGCATAGTTTACGATTCAGGACATACAGACAAACATTCATTTTTATAGATATAGATAGATAGAAGAAGAAGAAGATATACCTCGAACAATGCGGTGATCACTTCACCCTGTGGATCACAGAGACATCATTGAATATCTGTCTTCTGGTGCTCATGATGAAGTCGATCTCATTTTTTGTTTCTCCGTCTGGACTCACCCAGGTCCATTTTCTGTAAGGCGGCTTCTGGAAGAAAGAATTCATCATATAGAGTCCTTCTTTCACCAGGAAACCAGCCAGCCTCTGTCCTCTGGAGTTCTGATGCCTACATCCAAATTTCCCCACTCTCAGCTCATCGTCACTGCTTCTACAGCCCAGCTTTGCATTGAAGTCTCCCATAACGACAGTAAAATGTGTTTTGGAGCTAAGTATGGCCCTACTAATGTCCTCATACATAGCTTCTTTAGGGTGTGTGGAGGTTGGTGCATATACCTGTATGGCCTTCAGCGAATACCGTTTGGTTACTCTGAGTATTAGGTACGCAACGCTATTAGAGACACTGTTGAGAGACACAATTTTATCCGTACAGGGGCGGAGAAAGAATACTAACTAACCTCTGGGGCCGGGGTCGGCCTGTCGTAAAAGACGACAAAACAACCCAACCTAGCTACGTGGTAGGGCCTCAAGCCCGTCTGGATGGCAACCTTTGGTCTTAAGTATGCCGCCATAATAACCGTGTGTTGTGTTCCGGCATTAGTGACCCAAGTTCCTGTACCCTCAAGGGACAGCAGCGTATTTGCGAAGCCACTGGCGTTGCAAATATCAATAGGCGACGGTAACTACTAAATTCTAAGCGGGCTGTCAGCCTGTCTGCTGTCCTACGCAATAAAAAAAATGTTGTTAGTGAGAGACTTGAGGACGATAAACCCAACACCATCTTGGGACTTTTCGTCTCCTTCCCGGTAGTATAATAAGTGGCCGGACTGTAAGGTTATCGTATCCTCTCTCTCTCTTCGGATCTCCGATAGATCAATAACGTCCCAGCCCTACTTGCTCATTTCTTCTTCCAACTCAAAAAGATTGACAAAGGAGTAACAAAGCGTCAAAACGTATTGAAGTTTTCTCCATGACAGTCTTTATCGACGTGCCCCGGATGAAATGGAGGAGAGAACTTTTAGAAGAAAAGGCAAATGTTTTTACTAGATTTTTATGTAACTTGAAATGCTATGATTGAATTTGTTAAATGCGTTATACAGTTCAGAAAAAGGCCACAAACAGTCTGTTTTCTTGATTGTTTGAAAGTTTTCTTATAGGATATCGGATCGTACAGCCAGGGGACTCGTAAAATGAGATTGGCGCAATCGACGACACTTTATTGACTTATTAAATCGATGTTTGACTCCAACACTCAGCGGAAAGTGGGGACTTTCAATTTTGCTTATAAACTAAAATGTTTTTACCCTTGTATATATAAAATTCAGCGACATCTATGCAATCTTTTTCTTATGTTTTATTACCATAGATGGAAATCATCATCATCTTGGTGTTGATTCCCGGTTGCAACCCAAACTCTCGCTTTAGCCCGGGGTCCACTTTCCGACTTTTTCTTCTTTACTTCGCAGGATCTTCGGGTTCTCTGGTGGTATTGGCACACATGTCAACCATTGCGACGTCAAACCAGCCCTTTTTGGGTCTACCCCTTCTGCCCAGGGCCCAGTGGAGGTGGCATGGTCAGAAATTTATTCCTCATGTAAGTAGCCGATTGCCGTAAAACGTGGCCATACCAGCGAAGGCGACACTCCTGCAATTTATCCGCAATGTCACGGACATGAAGGCTGTCGTGAATGTTAGAGTTCCTAACGCGGTCCTTCCGTGTTAATCCACACATACACCGCAGTATATTCTTCTCCGTGACTTGTAATGCCTGCTTGAGTCGCTCCAGCACCGACCACGCTTCACATCTGTATAAAAGGACAGGCCTAACTATGGTCTTATAGACCTGTCCCTTCAATTTCATCGGTATTTTGGGTTCACAAATGACACCAGTCACCTCACGCCATTTGGCCCACGCGGCAGCAATGTGTGCTTTAACGTCGCAATCAATGTCACCAGACGCGTGAAATACAGTTTCACCTATTCCGTGCGCTTGACCGTATCGCCGCCTATGCGCACGGATGTGTGTGTGAAATTGCACGCCACGTACTCAGTCTTCGTCACATTGAGCTTCAGACCGCCGTTCTCAAGCGATTCCTTCCACGCCTTCATACGTCTCACCAACCTACCATTGTCTGAATCTCCCAGCGCGATATCATCAGCATACATGAGTAACCACGGGGGCTGCTCATGTGAGTTTCTGATGCTGTCTGAGAGTACGTCTAATACCACGCTGAACAGAAACGGACTAAGGACGGATCCTTGGTGTACTGCGACAGTAATAGGGAAGGGGTTTGTGTCACCAACAACGATCCCAACCACGGAATCGGAATCGCGGTACATGTCTCGGATGATGAAAATATAGGCCCCTGGAACCCCTTTGAACCGCAATGTCCACCAGATTGTCGCGCGAGGAATACAGTCGAAGGCCTTTTGCAAGTCAAGAAGCAGGCAATGCAGAGGCGTATTCTTCGTCCTGTATTTCTCCGAGACAGTCTTTATGGCTAAAACAGGGTCCATTGTGCCGTGACCAGGGCGAAACCCATATTGACATTCTGAGACAGTGCACTCCTATCGAATCCGAAAGTCGATAACCCCTTCAAAGAGCTTCAAGGTGTGAGACATAACCTTAATACCTCCGTAATTACCGCACTCCTGCATCGACTCCTTGCCTTAGAAGACTGAAGTAATGATACTCAATCTTCATTAGCTCGGGATCGAACCGGTGAGAAGTGTCCGGTTAAAAATGTACATCAGTGTCCAAATGTCCTCTGTGTGTCGGTCACATTCCCCCGTGGCTCTTGTGTCTTAAGAGTGACTTGCTAACTATGTGTAGACACACGAGTCAGTGTAGTTATGCTGTAAATACATACCATAGACACTCTACATACCATAGAGAAACTACACTATATTAATATCAGCGTTTTGCGGCCAGCACTACATGTTGAACTCGTCAATCCTTCTTTCTAATTTTAGTGTACTGGTTTCAAACGCACACAAGAAGATCGAAAACATGAGCGTCCTATATATTATTAGGGCGTGACAGGTTCTGTGTCAAAAAGGGCGCATTTTAATTGAATTGCATGCGTTCTAATGAATATTATCTTAAACATATATTTTTTATATATTTTTAGCTAATTGCAGGAATGGCCTAAATAATATGATATACCTATAAAAAATATATATTCTAATGTGTATATGTACTGTATATACATATTGATCTATTTAGTTGAGCAGTAGGTAAGAGTACTGTATGTTCTGAACCACTAAGACTGATTCTCTAAGTTACATTCCCGACGATGTATCACACACTATCAGGTGGGGTGTCTTTTTGAGAATTATTATTATATACAACGAAACAAATTAACGATGGTTATTTATTTATGCGTTTACTACTTATTATCATGTATAAGTATATGGTATATTATGATATATAATTTTTTATTTATATTTAAAAGAATTCAGCGGGAAAGCCACCAGCGAAAACATGTATTGAAATATTTTTGGATTATAACCAACGTAAGGTAGGTAAGTATAAAATAAAGTGGCTTATTTCCGCATACAGTATGTTAACTCACAGCGGCTTGGTATTTCAGCTTCGCTACAGTGACGGAAGATTGATAAATGATGACAAATATGCTTAAATTTAATGTTACTTACTTATACGAGCATACTGTTATGAAATCGATGTTATGTTTAATTCCCTGAAAATGTATTTATATATTACTAAATGTCTATAATTTATTTTATTGTAACAATTTTGGTGTTACAGGTTTCATTAAGGTCTTCGAGAGAGGATGAGATTATAACTGCCAGTGGTGTTCCAGGGTTACTTCTGACTTCTACAACTGATATACTACATATATATTTTTCTTTTGTAGATAAATACCTATTATACATAAACATCCAGACGCTGGACGGGTATCGAACCCGTGACCTACGCAAGCGTACCGAATTGCGTCAGCCGTTACGCTAGATGATCGCAAATAGATATTTATAAGAGGTAGAAAAGACAGCTGATTATGAACATACACCCCACTCAGCCGAGCATATTGAGCTGAAATTGGACTGTCTGGTAAAGCAAACAGAGATAGAAGATAACAACATGCAGGCAGTGAGAATCTTCACGGACGGTAGCAAAATTGAAAGTAAAGTGGGTGCGTCGTTGTCCCATTGGAATAATGATGGCGAAATCAGATCGCTAAAATTGAAACTACTGTCCTACTGTACCGTCTACCAGGCCAAATTGTTGGCGATATGTAAGGATACCGAGGAGATCCTAGAAAGTCCAGAAGAAAGATTTGGCGTTTATACTGATTCACGCTCTGTAATGTAATCGATCACGAATTGAAGGACTAGGCATGCATTATTGGTGACGGCCAGAAGCAATATCTTGGAAAGTCGGAGGCAGGGGAAAAATATGAGGTTATTGTGGGTAAAGTGCGTGTTGGGGTCAAGGAGAATGAAGGAGCTGATGAACTTGCTAAGGGTGTAGCATTGACATGTATTGTTTGATTTAAATAAAATTATTATTATTATTATTGAACCACGGAACACACTTGGACTATAAGTGCCTGGTGTCGTTCGTCAAGTGTCAAATCCGAATGGGGACATTGGATGAATGGAATCGCAGATATAAAGAGCAACCAACTGGATCAATCACTAAGCTCTTTCTTCCTGATATTCAAATGGCTTTCAGACTAGTTAAACGCCTGCAACCCACCGGCCTGAAGAATCAAATCCTGACTGGGCACGGTGGGAGTATCTGCATAGATTCAAATGCAAGGAGAGCCTCTCATGTTCTTGTCAGGAATGTACACCGGAGACGGTGTCACATGTCTTATTTGAGTGTCCGATTTTTGCAATGGAGAGATGGGAGCAGAATAATAAAACAAGAAAGTGGAAAATATTAAACAACTGATGACAAAAACACACTGTGAGGCATTCACGGAGTACTATACAGGGGTGGCAAATAAATTAGTAAATATTTAACTCAATATTAGCCTTAATTGATTGTGTGTATATAATTAGTAATGACGTTATTGTTAAAATAATTATAGGTATTTAAATTTAAGTAAGGTTTGTAAAATTGTGTACATAAAAAATATGCGGAAAGAAAAATTATGTCAGAAGGAAAAGACATTAAACGAAAAAAAATAAAGTCCTGAAATTTATAGGAATAAATCGCTAACGGTACTAACGGATATGAAGCTTTTACTCGTACAAGCGATGAACAAAATTATAGGTCACTTGCTCACTTATTCATAGGAACTACTTTTAATGTAGCCCGTGGCTTTTAGGATCGTATCGATTAGGGGAAGCAACATGACTTTTTGGTAACCGTGTTTAAAATTTGCTAGCTGAATTTTAAATATTCCAGGCCTTGATTCGGCAATTTTTCCGTTATATCCGGCTTATAGACGTCCAACACGAATTATTAATTAAAATCTGCCCAAACGTTTATATTTTACCTGAGTGCAGGATAGCCCCGACCGCTTCAGCCTTAATCTCCGCTTAATTTCTCATATTTGGCCGTGTATACTTTTACCCTTTTTAGGAGCACATTCCAGTTACTTTTGCATATAATTATTACAAATTAAGAATTTGTTATTAGAGTGAGTATATTACCTTTATTGCTTTATTGCATGTTGGAATAAAGGCTATCTGGGAAAAAATATCCATATTGTCAACACATATTTTTTTTAAAGTGTTTCTCATACTTTTCGGAAACTGCTTGCCACGAAGTCATTTACTGAAGGTTATGTATTGTTGTGAAAGAAGCCGAGAGTTTCAAGGCCTCTAACTTGCACAGAGGAAGATTCCTGTGAGCCATCACTAAAATATATAACGATGGATGCATTGTATGCAAGCTGCCTGTGTCTGCATTCAAGCCCAACGGAATGCAGGACCAAGATCATTCGAAGACGCTCGAATGCGAATTTCCTATTTAGAAGCCCTCGTGACGTATTTGTCGAATGTGAATTGTGCACGGACCCACCCTGCACACCCAAACCGACACTCTGATATTGTTTACTCAAGAAACCAATAAAATTTCGCTTTAGGATATATTAGATGATTGACAACGAAATTTCGTGTCCTATTTTCAACGAGAAAAATAATTTAAATTAAAAGGATGATAGATTTTTCCCCAAAAAGGGGTTAACGTCAGGCAGGCGGCCGGTTGTGATAACTGAGCCACAACTATTACAACATATAACATGTTGTGCCGACCCCATATAATGTGGGATAAGGGCAGGAAGAAGAAAAAGAAGTTTCAGTATTAAATAGTTTCGAAGCCTTAAGATGAGATAAAATGTTTCATAGAAGAGAAAGTTATCGTTCAGCTTTGTTTTTTAATCTTTGATGCAAATTAGAGATAAGTAAATGTAAAAAATATATAAAGGTTCATTAAAGGATCATAATTATGAGTAGATTTTAAAAATGATTTGCTGGATGTATTGAGCCTTCATGTCTGTGATAGATAAGCTTTTGGATGGTCACTTTAGCTGGTATAACCACGTTTTACAAAAACCACCCAGCTACGTCCAGAGCAAATGTTATGCCACGGGTATCAGCAGGAGAAATTCGCTTAATGTCGTTTAAGAAGAATGAAAGGATCATATGGTGTGTTTAGTTTGACCAATGACCAAGGTAACCAAGGTTCATATGGCCTTGTGGAGGATCAAAGTAGAAAAAGGAAACCAGGTCCAATGTGGTGAATTCAATATAGCGTGATTTATAAATAACATCCTTTAGGACGATGGACAATGTCGATTGTAAGGGCGCCCTTTTTGGTTAGCATATGTGCTGATAGCAAGAGTAGACCTTATAGAATTATTATAAAATCGCTCTCACTAGACTAAAATAAAGTAAACACTAGAAAGGAAGAAACTCTACAGACCGTAAGATTTCCTCAGTGTAGATTAGTTCTGGTGCAGCTTGCACTTGAGTCACTCATGGCACCTATTTTTTATATGCAATATTATTGCAATATACTGGACAAAACGATTTTATTTTCTTTAAATCATCAAATACATTTGACTATGCTTAGAAAAGGTGAATAAACAACTTGGTCAAAGAATAGTTTGCGTAGCATCGATTTAACTCGACGTTCGAAGGCAATATCCGCTTTTAAACGAGTTCTAGGTTCAAAAACTATTCGGTCTATTTCGGGTAGGTACAATTGAAATCGAAAACATTTTTCTGATTTACTGCTTCTATTGGTAAATATATAAATAAATACCTTTAAACTCGTAATACTAGAAAGCACATGCTGGAACCGGATGAGATACGAGCAGCTCCCGTAAAAAAAACTGCTTCGTTACATTAACGAAGCAGGCTTTACCAATGGGCAATAGTAAATGTAGCAATCACAATAGATCAGTACATTGGTTGGACGCAGTAATATGTTGAATAAACTAAATTTGCCACCTTTCGAAATAATAATAATAACCCCCCCAGGGTTCACCTTGTCGTGGTGGGGGGGGGGGGCTTACAGGGAGGAGGATCTTGTATTATAACGTCAATTAAGACCAAGACGTGCTACCCTCCCCAAACAAACGATCTCAAAAAGTTTATGAAATATGGATTAAAGAAGATATAATTTGCGGTCACTGCCCGGGGGTCGCCGGAGCACATTTGGGGTCGATGCTGGGTATCGCAGTATACGGACTAGCTCCGCCAGGTCCTAGTGGCGGAGTGGCAGACGCGCTTAGCGCAACCCACGGCGGGGCACGCCGCCGTAGCGGCGGTAAGGCCCATGCTAGAGGAGTGGCTCAATAGGAGCCACGGCGCCCTCGGCTTCCGGCTGACGCAGGTGCTTACCGGACACGGGTGTTTCGGGAAATACCTGTGTCACATAGGCCGGGAGCCGACGTCCCAGTGTCACCATTGTGGTGATTGCCGCAACGATACGGCGCTGCATACGTTGGCGGAGTGCCCAGCTTGGGCCAAGCAGCGCCGAGACTTGGTCGCGGCCGTAGGAGCTGCGGGAAACCTCTCGCTTCCGGCTGTTGTGTCTACCATGGTCGGGAGCGAGTCAGGGTGGAGTGCCGTCGCCACCTTCTGCGAGGCCGTGATGCTCGCAAAGGAGGCGGCGGAAAGGGAGAGAGAGACTGCCTCCTCTCTTCCCTCCCGCAGCAGACGCACTGGGCGCCGTAGGGTGGCCGACTTCCGGCCACCGTAGAGCGCGGCCTGCGGACGGCAGACTCGGGGCGTCTTGTCGTCCGATCAGCGGCAGGCCTCGAGGCGGCGGCGTGTTGTTCCGCGCGCGCCTCATAGTGGAGTCCTGCGGCCGGGGTGACGGCCGCAGTGGGTGACGGGGCCCGCCTGACCATCTGGCGGGCCAATACCCGTCGGGGGGTGGCGACGAATGCTTCGGCGATACCCGCCCCTCCGACACACGGGTACATGAGGAACACGGGTTGGTTTTTAGTCAGTAAGAGTCTGACAGTCCCCTTCGCCCTTCCCCGAGGGCGGAGGGCCTCCATGAGGATTTTCCAACCCGATACCAAAAAAAAAAAAGTATACGGACTATCGGCGATGGGGGGCTGAGCAGGCAGGCTTCCCTAGAAGAATATGTTACAGCCGATCGCAGTAGTATTAGTACACACCCATTCTCATCGCCATCTTCATCACTATTTTCATTCCCTTACAGCAGTTATTACTGCTGCTTACATCAGATTCATCATCACCAACTACTATATCCACAGGTGTTGTGCAGGAAGCATACGCTATTAGCTCTGCACCCAATGTTGAGACAAAACGTGTGCGCTTAAAATGAAGTCAAGAAATATACGAATTTATTTGGCGCACATATCTTATAGTCACCATTTTAGAAACTAGGATATCAGGATATTTAGAACCACTTTACCAACAATTCTTACAGAAATTCCCTGAATTTAAAGTTACTAAACAAAGACAAGGGGATCAACGTAGGGCTATATTATTAGAAACGAATTACTGCCATCGAACGTATGTACTAGACCGGATAACACATTTTCTGCACACGAAAATGAAAACAACATACTTGCTGAACAACAAAAAGGTTATCGTTAAAATAGTCAAATGCACCTGGTGGGGAGAATGGGGTTGCCATAGTGCTCTCGGAGGAACTCCTCCGAGAGCACCTCGTTCTGGAACTCCAGAACGACATTTTGGAAGTGAAACGTCATAGCGACCGGTTTATGGTCGTTAGGATTCTTATGCATAGGGTTGTTACCCACTTGATAAATGGCTACGCGCCACAGGTCGGTTGAGAGGTTGTAAGGAGCAACTTACAATAGACGCAATAGTTTCTAAACAAGCTATTATAAAGAAATATTTATACCATACACTACATAAGTACATAGACTATAAAAAAGCTTTTGATTACGTTCCATATAGTTGGCTAATATATATTTTAGATCCGCGCTGGACACTTGGAAAGATGAATCGGGAGGTTTTCCGCGAGGCCTTGACCGTCGCTACGTGGTCGAGGCCGGGCGACGTACCTCCCGATGACGTCGACGGGGAGGCGGAGAATCTGCGGTTGCTCATGACTGACGTCTGCGACGCGGCGATGCCGAGGCGGGGGCCACACCGACCCCCGCGCCGGGTGTACTGGTGGAATGCGGAGCTCGAGCGGCTCCGCAGGGCGTGCAACTGCGCCCACCGCCAGTACACCAGGCTCCGAAGACGGAGTCGCCGCGACGCGGACAGAGCGGCCGCGGAGGCTCGGCTCTACGGGGAGTACAGGAGCGCCAGAAACGACCTCCACCTCGCTATCCGCGAGGCGAAGGCGGCGGCGTGGGGGGAACTCTTGGCCAGCTTAGATCAAGATCCTTGGGGGCGACCCTACAAAACGGTGCGGGGCAAGCTCCGCCCGTGGGCGCCCCCGCTGACCGAGAGTCTCCCCCCGCGCCAGGTGGATGGTTTTGTCGGCGCTCTGTTCCCCACGAGGGCTGAGCACTCACCTCCCGCCATGGTCCCGCCTCATTGGGATGAGAGGGACCCCAGCGCGGACGACGACCCCGTGCCCGACGTGGACCGGGCAGAGCTGGGGGCAGCGATGTTGCGGCTGAAGGCCAAGAACACCGCCCCCGGCCTCGACGGCATACCGGGGCGTGCCTGGGTTCAGTCCCACGACGTCCTGGAGCCCCGACTATTGAGGCTCTTCGACGCGTGTCTGCGATCGGGCCGGTTTCCCCGCAGATGGAAGACGGGGAGGCTGGTCCTGATCGCGAAGGAGGGGCGCCCGGCGGACTCACCGTCCGCCTATCGGCCCATCGTGCTGCTGGACGAGGTGGGGAAGATCTTCGAAAGGATCCTCGCAGACCGCCTCGTCCGGCACCTAGAGACAGAGGCTCGAGGTGGGGTGCTATTGGCGGTGTCACTCGACATCGCCAACGCCTTCAACACCCTGCCGTGGAGCTGCGTGCGGGAGGCGCTCAAGTACCATCGGGTGCCTCCCTACCTCCGTCGCATAGTCGGAGCATATTTGGACGATCGTGCCGTCGTCTACCCGGTCCAAGGTGGGCAAAGTCGGCGAGACGTCGTGTGCGGTGTTCCACAGGGGTCGGTCCTGGGCCCCCTGCTGTGGAACATCGCATACGACTGGGTCCTGAGGGGGGCCCTCCTCCCCGGCGTCGGCGTCATCTGCTACGCCGACGACACGCTCGTCACAGCGCGCGGGAGGAACCCCCGCCAGGCGTGCCTTCTGGGCACGGCTGGGGTGGCGCACATAGTGGCAAGAATCCGGCGACTAGGCCTGGAGGTGGCCTTGAACAAGACGGAGGCCGTGATATTCTACGGGCCCCGTCAGAGGCCGCCACCGGGCCTGAGCATAACGGTAGGAGGCGTCCGCATCACCGTCGGGCCGTCCATAAATTATCTTGGACTGGTGCTCGACGGGCGATGGGACTTTGCGGCGCACTTCGAGCGCCTGGCGCCGAGGTTAGTTCGGGCAGCGGCGGGACTCTCCCGTCTGCTACCGAATATCGGCGGACCGGGCGCAGTGTGCCGCAGGCTCTTTGAGGGAGCCGTGCGGTCGATGGCCCTTTACGGGGCCCCGATCTGGGCGGGTCGCCTGACGGCCAAAACGACCGCGCTGCTTCGCAGGCCGCAGCGTGTTCTGGCCGTCAGGGCGATACGGGGATACCGCACGGTGTCCTTTGAAGCGGCCTCCCTGCTGGCCGGATCCCCACCATGGGACCTCGAGGCCCGGGTCCTGGCGCTGTTATACCAGTGGCGCCGGGACGCGGCCGAGCGTGGCTCTCGCCCTGCACCTCGCGAAGTTGAGGTAAAGAGGGCGGAGCTGCGCGATGAGGTGCTCATGGTGGAGTGGAAGGAGCGCCTCGCGCACCCCAGCGCGGGCCTCACCACCATCGAAGCGGTGAGGCCCGTCCTGGCCGAATGGTTGGAAAGGCGCCACGGCGCCCTGACCTTCCGCCTGACGCAGGTCCTCTCGGGGCACGGTTGCTTCGGGAGGTACCTGTGTCGCATAGGGCGGGAGATGACGTCGGGGTGCCACCACTGTGGCGCGGGCGACGAGGAGGACACGGTTGACCACACTGTCGCCGTGTGCCCTGCGGGGTGCGAGGAGCGCCGCGCCCTCGTCGCCCAAATCGGCGTGGACCTGTCGCTCCCGGCCTTGGTTCTGTCCATGGTCGGGGGCGATCCTGGATGGACGGCCGTCGCCTCCTTCTGCGAGGCAGTCATGTCCGCAAAGGAGGCGGCGGAGCGGGAGCGGGAGTCGACCACCACACTCCCCTCCCGCCAACGCAGGCCACGTCGGCGGCGCCGGAGGTCAAGTAACGACCTCCGGCCGCCGTAAAAAGCGGCCGCGGGCGGCCCCTCAGGGGAGAATCCGCCGCCCGCACTTTTGCCGCGAGGGTGAGGGCTGCGTGCTGTTCCGCGGCCCCCCTCAACTCCTAGAGTTGTTAGGAGAGCGCCGGGGGGACGAAACCCTGACCCCCTGGCGCCAACACTTTAGAAGGGGCCCGCCTCAAGACAAAGGGCGGGCCACGAGATCGGCAGGCCATATATCCGTGGGCCCGGGCGTAGGCGATAGGAGAACAGCGGGGTTTTTTAGTGGGTAGTCGGATGGCCAAACATCTTTCCCGGAGTCTCACATATCCCTCGGTCCCCCCGGGCCGGGGGAACCCGTCAAGAGAGGTTTTTCCCCGAGACCAAAAAAAAAATATATATATATATTTTAGAACACTAGAAAATCCACCTAAAACTTATTAATTTTCTAAAAATAGCAATGAAAAACTGGAAATCTACACTAAAATTGCAACATTTAGAAATCAAAAGTATTAAAATTAATAGAGGTATATTTCAAAGAGACTTATTAAGCCCGTTATGGTTTTGTCTTGCGTTAAACCCATTGTCAAATTTATTTATAGCTCTAATAGCGGTTTTAAATTAATATATAATGAAACACATTACACATTTAGCCACCTGATGTATATGAACGATATTAAACTATACGGCTCCAGCTTACAAGACATAAATAATCTAGCAAATATAACAGAAAGTTTTTCTTCAGATATACACATGAACTTCGAAAAAGATAAATGTGAGATTCTATCAATTTCAAAAGGGAAAAATAAAAAAAAATAGAAAAAGTAGATCCAGTTGATGATGAAACAGAAAAATAAATATTTCGGATACCACCAAACTAAACAAATTCATCAAAAAAAAAAAAAAAAAAAAAACAATACAATCTTACAGAAAAGTTTAAAACATGTTTACACAAAATATTGAACTCCCCAGTCAATTCGAAAAATACAATAAAGGCTATGAACACTTATGCTATACCAATTCTCACATATTCATACGGCGTCATTCACTGGTCACAAACAGATTTAAAGAAACACCAACGATTAATCAATACATGTACGATGCCGGTCACGGACCTAGATGGCACCGTACGGGAATAAGAAGGATTGCTCGAGAGCAGTGGACTGTATGGGAGAGGATTGGGAAGGAGCGGTGGCAAGAGAGACACGATGTCTTGCAACGGGCAAAGAAATTCGCACTGACCTTGTTTTCACCCCTTCCCGGTTCGGTTCAGGTCGTTGAGGAACTGCTGCACGGCACCAGCTAAATACACAACACTGAACACACACAGATTTAACGGCACGGCCAATTAGAGTAACCAGGGAGGTCGAACGTCGACCGTCCCGTCCAGTTATTTATAATTATCGCACACGGTGCAAAAAGCGGTTATCTCATGCTAAACGTTGACACAAGAACACAGTTTTTCCGTCCCACCCTCGCTTACCATTATTACCTCACCGAGAGTGAGGGTAGATTACAAAAATCAGGTGGCGGGATTTCAAATACCCTTATGCAAGGATCGAACATGCCCCCCACCGAAATCATTATGATGATTTCCATGAAATAGGTGAGAATGGGATTGAGACGTTGAGATAAATAAATAAATAAATAAATAAGAGTTTAATACATAAGATATAATCCTAATACCCTACAACTAACAAAATAAATAAATAAGTGTATAATGAAATTAATTAATGTAGGGCAAAGGACAAATTTTATTCACAGTTCTTTTAAAGAGACCAGATTTAGTTCGCACAGTTACAACACGAACTATATTATCAATGCCTGGACGAATCTCCTCTATTCTTACTAAGGGCCATTGTAAAGGCCTTGTTAAATTAGATTTAAGTTTAAAAGTAGTTGTAACTTTTTTGAAATGTTTACCGAATGCCATGCAATTAGGTCCGCAGTCGGAATATATAAACTTAAAAAGACCACGACAAGCTACGAGCCTGTCAAATATGGCTAAAAAACAATCGTAAGATAGATCGGAGAGAAGCTCCAGGTGCACAGCCCTTTTTGAGAAATAAACAAAGAGACATAAATAGGCTTTGTGCACCTTTGCATTACGCCTTAAACTTTCCTTAATAAGAAACGGAACGCCTATATCACAGCCAACGTGGCTGAAAACCTTTTCAGGTTTTAGACGTGCGGCAGGCAAGGGACCCATCAAAGGTTGAGAACCTCTGGGGTTGAACCTAAAACAATTAGGACACCTTGATAAAACTGATCGAATAACGTTTCGAGCATTAATTATCCAAAATTGTTTACATAAAATGCCATGTAACGTACGTGGCCCTACATGTAAATATAATTTATGATAATATTCGATTATCATGTTAGTGGCATGACATTTCTTCGGAAGTAAAACTGGGTGTTTCGTATTATATGGAAGGTCAGAATGTAAAAGTCTGCCCCCCACCCTGAGGAAATTATTAGAATCGATAAAGGGACGCAACTTACGCAGTGAAGATACGTTGCCTGTTTTAATTAGAGTTTTAATTTCTAAGTTAAAATGATTCATTTGAATTGAACGAATAATAATGTCACGAGCCTGTGCCAGTTCACTGGTGGTTAAGGGTCCGAAAAGGCGTTCACCAGTTTTCAATTTTATATTATTTTTAAACCGCACGCACCAGGCCATAACGCGAGTGAGTTTATTATATGAAGAAAATTTATTAAATGTTAATTCTAAATCATTAATTATTATTTGTTCATTAGATGAGTTAAAGCAAAAGGCGTCAACTAAAGTTTTCATCTCAGGGACTTCGGTTTTATCCGTAATAATAAATGTACTAATAGGCCACTTTTCAGAGTTATCTGATAGCCACACGGGACCATGGATCCACTCTCTGGACTGATCTACTAATTGATCAGGGAGAAGACCACGAGAGCATATATCTGCGATATTATTTTCGCTTCTTATATGGTGCCAACAGTTGGGTGACACCGATTCAATTATTTCACTAACACGGTTAGCAACGAACGTTTTCAATTTGTAAGGCTGTGTTTGAAGCCAGGATAAAACTATAGTTGAGTCACTAAGAGCGACTATAGAAAAATTAAAGTCCTTGCAGTTTTGTACGACAAAACTAACAAGCTTCGAAAGCAGCACGGCTGCTTGCAGCTCCAACCTAGGTATAGAAAGCAAAGGTTTTATTGGAGCCACTCTGGACTTACTCATTAGTAACCTAACCTTAACTTGACCCTTTTTATCGACACTTCTGAAATATAAGCAAGCTGCATATCCTAGAGAGGATGCGTCGCAAAACCCAATTAGTTGAACGTCAACGAAATTAGAAATAAGTAGATGTCGATCTATGCGAAGGTCAGATAAACAAGGTAGTTTGGTGAAAAACTTCATCCATTTATTGGATAATTCAGTCGGGATTGGATCGTCCCAACCTAGACTTAGCTTCCACAAATCCTGCATGATACACTTGGCAACAAAAGTGCATGGTGATATAAGACCTATGGGGTCGAATATACTTGCAAGTAATTTTAACACAGATCGCTTTGTATATTTTGTATCTATTATGTTGTAATTAAAAGAAAGAGAATCGGATGAAGGTAGCCAAGTCAGGCCTAAAACCTTCAAAGATGATGACGCATCATCTTGAAAATTTATACTAGTAATTTGGTCTTCAGACATCCTAGAAAGCAGCTCAGGTTTATTGCTAGCCCACTTGCGCAAATCAAAACCTGCGCTTTTCAGAAGTGATATTAGCTCATCCTGAAGGGAACAAGCTTCAGAAACTGAACGGCATGACCACAACAAGTCATCGACATAAAAGCCTTGTGTAAGTACACGAGAAGCCTCAGAAGGCGGAGAGTCTGCGGCGAGCTGATGCAAGGTGCGAACAGCGATGAAGGGAGCGCTACGAAGTCCGTAGGTATTCGTTTTAAGTTCGTAAGTACGCACAGGCTGGTCAGGAGATTCCCGCCAAAGTATATGTTGGTACTTTCGCTCTGAGGGGTCAATGAGCACGGCTCGATACATCTTGGACACGTCAGCAGTGAAACAGACGTCGTAAAGTCTAAATTGTGTAATGATTTTTATGATGTCCTGATGTAACTTGCGACCCGTCAGGAGCACATCATTAAGTGACGTTCCAGTGCTAGTCTTCGCGGAGCCGTCAAACACTACACGCAAGGGCGTTGTGGTCGATGTTGGACGAAGCACACAGTGGTGTGGGATAAAATATTTTGAGGGTTCAGTACCATAGTAAGGTACCATATGTCCTAGGGATTCATACTCTTTCATGAAATCAACATAAGAAGACCTTAATTCTGGAGACCGAGCGAGACGTCGCTCAATTTGCATGAGACGCTTATAAGCTACTTCATAAGAATCGCCAAGCGGTTCATGACTGGGATTTAAAAGGAGAGGTGCGACATATCGGCCAGTGGGGTCACGATAATGTCTTTTAATAAATATTTTTTCTGCCAGTTCGTTATCTGGACTTAAAGGAATATCGCACGGCGAAGATTCCAACTCAAAAAATCGTTTGAGAGTTTTATTAATAAGATTATCCTGAGTAGTGTACGACACTAAGGATGTGGACGCAACTGCGTGGCAATCCACTTTATCACTGGAGTGAGACACGGTCAAGTTTCCAGTGATAACAAAACCGAAAATACTTCCTAGCGCAATAGGAATGTCGCGGCTAAAAATAAATTTCCTTCCATCATAAATGTGAGGAAAAACATCACTACCCAATATCATATCGATCGGGGATTTAATGTGAAAGAAAGGATCTGCTAAATTCAAATTTTTATATTGCATAACAACTTGCTCCGGTATTTGAATAGTAGGCAAATCGGAAGTTAATTTACGTAGAACAACAAAATCAATATTAAAAGAGGGCTCACGATTATCGCGAGGTTGTATTGTGCATGACGTCATGCCATAATTTTTAATATTTTCTCCAGCTAATCCGTAAATACTAAAGGAACATTTACGTTGAGATAAGCCGAGACGTTGTAAACAAGACAACGAAATAAAGTTAGACTGAGCGCCAGAATCAATCAAAACACGGCACAATTGCAATTCATTATTTGCATCAAAAACATTAACGAGCGCGGTCCCCAATATAACTACGCTGCTATAGCTCTGAGCCGATGCACACGAACTTAAAACAGCGGGCGACGATGACGCAATCGGTGACGAAAGCGTGCGACTGCGTGTCGGTTTTATATTATCAGTAGACTCGCTGATATCAGTATGCAATAACAAATGATGCTGTTTTTTACACACCAAACATCTAAAACGACTAGTGCATTTGTTTACATTATGATTAGGCTTTAAACAATTGCAACATAAAGAAAGAGCGGCAGCACGGCTGACCCGTTCCTTATTTGATAAATCTTTAAACTTGTCGCAACGATAAATTAAGTGATCATATTCACCGCAATGTAAACAAAGCGTAATATTTTTACGCGAAGAAGTAGTGTTCGAAACACGTTTATTAAATTTAATTTTATTGAAATTATTGTTTACTTGAGATTTATTTAATTGATACTTCGAACTAAAACTGTTTATATAAGATTCACTATGATCAAGAATTTTTATTTGGTTGTGTATAAAAGAAATAAGATCCAAAAATTCTGGCAATGATTTTTGGTTTAGAGTTTGTTCGAAAGACTTTCGAGTTTCTATATTTAAGGCTCTCAAGGCGACATGACACAGGATATAACTGCCTAAATTATCAATTTCTAAAGCTTGAATCGCCTTGTACGAATTTTCAAATGTTTCTAAAAACATATTTAAATTAACAGAAGATTCCTTATTAAGAGGTAAAAAATTTAACATTTTATCTAAATACCTATCGACGAGCATTCTTTTGTCGTAATATTTATTAAGTAAAGATTGCCAAACAACGTCATAGTTAGTAGCGGTAATTGGCACACTCTTAACAATATTTAAAGCAGAACCCTTAGTGCACGATAACAAGTAATGAAATTTATCAATTTGCGGTATGCTAGATTGATTATGTACCAACGAACAAAATGTCTCGTAGAAGGTGGTAAAATTCTCAATATTGCCGTCAAATGTAATTAATTCTAACTTCGGCAGATGAGGGCGAGATTGTTGTATGGGAATTTCAACCTTATCACTACTACTCGAAGGCGTACATTTGGAAGCGCATATTTTTATTTTATAATAAATTTCATCAAAACTGTCCAATTCTTGTGTATTCATCAATGCATTAGGGTTATGACTAAGTTCATACTCGTAAATGAGAAATATTTGTTTTTCAAATTTTAATCTTAAGTCGTCGATTTCTGAGCATTGTAATAAGAATAATCGCTCAGAATCGTTATCAATGAGATTGATTGATAAATTATATATTTTTTGTAGTCTTTCGAATATTCTCTCTTTCTGAATAACTAATAATTTTAATTCAGGCGAAGTAGGAGACTCATCCACGCGCTTTTTAGACATGATGAAAAGTATCTATCTACCTACTTCCGCGATATATTAAATGTAATATTAATTATGTTACAAATAAATGTATTTATAAATAAAATAGAATAGTATGTTTATAATATGTTACAAAAATATTATATAGACGTAAATAATATAGTTTTATAATTTAATTATAAGTTTTAGGGATTTTAGAATTTTAAGGAAAAATACCTTCCGATATTTTTATAAGAAATAAGAATAAAATAAAGTATATTGGAAGAATTATATAGGCTGCGTTGGCCCAAAAAGAGAGGATCTAGGCTCGAATGGCCAAAAAAGAATTGATCTAGGCTCGAATGACCAAAAAGAATTTTGTACGATGCCGGTCACGGACCTAGATGGCACCGTACGGGAATAAGAAGGATTGCTCGAGAGCAGTGGACTGTATGGGAGAGGATTGGGAAGGAGCGGTGGCAAGAGAGACACGATGTCTTGCAACGGGCAAAGAAATTCGCACTGACCTTGTTTTCACCCCTTCCCGGTTCGGTTCAGGTCGTTGAGGAACTGCTGCACGGCACCAGCTAAATACACAACACTGAACACACACAGATTTAACGGCACGGCCAATTAGAGTAACCAGGGAGGTCGAACGTCGACCGTCCCGTCCAGTTATTTATAATTATCGCACACGGTGCAAAAAGCGGTTATCTCATGCTAAACGTTGACACAAGAACACAGTTTTTCCGTCCCACCCTCGCTTACCATTATTACCTCACCGAGAGTGAGGGTAGATTACAAAAATCAGGTGGCGGGATTTCAAATACCCTTATGCAAGGATCGAACAATACAACTATGACGAAATATGGAAAACACCACCCTCGTTCATGCACAGAAAGATTAACATTACATAGACACGAAGGAGGAAGGCGGATAATTGATATACGAAACCTACATAACAAAAAAATTACTACACTTCGAAAATTCTTTCATCAACGAGCACAAACATCTCATCTACATAAAGCTGCTACTCATGCTGATATTAAATTAACTCCTCTCAATTTGCAAAAGATTCATACTCATAATAAAAACGAAGTCATATCAGAAACGCAGAAAATAGATAATCTGGATGAAAAAATCTTTGCACAGCCGTAATCGCCGAGACTTAACTAATCCAGAAATTGACAAACCCGCATCCAAAGCCTTTCTCAAGCGTGGTGTATCATTTCTAGAAACTGAATGTTTCATACTCGCTATTCAAGTTTCAGTGTAGATTGGTTAAGTAATTAATAAAAATATTCTAGTTCTCCAATATCATTTACAATAATTCGTCGTCACGATCATCCATATGTTTAACTTATATTAAGTTCCGAGCTCACTGTGGACAACTTTTTTAGGAGTCACTTATTTTTCTTGGGCTAAGCTAATAACAAGAACAAAATATTTGATTAAATTTAATTTGTATAGGGGAGAATATTGTCAGATACTAGAAATCCTTAATTATTTGCATCAGATCGTCTGTTGTTTAACAGGCTACGAAGTTGCAGGTGTGGTTTATTGACGCCTTGTAAATACTTAGTAAGTTACTAAGTAAGTGGTTCAATTATAACAATTTTCCCCAATCTAGAAGCAAAGAAATATAAATATTGTCAAGAAGGCTCTTACATTTGTGGGTCGTTACAGGTCGCGCAACACTTTTTTTAATTTATTATTTTTATTTACATTATGATTTTGACTTGTAGTCAAGACGTATTAGCATTATTTCTTTAAATATCACACTGAGCCTAAATAATTTTTGGTTGCTGAACTAATAATATTTACTCTATATACTCATCTGACCCACGAGTATTCGATATTTGAACAATTAAAAATAAAACATACGACGACCCAATTCCTTTTCAGACTCGAGATTCCACGTCGTTAACATCTGCTCAAAATTTTGTAAATTTATTCATTAGTGTTCATCATTGTAATTTTTGTTAATACCTTAGTATAAAATATCCTGTTTACAGAAGAGAAGTATTAACGTGTATCAATATATATACAAGTGAAGTTTGTTTCATTGGATGTAATCCACATCGGCGGAGTCGACTAACACTGACGACGACTGACGACGTTGCCACCGGGGCGCGTCGAATATCACCGTCCGCTTATATTAACACAACCGCAAAATTAAAATTAGGGATCGACACCAATCACACTCTCTAAACATAGTGTGCTACCAAAATGATTTCAAATAAAACTTGTTTAATCTGCCAAAAGACTTTGTATTCTTTTTTTTTTTTGGTCTCGGGGAAAAACCCTCTCTTGACGGGTTCGTGACCGAGGGATATGTGGGATTCCGGGAAAGATGTTTGGCCATCCGACTACCCACTAAAAAACCCCGCTGTTCTCCTGTTCTCCTATCGCCTACACCCGGGTCTACGGATATATGGCCTGCCGATCTCGTGGCCCGGGCCGGCGCCGGCCCGCCCTTTGTCTTAAGGTGGGCCCCTTCTAAATAGTTGGCGCCAGGGGGTCAGGATTTTGTCCCCCGGCGCTCTTCTGAATCAACATGAGTTGAGGGGGGCCGCGGAACAGCACGCGGCCCTCTCCCTCGCGGCAATAGTGCGGGTGGCGGATCCTTCCCTGAGGGCCCGTCCGTGGCCGCTTTTTACGGCGGCCGGAGGTCGCTACTTGCCCTCCGGCGCCGCCGGCGTTGGCGGGAGGGGAGTGTGGTAGTCGACTCCCGCTCCCATTCCGCCGCCTCCTTTGGGGACTTGACTGCCTCCAGCCTAAACCTGGAGGATTTTGGACGGGGCGGGACTTGCATCTCCGCCACGTACCAGTCAGGCGTGGGTACGACTACCAGACCACACCCCAGAAAACCAGGGAGTCGCCCAACGTCGTAGCCAACCCAGCCAGACCGACGGAGAGCGGAGATGCCGTTCCCGCCCCAGGAACACTCTCTGTGCAGGCGCAGTCGAAATTGGCATGGTATCGACTACCAAATCACGGCCCGGGACAGAACCTGGGACCCTAACCAGTACTCGCAACCATCCCACCGGGGACCGTGCCACGAACAGAGAGCGAAGTTGGGAAAGGATGTGGGAGGTAGACGGGAAGAAAGGTGGGACTCCGCCGCCTCGGACGGGAAGGGAGAATGAGGTGGCGGATGCTCGGGCACCTCGGACAGAGAATCGCCCCTGGGGGGAAGACTTTGTATTCTGTAGGATCCACTTTTATCCTTTATTAATATTAAATAAAACAGTGTTCTAAAACGGTACAAGAATAAATACATATTTTGCAAGTACCCATTTCTGATAATTTAATTAGATATTTTTCTAAATTAACAAAAATTAATAAAGCATTACTTTAATTAGAATATGTTTTCGCACACAAAATTTCCTGATTCTGATAATTATTTGTACGTGGGCGCTACCCATCCTTTACAAACATTTAAAAATCGTTTGAACATTTGTTCTCTTCATTTATATTTTTAACCACCACATAATAAAGGAAAACAATATACATAAATAAGTATTATAGCGGCCGGGAGATACCCGAAGCGCGCCACACGTGGCAGGCCGCCCTCGCGATACTCGCCACCCGGGACTCTCCTTCAGTCATAATACTCTGCCGTTGGCAGTAGGCAGTCGCTTTATGACCGCACGCGATCGAGAACGTAATTTAATAAAATGTCCTTATAATGTTGTAAACGTTTCATCGATATTTCAAATAAATCATTTTAAAATGCACCCGTCGTTTAACATACGCAAACCCGGAACCATACACCACATCTGGCGCCCAACGTAAATAAAAAATAACCAGTGTTAAAACCGTGTTTGTGTAGTGTTGTAGTGAAAACAAAATGCCGCGTACTCGTCAAGGTGCTGCTGCGTCGTCGGATGGTGAAGAAGAGGGAAATCAGAGTGTGACGATGTCACAAGAGATGTTCTCCAACCTTATCACGTCGTTGCAGAAGTCACAGCAGGAGTTTTGCTCTCAGCTACTTAGGGAAGTACGAGCGTCAACTCCAGATCCGTCCGCTATCTTTTCGGACGTTGCTGTTCAGAAGTGCGGCAATTTCACACAATGTACGGCACGTTTCTCGGGAAGTCCCGATGAGTCCGTAGATAACTTTATAGACGCAGTAAGTGTATATAAGTCATGTCTCAGGGTCAGTGATGAGGACGCCTTGAAGGGCTTGTCCATGCTTCTCATTGGTTCTGCAGCAGTTTGGTGGCAGGGCGTCAAGTCTACCACAACCTCTTGGGCGGAAGCAATTACGAGGCTTCGTTCGGCATACGGAATGCGTCGACCGCCTCATAGGATATATTCTGAACTCTTCACATTGTCTCAAGGAAGCGAACCTACGGACTTGTTTATAGCTAAGGTGAGAGCGTTGCTGGCTAAGCTTCCTGTTGGAGATTTATGTGAGCGAGTGGAATTAGACATGACCTTTGGACTTTTGGATCGTCGTATAAGAAAGCGGGTCGATCGCGAGAGCATATTCACTTTTGAGGATCTACTTCGGAAGGCTCGCAGCATTGAAGATTCATTAGCTGAAGCTCGAGAGACCAGTGTAGTCCCCACGGTATCGTCGAGACCGCCTCTTCACGCCGAAGCGCGTTCGAGCAGCTCACGCAGTGTTCCAGTGGAGACCGACATTAAGACAGACAGTGCGTACGTCAACAGCAAACAAAATCGTTTGTTTTGTGTCTATTGTAAGCATCGCGGACATTTAAAAGACACGTGCGAAAAGCTGTTAAGTGTTAAAAGTGATAAAAGGGAAAAAGTTTCAATAAAGTGTTACGGGTGCGGTGCAACGGGCACAGTCAGGTCTAAGTGCGTAAAGTGTAACCCGAAAGAAACCAAAAACCCAGGTACGAGTGCGTTTTACTCCGTCGAAACCGGCGCGATTACGTCATGCGAGCCGCGCGAGCGCGACGCCGGAAGTTTGAGGACTTTCCCGCATATTCGCCAAGCGCCGCGGCCGCCGCGGCCGCCGCCGACATCGCCGATAAACGTTTCTAACGCGCCGCTGCGGTCGCCGCGATCCTTTGTGGCGCCGCCGCCGACAAACCTTTGTAACTCGCCGCCGCGAAGCGTTTGCACCGACATAAGGTACTTTTGTAGAAGTAAGAAATGTAATAATGTAAGTAATTTTATACCTCTTTCAATTTGTCCTACTGTTAATAATGACCTTTGTACATGTTTAGCTTGTAAAGTTTGTAATCGTAATGTTGATTTAAGTGGTTTTCAAACTTGTAGCAACAAAGTCAGTAGTACCCAGTCATTTTCTGTTAACAGTAATGTGGTTAGGGACAGTAGTTCTCAAACTTTTTTCAAAGAAGCCAGTGATTGTCAACCTTTGCATTTTAACCCCGTTTGTTTTAATAAAAATGAACAGCCATTACGGCCGATTCTTAATATATCCATACTGGGTGAACATGGAGTGGGGTTAGCTGACTCTGCGGCTAAAAGTAGCATTGCTGGGCATACTTTATACAAACTTCTTAAACAAAAAGCCCAGCCATTTTATGCTGTAACAAAAATTGTCAAGTTAGCCGACGGCCTTAGTAAGACTATGGACTTACTAGCCACAGAAGTTGAGGTGACTCTCGAACATAAAACTAAAGTAGTACGATTTTTTGTTTTCCCTAATGCAACAAGTAATGAAACGTTGCTGGGTATCGATTTCCTTAAGTCATTTAATTTAAACATTGATTTTGGCCGTTCCACGTGGACCTTTTCGGAAAAGAAGTCGCGTGTATTTCCTTTACGTTTTGAAAACAAGTCACCTGGGCTACCGTGTGCGTCCCTTGGTGTACTGCGGGATGACGAGGCAACGTCTTTAAATCCGCGTCAACGTACGGAAATTTCTAAGGTCATTAATGAATATGAAGATATCTTTGCACCAGGGGGAGATCCAACTACTTACTGCGAGTCCAGTTTAGATTCTCCAGAAAATGTTTTGGGCAAATTTCACGTTTCACAACTAACGCGACTCTACCTTCGTAATGACAACGACATGCCTCTTCGTCCCGTCGTACCAAAGAGAAATAGAGGCCGTCCGCCTAAAGTGAAAGGGAGTCCTGTGCGAGCGCAGGAGAGGTGTTTCTCTCTTGCCCTCGAGGGGGAGGATATAGCGGCCGGGAGATACCCGAAGCGCGCCACACGTGGCAGGCCGCCCTCGCGATACTCGCCACCCGGGACTCTCCTTCAGTCATAATACTCTGCCGTTGGCAGTAGGCAGTCGCTTTATGACCGCACGCGATCGAGAACGTAATTTAATAAAATGTCCTTATAATGTTGTAAACGTTTCATCGATATTTCAAATAAATCATTTTAAAATGCACCCGTCGTTTAACATACGCAAACCCGGAACCATACACCACAGTATTGTGTATTTGCTGATTTTAACGATATATAATATGATTTAAAATCAGGACGGCTTCGTGCAGGGGCGGAGTAAGAATACTAGGGCTACTAGGGCCCCAAGCCTGTCTGGATGCCAACCACCCCTGGTCTATAAGTATATCACCATAATAACCTTGTGTTGTGTTCGGGCATTGGAGTTCAAAGCTCCAATACCTCTATGCGGATAGCAGCGTGTTCCCAGTGCCCCTAGCGCCATAAACATAAATATGCGACGGTAACTGCTTACTATTATTAACATTAGCACAATCTACAATTCACAGCAATTTTGTGACAAAAATAAGACCAAGCAGCGAGTTCAGGGCACCGATCTTACTTTAACCAAACTCAACGACCCAACTCGATCAGCAGCTTTAGAGCAGCTTTTATATTATAGAAAAATGTATGAAATCAAAACAAATTAAGATTTTTAAAAGTATTATAAGTTAAACAAATAATATTCCGAGTTATACAGACTATCAATTCGACTACAGCCCATAATAACCAACCAAATATAGTTTTTGTTAAGTGTTTAAACTTTGCAGTGAATCTAAATCTAAAGTAGACTTTAAAATATTATTAAAGTAATTAAAATTAGTACTATAACTCCTGAATTAGTAGTTTGTAAGATATCCAAGGATTTCCCAGATTTTATCGTTACGGTTACAAAAAGAGTAGCATGATCTTGGGATTACACCTTTACAAATCTCATGATTCACATAGCAAGTACAATTTGCCACGATAAATAATGAAATTGTCTTCTCTATCAGAGATGTTGTTATCTCTAAGGTTTTATCGATTTGTTTCGATCAGCGGGTCTTGTTTCTTTATATAGCATTTCTTACCACCCCAGTACAGTATCGCTCCAGGTACGGTCTGGTCTTTTGCTGGCAATAAGTTCGGCAAAAGTAGTTTGATAAATGAATTTCTCCTTTTACAAGTTACAGACTGCAAATGAAGTGCGTCTTTCGGATTTTCTTTCAGAGGTCTGGTAACCAAAGTTTTGGCTAAGAATTATGATAGCACAAAGCATCATACCAAGGGCTTCGGTTTAGGGTCGGATGCTATCAATGAAATGAATATATGCTATGTTTGTCTCTCGCCGAGTTATGAATGATTACCAAAATGATAAAAAATCTTTTAATTTACAACAGGTGTTTTTAATTAAATAAACCAATTTTAAGCTTATCTTTTATTTTATTGACGAATAACTTCGACATTATTAATAAAACAAAGGTATAACAATAACAATCAAACGAAGTTTCAACAGGTGTCTATCTCTCCGTGAGTGAATAATTGAAATGTGATCAAATACCCAACGATCCTTCTACTTCCCAACAAAAAGGGCCATGAAACCTGATGTTATTTATTTATTAGCGAGAAACTACTGTTGATATTCGATAGGCATAATTGACAGTCAAACTATATTCATATCGAGTTTCACGAAGAAAATAAGTGATATTGTTTGTTCTATTAATATTTCAAGATGAATATTTAAACTGGAAAAAATAACATTAGTTGTAAAAATTCCATTTAAAGTGCTCCTATCTGTCCTTCAATCCTCAAAGGTAAAGCTTACTTTCCAAACAAGATAGCAGATGCAATTCTATTCAATGGTGATCAACGGTCACTGATTTCATTCATTAGGTTACTTTTTTAGTTTAAATTCATTGAGTCCATTTTTATCTATCATAAAAGCAAATTCAAAAGCGAATCCTTAAAAATGATTAATTAAACCGTCTACTCATATTTGTTAAATTAAAATAACTACTAAAATAATTTCGACTCGAAAAACTACGAAATGCCTTTGTAAAAGAAACAGACTGACATCAACGAAACCGGACAACAGTAATTGCTAACGAACTTTTACAAGTGGGTGCTTAAGTATCGGGAAGGGACTGTTTACTGCCTCATTGGTGTTTCTCTTGACGTGTGATCGTAAATTTTTTACGTCGCGATTGAATGGACCGCCCTTAACTAAAACAGGACATAAAGTTTCACGGCGCGCTTTATGGTACCATTCGTGTTCATTTTATAAATTATGTTCACCAAATTTACACATACGAGTATATCCACGTTTTTCCTTTTTTATTTAAAAAATAAGCAGAGATTTTCATATAAACCTGTTGGATCGAACTGGATTACTGTTTGGCGTAGCATTTTAGTAGGGAAAGGCAGCTATCACGTCTTCGGTTTATTACACGTCCGGTAGACTCTTCGTGACCCGATATTATGTTATACGTGTTCGATTCGTCCCCGTAACAGTTTGACACGGTCCGTGCGCCGTGCCTCCTTTATACAATGCGTAACGTGGGGATGATTGAATAAAGTAAGCAAAAAAGCTCTCGCTTATATAATTAAATCGTTTATTCGAATAGTTACCTTCTTTTGTAATACCTTCTTTATGCACTAAAATATTTAGTTGAAAGAAAGTTCTAAAGGTACCCAAGAGAAAACCTAAGAAACTTCTTAATCTAGATAAAGAGAAGCTTTAGTCCTGTCTAGTGGCTAGGCATCAGACTCCTGTTTGAGAGGTATTGAATTAGATTTTAGCCATCATGAACTTACTTTTAACACAAGCCTTGGTGGATGTTTGTACAAAATGCGTGTAATCTACACAGAGCGCGTTTTTTATTTTACATAAATTTGTATTATTATTTTTAAAATTGTATTATCGTTTCACTAGAAACATTTTAATTTTTCAATTTAGAATTGATTCAAATTTAGAAAAAAAATTAAATAATCATAGAATTACTTATTTTTTTTCGTGACTTGGGGGTCATAATTGATTCTGGACTTCAAATTAATACCCATATTGATTCGATTTGCAAACCAGGCTTCAAAACTCTGGGCTTTGTGTTACGAAATTGCAGGGAGTTCAGAGTTCCACAGACTACGATTAATGTATATAACGCTCTTGTTCGCAGTAAGCTCGAGTACTGTAGTGTGGTATGGAATCCATTCTATGATGTTTATTGCAAAAGATTAGAAGGCATACAGAAGCGTTTTCTCTGGCGTCTTTCATGTAATTGTGGATTGGCGAAAAAGTTGCCTGGATACAGCGATAGACTTAGCTACTTAAAATGCACTCATTATTCAACCGCCGCAAGATGTTAGATATAATGTCTTTATATAAATTGGTTAATAATCAATTGGACGCACATTTGTTGCTTTCATTAATAAATTTATCGGTGATGAGATATCTAGCGAGACAATGTAATTTCAGATTGTTTCATTCTAGTGCTGCATTGTCTAATCTTGCTTTATTCTCTCCAATAAATATATTGACCAAATTGTAATTTACAAATTGTAATTCACTTGTAACTTACAATATCCATATTTTCAATGAAACCATTTTTAAATTCAAATCAACATCTTTAATAATTAGTATATTTTAAAAATCAATCATTATGTTGTTACTGTTTTTAATATTTATTTTGTTTAAAGCATTAGCTATTCATGGACGACTTGTATTTTATTTGGGATCATTCTGTATTTGTATATTTATCTTTCTGTTTTCGCAATTAACTTCTTGAGCATGCAGTCGTCACCAACAACAATTTGTGACAACACTTTCAATGATACTATGCCCGATTAGTTTATGATTGTGTAATGTATGTCATGTTGGTGATCTATTTAAATAAATAAATATATATAACTAAAAGTAATAAATATAGATAATATACAATAAATATAATTAAAAATAATGTAAGTTTGATAGGATTACTGCAATTATATCAATGTGTATAATTTAGATATTAAATAAATAAAAAAATAACACTTAGTACTTATCATTTACTTATTTCTGTTAAAATATCGTTATGGATTATGAGATTCATATCAAAGATAACTTTTGGTAGGTCAAGCAATTATATTTTTTAATCTGTTACCTATTTTTAAGTATTCTCTAAACTAGTAAACATAGTTCACAAAGTAGTCTCTCAGCCAATCAGTGTGTTCATATTAATTAATGCAATAAGAAATCCGAAAGAAAACAGAAAAAAATGATTGCAATATTGGTAAAGTTCTTACATTATACAAATACGAACGAAAAGGATTCACCATACAAAGCTGTCTTGATGCAGTTGTTTAAAAATGCATGTGTTTATTTTTCACATATAATAACAGCCCATGAAGTTCCCATTGCTAGGCTTGGGCCTCCTTCTAAAAGGAAATGCTATCCTTTACTATTATAATCGCCACTCTTTACCAAGTTGAATTAGTGGATACAGGTGATCTTTTCTTTCATCATTGCTACATAACAATTATGTTATAATATGTACATTAGGCGAGAAAGTTACTTAAGAGATGCATGACCTCGTGAAATTTAAACCTGAGAACTCTCAGTTGGTCTCCTACTATGATACTAGTTGTCTACTACTTACAAATGTATATTATTCCAGAATGCTGCATTTAATCTTATATACAGAATATTTTCTTATATTACATTTCATGACATTAAAGTTTGGATAAAACGTAACCCGCAAAATTGCCTTTGTACAGCAATCTTCGCATGTTGGAAAGTAAATCTACAGCGTTTTATTTCCTCCGGTACGGTGAAAGCCCGTCTTTGCTCGGGCATGAAAGCTGTTTTAAATATTGCGTCCCGATTTTCCCGCTAAACCCAGCTTACACATATAACACTAACATGAATTACTCGGAAATGCTATATTTTCCAGCGTTGTATTTTTTATCAAGTCCCTAGTGATTAAGCGAACCGTTCAGCTCTGGCGTAATTTTATTTTCGATTCCGTAAACACAACGAAGAAAACTTACTTTTATATTTAAATTCTCATTAATATATGAATGAAAACTAATCTTGTTTGATTTTTATTTTATGAATTAACTTTTAAATACCATCGATGTGCGAGATTATTAAGGGAGATATGGTTTTATAAAGAAAAGAAAATTATAATATAAATAATATAATTTATTATATTTTATATTAAATAAAATTTCAAAGCGTTTACTTTTTTGTCTCGAAACTAATAATAGGAAGCTATATTGTTCTTCTTCTTCATCCTACGCTTATCCCAAACTATGTGGGGTCGGCACAACATTACCTCCTTCCACTCTCCTCTGTTAGCCGTCATCTCAACATTCACACCCTTTTCGCCATATCATCTTTTACGCAATCCTCTTTTTTGGTTTCCCTCTCCTCCTGTACCCATTCACTCTCATTTCTATCATTTTCCTTGTTAAATGGCATTCTTTCCTACACATTACATGGCCAAACCATGCTAGTCTATTACTTTTAAGCTTTTCCATAACTTTACACTACCAACACTACCTACTAACTTTTCCATACTTTCACACTTCGTCTAATATACTCATTTCTAATTTTATCCATTTTAGTAACTCCACACATACATCTCAGAATTCTCATCTCCGCAGCATGTGATATCCCTTCATCGTTCCCCTTTGGGGCCCAGCATTTCGATCTATACGACAGGCCTTATTAAATAAGTTTACCTTTGAGTTTAAGTGGTACTCTTGGGTCACAAATTGTTTCTGAGACCTGTTGCCATTTCATCTATTCGCTTTGTTTTTACATCTTAGCCTATCTCACTATCAAAACAAAAAAAATATTTTTAAACATTGAAACATTAAAAATAGTACATAAATATTATCGTTTCGTTTACCTGTTTATGATTCGCATGTTTTTCGTGAGCTTTGTCAGAATAAAAGCTTAACATTTTGCGAAATTCTTTATCTAGTATAAGTACAAACAAAAATTTAATATAAAAGATGTCAAATTGACGCTTACAAAGGGTGCGTCTGGATGGCTGCTCGTTGAGGCGAAAACAAATTAATTGCTATCGGTTACGTTTCAGTGTTGTAATTGCTTTGTTCTCGCGTCGATGGATCGATCAAGTGAGAAAAATTAATTGAAATCCCAATAGATCTATAAACGTCACGCCGATGGAAAGAGTTTATTTCATTATCAAGTTTTATTAAATTGTTTGTAGTATACAGCGAATAAAATAGAATTGTTTAATTAAAGGAGACATATTGATTAATAATTTACTTTAAAATAATAAAATTTAATTTAAAATAATCTTGTGAAATTAATAGAATAAGATTAAAACTAAAACAATAATAAGGGAGTAGGCTAGCAAAAGTATTCTAAATGTCTCTAAATGTAAGAAATGCGATTAGGTTCAATAAGTGAGATAAAATTTACATACGAGTATAGATATGCCCTCAATTTCTATGAAGTTATGTATATGAGCGATTGCTTACTTACGCAAATCACTCGTTGAATATGCAATATCTAGTTTGGGAGCCCAGTAAGCACATGCTTACACCATTAAGTTCATGAATAAGTGGGTAATTCTAAGTATTGACAACTATAGATTATATATTATTTTAAATTGTTATATTTAAATTATACATTATTTTTTAATCCATTTTATTCATAAATCAACCAAAAAAATAGTTGATATTCAATAATTTTGAAAGTATTAAAGATGCAATCGGATTACACTAAAAACAAAAAAGAATATAATATGTGGAATGGGAGTTTGTAGGTTCTATTATTCTATTTCACTTTTTCATAATTGACTTTGTACATGTCCGAAGATAGAATCTTATAGAAGATAGAAAATAGATCTTCCCCGAGAAAGGATCACTCAAAACTTTCCTACATTCATCTCACATAACATTTAAAATTAGTTAATAAAATCATATTAAAAAAGATCAGAAATTTTACAATTCTGCACAACATGTAGAATTGTAAAATTTAGACATAAAAAGCTAATTTTTTTTATAATATAATAGAAAGAGGATCAAATTGTGTTCATAAATCTATGAATTTTAAAAATTACTAAATATCTTTTGTCATTAGGTGTGATAATGATGAATGAAATTATTAACTAAAAATAGTAATGATGAAATTAAGACAAGCCTTTTGTTTCCCGAGAACCCACCTACGAAAAAGTTTAAACATGGATATTTATTTATATCCATTATATTTATCTAATATATCTACAATGTTAGCGGCCGCACGATAATCTCGCATTGCGCGAGCGCAGCAATATCACACGTGCACGGCAAGTTTGGCTTCGACATTGTATCTGCTTCATAATATAAATTAATGTATAAGAAATAAATACTGAAAAAAAATTGTGTTAATTTAATAAGTTTAATAAACTTTGTTTTTACAGTGTTATTTTACATATTTGCAACACTCTCTGCTCAAAATTTTCATATATAATGTTAGAAAACATCAAATAATGATGACCTGAACTAACAGGTATTTAAAGATTATTGGTCTATTGGAGCAACATGAATATCTACAATTTTTAGAAAAATCGAAGATTACACTCAATTGTTTATATATATATATATATATATATATATATATATATATATATATATATATATATATATATATATATATTATTTAATAAATACATAATCAGTACATAGTAATATCTATAAATTAGGCAGGAAGCATCGCTTAAGAAAGATATAGATGTCAGTCCATCTATGACTCATACCACCACGATTTTAACAGCAAGTCTATAGATATCTAGTATTAGAAATGTGCCAGATCTGAAGAGTACGCTCTGCATGTAGTAAGTGCACTCTGATCCACGTAAGCTTAGGCGGGTGCGGGTTGGGTGGAGTGTCTGAAAATCCAATTAGTTGGATAAACATCCGATTAAACTACATACTTGAGATAAGCTTTATTTACCTATTGAATATTAAACACCGTGATACATTCGGGCTTACATTAAACTGTTTACATTGTGTATGGGTATTATCGCTCCAATTACTTATAAATGTCGATAATAGTATACATAAATTTGTATGAAGACAGCTAAAACAAACAGCCTGCGATTTATATCGATGCATGATATTCCTAGTTTTGGGAATTTCATAATATGTAAATAAACTTTAACAAATAAAGTTCTGTTATAACCGCGTTGTTTTACAGATTTCTATACGTGGTATTAATAGGAAAATAACTCAGTTGTATAACGTGAAAAGTTTCCATCCAGTCCAGTTGCCCGAAAATACTCTGCTAGTTTATTTGCGTCCACACCTTTTATGACACTTCTCATTCTGGACTAAAGAGACCCAAGAAAATACATGTAGAGAAGATGTGGATTAATTTGGTTTTTGTAGGCGTTTTTTTTAATTCTCAAACGCAAAAGCTACATGATGTTATACTACCTAGCTAGTAGTAGAAGTAATCAATTTCAAGTTTAAAATTATGCCCTTAAAGTGAAGTGGAGTGACCAGCGATAAGAATCTTATATTTTATATCTCTATATAAATAAAAATGGATCTTCGAAATGTATGTACGCTCATCGCGTTCGAATGAGTGCACCAAATTGGATGATTCTTTGTTTTATGTATTCGTTATTGTTACGACAAGGTTTGTATAACATAAAAATTATAAAAAATGTTTTATATTAATTATTTTAATGTTATTATTATACAACATAGTCGTACTCATGATAGCAGATCAAGTGACAGTTGACTTCAAACTGTGACAAGTGACTTCAAACTGATACATCAATGCTTCTAAATGTTTCGTGTAATACATTCTAGTTTTAAGTAAGTTTTTGATTATAAATAGTATTTACATATAAGTATCTTAATACAATTTATAACAAATAGAAACTGTGTTGTCCTTAGGATTCCAGATACCGTTAGCTTTCGAAACTCCCGCGTTTTAAATTACAGTTTATTTTATTACAACCTGTCACTTTTGTAACTCCGATACTGGCAAAATCGAGGCTAGAGGCATTGGAGCCATAACCATAAGAACTGAACTTAACTGAAATGTTTCGTGTATTTAGAGTTTTATCATAGTGATATTCATTATTATCGATAAGAAAATTCCAGCAGTGAGGCGTCAAAATATAGGCAGTTGCACGCGCGACGCAAGACGCGTTCAGAATCTTCGAAGCAATGAGACTGAAGAAGAGCTGTGTTATGGTTCCTACATTATTGATACACTACATATATAGTTTTTTTAGTTAATTAAATGCATATTGCCACACACGGGCTTGCGGCCCTACCACGTAACTAGGGCTGTTTTGTCGCCTTTTACGACAGATCGATCCCGGCCGCAGGGGTTAGTATTCTTACCCCGCCCCTGCACGGAGAAATCGGGAATTGATCTATCAGAAAATCATTCAAATCCAACAACTAGGCGAGTTATATTTTATTTTCTAAATATTTGAACTTCAAATCCCTGTTCTTTTTTTATTGCTCACGAACAGCAGATAGTCTGACGGTCCATTTAATAACAACCAGTTACCGTCGCATATAAATGTTTGTGACGTTAAGGGCACCATGAACACACTGCTGTCCGTACAGGAGTTTATTTCTTGGAAAGTTCACCCAATGTCGCTTAGTAAGGGTTGCCTTTCAAGAGTCTATATTTACAATATAAAAAACACGTAGATATGATAAAAAACATATTCCAAGCCCTAATCCCCGTAACCTCAAACTTAACCGTATAACTTACAGGAAAAGCATCATATTATACATTACATTGAAATCATAAATATTAGACTCTAGAAAATATCACAACGCTCACACGAGTGGATTCGAAAAGAGAACACATCTCCGTCAAGAGATGGCGCCACTCTAGAGTATTTTTTAAAATATTTTATTAGTGTTCTAAAATCGTTTATGTTTAATTCTTTTATTGCTGTAGGACAGCAGACAGGCTGATGGCTCACTTAAAATTTAATAGTTACCGTAGCCAATGTGTCTGCAACACCAGTGGTATCGCGAACACGCTGCTGTCCCATAAGGGTACAGGAACTTGGGTCACTAATGCCGGAACACAAGGTTATTATGGCGGCATACTTAAGAACAAAGGTGGTCGCCATCGAGACGGGCTCGAGGCCCTACCATGTTGCTATGGTAGGTTGTTTTGTCGCCTTTTACGATAGGCCGACCCTAGCCGCAGAGGTCAGTATTCTTTCTCCGGATATCCGCACGGATAAATGTCTGCATGGAGTGTAATTTAAAAACAATCCACTATAATCATTCATCCCCGGATCCCTCTCATATCGATCCCCCGTGGTCTCCCTAAAGACATGACATAATAGTATTCACAGTTTTGTGCTGTTATTAATAACACTCGAATCCGAGAAATCTGTCGATCTGTAACATTTCAACCGCTGAACCAATTTCGATGAATTTCGGGATAGAGATAGTTTTGATCTCGGGGAAGGACATCGGCTACTTTTTTATTTATATGGCAGAACAACGTTTGCCGGGTCAGCTAGTATACACATAAAAAGCATCTAAGCTAAAGCTAAGCTAAGGTTTTAAAATGAAATCAGTTCTTATTGTTTTCTGATCATATTAATTAATAAAATTTTGTATTGTTTATTAATTTGCCTATGCTGCTATGTTTTTTATTGCTGTAGGACAGCAGACAGGTTAAAGGTATGTTCATAATACAGAAAACACGTTTGTAATTTCGATAAAAACTTTATGTATCTAATAACTAAATGTCCAAAAGCACACGTTCTAAATGCATGAGTAAACCATACATATGTATATTTTCCTCTATAAATAATTCGCGTGACCATGGAATTGCGTTATTAGGAAGAACAAACGTTATTTGTGGATAGCACACACGCACGTAGTGTTCCCGAAGAAAAACGTTACATCTTATTCGGATACCCGAGAAGATTCTCATATTATTCTTGTTTACAGATACACCCGTAAGGAATGTTAGACCCTCGTCAGGTTTTACCGAGATGTAATTCAATCTAGGCCACCCCATCAATCTGTGAATTCTCACGCATATATTTCTGTTGATTTGACAAATGAGAAGGGTGTGCCGTCTGCTCCGTGGATGAAGTGCCGTGATCGGTGCGGGCTCTTAAAATATACCGATTGGTTTGTGATGTGTCCATAGGAGTTATTTTATACATAACTGTCAAGCGAGAGACTACCTTTTTGAGTAGGATATAATTAAAAAAAATCGAACTAAATTGTGAAAATGACTCTTAATATAGAAAAAATGAATCAAAAATAAGTATTTTTTGTCAAAAAAGCGTGAGGCGCTTTATGCCATATCTTCGTACTACTTTTGGACTAACCATACAGGTCGAATATTTTCGAGGATTGTTTTGTTGAAAATAGCGTGGGGCACGCCTTTTTTTACAGTAATATTAATATTTTTCGTTCTTCATTCCTATATTAAGAATTATTTTCACTTTTTAGTTCGATTTATCACTAAAGCGTGTAGTTTATTTTAACTATTAGCTTAAATATTTAAGCAGGCGTAATGTATAACATGTTACCGTTTATTCATTCTTGGCGATTCTAATCATTCGATATATTCGGATATATTCGATAAGATTATCTTATCTAATATGTTATTGTCATCGGTCCTTGATAAGTCTACAACGTTAAAATAAAATCTGACCGTTTAAAATAGGTCATAAACAAGTCCCAAGGAGTCGGTTACAAACAAACAAAACAACAAACAAGCATATAGTTGAAACTAATAAAAGCGCGTAAAAACGAAAACTAATATCGAAAGCTTCTTTTTGCACAAATTGCGAATAAACTGTTTGTATTCTGTTATAAAATAAAAAAATAATCCGGAAAATTTTAGATTGATATACTTAGTTACATATTTTAGTATGTAGCGCCAGGATATCATGTGCCAATTGAGACAATGTGAGAAAGTAAAAAAAATTGATACTTCCCTGCACTTAATGGAAACCTGCATCATAGGGCTTTTTTACAAATATAAATGACGTATACCGTCCGACGTCCGTATACACATGACGGATACGTTAGATAAAAAACAATTTGAATCATATAAATATTAGCAAACTATAATATCTCGTGGGGTTGAACTAGTGTACGATCGAACCACAAAAACATCCAGTCCACTGGCGTAGTCATGTCATCGCTAACATTAGATAACAATAGGCACAACCATAACTAACCTAGGATCAGTCTGATTGGTCTAAAACTGTTTAATAAGATTGACTTAAAATACTCAATTCTATCTATTTCATAAAAAATTAACAGTTCACATTAAAAATATATCTAGATTTTGCATAGCTCAGGAGCATCGAGTTCATACAAAATTTATTCAAAGTTAGTTCGAAGCTGGGTGGAAACATGCAGCTGGCTGGAGGCGTTTTATGGCTATCATAAGAGCATAAGTTTATCCGGTGGAAGTTTGAATTCCCTGAGAAATATTATAATTTAGTTTTACCATTTATTGTTAATAAAAAAATATGTACAACTGTATATGTACTAATTGTCTTTTTCGTTAGTGTATGATGTACAGTTTGGATATGGATCGAAACGATTCTAGTCTTATCAATCATCTAATATATAAAATTCTTGTGTCGTGGTGTTTGTTACCAAACTCCTCCGAAACGACTAGACCGATTTGTATGAAATTTTGTGTGCCTATAGGGTAGGTCTTTTTTTTTTTGTTTTTTTTTTGTCTCGGGGAAAAACCTCTCTTGACGGGTTCCCCCGGCCCGGGGGGACCGAGGGATATGTGGGACTCCGGGGAAGATGTGCAGCCATCCGACTACCCACTAAAAAACCCCGCTGTTCTCCTATCGCCTACGCCCGGGCCTACGGATATGTGGCCTGCCGATCTCGTGGCCCGGGCCGGCGCCGGCCCGCCCTTTGTCTTGAGGCGGGCCCCTTCTAAAGTGTTGGCGCCAGGGGGTCAGGGTTTCGTCCCCCCGGCGCTCTCCTAACAACTCTAGGAGTTGAGGGGGGCCGCGGAACAGCACGCAGCCCTCACCCTCGCGGCAAAAATGCGGGCGGCGGATCCTCCCCCGAGGGGCCACCCGCGGCCGCTTTTTACGGCGGCCGGAGGTCGTTACTTGACCTCCGGCGCCGCCGACGTGGCCTGCGTTGGCGGGAGGGGAGTGTGGTGGTCGACTCCCGCTCCCGCTCTGCCGCCTCCTTTGCGGACATGACTGCCTCGCAGAAGGAGGCGACGGCCGTCCATCCAGGATCGCCCCCGACCATGGACAGAACCAAGGCCGGGAGCGACAGGTCCACGCCGATTTGGGCGACGAGGGCGCGGCGCTCCTCGCGCCACGCAGGGCACACGGCGACAGTGTGGTCCACCGTGTCCTCCTCGTCGCCCGCGCCACAATGATGGCACCCCGACGTCATCTCCCGCCCTATGCGACACAGGTACCTCCCGAAGCAACCGTGCCCCGAGAGGACCTGCGTCAGGCGGAAGGTCAGGGCGCCGTGGCGCCTTTCCACCCATTCGGCCAGGACGGACGGGTAGATCTGAGAATCGACCAACATCTATTTTTCATATCCCTAAGATATGGGTGACCCACCACATTTTTTTTAAATTTTTTGCCAATATTTTTATTTTTATTTTATTATGATTTAGCATTGAAAAATACATACAAGTTCAAATTTTCACCTTTCTACGATCAACCCCTGTTTTTTAATCGTGATTTTTATATCATTCTGTTCTATCTACAGATCCGAAATAGGGTTGCAAGATGGCAATCGAATATAATAATTGTCGTACGATAAATTTTCATGTATTGTTCACAATTACAATTTAATTACTTTTTTCGCGAAAATAAAACTTGAATGGAGTGAAATATGGGTGAACGTAATTAAATTATATTTTTTAAATTATTTATATGGCAGAACAACGTTTGCCAGGTCAGCTAGTAAATAAATAAAATCGAATCATAAATGTACCCCAAGAGTTGTTTGAAAAGATATACTTAGCACTAAATAACAATATACAAGGTTATTGGTAATTTGACGTATTCCCGTTAGGAGGTGATAGGGGTGACTATTTGCATTAATTTTAACCCTATATGCATTATGCAAAAGTGAATCATTTTCGAGTTATCATGTTTTTAAGCTTTTTTCAAAATAAGTCAAAATGCAACATCAAAAATTTATTTAAAAAAAGTATCAATTTAAATCTCATTTTTCTTTTGATTTATAAAAACGATTAAACATAGGTTATGTATCAATATTAAAACAACAATTATCAGTCCAAATTTAAAAATGCGTGACGAAAATCGTTATTATTTCAATAATTTTTTGAGATTTTTTTACACTAGCACCTCTCCTATCACCTCCTAACGGGAATACGTCGAATTTTCAATAACCCCGTATACATGTTAAAGTGTATAAAGTATATTTTTTAGAGTCCAGTATAAAAAAGTACCTTCGGTAGAAACCAAGACAGTACCACCAAGTAATCGTTATAGTTTTTTGGTATAAACCGAATAATCGAGTATATTCAGATTTTTAGTGCCGTTTTGATGATAAAACTTCAATGAAAACCTGAATATTCTTGTACACATATTTAAAGACATATTGATACTTTATACGTACACAGCAAATCCAGATATCACTGGGCTCGTTTCATTATGCTTTTATACTCACTTCACTTGAATATATTGATGTTTTTTTAATTTTGTATATGATGTTTTACACATAATACTAGTTTATGTCTAAGATTTAAATAGTTCAAATATTTTCTGCATTGCGATGGAACCTACTTACACCAGTAGCTAGTTGTGTTGTCAATTAAATAACTTTAATAACACATTATTTAGTTTATTATTTAACTATCTATCTTATATGATTACGTTGAACATCATATTCTTTTTATTAAACCACATTATGAAATGTATTAAAACGAGCTTATAGTTATCAAATTCATAAAATAATCATGAAGATAACGTGTTGAATTTTGATAGTTTTGTAACTAGGACACCGTACATCCATTATCTGTTGCTGCAAGACAAAAGTTAAAAGATATTGTTAAGAATAGAAAACTGGTGGAACTGTTTTGGGTTAAGGAGCCTTAAGCACGTGAGCACGCTGATGTCAGGGGGAACGAGTGTGCGTATGAGTTAGCAAAGGAGGTGGCCATATGGGCAACAACGAAACTCCGTTATAATAAATATCCGGCTTCGTTCGCAAGGAAACCCATTCGTACCGGAACTATTGCAGATGGAACCGGAGATATGTCGAGGGACAAACAGCCTCCATAACAATGCTCTTTCTTCCTGAAATACCGAGAGCCTATAAGTTGGTCAGGCATATATATGGCAGATCACAAATACTGACAGGACACGGAGGGTTTTCTGAGTATCTGAATCGCTTTAATTGCAAGGATGACCCTTCGTGCGTCTGTGAACCAGGCACTAGGGAAACACTTCCACATATTACATTTCAATGTATTATGTTTGACCGGGAAAGACGTGAAATGGGAATTGTGCTTAATTTAGAAACTGAAGAAGAAAATATAGAACAGCTGATGCAAAAGGAATAATACGAAAAGTTCATAAAGTATTGTAGTAAATTAATAAAAGTAGTAATAAATAGAAATAAGAATTAGGAAGTGTTATTACGTATATTAGTTGATAAAATAAGGGAAATAGCATTATGCTCGTATAAATCCAAGTATTAAAATTTGAAATAGTAAATAATAAAGTAAATAATAAATAAAGAAATAGTAATTTTAAGATAAGGTTATACATAGTAAGATTTGATTATAATAAGTTTGGATTTAGATTATATTTGTAAATAAGTTTGTAGAAAATAAATATATAAGAAACAAAAGCGGAAAAAAAGTTCTGTGAATTAAAAAAAATTAGATCATTGTGTATGTTGTGATCAAATTGTATGTAACGCTTAGAAGAAACTCACAATCTTGAGAGGTTGTTTACATTTTATCCATAACTGTATAGATAATACGTTTCAACTAACAAGTTTCTGGGGAAAAGTGGTTTTAGTAAAACAAGTGCGCGAAGTATACAGGCGTATAAACTTCAAACAGTTGCACAACGTGTTCATAGCCTCCCCTGCTCGTAAATTACGCAAGTGACCCCTTATTATGCTCTGGCCGACCATCCGTGGGTGCTATGGGGAAGGGCAATAGCCCTTGGGAAATATCCCAACTTAGGGTTTTACTAAGGTTACCATTAATATTTTTATTTGGAGCGAGTCGAACTAATAAAGCACTACGAGCTGTTACTTTACAGAAACATATCAAATATCTATCCTTTTGGATATGTGGTCCAGACTTGAAAAATAATTGAGACCGGAATTAAGCGTCAACCAAATTAAGTCACATCTGGTCCGTTAATTTTCGTGTCTTTGGTGTAAAAAAAACAAGAGAATTTCTCCTTAACAATGCTGCACAGAATACTTTGATCTCCGAAATAAAATAATTGTATTAAATTGGATAAAGCCCTTGAAGATCATAGAAAAAATAAATGCATACATAGTATATACATATATAAGATTATTGAAAATATTATTCGCTATTTTGTTAAAAAGTAATAAAATATACATCTTTTATTTTATAATAAAAAGTACAAATAAATAAATTAAATGATACAAAACGAAACATGTGTAGGAATATCCTGTTGGAAAGGAAAAATATGGTCACATTAAACCTCTGACATGGATATCCATGTATTCCTTAGAGATGTATATTACTGCATGTAGAACTTTTTTTATCGTGATTTATTGTATGGACTTTAAGGGATAATTATGACGGCTTCGAAAATGGATAAAACTTATTTATTCGATATTTTGTATGTAAGTTTTGTTTATCATATCGTGAATATTTAAAATTTATTAAGCCATAGAGAAATTAGAATAAATCGGCACAAATTATATCCCATTGAAACGAGTTAAGTGATAATTCCTATTTAAATCGCTTACTCAGTGAATAAATATTTTAAATTTGTTATTCTTATTAGGATAATTTCTATTCTATTGCAGAACATCACGTGAATAAATATGAGAAAAATGAAAACGTAAAGTCGCTCCGCCGGCGGCTATGTGCTGTGGCGTTTCATGCCGGTATTAGCTAAGTTTTATTTACACTGGGTACGAAATACGCGAGGAGGCAGTCACGTGCCGCGGGGCCTTTCCTAATATGTTATTATGTGAAATAAAATGCGGCACAACGAGACCGGTTGTAACCACTACATCGTTATCGAACTCGGCTTATCGACGTCTGCATGAGTATACTTAATTAAAATATACGGCTGCCATTTAATAATACTTTCAACTTCAGTTGATATTCTTAAAAACTAAATGGAAATTTATATGACTTTTATTGAAATTTATGAACACATTTATGTTCGATTACATAAAGTAAATGATGACGTGCGCAAATACAATATTTTCTACTTTTTTGCTACTAATTTTCAAAGAGATTGTTATTATGGACTGTTCTATTAGTTACTATAAATTCCTAGTATAATATATTTATTATAATAGTCTGGGAAGATTTCAGTTTGTAGATAGTCTGAATATTTTAAACTACTTAAGCCAATTAGTAACCTTAATTTCGATGTCGGCGTGTACTAGTTATGAGCATTGTAGTTGCGTAGCACGTAACGCGTAGCACCGTAGACGTGCGTGTTAACAAGTATTTACAAAGTAGGTAACGCTTTCTCTTAAGCTTAAATTGCTCAATAGACGAGTCCCAAAATAATAACTAAGTTGGATAATCCTGAAATTTAATACCAATTTTCATTTTTTATTTAATGGTATGATTTAGGAAATCGATAAGTTATATCTTACGGGAAGTTCTGTTTGCATTCAAAAATGTAATTTTATATTGTTAGAAAATCCCATAAAATTGATTTTTAACATATCAACACGTGTCAAACTCCAGAAAAAATGAAGCGAAAGTTGAATATCTTAAAATTGCAATGTTTTTAATCGTGTGATAGGGATGTGATCGTGAAAGCTATTAAATATTTATTAATAAAACAAAATTGATTCTTGGCGTAAAAATATACTTATGTTAACTTCAAAAATTGTTGAACGTTCATAGCTACAAATTTCATCATACTGGTAAGAAATTTCTAGAAACATTGCCTACGTATAATTTTTCTTTGGACTAATAGTTTTACAGCTCAAATATGCATACATATTACTAATGTTAATACAGTTGAAATGTCAAACTAAGACGTTTCAAATAAGGAAAGTGTTCGACAGCGCTGTCACGTTCAGATGGCGTGTGCGGGTGCAATTTGCTGGGTCGCACCGCCTACTGTAATAACGACTTCCGTACCCCGTCGTGGCGCCTCCTCAAATTGGTCGCTTATCACCAATCTACGATGTAGAGTAAAATATCAGTTGGGCCGGTCGCAATTTGTCAACAGCATTATGCAGCATGGTTAGCTGTTTTCTACTTTAAGGGTACTACTAGATTGATATGTCGCAAATAGGCTGTAGTATTTGAGACAACATATGTCACGGTTGTATAATAAATAGTTCTGGATTTGCACCAAAGTACCGTTCATAAAAGGCCGTTAACTAACATAAGTCTGTGATATTGGTATCTAAGTGGTCTGATATTTTTTAGAGATTTCCTTTATGTTGAATGTTGAATCAAATACGTGCTACATAAACGTCTAATATTTATACATTTTCTGTCGGGCAAGAAAATATCACACTTATAACATACATGGCTTACTTGGTAACTCAATATTAATAAATAATAAGAAGGACTTATGAACGAGTTATTACCACTGCACTAAATATTCGTAAGTTACGTACACCTCACACTGAAACTTTGGTACATTTCTCCGGAGTTTTCCAACTTACTGGTTTATTGCTTTAAGATATATTATTTCAAAAACTCTTGAAATTTATTCCGCGCATCCGTCTGGGAAAGGTAATCCCGGAGGGCTTTTATTCAGCTACTTAGTTCAAATAGTTACTTAACAACAATTTTTCTTACATATTTTAGGTTTTCTGCGATCACTAAGCCATGAAAACACATGAATAAAACAAATAAAATATTGGTTTTTCATTAATGTATAAATATTAACCATTTAGGTATAAATAATTTTGTCTCGGGGAAAACCTCTCTCCCCCGGCCCGGGGGGACCGAGGGATATGTGGGGCTCCGGGAAAGATGTTCAGCCATCCGACTAAACAACAATAAAAACCCCGCTGTTCTCCTATCGCCTACGCCCGGGCCTACGGATATGTGCCCTGCCGATCTCGTGGTCCGGGCCGAGGTATAAATTAAAATATTACAAGACTTATTAAATAGTTTTAATATTTTGATAAATATAATAAGTATATAATAGTATTTTGCTATTGGAATTTATTTTTCTTTAGAACTATACTTTGTTTTGATATTTACAAACATAAAATAGATAGTATATCTGTTTAATACTTAATCTTCTGAAGTAATACGATTCCATTTTTGGAAATTTATTTTTTTAATAAGATTTGATTTTTTTAATAAATTTTAAACGTTTTATTGCAGAGGCTTGACAAACATTGAATGAACACGTGTGTACAAAAAATATTGGCAGATCAAGCAAACATTTTTTCGGATTTAGCATTCACAGGCATGGTCGTATAGCGAGCGATTCGATAATGATCTAATTTAGACTTTTGGTACAGAAAATTCAGCGCCATTTTAGGAACACCAATATAGGAAAAGTACAAAATGACTCAGGAAATATTTAGGGCAAGTTCCGAGGATACGGGATACTATCAATCATAATATGCATAAGAGAGTAGGGTAGACCTTTCATACGGTGAAAATATTAAGTATTAAGATTTTGACAATTGGATGGTCGGAACATATCGAGCATTTCCTCTTACATGATTATATTTTAAATTGCTTAAGCGTAGGGCACGGGTGTACTACATATTTTATACAGTTAAACAATTTCCATCACCTACAGACATACCTACAGCAGTACCAAGACATTACCAGTGTTGTCGACCGATTACTTAAAAATCTTTAGGACCTCAATAGTGCGTTGAAAAGTAAGGAGGTAGAAGAAACGGGTTATCTACCGTAATTTATTATAAAATTTAATGTGGATTAAGTGCTTACCATTTTACACTGGCAACCTGAAAGAATCGTGTCAAATAAATACTTAAAAATATATAAATATCGGCAACAGAACTTTTAAATAAAATTAATACAGCTAAGAATGGTCTCCTTTGGTTTTATTTATCTCACATGTGACAAAATTGGTATTATATTGGAATTAGGTTGATTCATAAGTGAAACATTATTTACAAATATGTCGTTTGTGTTTGCATCCCAAAAAATAGCCGAAAACTACTTTGATTATTATTTCGTATTCAATTATATGATTGTATGTCACGCATAACTGAAATTTGTATGTAACTATAAAAATAAAGCTACTGTGTAATGCTGTCAAATGCAGGCAAGATTAAAAAATCAATTGAATTTGTTATAACAGTGCATTGTACCTACGATATATTTAAAAATGAGCTTTTATGTATCCTTGAAAGGGCATATCCAGGTAAGGAACACACATGGTTTGCGTATATAATAATGGTTATTATAGCAATATGTATTGTTTAATTTAATTGGAACGAATTTTTTTTTACTCCCCGAATCTAAAAAGATAGGGTAGATTTATCCTATTGGTTGCCGGGACTATATGGTATTATACCTAGTCAGGTCATAAATTCTGTCACATGTTTAATGTAAAATAATTGTAACAAGTTTATTCATTATGTAACCATTCATATACCAAAATGAACTTAACAAAACATAGATTCTTATGACATTAAAGTTTATTCAAAATGACCTCCGTGATTTTGAATACAGGCCTTCAATCTGCGCGGCCAGTCGTCTATCGCAGCACGAACGAGGTCCATGTCAATATCGGCGGCTGCCTTAATCAAGGATGTCTTGAGTGACTCCAAATTGGGATGAGGCTTTGAGCACGCCTTTTCCTCCAAGTGTTGCCATATCTTGTAATCTAACGGATTCAAATCTGGACTGGAGGAGGGCCAGTCTTCGTGCCGGATGAAGTCGATTTCACGCGCCGCCAGCCAGTCTTGTCTGCTCTTCGCTCTATGAGCTGGCGCCGAATCTTGTTGGAATACCCAGTGCCTGTTATTGAACATGGTATGAGAAACAGGTTCCACAAGGTTCGTCAGGACTGTATTTTGATACACAACAGCATTCGTTTTTACACCTTTCTCGCAAAAATGTACCTCTGTTAAGCCCCAATAAGAAACTCCCAACTATACCATGAGCGAGGATGGAAAATGACCTCGTTGGACACGCGGAATACGGTTGCTCGCTTCTTCACTACTGTGTGCGTACACCTTATCATTTTGTTTGTTGTAGCTCTCTTCTACGGTAAACATTTTTTCATCCGAAAAAAGAATTTCCCGATATTTTTTTCCCGCGTACCGCTTCAACAAAGCGCGGCATCTCTTCAGTCTCAGGTCCATTAGACGAGCATTCAAACGATGTCCTGTTTTTCTTCGATATGCCCGAAGCCCTAAGTCTTCATTTAACACCCTTTTCACCGTGGTTCTGCTTAACCCCATCTGAAGGGCCAACGGTTTCTGCTTACGTTTGGGATTTCTTTGAATTCGTGCCTTCACAGCTTTTATCACTGCTGGAGTCCTAACAGACCGAGGGCGACCACTTCTTGACCTGTCATCTACACTAGAGTCTTCATTGTATCGTTTGATGGTACGATAAACGAATCTTTTGGTAATATTCAAATTTTTCAGTATGTTAAAAATTTGAATTGGCGCGTAACTGTAACGATGCAACGCAATAACTGCAACACGGTCTTCTTTAAGCGAAACTCGAATTCAATAAAATTTTTTGTGGCCAGCATTCTAAAAGAAAAGTTTTTACTGTGTGACAATACTTATGACCTGACTAGGTACAAACAGTGAGTGGGTGAATATTGAGAATTTAAAATCAAACCCAACTTTCTTTTACGAATCTAATGAATTCTTGACGTAAATGAAATGTTATTTCATATAAGAAAAATCATTAAAAAAATACTTCATTTCAATATTTAATGAATCGAATTTAAAACTCTGTAAATGTCATTGTACCATAATAAAGCGCAAGCTAAATAAGTTTAATTGAATAAAAACAACTTTTTTCACAATATGGCGTGCATAACGAACGTACTTGTGCACCACTCAAGCTCTATGCTACTCGTATTACAGAAATCCTGTTGTTCACAGACAGGGCTGTGAAATCACACATATTCAATAAACGTTATATTTTAATTAAAATATATTTTAAATAAAATACTAAAATATCGTCATCGTAAGCCTATTATTATTCATTACAGGATACGTCATACAGAGGATAATAGTATCGGGAAAATGTGATGTAAGCTTGGCGAGGCCTATGGGTCTGATGACCACATTTCCCAGTTGTGTCTTTCCTATTTAATCGACCGGCAGACGTGTGCAGGTCGTCAGCTAAATAGCCTGGAGGGGGGGGGGGGGTCGACTTACGCTGTGTTTACACGTGATCTCCACTGTAGGATTCGTTAGATACATCAACCATCGTTTCTGCGACGTTACAGGCCACCTGTTACTTCGGTTTGCATACTTTTGAAGCTATGTCGGTTACTTTGGTTACCCTGCATAGCCTATGTAGCCATATCTTATATAGCCTGCTGATTGACTAAAAATTTGTGAACCAATACTGCCGCCAGTGTACATGTCTCGGATCTGGAGGTCTTTTTTTCTTTTTAGCCTCCTTCAACCATTTTGGTGTAGGCCTCCTCCAACTTTTTCCACTCGGCGCGACATTGAGCTTTCTGGATCCAATTGGAGGAGGTCGATACGGGTAAAAGGCAATGCACCAAGACTCATGTTCAAGCAAGAAACCTTTATTGTTTATTTCAAATTATTCAAATATATTATATTCTTACATAAGTTTAATCATAGTTGCGTTTGGAGTTTTTACTACGAAGCCATCTCATGTGTAAGCTGGTGATAAATACAGGATTAAGACCTGACAGTTATTTTTTCACTAACGCCTCATGAATCCCAACTCTTAAAACGATAGTTGCATCAATAAAAGCCAAAAGTACATGCCCACTATACATTGTAAAAGAGGCGCAAGGCCATTATTGACACTGGGGATCATCACTATCCTATAATGTTAAATGTACGCACATTATTATTGTTTGCCCATATTATATTTTTGGTCAACCCTACTAATCGTACTTCAATGTGAGTCTGTGTTCACATGAGCTGAAATAGAAACAAACGCTTGTGCGCCATGCAAATATTTATTTTCAACACTTGGGCCAGGTGAATATTTTTATAACTTTTTACTCGTGTAATTTCTCTATGAAGAATGAGACACCTTTTCACCGTGTCGTTAAATTATGTTCATTTTTTGATTTTGATACACAAACGACTGACTTTTAATTAAATACTCGTAATATTATTATAAAATGTGATTGCCGTGTAATTGATATCTTAATTAAAGGGTCTGATAACGGTCGAAGCTCTATAATTCTCATTTTTATTACAGATACAATTTTACTTCTTGACGAAGTTCCTCTTTCTTTTGGTTCGGTCTTTTGGTTAAATGGTTGATACTTGATTAAATTACTGACTTAAGATAGAATATTTACTTTGAAATTATTTGCCAAAATATTTTTTGCTTTATCTAAGTCATGTAACTTTTTTACTCAAATTATACTTAAACCAATCTCCCCAAACTTATTTCTTTCAAAATTAAAGGCTATTGTTATCGTAGCGTGTTGATGGAGCACAGGTAACCTAATATTAGCGGGTCATAATAAGTAAATATGTTATGATTTATGATCTAGATAATTAAGGGAATTATGGAATAATAACACGAGTAACGTATATTTGGTTCGGCTTTATGGAATATAATCACAAATTAATAACGATACAAATACAATTATTATGTACCGATTAATAAGCTCTCGTTTAGATTTAAATGACTTTTCTATAAAATTTTTTATGGTATGTGTATAGGAAGTACCAAAACAATAAAATAATAATAATTAATACACTATCGCTTCGCCAGAATGCTTACATTCTCTATTTACTGTATACAATACTGTTTCATTCTTCTTCCCCTCCATAAGATTCCTAATTCCTTTGCTGTACAGGCTGTCCAACTTTGCAACTCTCTCCCCCTGGATATTAGAAAAGCAATATAACTTACCATTTTTAAAAACTTGGTTAATGGTCATCATCTAAAGTTATAAACTTATTTACTAATCATAATTTTTATATCTGTTGTACACCGCCTTGTACAATTAATTTAAATAATAAGGTTGTGTGGAACATATCGCTATTTAGTGATAAGACCGCCGTTTGTTCACTATGTTGTACTATTATTTTTTCTTCTAGGATTATATCCTTTTTTCTTTAAAATTGTGTGGTGGACATAAAGAATTATCTATCTATGTATACTGGGGCGTTTCATCATCAGCCAAGGTGGTTTTATGTACTTATCTAGAGTACTAGCTGACCCGGCAAACTTTGTTTTGCCATATAAATTATATAAAAAAGTAGCTTAAGTATTTTTCCAACGTCCAATCCAATCTATCTCTATACCGAAATTCGTTAAAATTGGGTCAGCAGTTCAGGCATGAAAACGTTACACACAGAATCATTTCTATAGTAGTAACGAGTATATGAATAGTATTAATGTTTGATTTTCGTCTGACTCCACTGGTCCGTTTCCTGCAGGGAACGAACCCATCATGCTCGATTCTTTTTTTTGCCCGAGGTAAACTGCACCTTAACTGTAGGGCTGCGCCAAAACTTCGAGGTGAAGCCGATGGTGGCATGTGGAGTTCTCTGCTACTGTGACTGAGTTACTTAGCTGGCTAGCATATGATAGCTTGGGAGGTCGCGGTACCATGCTCACTGAAAACCTCGGTTGTCACCTAGAGTTTTTGCTAGGAGCCGCAGGATCAACTTTTGGTCATTACTCTGCGACAATCACACCAATAGATTATTTGTATTATTTTCCATTTTTGTTACAAGGAGTAATAATAAAAATATACTCGATCAGCAACCATAATACTGAACTGAAAATATAAACGCTAAGCCGAAGCAATTACACGTGTTAGTGAGGCTGCAGATAGAATTAACTCTGAACGCATTTGAGCTGTAAAGCTGGAAAACGATCCAGGCATCGGTATATCTTACATCCGCGGGGGCGTCAATCTGAAATCTTGTTAAGTTTGTGCTGCCTCGCGGAAATTTTTCTCACGGAACGTACCTGTTATGTTTGGTTGCTTCGGAATCCTGGGAGGATTGAGATATAAATACACATGTTAAATTATTTATTTAGGTAAACGTTATTTATATTGTGTTTTTTTTTCATTTTAGAGGAATGGAAATTTATTTTACAGTTTTATTAGACAAAAGATAAATTACTGCTTTAATATGAAATGTTTTAAAAGTATTCACTGAGGTTGTATTGTTGTATTGGTTGCGATGAATTTAAATTATATCGTAATATTAAAGCGACCGCTGTTCAATATGCGACTAGAAAAACCTTAAAATACATTGATTGCCTTTCACGACTCCTTGTATAACGATCTTTATTTCTGGCCGGGATCACATGGGCAAAATTTACTTCTATAATATTTGTTATCATGAAAAGTACACTACTATAAAAATTAGTTTATTCAGTCCAACCGAAATTACTTTACGAACAATTTTAATTTACCGGACACTTGTTGTAATGTCAATGAACAATACTGATGTGAAAAGATTAACTTAAAAACCGAAAAACTTTTTATTATTAGTATTTCCATTTATATAGATACTAAAACAGTCGCCTAAATAGTAAAAAATCTGTTTGCGCTCAAGTTTTAAAGGAAATGCTAAATTTAATTATTTGTTTGCACAGTAACGAATCCAAGATCTGAATATTTAAATCAATACTCGTTTTAACAATACTTTAAACAACGTGGCGTTTCGGTAGGTGTGCTTAAAATTGTTAGTCATACAACCAAGATATCCATAGAAAGCACGTATTTATGAAATGGCTTAGACATTGATACGGAAGAAAGAAAGGAAGTTCCTCGTAAACTAATTGTATAAATAGTATTTAATAATAATAATATTTTATTGCTGAGGAACAGCCGATAGGCTGACAGCTCACTTAATAGTACGTAGTTACCGTAGTTTATGGATGTTTGCGTTACCAGAAGAACCTAGGTCACTAATACTGGAACGTAACACATAGCGGTGTATTTAAAAACCAGAAGTAAAAATAAAAATATACCTCGCTTTAAGTCCTAAACGTGAGTTATGGAAAATTCCTTTTCTTACTTTAAAGACAGCAAAGAGATCTTCAGTTTACTGCTTTCAAAGTCTAAGGGCCATAAAGACAGGTGCTCATTTCTTCTTCTTCTCTTTCGTTGCGCTCTTGTCAGAGCGGTCGTGGTCATCATTTTTCAGTCACACGCCTGACAATCCGTCTCCATTCCTCCCGGACAGCTGCTTTTCGGGTGCACACGTGTACTGGGTGCTCATTTACGAAGCACATTTAGCAATGTATTTTCCATTATTAATTCCTTTATTGGGTATCTTCTACACTACGTCTATGATAACGCTGATAGTGAAACCACAGGCACGAATTTTGTACATTAACCATGTTTCGGTTCAAATTACCATCTCATTTGCAAGATCGTAACAAAAACATACGTTACACTTTACCACTAAGCTTCACGTCTCGACATATCGATCAAAGCTAGTTAGATCGCGTGTCTTGAGCTGTATAACCTGCTGAAAGTTTTTAACAACTTCGTAACAACGCAACCTTTACTAAATATGAGTCAACCGAAGAAAGTTAAATAAGGTATACACAAACAAATAGTTCTAGAATTAAAATTTATAACAAATTAAATTTTATAGTGTCCCATTTAAAATATCCCTAGATTTGGCAAAAGCAATATTCAGTTCTTTTCTAGGTGCAGAGGTGGTTCTAGGCGACATTATCTGCTTATTATAAAGTTAGCCGCTAGCCTGCCTGCTATTTCACTGTAATAAAAAAATCAGTGCCCACAGAATAATAAACCATTTATTTATCTATAAGATTTTTTTAATTTTACGTAATGAAGGACCATATAGAACTCATATTCACTTACTTCGTTGAATAATGCTCACAAAACACTGAATTATTTATATTGAAAATTATCAATATGTGTGTAGACCTGAATTGGCTATAAACATATTACATGGGTATATCTAGTTATATATATCAATACGTAGTATCAGCATATATACATACGGTAGAATCTGTTGGGTTTGATGGCAAAACTATGTAGCAAATTTTGGGCTCTGAAGATAAAGAAATCAGGATTAAATACATATTGACAGAAAAAAATATTTATTAATATCAGGTAATTTAACTGAGTATTGTGAAGGTTGTAGTTACGGCCACATTATCTGATGACATGAACGATTGTAAGGCAAATTGCAAAATTCCACTCAATAGCACAAACAATCACATCGGTCCATTGTCCACAACTACAATGTTTATCGTCTGTGAACATAACCGTATCTATCCTCTTTCATAGCCTCTCAACAAAGCTATACACTGCTAGGTATTGAGCTACATCTCAATAATAAGCTTGTTTTAATTAATTTATCTATATCGGTAATATTATTCATATCAAGGCTTTAATTAACCTAATATATACTTTGTTTATTTTAATTTGTATGACCTTATTTGGCTTCAAAAAATTTTAGGATGTAAATAACTTTTTTCGTAGTTAAAAGTATTCCTAGATATAATACGAGTAGTTAATTGAGTTTTGATTTTAATAAAATAATCTAATCTAATAATATAATCTAATCTAAAATAAATATATAATATAATTTATATTACATCCCTAAACTAATTTTAATGCATGTCGGACCAAGAATAGAATACTAAATTTTTCCTTAAGGGGAGCAAACTACAAAGGTTTCCAGTTCCTTCATAAAACTAACAATATTGTTCGCGGTAACAAGACAAGAACGTTTCGCTCGAGCCCATTCGCGCAGCTATTGTCTAGCTTAGTAGACTTTAGGGGCTTGAGCCTTCTGTGTTAGATTCTACAAGCCATTGTTTAGCTTCCTTCACCAAGCAAGATGAATGCCACACAAAGACACGTTTTGTATTTGTGTTTGTTTTTGTTATGCAATTGCAGGTTTTCGAGCACAACACGTGAGGGCGGGCGGGTCTTCACTCGTTTGTGAATTGGAGTGAGCCAAATAACTCTCCGTTCTTAGATGCTTGTGCATTCCTGCTACGTTGAGTACGTCTATTCGAACGGTTATAAAAATTATATTTTAATACGAGTAACTGTACTACATTCTAATCTCCATACTATGTGGAAAACTATATATTCATTTTATAAACATTTAATTGATGGATACAGAAACTGTTTGCAGATAATGTAAATTATCTTGCGTGGAATTCAAACCCCCAGACATGACTGTACAAGGCCACTAAGCAACTTGCTTTTTTTATTGATGTACGACAGTATACAGACGGACAGCCCTCTTAGAGTTTGGCAGTTACCGTCGCCTATGGGCGTTTACAACGCCAGAGGCATCGCTAAAACGCTGATATCCACCTCATGGTACTGCACCTGGCTTCAGTTCAGTTATGCCGAAACACGACCAAGGTTATTATGGCGGCATACCTTAAAACCAGGGGTGGTTCCTATCCAGATGGGCTTTTATAACAGGCCGACCTCAGCTGCAGAGGTTGGTATTCTTTCTCCGGCCCTGCACGGATAAAAACAACACGCTTCATTTTACAATTTTAAACAATAGGTAGAGTTTTAACTGATTATTACCAAAGACTTATATTACTAACTAGTTATACTGTAATAACTAGCTAAAAACGAAGTACATTATGTTAATGAAGTGGTTTCTATCACACTAAAATAAATTATGATATATTTTTTAATGTCAATACTGATTTGGGATAGTTTAAAATGATCTCATGTAACTTTTGCTTACCAAAAAGAAGTTGTATAGTTAAGATGTAAGATAAAAAATATCTAACCCTCTTTCCACAGCGTGTAGAGCCTTGCGATTTGCATTTTATTCTTCGCTTTTAATAATGCTATCAAAGGCTAGTAAAATAATACAGAACAGAATTTTATTTATGCATGTGAAAACTAGGATATTAAAATATTGTTGTGTTTTATAATAGCATGGAAAAATGTTTTATTATAATAGTTCTCTTATTATTCGTTGTGTTAATTAATATATAGTAAGTTGATGATATCGCGCTGGCAGATTTGGACAGGGGTAGGTTGGTGGGACGTATGAAGGCGTGGTAGGAATCGCTTGAGAACGACGGTCTGAAACTTAACGTGGCGAAGACCGAGTACTTGGTCTGCAGCTCCACAGATCCCACCTCGTGCGCATTGGCGGCGATACAGTCAAGCGCACGAAACAGGTAAAATACCTGGGATCTGTATTTCACGTGTCTGATGACATTGACTCCGATGTTAAGGCACGAATTGCTGCCGCGTGGGCTAAATGGCGTGAGGTGACTGGTGTCATCTGTGACCCTAAAATACCAGTTAAATTGAAGAAACAGGTCTATAAGTCATTAGGCCTGTCCTTTTATACGGATGTGAAGCGTGGCTGGTGATGGAGCGACACAAGCAGGCACTGCAGTCACTGAGATGAATATGCTGCGGTTGATGTGTGAAGTAACGCGGAAGAACCGCGGTAGGAACACTCGCATTCGCGGCAGCCTTCATGTCCGTGACATTGCGGATAAATTGCAGGAGTGTCGCTTTCGCTGGTATGGCCACGTTTTACGGCAACCGGATACATATGTGGGGAATAAATGTCTGGCCATGCCGCCATCGCCGCGCGCTGGGCCCCGGCAGGAGGGGTAGACCTAAAAAGTGCTGGCTTGACGTCATAGGGGTTGATATGCGTGTCAATAGACTGACCACCAGAGATGCCGACGATCTTGCGAAGCGGAGAAGAAAAAATCGGAAAGCGGACCCCGGGCGCCGAAGCGAGAGTTTGGGATGCAACCGGGATTCAACCGGAATATAGTAAAACCGGCAAGTTTACTGTTGTAAAAAAATATAATTTGGCAAGTCGGTTTATCTGATGGTGGTTGAGTAATGAAATTGGAAATAATAGAAGAAATTGATAATAAACTGACACTTTATGAAAATTAGCATTCCACATTTGAAAAAAGTGACTTAGCTTATTTCTATTTTGTTAACATTGACAAGTAGAAGAAAATATTAAATGATTTGTTAGGTAACGTTATAAAGAAAACAGATTAATGTGTAAGTTTTATGTATATATCTCAAAAATTAATGTACCTATTTAAAGAAAATCTTCCCTAATGTTACACTTGATAGCAACGATCTGAGTCACACGACGATACTTGCAAATCTTGATAACTACGAGTATTATAAGGATGCTAAGTTTATAGGCATGCGCCATTAGTGTCCATGTCTCTATTCCATTTCTAATGGGCTACTTTGTGCGAAGAGAAGGAGATAGATACATACTGAATATCACGTGCTGAATCAGTAGTTGCTTACTAAAAATTAGCATACTAAACTTTATTACAATCTAAAAATTAAATCTCTTAATCATCATGAATAAAAGAAGGGTTTGGTTACTAATAACGACGTTGAATTTAAAATAACTTCTTTGATTCAGCAAATATGTTCATATAATATTTATATGGGCTAAACGGACGGTTGGAATCGTAAGATAGGATGAAATGAATTGATTGCCTTCAATAAGATCGAGTGCAGGAATTCTATCCCATGGGGCTTAGTTTGAAAGCCGGACTTCCAGACTGTTTCGTGTTAACAAACTTGTTTACACTAATGATGGATAATCGAAGATTGATGGTTTTGTCTTTAGTTGTAAAGCTCCTAAGGGAGTGTTCAGTATTTTCAAAGCTTGACTTATTTTTGGAGAGAGTTAAGTTTATTAATCAATGTATTTAGACAGCAATATAAAAAATTCTTACTTCAAGTACAAAAAGACAGAAAATACATGAATTTTCGATTATAAAATATTAAATCAATAAATTAATCAATAACTACAATAACATTTTATGGTGTAAAAATAGTGATATTTAATTATGTGTGTGCGTGTATGTTTGTGTATATGTATATATCTGTTGTACGCCTACCGGTATAAAATTTTCTCAGTAATATAATTAAAATGGTGATTAACCTTTTTTTTCTTCAGGGCTCGATTCTTTCAAGTGTTAAGAAGATACTAGAATTTTTTCAAATTTTTAAAATTAAATTTTATGTTATTAAAAAATATTTTTGTTGCTGAACTCTATTTAGCGGCGGCGCGCGCATGCCGTAACAGCCGTGCGGAGCCCTATTTTCAACGTCAAATTAAAATTATAAATATTGGAGATAGAGTTCCGGGAGCAAAAACTTTTTTATTGGAAATTTCCTCTTATTTAACGAACTTTTTTCAAAATTGCTTGAATATTAATATTTTTTGAGTTATTAACAAAAAACTAAATATCATTTTTTTCATCTTGTTTTGTTAATAACAATTGCAATTTTTTACCTGCACCAAAATCCTTCAAAAACATTTTTCTAGAGGTGATTCCAAATCGAATGAGCCATCACTTATATTTTTAGGACCTTTATCTCTATTTTTCACGTTTTTGAACTTGTTGACTAGACTAACTGTTTATATTATAAACTCCTTTGCAAAAAGTGGGTAGCTTTGATTTTTCTACGTTATCTATACTACTATTATAAAGAGGAAAGATTTGATTGTTTGTTTGTTTGTTTGTTTGTTTGTTTGTTTGTTTGCTTTGAATAGGCTCCGAAACTACTGACCCGATTTAAAAAATTCTTTCATTGTTGGGAAGCTACACTATCCCCGGGTGACATAGGCTATATAATATTTTCAAAAAAATTAGGGATCCTTACTAAAACTCCAATAATGTAACCCAAAGTGTAAAAAAATTACCTAAAATATTATTTAAATCGCGTGCGTTGCGAAAACTATTGATGATAGAATAAAATAATGTACTACAACTTTGCAGAACACATCATTATTTACAAAAAATGTCGCGACAGCATATGTCTAACTATTATAGTTATGCCACAATAAGTGTTCTTTTATTTTAAAATTTTAATTGAAATGCCGCCCCTAGAAAAGGCTCTTTATTTGGATCTTGGTATTAATCCTTATCAAAATAAATTACTTCATATTCAAAACTGTTTCAATACCTTAATATAACTTTTTGAATTATTCAATTCGGATATTCCATTCGAAAGATATCACGAGTTTAAAAATGTAAGTCTTAGAAAAATGTTGCGTGGTAGCCGCTCACCCTGTTCGGCTAGCTAGGCAGCACCTTATGCAATGTAGGCGTGCGTCACTGGGGTTTTTACGAAAATTAGAATACTTATTAAAAAATAACGAGAAATAAATAGAAAGTAATAACAAAAAAAATCATTAAAATAAAAGCTCATAAAAATAATAATATTCAAATTTTCTTTATAATTTTATTTTTTTAGTAACCTGACGCAAATAGAAGGGTTTGCCCTCAGGGGCGCTCCTCTGTCCGAGGAGTGCACGGGTGTGCGTACCCGAGGTGCCCGAGCATCCGTCGCTACACTCCCCTCTCCGTTCGAGGCGACAGAGTCCTACCTTTCTTTCCGTCTACCTCTTACATCCTTTCCAACTTAGCTCTCTGTTCGTGGCGTGGTCCCCGGTGGAATGGTTGCGAATACTGATTGGGGTCCCGGGTTCTACCCTGGGACCTGATTTGGTAGTCGAAACCATGCCTATTTCGACTGCGCCTGCACAGAGAGTGTTCCCGGGGCGGGAATTGCATCCTCGCTGTCGGTTGGTCTTGCTGGGCCGGCTACGACGTCAGGCGACTCTGCTTTTTCTGGAGTGTCGTCTGGTAGTCGCACCCACGCTTGACTAGCACGCGACGGGGATGTCAGTCCCGTCCGGAATTGGCCGTGGACCTGTCGCTCCCGGCCCTGGCCTGGCCTCTGTCCATGGTCGGGAGCGATCCTGGATGGACGGCCGTCGCCTCCTTTTGCGAGGCAGTAGTGTCTGCAAGGGAGGCGGCGGAACGGGAGCGGGAGTCCGCCACCGCACTCCCCTCCCGCCAACGTAGGCCGAGTCGGCGCCGGAGGGCGGGCAACGATCTCCAGCCGCCGTAGAAAGCGGCCGCGGGCGGCCCCTCGGGGGAGGATCCGCCGCCCGCACTATTGCCGCGAGGGAGAAGGCCGCGTGCTGTTCCGCAGCCCCCCTCAACTCCTAGAGTTGTTACAAGAGAGCGCCGGGGGGACGAAACCCTGACCCCCTGGCGCCAGCACTTTAGAAGGGGCCCGCTTTAAGACAAAGCGTGGGCCGACGCCGGCCCGGGCCACGAGATCGGCAGGCCATATATCCGTGGGCCCGGGCGTAGGCGATAGGAGAACAGCGGGGTTTTTTAGTGGTTGTCGGATGGTCGAACATCTTTTCCGGAGTCCCTTATATCCCTCGGTCCCCCCGGGCCGGGGGAACCCGTCAAGAGAGGTTTAATTTTTAATTTTTTGTTAAATACCCATGCGAAGCTGGGACGGGCTGCTAGTTGGTAATAATTTAGTTCTAAAGATGTTTTAATAGTTAAACTATGTTACTGGCACTTAACAAAAAGTATGAGTATGAAAAAAAGTTAATTCCAAATCAGGAACTTTTGTTTTTAAAAATAATAATTCCTTTTACAGTTTGTGATTTCTTACCCACTTTTCGCGGGTTTGCGGTTATCAGGCAACTAAATAACTTCTCGTTATTTTCAGCACAATAATTTATGTTTGTCGCATAATCCCGCCTCATTGTGATTTAAAACAGATATCTTTGTGTCTATTTGTAATGACAGAAAAAGCAATAAAAGCTAGTAAAATTACAGCGCAGCTGAAAGAGGGATGTAGCCAATATTACGTCTCACAGCGGTTAAACGTGAGTCGTTCAACCATCCAAATAACCAAAACTCGATACCAAGAAATAGGTTCCGTAAAGAGAAAGCAAGGTTCTGGTAGAAAACGTGGCACACAACCACGAGACGACCGCTTTTTAGTGGGTCAGGCGCTGAGGAACCGCAAATGCATTTAGATCTCAAAAGAAACCTTGAAAAGGCACGAGCAGCACAAGTTATCTTATAGACTGTAAGGAGAAGGCTTTTAGTACTTGATATGGGCCCCGGCAGGAGGGGTAGACCCAAAAAGTGCTGGCTCGACGTCGTAGGGGTTGATATGCGTGCCAATGGACTGACCACCAGAGATGCCGAAGATCGTGCAAAGTGGGAAGAAAAAATCGGAAAGCGGGATTCATCACTAAGATGTATATTAATACTACACATATACTTTTCTTTAATAAATATTATACATAAACATCCAGACGTGGTACGGGAAATAAGCCTGAGACCTCAGCAAACATCAACGCGTGTTAGCGGTCACGCCACGGAGGTCATAGATTCGAACCCTCTTAAAATTTTTTTTTATTATGACCAAGTGGAAAATATGCTTCTTAGTTCAATTGTTGTGTTAATCGGTCTTAGTGTTAGGTAAAAAACAAAAGTGTTAAATTATAGGAATGATTTATAAATTACCATTTTAATGTGCTTCTTGAATATATACGCAGTACATGGCGCTGAATAATTCATGTCGTGTATGAAGTACCGTGGTTGCTTCCTTCATACATTGTTCACAAATGTCAGGCATTGATGCGACACAAGTTGTTTACGGCAGTGCAATATGATCACCATCTGGCGTAGCTGACTGCAGTCTCTTGGTGCAGTGCTCGTAAATCCACCGACGAATTTACAACCTTAGGCACGCGGCAGGTATTTGTACCACTTAAAACTTTAACACTTTCGTAGACTTATATTTTTGGTATATTCTTCACGTTGATATTTTGTTAAATTATATAAATTGATGATATGTACGTAAGAACCTTTATATTAATGTAATTCAAAATATATGTTAAATAACTTTAGAAAGAAATATCTTTCTAATGAATATTATATATTACAATAACTAGTATAATTATTTCATTTTGTTTGCCTTTATTAAGGCTTTCTATTTAAGTATGTAAAGAATTGTGTACTTGGAAAGTTAGTAATAAGAAAGATAGTAATCCATTAAATTCGAACAAAAAATTGTAAACCCACGCACCAATCTAAAATTTTCGTAGTATTAAAAACACCCTGAACAATATGAGCATCATCAATCATTAAAATTTTGTACACCTGTTCATTAAATCAGGTCAATTTTAACACTAATTTGAACGTAATAATAAACATACTGACCAATAAACGGAGTTTACTTTAGATTTTATATATTAGTTTAGGATTTCCCCCAAGCATTTTAAGTAGCCACAATAACAAAGGCCGAATAAAATCAGATTAATGACCTTTAGTTAAGCGAAACAAGAATAACCCGCACATTATTGTTGAAGATAAATAAAATGTAAATAACCTTAGAGGACAGAACAAAGAGTACGCTCATTTGCATAATACTGCTCACCTTTTAGCTTTTGGATCTGTTCGGAAAAGGCCTGGGCTTGAGCCAAGCCAAGTCTATTCAGTGGCTTCAGGGAAGATTATAAGCTTATGCCGTTGGGCGGGCACTTGTCGCATGCTTTATGTAATGTTTCGTTTAGCCGAAAACACAATTCCATCCTTTTCTATTTTGTCTAAAATTTATGTTGTATTAAATAAATAAAAACAATTATTGCTCTTTCACTTGTACTTATATCTCATTATTATGATAAATAATTTATAAATAAAACAAGATTATAAATTAAATTATTATAATACACTACAATTCAAAGAATTTTACAATTAATGTTGAATTTTTTAACTATTTATATAACAAATTTTGTTTTCATCAAGTTTCCAGTATTAGAGTCATTTTATGAAATATGAATTTACCTGATGAAAAATCTGTACATTTACTATCCATACTAATATTATAAATTTAACCCTGTCTGTCTGTTATGTTTTCACAACTAAACTGCTGAACCAATTTTGATGAATTTCAGTATAAAAGTAAATTAGACTTTGGAGGATGAGGCATGCTACTTTTTGTTGCGAATATAAAACTTAAAGGGGTGAAATAGGGGTGAATGTAATAAAGTTCTGTTTGTTTTTTTTAATTTATATATGCCATAATAATATTTATATTGTAGTAATTAGCTGAAACGGTCAGCTAGTAATTCTATAAATGCATTAGGACCGAGTGGCAATTTGTTACATTTAATAATTAAGTAGTTAACTTGCTTTCCAAATTATCAACGATTATAAATGAAATAGTTAAAAACGTCAACGTCTTAATAGAGTCTTACTCATAGAAAATTTTATATTCTTAGCATATAGTGTTTACTCGTATATTCGTGCACCAAGAATTAAAGCTGGCAAGAATCTCGTTAAAAAGAACAACACGATTTGGTATTACTCGTTGGCTAGTGGAGCGCTGTCCGCTTACCGCTTTATGTGCACTTAAAGCTACTTCCCTCCTAGACATCCACTCCAGCTTAACCATCTAAATTTGAGAAGCAACCTGAGATGTGTTAATAAAAACTTCGTAAACTATTGCTGCACCACTGATGCGGTTTACGGTCAAAATTTACACATTAGCACGGAATAAGGCGATGATTACAAAGTTATAAACGTAATGTTATAAAAGTTATAAACATAATATTAGTAAAATTTATAATTGTACCTACTTATATGCTAAGCAAAATCTGGGGTCAAAGTAGTCACTTCTTTAAAAATCAAATTCCTTATTTTTAGGCACTATTTTGTTTTTTGAGGATACTTTACATTAGTTAATTCTATAGAATTAAGTATCTGATACTCAACTGAGGCAGGTCTGGTACAGACGGTTCTAAAATGAAAGTTTAAACGGAGAGGAAATGCTCGGAAGTTAAAAGAAATTAAAGACAAAAAGTAATTTTATAGTATATCTTCGATTTCATATTTAGTTTGCTTTAAACACATGTATATCGGGCAAACGTTAAATAAGTAACAATAAAAAAAAACAAATTTACTTTCTAACAGAAATATAGAAAATATAAATAAAGAAGTAGAAAATAGATAAAATAGAAAGTTGTTATATTTATCAAATAATACTTTCTATAAATTACAGACATGATGAGAAATATTAAAACTAATGAGATTTTTTTTGTTTAGATGATAATATTACGTTAAAATGTAATTTCGTCTTAAATATGACTACGCATTTTTTTATTGCTGAGAAACAGTAGACAGGCTAACGGCACACATAATAGCAAGCAGTTACTGTCGCTTATGGATATTTGCGACGCTAGTTAAGAATGTTAGATTTAAACTTGTAATTTTTAGTACATAATTGAATTAATGTGCTTAAGATTTAAATCACAAATATTGCAGAACAAAGCTTTGAGGTGAAACAAACAGTTCAAAAGATTGTTGAAACTATACAATTGATTTGTACGTTTAATAGTTTGTTCGAGTTGTTTCCCATAAATTGCTGGCGCTATGACTCGTAATTGTTTACGGCGGTTACTTAGTTGTTGTGTAAGTTGATACTAATTCGGATATTTCGCTACAAAATTTTATCTATAAGAACTTAGCAAGTCGGAATGTTGTTGACAATATCTGTTAGAATAAAAAGTAAATATGTGCATATTGTATAATAGTTGAAATTGTATCGTCTAACTTATTTCTAGTGACGTCAAAAGCTATCATAGCTTTGGTGTGGGAAAGTAGAGAGCATCATTTGTAACAAAGGTACATAGATATTCACCAATACTATGGAATAGTTTTATGTGAATTTGGTTTTTACAGAGCTGCCTCTGCTTTACATAACTGCTTATTATGTAACTCCCCAATCTCCAAAGGAAGACCTTTTGTCGAAGCGTCATGTGTTGTACGATAGAGTGAACCATAGGCAGGTGGGGTAATTTGTAATTAAATATTATGAATATTTTTTTTAGGTATCGTTTTTATAAGAACAGGCATAATGAAAAAGTATCCATGTATAAAAGTTGGGCATGACTTACTTTGGTAATACATGTATTCAGTAGTAGACTTCAAAGTGCACTAGAACATATCCAAAAATGAAATAAAGAGGTAAGTATGAAAAGGCAATAAATAAACTAATTGTAGATGTTTGCTCTTTTAAAGATAATTGAAAGATAAGTGGAACCAAATAAAATTTCCACGGTGATTTCCTTCAAAGCTGTCTTTCAAATATTAGGCTTGTTTCAAAGGCATCTGCCCCTTTTCAACTTAAGTTAAATAAATTTCCGTAACAGACTTTTTCGAGACTCACCTCGAGGATTTGGGAGATCTACGAGGTTTTGTTTTTTCCGTTTATTTTTTATGTATTTGTCTTTTGTAGCCCTCTACAAATCTATGGACCGTAACACATTCGTAATACTCGGGAATGAGATTGTCTGGGATTGTAGAAATTTTGTTAGGGGTAAAGCTAATATGACTTTTAACATGCGATACGTGGAAAACAGGAATGGTGAAAAGGTTTCAGAATATTTAAAGCATAACATAGTGGTAACTGATTGAGTATTTAAAAACATTTGTTCCTTTGTTGGAAAATTACCCAAAAAAGGTTTTGTCTCAAGAATTAATTAATAAACTATAATAGCTTGATGTACAATATAACATAAACTATTCGCTTGTAGTAAAAACTCTATCAAAGTCTGAGTTAACTGCGATACTGCCGAGACTTGCAGGAGAAGAGTGGCATAAAATATCCAATATCAAAAATGAATACCAATATAACAAGATTGTAAACTGAAAATACATTTTATTAGTGAAGCACATTTTAGTCTAGTCATTAAATTTCTACAAGAGATGAAAAAATATTACTTTTAATATCAATTATTGAATGCATGTTTTGTTTTCAATTATAGCTACTTTCTAACGTTCTTTTTATGTCAAATTTCTATAAAGCTAAATATAGCGAATTACGATATAACGTAATCGTATACGATACGATGTTATGAATACTTAATTGTGATTTCAAAGTGATGTTTTCACCGTTTGTATAAAATGTAATAGAGGCTGGTACTTCCATTTGTTTAAGGACGGGAAATGTTATTTATAGCTGTAAAAGCCTTTACATTTCAGCAATAACTTATAAACGCTACGCGGCTAATGTAGTTTCATGGTAAAATATGACAATGTGCCTAATAAAACGTGTTAGTATTCACTGCAAACGCAGAGGTTCTGCGCGGTGAGATAGCGAATGTTTTCGGCGTAACTCATCCACTCCAATATCAGAGAGATTGAGAACGCTAAGTTATAGCTGTAACAATTTCGTATTGGCCTATAAAACCTCACTTTCGCTTTATTTATGCGCAGTAAAGTGATCAATATTCGATATTGCCTTTATGAATATATTTGCCTACACGATACTTTTGTTTGAAAGTTTACTTTTAGGCGTGCTTAACTCCATATCAGAGTAATGTACACAACTTTTGCACTTTGCTAAAGAAAAGTCGTAAAGTAAATTATTCGTACCTTCATATGTACTTAACCAACGTAATTCTAAGTAACAATATCAATTTATAAAATTATTATTATGCCTCGGTATACTTATCTTTATGAAGGTATGGAGTATATGAGTCATCATTTATTATATTTTAAAGCATATTAGTACCCCGGGAAATAGGAACTTTTAGCAGCTTTTTGTAATTTTTATTGAAAAACTAAGATTAAGTTTGCATGGGGTATAACAAATCTTATCCTTTGAATAGTAATGGCACTGTCCTAGTGAAATTTCTAAAGTTGAGAAATATATTTACTTATTGTATTGTATTAAATGACTCCTTTTTCTTAGTACACAGGTGAGATAGGACATCATTGGTTTTCCTCTAGAGATTCTTCAAGGCTGATCAAATGTAGTAATCTCACATTAACTTATGTTTTTTTTATAAAAGAGACGTAAAGAAAGGCATCAACACAAAAAAATCGTACATATTAATGTATATGTATTAATCTGAATATATACACAGCATCTTACCCTAAGTTATATTCTCCTTAGATTCCCGTTAAACTCTTCCAACATGCCCAGAGATAACATATTGACCATGTTTGGCACCTGCTCGGTTAATACTCGGATATACGCTAGACAGACATGCTTCCGAGTTTGTGCTTTACTAGTATATAATATGTATATATAGTGATGGGAAACCATAATAGATTGCTTGTAATTAAAATTATAATAATATTCATACAACTATTATTCATTCTGTGTACGAATACTTTGCACGGGTACGCCCGGTGTCCAGTCACTCCGTCATGTTATCGTATGAGTTATACTGGACGCGATAATGATAAGCTGGTTCCGCCGCACATCTCCGCATTAAAACCTCGTTAGCCTCAGTGCAAGCTTTTCGTATTGTTCCGTTACTTTCCCTAGATATCAGAGTCGATAATGTGTTTTCAGAACCTTGCTGATTCATTTGAAGATGTGGTGTATTAAGTTTTTATAAAAAAAATGCATTGAGCTTAATTAAAATAACAAGGAAGATTATAGAATTGAAAGTGGACCATCCACTAGGACGAGAGGTAGACCAAAGAAAAGATGAATTAATTGCGTAAAAGGAGACATGGTGAAAAAGGGTATGTATGTTGAGATGACGGCTAACAGAGGAGAGTGGAAAAATAGAACATGTTGTGCGGATCCTTCATAATGTGGGTGGGATAAGGAGAGCAAGAAGTAGAGCGTAATTAAAAGTTGCGGCTTACTATAGATATTTTATCTCACGAAGTCCGTTTGGCTCTGGTTGTAGTAGTTATGTGTACCGATAAGCGCGCTCGTGTAAATGAAGGGAGCGTTAGCAATGAAATCTGAGACGTATATATACTTATATATATATATATATATATATATATATATATATATATATATATATATATATATATACTTAGTCAGGTCATAAGTATTGTCACACAGTAAAAACTTTTCTTTTAGAATGCTGGCCACAAAAAAGTTTATTGAATTAGAATTTCGAATTGTTCATGAAAATAAAAATGTATACTTTTAGAATTTTACTCATTTTTTAAATATGGAGTGGACGCTTAAAGAAGACCGTGTTGCAGTTATTGCGTTGCATCGTTGCGGTTACGCGCCAATTCAAATTTTTAACATACTGAAAAATTTGAATATTACCAAAAGATTCGTTTATCGTACCATCAAACGATACAATGAAGACTCTAGTGTAGATGACAGGTCAAGAAGTGGTCGCCCTCGGTCTGTTTGGACTCCAGCAGTGATAAAAGCTGTGAAGGCACGAATTCAAAGAAATCCCAAACGTAAGCAGAAACTGTTGGCCCTTCAGATGGGGTTAAGCAGAACCACGGTGAAAAGGGTGTTAAATGAAGACTTAGGGCTTCGGGCATATCGAAGAAAAACAGGACATCGTTTGAATGCTCGTCTAATGGACCTGAGACTGAAGAGATGCCGCGCTTTGTTGAAGCGGTACGCGGGAAAAAAATATCGGGAAATTCTTTGTTCGGATGAAAAAATGTTTACCGTAGAAGAGAGCTACAACAAACAAAATGATAAGGTGTACGCACACAGTAGTGAAGAAGCGAGCAACCGTATTCCGCGTGTCCAACGAGGTCATTTTCCATCCTCGCTCATGGTATGGTTGGGAGTTTCTTATTGGGGCTTAACAGAGGTACATTTTTGTGAGAAAGAAGGTGTAAAAACGAATGCTGTTGTGTATCAAAATACAGTCCTGACGAACCTTGTGGAACCTGTTTCTCATACCATGTTCAATAACAGGCACTGGGTATTCCAACAAGATTCGGCGCCAGCTCATAGAGCGAAGAGCACACAAGACTGGCTGGCGGCGCGTGAAATCGACTTCATCCGGCACGAAGACTGGCCCTCCTCCAGTCCAGATTTGAATCCGTTAGATTACAAGATATGGCAACACTTGGAGGAAAAGGCGTGCTCAAAGCCTCATCCCAATTTGGAGTCACTCAAGACATCCTTGATTAAGGCAGCCGCCGATATTGACATGGACCTCGTTCGTGCTGCGATAGACGACTGGCCGCGCAGATTGAAGGCTTGTATTCAAAATCACGGAGGTCATTTTGAATAAACTTTAATGTCATAAGAATCTATGATTTGTTAAGTTCATTATGGTATATGAATGGTTACATAATGAAAAAACTTGTTACAATTATTGTACATTAAACATGTGACAGAATTTATGACCTGACTAGGTATATATATATATATATATATATATATATATATATATATATATATATATATATATATATATATATATATATATATATATATATATATATATATATATATATATATATATATATATATATATATATATATATATATATATATATATATATATTTATTAATTAGGTTCCATAACTGATTTCGTAAATTCATACTCTTCTCGTAGGAAGTGATAAACGCTAGTTACTAGGCATGCCTTTTAAATTCCGTTGTTTCCATATTTCCCGGCAATTTTGAATTTGGAACTGTTCTATATTCGAATGTGATTACATTTTGAATCTCAAAACAGTTGAAAGTATTAGGATTAATGCTATTGTTTAGTCACAGCGTCAATTGGAATCTGTCAGGTCACGTACGAAAATGAATCTTTCTAAGGAAAATGTTCGTGCTATAATTTTCTACAACTTTAGAAGAGGCCTGACACGACTTCAGTATTTTGAAGAGCTAACATCTGGGTTCAGTGATGAAGCCCCATATCTGCAGACTGTCGAACGCTGGTGGTGACATCATCAGTGGTGACGAATCTTGGATCTATGCCTACGATCCTGATTCCAAACAACAATCTACAATCTGGGTCTTTCAAGACGAGCCAAAGTCGACTAAAGTTGTTCGTTCTCGAAGCACTTCAAAGAAGATGGTGGCCACCTTCGTTGGAAAAACTGGTCATGTTGCGACTATTGCACTTGAAGATCGTAGAATGGTTAACGTAGAGTGGTATACCACAGTTTGTTTCACAGATTAAAAAATATAATCCTTACTCGTCGACTTATTATTTGACTGTAAGCGAATAAATTAAAAAACCTAACTAGTTATGTATTTTTTTTATTACTTAAATTATAATAAGTATTATTGTAAGAATTTTTAATATCATTATTTCAACGATGCTATTATTAAGGCAGAGAGTCATTTATAATTTCATAAAATGTACTTCGTTTCCATATCTGATGCATATCATGCACTATTTTGAAATTCATTCCAAGAACAAAGGTATATAGAAATCAACCACCCCCCGATTTACCCGATTGTAAAGTAAACGTGACTTGCTCGTTAAGGTGAAATCTTTGGATACTTTGGTAACTCATACGTTAACAGTAAAAGCAAATAAAACTTACGAATTGTAATAGTTAGATTTTTCTAGATTTTTATTTTCTAATGAACATAGTACACTGACATCAAAAACTATTAAGATTACTGTAACAAGAAGTTTTTTTCTTCTTTATTTAATTAACAATAATAGCCTGTAACGCTCTACAGCTTGGCATATATGTTAGAGGGAATACATAACACCACATCTATCAAGACATATATTGGGGTTACATACAACAATGATCTCGATTCCTACGAAATATTTTTGTATTAAACAAGATTACGACTAAGAAATGTTTTATGACTATACCATAGTGAGTAAAAAGACTAGAACCTCCGGGTTCAATTCGAAAATCTTATCAATTGAAGGTTCGTTTAGAAAAAAACTTCTAATGAATGAATTCACATTTATGTTAATATTAAAATATACTGTTACTATAACATATTTTACAAACATGTTATAATAGTGCGAAATTTTCAACAACATTTGAATCCTCCTAATCAGCGTAATATATAATAGAAAACCAGGGTTATTACAAAAAACTAAAAAACACGCTTTTCTACAATAAAATTACTCTTTTTGTTAATCCCACTATCCTTAATTTAAATTTAATTTAAAATTTTTTTTTACTTTTTAGTTTGATTTTTTTAAAAGCGTGTTTTTTAACTATATTTTATTTTAACTTTTAGTTTCATTAACTATAAAATAAAAGCGTGATAATATAAATTATTTGTTGTCAGTATCCAATCGGTAAATATTTTTATTAATATAACGCCATCTTCCGGCTACGTTATTATTAATTTAACGCCATCTTCTGGCAATGTTATTAATTACGCTCCAGATGGCGTGAGAAACGAGTCGAATCCGAAAAATTCCATTACTTAAAGGTCAAGTTAATATAAAACATATAAAAAAGAACAAAAATCCACCGTTACGCGATTTTCCTAGACGGTCACCCCATCCAAGTACTAACCGCGCCTGACGCTCCTTCACTTTCGGGATCAGACGAGAACCGAAAATTCATTAATCCTGAGGATCCTGATAAGGATAATGATACAAACTACACAGATTATTGCATTGTCATTGGCCCTCGATATATCTACAAAGTTTGAACAAAATCTGGCCGTTTAAAGTGGGTCAAAATCGCCCCCAAAGGAGTCGGTTACAAACATACTAACATACAAACATACAAGTGAAGATAATATAAAGTGTGTAAAAAAGATTTAGTGAAAATAATGAATTCAAGTGCCACAATAGGAATATTAAGGAAAATTAGCTTGCGTGACTAATGAGCTTTGTTATATTTCTTATTGTTTTGAGTTGTTGACCCTCAGATATCGACATTCGTTAGTGTACGACGGTATTTGGGTCTGTTAATTAAAGTACTAAAATTATTTATATAAACTTTTGATTGATTGCGAGATTTAAAGGCTGTAATACACGAAAGATAGAGATAGTAACTCATTTCAGATCTCATTTCAATTATATTAAATGTAATATAACAATTTATTCCGAAATTTTATAATTTTATTCGGTATGATATTCACTATGTATGTTTGTTGATATTATTAATTTATGTATGTTACTGTATTGTGTTTGTTTTACATTGAATAATTTTAGTTACATACTTAACTCGTCAAGCTATAAATTCACCGTTCTCAACATAATGATTGTCTAATCGCACTCTAATTCAAACTAACACTATGGTTTGACTTTTCTACTGGCATTCTTTTTCTGCGCGTTTCTGTATCCATGGCAGTATTGCATCTTGTTTAAATAGTGATATCTCTCTTACTCTTTCACACTTTGATACATTTTTCATGTCACAGTAATTGATTTTCCAGTAGCCGTTGTAGTAATTTAATCAACCAATTTTACTTCAAAATTTTATTTAAATATTCGCCTTAAAACCAAATCACATTTTCCGATTTAATTTACTTCAAATGAGTATCTGAAATTTCAGAATTAGACTCCAGTTTCATTATATATATTTCATTTGTAGTACAAAAGTTATTTTATTTTGAGTTACAAAAGTGTCGTTTCTTAAATGTGTCCGTTATTTATCGACTATGCTACTTTCATGATTTTTTCAGTGTCTCCCACATCTTTGCCGTGTGGGTCAATCTTAAACACGGAGAGCTGAAATTGGATTACGGTTCATGTCAACAGGGCATTTAGCTGTTGGATAACAATCGAGAGGTCGTGTAAAATACTTTATTGATTTTGTGCTATATTTAGGTCAATATAATTATAATCTAATAAAGTTATTTAAACCTCAAAAAATTGCTATGCTTATTTTAAAAATCAGTCGAAGAGAAAGCATAAAGAGTTTTTACCAACGGAAAGTGTACTTGAAAATGTGTTTGTGTCATTTCTTGATCAGTATTAAATTTTCTAAAATTAACATTGAAGATTTATCAAAAAAGACTGGTCAACAGTGTTTTTGTTGCCCTTTATATTAGATTGATTTCTGATATATTTATGCTCACAGTTTATGAAACTATTAATGATTTTTGAAGATTTTTTCTAGTTTTTTTTAAACTATGATTTAATCTAATACTACAAAATTCTTTAAAAAGATATGAAAAAAATAACAGATAATATTTATAATGTATTTTTAAATTAGTATGCATCAAAGTAAAGAGATAGGAAAATCTTGAAAATCCATATCATTCTTTATTGAAACGCCGTTTATGAATTTTTCTTCTACAATTTTTAGGGTTACAATTTTAATCTCCTTTTAACTGGCACTACAGTCTAAAGGGGTTCCAGAGGCTTATATTGACATTATCCGAGACATGTACCGCGAATTCGATTTCGTTGTTCGGACTGCTGTTAACGACACGAAACTTCTCCCCATCACCGTCAGGGTACACTAAGGATCCGTCATTAGTCCATTTCTGTTCAGCGTGATATTATAATATGTTGTGTCGTACAGCATAAGAGACGCACATGAGTAGTCCCCGTGGCTGCTCATGGTTGCTGACGATATCGCGCTGGTAGACACGGATAGGGGTGGGTTGGTATGACGCGTGAAAGCGTGGAAAGAGTCGTTTGAAAACGGTGGTTTGAAATTCAATGTGGCGAAGACCGAGTACTTGGTCTGAAATTCTATAAATCCCATACCCCTGAACATTGGTGGTGAGCCGGTTGAGCACACGGATCAGCTGAAATGCCTGGGATCTGAATTTCGCGCGTCTGGTGTCATTTTTACAAATGACACCAGACACCATGTCCTTTCAACTTAACCGGTATCTTGGAATTACTTCCAAGATACCGGTTAAGTTGAAAGGACAAGTCTAGAAAACCATCATTAGGCCTACCCTTTTATATGGCTGTGAAACGCGGCCGGTGCTACACAAGCTGGAACTACATATCATAGAGATGAATATGCAGCGATGGATGTGTGGAGTGACGCGGAAGGACAGGCAGCCTTCATGTCTGTGACATCGCGGATAAATTGTACGAGTGTCGCCTTTGTTAGTATGGCCACATTTTGCGTCAGCCGGCTGCTTACGTGGGGAACAAATATCTGGCCATGCCTCCTCCGCCGGGCCCCGGCAGGAGGGGTAAACCCAAAAAGTGATGGCTTGATGTCGTAAAGGGTGCCAATGGACTGACTACGAAGGACGCTGAAGACCGTGCGAAGTGGAGAAGGAAGAGTCGGAAAGCGGACCCCGGGTACTGAAGCGGACGTTAACGCTGGGATTATGATGAATGTTAAACATAGAAAATGTTCAAATCATTTGTAGGTTTGAAAATACGTTTCTTTTGTTATACTATAAGTATATTTAACTCAAACAATTTTCGAATTAACTAAAGTCTACAGGTGTATATCACAGGTATAATGAACCAATGAAAAAGTATTTCAAATAGAATAAATAAAACAGAAACTTGCTCTTAGGAAAATTTACTTAGTCTTCAAAAAGAGAATTTACAAATTAGAGGTATTTTATATTATTAGATAAACTCAATATAAAATAAAAGCAGCTTCAACAGGAAATTTTAGGATTTGATTTTAATTAATTTCAGTTCATTATTTATTTTGATATCCAAAACAGTTATTATCAAACCAAAACGTAAATATGTTTAATTAAAATGATTAAGGTTTTGAAACCTTAATCATTTTAATTAAACATATTTGAATTAGAATAGAGCTACATCATTACTTAGTTAGGGAGTGGTGAAAGGCAAGAAATGGAAAGAGTAACTTTTGTAGTTCACATTCAGTAAGGACGACAAGGGCCAGGACCAGACTATGACACACCTGTCCTCGTCAGCTCTTGTCCGCGTCACAATGGTGGCACACTGATGTAGTCTCCCACTCTATCCGACACAGGGACCTCCCGAAGCAACCGTACCCTGGGAGAACTTATGTTAGGTTATGGTGCCATGAGGTCTGACATCGATCCAATTTTATATCACGTAAGTGGACTGCAGATATAGAATACAAGAATATAAGCAATTTATACAAAATCATAATTTCAAACTTTTCCATTAAAATTTATTGGGTATACTTAAATTAGCTGAGCATAACATAACTCAAAAATCTATATCAAAAATTGTACATTATTTTATATAATTACTTAATAGTAATTTTTTATCCGTGGGTGATTTTATCATTGAATTGAAAAAAATACAATTATAAGTTCTATAGTTCTCACATTGGTACATAGTAAACTATTCAATACTATTATTTTTATTGCTGAAGAACAGCAGACAGGCTGATGGCCTACCTAATAGTTAGCAGTCACCGTCACTTACATATGTTTACGACGTCAGGGGCACCACTAACACGCTGCCGTCTGGAAGTAGAACCTGGGTTACTTATGCCAGTACACAGCACAAGGTTATTATGAAAACATAATAAGAGATCAGGAATATAACATCAAGACAAGCTGGGAGCTTTACCACCTAGTTAGGCTTGCTTTGTCGCATTTTATGCCAGGCTGACCCAAACTGCAGGCAGAGGTATTCTTACAACGCCTCTGTATGAAGAAAAAAAATTATCAGGTTTCAGTGTTCTTAATTTAATTTTAAGCAACAAATAATTAAATGTATTATTAATATATTATCTTTATAACCACTTACTCTAAGTTCACGAAAAATATACATATCTATAAAAAACATGGAAGTAAAAATCTTTAAAATAGAATGATAAAATGGCAATAAGTAGAATGTTGAATCATTTGCACTTTGCTTTTGTAGGTGGAGTGTTCTTTATAATATTACCTGCGGAGTAGTGTTTGTGACTGCGTTTTACGCCGGCTACTAGAGAAGGTGCAAAACAAACACAGAACTTATCTCGGAAACCGGCGAGATAAAAGTGATAACCCTTTTTTACTACACTTTGACAGTTTACATTCAGTTTAATTAATTGAAATTAAACATTACTATATATAACGATTTTTTTAAATTTAAATATTAATTATATAAATGAATATTTAGCTACAGGTATTTAATCCTTTTATTCTTCTTCTTTGCCAAGAAATTATTAGCAACGAGCATTACTGTAGGATGTTATCACTTGAAAGAAACTCGCTGATCTAATCTTGATCGGAACAAAGGAAGCTGAAATAAGTTAAACTTGTTTTCACACAGTATTTTACATTACTATTTAAAAATTAGCAAAAGCTGTAATCTATTGCCTGAAACATATATAAGGGCTAAAACACATGTAGTGTAGGCGATTTAGTATATAGTATGCAGTTACAACATGCCTACACTGTCTTTTGCGTCTTTAAGTAATTGGAAAGATGGCACTGTCACTGTCAAGACATGAGAGCACACATGTGAATATTGATTAGTAAGTTAGAGGCTCATAAGAACAATATATTTATCATTAAACGGGCTTTAAATTGTATATTAGCGTAATAACTATATGGTAATTGTATAGTGTATATTATAGTTAGCTTTTTATAAAAATGATCAAATCCGAGTATATCACAATGAGTACACAATATGTTTTGGTTAAAAATAATACAGGGTTGTAATAAAAAAATTATTCACTAACACGTAAAAACTAGAAGGTGTTCGTAAATCGCCACTTTGTTCGTCGGGGTGTATAACAAGACACGCAGTCTACGAGAAGAAAACCATTTACACCTCAATCTTCACTTGTTCCTCGGATATGATAACATTCAGATGCAGTTACGGGCTAAATTGGGCGCTTCCCCGCGTCAAGGACTTCCCTGCGTGTACAATATTTTGAAATATAGAACTAGATATGACGTAGTTAAATTCAATTAAATCATACGTTTACCCTGTTCATTTATTATTGGAATAGAATGTTAATACTTTGCAATGTTTATTAAGTTTTTAGTTCTTTGTAATATATATTTTTTGGCGTCTTGATAAATATTACACTTCCCTGCTTAATCAGTACCAGTAAAATGTAAGGAAAGATGTATGAAATTTTTATTTTAAACATGATTAATTGTAACCAAGAATAAATATAAACACCTAATCTTACAAAATCGAAAGGTATATTCGTACGGCTACATCAATATGAATGAAATATGTAATGCAAAAATTTGACATTCCTTTTGAGATATTAAAACAAAAAAATTAAAGGCACATTCAAAAGTCTGACATTGCCCAAATTGATAAAAGATTTTCATAATTATTTTCACTATCATTAATTCTACGAGTATATGTATTCTACGCCAAAAGATAAAATGTACATAAAACAATATAATAGTTTCTTTTTGCTTATTATTGTTTTTAACGAGAAAGTTCCCGAACAACGCATAGATTTATGATATACGTGTACGAGTATATCAGAATTTAACTCTGAAATCAAATCAAAGTAATTTATTTCAATATAAAACCATACAGATTACTTATTAAAAGTCAAGACGCCACGTTTTCGAAACAAATCGCTGGACTAAAGGAGAAACGGCGAAACTTCCCAGCGATTTTTATTTACAAGTATTCTATATATTTTTATATAGTTTTTCAAACTTAACTAGTAAACTATTCTTAGTATATTGGTGGCATTGTGTACCATGTGTATAATTTTGTTTTACTAAAAGAAATATAGTTTTTAAATTGCAATCTTGTGAAGCTTGGACAGGTAAGTTAAATAAATATAATATATCTATCGATCGATAAAAGTGAATTCATTGCTCTGCGGCTATTCTAGTATTTATTTGTCTTCGTATCAGACAGAGGGTGTGATGCCCGTGAAATATTTTACGATTCCTGGGACATAAGCCTTTCGGGTAGGGTTGAGCCTTCGCGTATTCGTCCCTATTTGGTGATTTGTAAAGATGTAGTATGTAGTTTTGCAGCTGAGATATGGTCTGTTTGCATGAATTGTGTAATGGTAGTCTCAATATTGTTTGAATTATGTTTTTTTAGATATTCAGGAGTATATTATTGTAAAAATTTAAACATCATTCGAAGCTTGGGGTTTGGAGTTCTAGGTCTATAAATCTTATACTGATAGTATAAGATTTGTGTAAGTTTGTGTTAATACCTATCGATGAATCTTCATTTATTTACATCATCATTTGAAAAAGTATATGTAGAGATTTGAATAATTTTAATTTACACAGGGAAATCTACAATCTTGACTCGGAGTCACGTAAGGCTAAATTATTAACATGTAGGTGATTTATGCAACAATATATGCAAATAAAATACAGTTTCATCGAAAATCATCTGAAAGAATCTAACCTAAATATCTCGATTATATTAGGTCTTTTTTACCTATGAAATTGCCGTTTTGTATGAAAAAATTTAAACGAATTTTTTTCATGTATTTTTTATTTGTATTAATCGAAGTAATCACCCATCCAATCAATGCATCTTTGACAACGCAGTGGCAGTTTATTGATGCCCTCCTTAAAGAAATCAGCTGGATGGGAGGCAACAAATTCTTCAAAGGCGTTTTGTACTGCCTCTCGGGTATTGAATTTTTTTCCCGCCAAGAAGTTATCCAAATTCTGGAAAAAGTAGGAGTCTGTAGGCGCAAGGTCTGGTGAGTAGGGCGGATGACGGAGAACTTCCAACCCCAGTTCTTGCAACTTGGAGACCGTCTGCTGTGCAGTATGAGGTCGCGCGTTGTCGTGCAGGAGCAGCGGAGACGAGCGATTGACCAATGCTGATTGGAGATGTGCCAGCTTCTCCATTATTGTGTTCAGTTCTTCACAGTACACATCTGCAGTAATGCTCACCCCGTTTGGTAAGAAGCTGTGATGAATCACACCGGCGCTAGACCAAACAGTGACCATCACTTTTCTAGGGGTGAGTTTTCGTTTAGGCATTGCTTAGGTGCTGAACCAGGATCTAACCAACTTGCTGAGCGCTTGCAGTCATCAAACAGAATCTATTTTTCATCGCAGGTAACAATGCGGTTAAAAATTCCTTCATTTGTGTGTCTGTTGAGCAGTGCAAGGCACGTCTCGACGCGTACTTCGCGCTGTGCGATCATTGAGTTCGTGGGGCACCCATTTGTCAAGCTTTTTTACCTTGCCAATTTGACGCAAATGGACCAATATTGTTTTGACGTTAACGTCGAAAGCTGCTGCTAATTCAGCCGTATTCATCATCAGCTTCCACAATCGCCTTTAATTCGTCATTGTCGACCAAAGTCTTTGGACAACCGCGAGGTTAATTTTTCAGGTCGAAATTCCCATAACGGAAGCGAGAAAACCAATAACAAGTGGTGCGTTGGTTTGTAGTGTTAGCTCCGTAAACGTCGTTGATGTTGCGTGCCGCTTGTGCCGCGTTGCTGCCACGACGGTACACATATTCACTAATTACTCGAATTTTTAACGTATCCATGATGACGAAAAAGATTGAAATGCGATGAAAATGTAACACTAATCAATAAACAAATGACTACTTTTGGAAAAAGAATTCCATGTTTTTAAAATAAAATTAATTTGAAATTAGAATTATTAGCCAAACAAAAATTATTTTGATTTGAAATGGCCAGTACTGCAGAATGGCAATTTCATAGGTAAAGACCTATTACTAACTTGAGAGAACAACGCTTGGACCGCCCAAATCACTTGTGTTTTCTATTCATTAGTATTGTTGTACTTACTTTGTTATATGTTACTTATATGTCCGTGCATGTACATATGTATGTTAGACAATAGATGCGGCATGACATTCCTGATGTTCCGTTCAATCATGTTTATTGTCTAGAGAATTAGTGCAATTAATCCCTTTGTGATTTCAATCAGTTTACTCAAACGGTTTTGGCTTATTCGCTCTATGTCGTTGCGGAAGAGAAACTGCATGAAATTATATGTTTTGTAATGTAGATGTAATTTGTAGAATAATATCACCATATGGTACAGAAATATTTGAATAAAATGTCGTCACTAATATTAGAAGCTACATTTAGGGTATCTCACAGTTTTATTGATATTAAATTCTTAATTAACTCTTCTTTTTCTACATTTGTGAAACCTAGAGACTTATTGGCTATATTATAGTATTCTCATTAAATTATCCTAACCTTGTTTAAAATTTCGAAAGAGTCTTATCTAAAATTCTAGTATTGTATTTTTTTTAAATTCATGGCTTATCACAATTTTCCTAAGTTGTAACATAATATTTTTAGTGTCAATTAGAGCGCACACACGGAACGTCCGTGTAGTATGTTTTAAAATAAAATATATTTAAAATAAGTTTTTTATTTGACTAAAATCCAAGATTGATCCAAGATCTTCTCAGCCATTAAAGTAATTGATTCGATAAGACATGGGAAAAGTTTTTATTTGACAAGGGATCGACTCTATGAGTAACGTGGAAACCTGCAAATTGAAAAGGGAAACATATTTGGTACGACTTTATTTTACACATTTTAGGTGAGATGGGAGCATCTCTTAAGAATGAAACCCTTGTGTGGTAGACAAATATCTGAACAAGTGATGTATATAGGTATTTTATAGTTTATAATATTTTAATAATCATATTCATAATTGATATTATGATCTAATGAATCCTATGTATACTTCTATGCCACAAGAGGTACAAAATTATACCTCAGCTATTGTAATGGGAAGTGGATAAGTACGGGATTTCATAAAATACCAAAAAGGCATATCCATTAGTCACTTTGACCCCTCCCAGAGTCAGACATGGCTTGCAGGAATTTTTATTTCTTATAAATATAAAGTGTAGATGTAACCTAATAGCTTTCCTAAATCATTTCATTTTAAAAAATCAAATAAATGTGTAATAGTAATAAACTTTAAATAAATGTTTAATTAAAATTTTGTTTACTGTTAATATTTTTATTTATTTGCTAACATTGTATTATGGTATTTATAAAATGCAAATAATTTTTTTTATTGTAAATCATTGTAAACGTTTAATTTTAGGAGTAAATAACATAAGAAATTAAAGTATAAATGAACAAATTTTAAGCATTTAAATTTTTTTTGGTTTTGCGAGATTTTGAAAAATATTACAAATGAAGACCTCGTTGATAATTTATGTTCCGGAGCTGAAATGAACTAGTTAAACAAAAATCCGTATTTTCGCGTAGGTATCTACTTTTGTTTTACGGCAAACAAACATTCCACTTTTGTGAAACGACACAGAAATGCAGTGAAAATATAAAAATATTGCCCGTAGTGAGATGCGAGTTGCATCAACTCCCTCCGGGTGCGATTATTACGCACCACTGTTTTATTTAAACGTCATATTTTATTATAAGTATTTATGTAGTCAAATTAAGTTATTGTTACATGTATCGTATAGATAAAAGAAACTAATATACTATAATACTTGAGATTAATATCGAAGTAATAGTTCAAAAATATGAAGAGCCAATGAGACATAGAAATATGAAATTTAGTTCTAGTTTAAACTAACAAAAAGGAAAGGTGGGAAATGAAAATTGTCCTGATTTTATTACTGTACAAATATGAGCTTTAAATGAAAACATATTTTCACAAAATAATCAAGTATTAACTTAAATAACAATGCCATTGCGATATTATATCAAAGCAACATTAGGAATCTCCTTTACCTGTGTTAGGGTCTAATCAAAACTTTTTAAGAATACTACATTATCGAGTAGCTTGAATAAAAAAAATCTGTTTATCTGGAAGATACTTTTTGTCGATTATTAATACCCCTAATTTGTATATTATTATTATTTCGAAAGGTGGCTATGCTAGTCTGTTCTAACCTAGTATCACTGCGTCCAATTTAATGAACTATTGTGATCGCCACATTTACTATAGCTCATTGGCAAAGCCTGCCTCGTTGAAGTAGCGAAGCAGTTTTTTGGCAGGAGCTGCACGTATCTCATCCGGTTCCAGCATGTGTTTTCCTAATATGAGACTACGTTTATGCATCAGGGAACAGCAGTAGCACAGCAGGTGCAGAGGCGTTTCATCCGCCTCATTACAGAATCTGCAGGCTTTGCTATCCCTAATCCCTATGATGGTGAGGTGCTTGTTTAGGCAACAGTGTCCGGTAAGCGCCCTCGTTAGGTTGCATAGCTGATTCCTATTTAGTGCTAGTACTTCAAGCGCAAGTTTGCGGTTGTAGGCTTTAACTAGCACCTTGGAGTGATTTAGGCCTGGAATTGTATTCCAGCGCTTAAGAGATTCACTGGTACATTGATCCCTGAGGGTGAGCCGGATAAGGCTTTTGGGTATGCCGCAGCACGGTTCAGGTCCGTACTGCGTCCCCTTGGCCCCAATCCGGGCAAGTTCATCGGCTTTTTCATTGCCTATGATGCCCGCATGCCCGGGGATCCAGCGAAGGATTACTTTATTTTTCTCACCTAAAGTATTTAAGTAGTCCATGCAGTTTTTGACGAGTTTCGAGGCTATGAAGTCTGAATTCAACGCCAAAAGTGCTGCTTGACTGTCAGAGTGAATATATATCACATGATTGGTGTAGTCTTTTTGCAGATTCACTACCGCGCATTCTAAGATGGCGTAGACCTCTGCTTGGAAGATGGAGGCATATTTGCCCAGGCTCAGACTGGTCTTGAAGCTTGGTCGCTCCCCAAACACACCGCAGCCTACATCATGTCCAATTTTGGAGCCATCAGTATACCATAAAAGGCTACCGCTCTTCCAAGAGATTTTCTTTAGCACCCAGTCCTCTCTGGAAGGAATTTCCACATTGTAGTTTCTCGATCCTACAAACTGTGGAATCATGTTGTCCAATGGCATGCCTAAGATGGAGTGCGTGACTACTGAGTCTTTTAGAGTCCTCAGCGTATGTGAGAGCCAGTTTTTCGACCCCTGTGCATTTATCCTGTGCATGCTGGCCAACGCCTCATACTGAATGAACAGCGGGAGAGGCTGTAGGCTGAGCAATGCATCAAGAGCCGCTCCAGGAGTTGTTTTCATGGCCCCCGTTACCACCATACATGCCGTACGTTGCAGACTATTTAGCCTGTCAGAAGTTGTCCTTTGGTTGGCTTTTCTACACCACACAACGGAGGCGTACGCAATTGTCGGCCTGACAATGGCAGTGTATAGCCAGAGGAGAAGTTTAGGATGTGATCCCCACCTTCTCCCAACCAGACGACGGCCGATTCCTAGTGCTATTTTAGCCTTTTGACCTGCCTTTTCCATATGTTGATTCCACGTGAGTTTTTGATCCATAGTAACCCCCAGGTATTTTACCTCCGTGGAAAACTGTATTACCTTTCCGTTTAAGCTAGGGGGTTTTAGCTTACTTAGGTTTTTCTTTTTAGTAAACGGAACAATAACAGTCTTGTCGGCATTAATCGACAAGTTGTTTACTGTACACCATTGTGATATGGTGTTGAGTGCCTTTTGTATAAGAGTGGATATAGTATCCTGACAGAAGCCTCTAACGATCACAACTAGGTCATCCGCATAGCCCAGAGTGTCAATTTTGAGGTCTGCCATCTCATACAAGAGTTCATCCACCACAAGAGTCCATAACAGTGGCGATAATACTCCGCCCTGAGGGCAACCTCTTGTGGTAGTAACCTCGAGCATGGTCCCATGTAGGGAGATCCTAGCTCTACGGTTAGAGAGCAGCGACTGAACCCATCTTACAACTGTGTCATCCACTCCCTTCCGCTGTAAACCGCGGATCAGGGTGGTTATGGGGGTGTTGTCAAAGGCGCCCTCTATATCTAAAAACGCACAAAGCGCTACCTGTTTGTCCTCAAACGCCTTTTCAACTCTGTCTACTAGATGCAGTAGAGCAGTCTCCGTAGATTTACCTCTACGGTAGGCGTGTTGGGTTTCATGAATAGGCTTAAGGGCTAAGACTTCCTCCCTTAAGTGTCGGTCTAGAATTTTCTCTAGCGTCTTCAAAAGAAAAGAAGTCAGGCATATTGGCCTGAAAGACTTTGGAAGTGAATAGTCTTTCCGACCTGCCTTAGGGATAAATAGAACCTTAGCCACAGTCCATTTTTCTGGAATTTGACCCCAGGCGAGGCTCGCCCGGAAGATCTTAACTAAGAGTGGCACAAGTTCCTCCATACCTTTTATAAGAAGGATTGGAAGGATGTTGTCAGTACCACCAGACTTGTAAGGTTTGAATGACTTGATCGCCCACCTCACCACTCCGGGTCTCACGATCCTTGACGCCCTGCGCCAGTCCTCATTCTGAGGTCTGCGGCAGGTCAATTCAGCGTCGGAAACCCGAGCCCCAGGGAAGTGAGCGTCAACAAGCAAACCCAATGTTTCCATCTCATCCACTGAGAAGGAACCGTCTGGTCTTTTAAGTAGTCCCAGTTGATTAGGTTTGTCCTTTGCGAGCATTTTGTGGATTCTGGTCCTCTGAGGTGTATTGTTTAACTCCTCACAGAACCTCCGCCAAGATGCTCGCTTGGCTTTCCTAATCTCATTATTGTACTCTGTTAGGGCTTTACGATAGGAGTCCCACTCCAGAGTCTTCTTAGCTTTGTTGAAAAGTGCCCTCGTTTTCTGCCTGAGTTTCCCCAGTTTAGAGCTCCACCAAGGCACCTTTCGATTTGAGTGCCTGACTTTGAGTGGACAGCTTTCCTCATAGGCAGTTGATATGCCTTCAGTCATTATATCCACCGCTAGATTTAGCTCCTCTTCGGTTCTAACGCTATTTGGACAGTCCTTAAGCTTGAGCCTTAGTGTCGTTTGATAAACGTCCCAGGCCGTAGCTTTCGGATCCCTGTAACCACAGGTTTCTCTGACCAAGTTGCCTAGAAATTTAAAGTGTATATGTCTGTGATCAGACATCGACACTTCATTGCTTACCTTCCATGAACAGATTCTCCTGGCCAAGTTGTCAGTGGCGACGGTTATGTCTAGTACTTCTTCTCTACAGGCTGTGACAAAGGTTGGCTGGCAGCCTTCGTTAAGTACCTGTAGGCAGTTTGTTGTAAGGAATTCATGGAGTAACTCACCTCTCACATTGATGTCGCTGCTTCCCCACGTTGTGTGGTGTGCGTTGACATCTCCCCCAATCAGGAGCTCGGCGTTGTTGCGGCGTGCGTAGTTCACCACACGCTCCAACTCCATAGTTGGGTCAGCATTTTCATAGGGTAGGTAGGCAGAACAGACTATCACTTTGGTTCGCTCCCATCCCCTGAAATTCACATACGCAGCTACCAGGTCATCACTGCATAACTCTGTAACTGGTAAAAATTCAATGTTGTTGTTGAAAACGATACATGCCCTGGGTCTCACGCCGCCTATGTGGTAGAGTAATCTGCCAGCTGCATTGAGCCCCAGGACGCGATCATTGTTGACCCATGGTTCTTGTAAAAGGGCGATGTCTGCTTCTCGGTTTGCCAGGCATCTCTCCATCACAGCAGCCGCAGCCTTAGCATGATGGAGATTTGCCTGCACGAAGTTCGCCCAATACCCCTGAGTCATCATTTTTACTTCTTGGAGGTCGAGGGCCTTGGTCCAGCTTTGCTCTGGGGCGGGCGTTTCCGCCCGCGCCCAGGGACAGCCTGACTTCCAGCCCCTTTTCCTCCAGATGTAGACGTTCTAATCCCTGTGCTAGCGGTCTTCGCTGTGTTGGCCTTTGGTTTGGGTACGGTCCTACTGGACGCCCCCTCACCACCAGGCTTAGTAGCGGCGGCCGCACCTCCCGATCGGTCGGTGCTCAGGGATGAGGCTGGTTGACTGCCTGGGTTGCCTTTTATCCTAAACAGGATTACTTTGAAGCCCAGTATAGCCTTAAACGCGATCTCCTTCAGGGACTCCACAGATTGATCGTCCAAGGAAAACGTGACCACACGGCCTTCCTTGTCCTCTCTCTCGTGGAGCACCTTCCAGAGCTCGGTATGAAGCCCTGAGTTTTGTGCCCGTAACAGTTTCAAGGCTACCTCTGTTGAGGGAACCTCACTGCTGGGCAAAAAAAGTCGTGGCCACGGTTGGCTTAGGCAGCTGGCTCTCCGTCATAATGGAGAGTTTTGCCTCCGGCCACGGCTTGAGCTCTGGTAATCTAGCCTCAAGCCACTCCCTGCTCTTCTGGTCTCCACATGTTACCAGAATCCAGCCAGGTTTGTGGGACCACCTCAAGAATCTTGGTCCGGTACCCTTACTGGTCCCGGCAATGTCCATGATCAATGCATGGTGAAGTGTTCCCATCTGTTCCTCAGTCATGGGCTGTGAGTCACAAATGCCCACCTGTGAGGATCCCGCCACCGCTCCGTAGTTAGGCTTTACATGAGGTACGGCCTCATTTAGCCTAACGGCCTTTTTAGGTTGGGTGTTGGGTGATTCCTCCTCGGACCTTGCGCGTTTTACCGCCTTCTGTCCCGAGGAGGATACTTGTCCTGCCTTCTCCAAGTCCGCCCAGTGCTTTGTAGCCAGAGCTCTGGCGTCCTCGACAGACAGGTTTTGCGACAGGAGACGCTTGAATCTTCTCCGGCCTGCGCCGGATAGCTTCTTGCGCTTCTGCCTACTAGAACTATTGCTGGATTCCTCTGCCAGTCCACTGGATCCCTGATCGGTTTCCATTGCGACCTGGCTGGGCCTCTCAGCTCCAGTTACAGTTTTGGATCCCTCGGAGGCGACTGACCGCTCTCCATCAGGACCCAAAGGTGTTGGGATTTCTCCCAGAACTTTAATTAGGTCATTCAAATCGTCTTCCATAAAGTTCCCACGATCAGCAAGGGAAATAAAAGTCACTTACCGGCAGAGCCCCGCTTACCGGAAGAAGGGCATAAATAACCTCCGAGAAGCCCCGGTGTCGAAGGTGCTCCGTTTGAGACTGGACATCCCTCCAGCCATGCAGTCTTCACCACGGGTCGCCTAACAGCTTGACTTGGGGTAGCCTCTCTGCTACCGGTCGACGGCTCACCAGGCTTGAAACCAGTGAGCCGCCGGCCGGCACCCAGGGTGTACCACGTGGAGGTGGGCTACATCACACCCCAAATTTGTATAAGTTGAAAATCAAACGCGTCGTTTATTAACCACAGTGCGTATCTGAAGTATTCGGCCCACTGTGGCCGTAACTTCACGCGCGGCCGCCGCCGGTAACGAGCAGCCACATAAAACAAAATGCCAGCACAGAAGGGATCCTCTAAATTTGCTTAAATGCCAAATAAACTGCGAATTACTTCGCCATTTATAAAAAAAGGTTCTAGATTTGGTCCTACAATGTGTTATATATTCTTATATACCACATATATGAATGGCAGAATATATTTACTTCAAAATGTTAAACTTCAAGTTTATAGCAAATTAAATAGTAATATTATATTTGTTAAAACATTATTACAATACTTTTACCCACATCTTAAATTATTAATAACTTATTGTATGTTACTCCTAGATATTCAAGTTTCAAAAGTTATACTTTCCAACAAAAAGTTATACTGTAAATAATTTGTGTTGGAGTATTAATTATTAAAGGCCTATTTTTAATTTTCCTCCTTGATTATTCAACATTTTCATAACGACGTTTATCGAAAAAAGTTTGAAGTCATCAACTCCAAAAGTTGCTTGGAAGTAATTAAAAGCATAAAATTTTGTGTTCGTAACAATACAAGGCTATTTTTATATATATTGCGTGATCTATAAAAAGTACAACCAAAAGAACGATAGTTCAGAAGAAGAATTTATGTATGTGCTTATGAATACGATGTAGAATATATATATATATATATATATATATATATATATATATATATATATATATATATATATATATATATATATAAAGTTTTTCGGACAAATAATACGTATCTATGTAGGGCGTCGAATAGTAACATTCTTATTTTTTTATAAATCGTACTCGTACTTCACCGTGATCAATAGCTAAACTGAGATTATTACTTCTGCAGAAGAACCGATGGACGATAAATTTTTAAGTGAAAATCTCTTTATCGACCGTACGCACTTTGGGCCCTCTTTAGGTATGGTGACTAACAACTCATGCAAGATGGTCAGTTAGTTGGGGGACTTATAAAAAAATTGTGGTGTATCTTGGGGTACCTTAAAAATCTGTACAACAATTTGCTCAAATCGAGGTTGAGTAATGTGAAAAATATGCTTCTTGTAATAAAAATTTCTGTACATTCCATCTTTTATGATATAAGGTTATTACTAACACACAAGGAAAATTCCAAATATATGTATCATAAATACAAAGCTTTTATAACTTTTTTCTTTTTCGAACTTTGCTAGCGATTACAAGATAAGATTACAAGAAACTTTGAACCAAGAGCCATAAATAGTTGTTGTTATTTTGGAAAATTAATGAGACATTAATGGCCAGTGAACCTATTTAGAATATTTTCTTCATATACTATTTTATTTAGGCACTATAGCTAAAACAAAGCAGGCTTTTTCATTTTCTTAAACATGTAAGCATATTTGGCATCAAGTTAGTGTAAAAATATATTACTACTAAGAACAAAATCACCCGAATGTAAAATCTTTTTGGGTTTTGCAAACTGAAAGTACAGTTTTATATTTTTCCAATAAAACTGTAATACGTAATAAACTTTATTTTTGATAAGAATACATACATTCACTTACAGATAAATAACTTGAAAATCTCAATGTTCAAAATTGTATATAAATATTATTAATATTAAGACTTTCAATTTTGAACTTTACCTGATGAAAATTCATTTATTATATTTAATCGTGTTTCACTAATCAGCCTTGTCAAGATTAAACTAATAGAATAATAAACATAGATATTGTTTATTATTGGCAATGATTATCACTACCACATAAATTACATTAATACAAAAATAATTTTTGGGACGACTCTAAAACGTACAAAAATCTATGGAAAATTGTTTTCTCAAATTTATTTTGAAACTTTAAAATTAACTCGAAATTTAAAGTCGATTATATTTTATGTACCTCATAAAATATAAGTTATTCAACCACATAATTAGTTAACATTCTTTAGAGGATATTTTATATCTATGTAATTTTGGAAAGTAAAGATATTTGAAATAATATATAAAATAAAACACAATTTAGCGGAAATATAAAATGAAACTACAATCGGTGTCATTAAGACGACCAGCGAACTTGCACATCGCAGGATTAAAGCCGCTGTAGCACTACATAAATCACACATGTCATAGTTTAATAACGCTTGACAGATTTGAGAGCGCAGCAGATTTCCAGCAATATGTCACATATTCACAACGCAAGGCCGCATCTCTATCTGGCGTTAACAGAGAATTACGACTTGCTCAGCTTCGCGGAAGCGTTTTATTTAAATATACATTTTAATGTTGACATCTTAATGAAGGATAGGTATTTAAAATACTTTAACCTTTTTAATCTGTATCAGTAACTTTTATTTCATACGTAATGCAACAAGCCTGCGTAAAGGAAAAATTTACTATGTTTTGAATTGGGATCATTAAGAGCGTCGACTTTTATTATAAAAAATTATAAGTTACGGGTTATATAGGTCCCATAACACAATTGCTTTACTTACTTTGGGTCTAGTCCCATCTAGATGGCGCTGTGTCAATTGTCCCAGTTTATTTAGTATACATATTTAATTACATTACGTACTGTTACTATCTCAATGGTGGCTTAAATACTATAAACAAAAAACAATATCGCAATTTGAATCACTCCAAATTCAGCAGTTATCGGTATAACTGCTGAATGGCAAAAGTAAAAGTCGGTACTTTTTTGTTGTAATCAACCTGTTCATGTATTATAATAACACGTATTTTATATATATGGCTAGTTCTTATAATGAAGGAATTTTGGTGCGCTCAAACCGTAGCTCCTTAGTTTTTAAATAGTTCTGATTCATGTTAAATCTGGAATAAGGAACAAATTAAATTAATATATATATATATATATATATATATATATATATATATATATATATATATATATATATATATATATATATATATATATATACAAAGTTATTATGGCGGCATACTTAAGACCAAAGGGGGTCGCCATCCAGACGGGTTTTAGCTAGGATGGGTTGTTTGGTCGCCTTTTACGACAGGCCGATCCCGGCCGCAGAGGTCAGTACCTATTCTTTTTCCGCCCCTGCAAGGATAAAACATAAATTATATTAATAAATTTAACTGTTAGACTAAAAACAACCAAACCAAAAAGTGACATCATTTTTAAATTGTGCTTATGTATGTCTTCATCGACGAAGACGTGTGTGTATCTATTTAGTTCATTACATAATCTTTTATGCACGAGTAATGGAAACAGACTCTACGTGAAATCTTTTACTTGTTATGACTTCTGTCATTTATGCGGCTTCATCCATTTCCATTTCAGCATTGTTAGGATATTATTGTAATTCACGCAAATGTACAATGACTTCAAAGAAAATGTTAACCTGAACATTGTTTTGTTATATTTTGTACAGATAAAATCTTTTCATTTCTTGTTTATCGGGTGATTTTTCCGTCCAAATATATTTTTAAAATATAATATAATCATTTTATATATTAACGGGCAATAATTTTACGGATGTTTATGGGCCTCTAAAAGGCAAGTGAAAACATACAAATTAATCCATAACGTTTAAAATCTAAAACCCAAAAATTCGCGTAAATAAATAGCATTACTGTTTCCTAGCAACAAAGATCAAAGCACTTAAGAAAAGAAAAAGCTCTTTTGCAGTGCGTTATATGTACTGTACTGCTAAGTAGATCGTAATGAAATAAGAAGGGAGAGAATAATCTGAAAGCAATAGTCCTCATTTGATCTTGTCATATCGAAAAAGCTACTCAGCTTATTTTGTTGTAGCATTGAACATGTATTTATTCGGTTAATAAATAGAAACAAGTATGTTATGCAATTGAATTTCAGTTCTCCTGACAAACATTTCAACACAATTCTATTTTCACAATGCAAAATATGTGTGTCTATATGTCGGTGCCTTCTGTGACATTTGTTTTCTTGAATAGATATTGACAAGAATATATTATAAACTAGCTGACCCGACATTGTTTTGTCATATAAATTAAAAAAGCCTATGTCTTTTTCCAAGGTTCAACCTATCTCTGTACCGAAATTCATCAAAATTGGTTCAGCGGTTTATGCGTGAAAACATGACAGATATACATATAGTGTTACTTTCATATTTTTAATATTAGTATGGAAGTATGGATTAATTATCGCCAAATTATGTTTCTAAAACTTGCGTGACATCTAATCTAAGGACGAAAATAAGAGTCTTTTGAACTAGCAAACAGACTTAGTCATCTTTTACGAAAGACATAGGTTTACTCCTATACACTAGAAAATTAAGTTTTTGATTGTAATCAAATGACCAGTGTCATATTAAACAATATAGTCTTGTCACGGTATAAAGCCATCATATTGATGGGGTATGCATAAACAACATAAGCTACGCTGACGACATGGTACTGCTGAGTCCATCGGTCGGAGGTCTGAGACATCTGCTGTCTATATGTGAAAGGTATGCGTTAAGTCATGGCCTCAAATACAATGTTAAGAAGAGTGTGGTTATGATTTTTAAGGCTGGTGGTAGAACATATTTAGACATACCCGATGTTAACTTATGTGAGCAATCCATGCAGAGAGTTTATAAATTTAAATATCTGGGACATTGGGTCACCGACAATTTAAGTGATGTGTTGGATATAGATAGGGAACGTAGGTCGCTGGCTGTTCGGTGTAACATGCTGGCTCGTAGGTTTGCACGTTGCACATTAGATGTAAAGAAAACTCTCTTCAAAGCCTATTGTCAATCATTTTATACGTGTGGCCTGTGGGTCAGCTACACTCGCAGAGCATACAGCGACCTACGTGTCCAATATAACAATAGCCTGAGGATGCTGTTGGGGCTACCGTCGAGGCATAGTGCGTCCGGCATGTTTGCTGAAGCTCGGATAGACGGTTTCGCTGCAATTATCCGCAAAAGATGCGCTTCTCTACTGGCACGGGTTCGAGATAGCACCAACACAATCCTCAGAGTATTCTCTGATAGATGGGACTCTCCACTGCTAAGTAAATGGGTTCATTGTCACATTCTTCAAAAATAAAAAAATTTGACTTCCTAACTAAACTTACTAAATTAAACTTTTAAATTTAAATTCAAATTAGATTTATATTCAAAGATTTTAGAGTTTATTAATTTATTTGGTTTATTTTGTAGTTTATATTAATAAACTTATGTCATACTTTTGTAGTTTATATTAATATTAATTAGTCTTGTTTTATTTTTGTTTTTAATCGCATTCCTAATTTGATAACTTTTATTGATTTTGACTGAATTTTTAATATGATTGTATAATGTATGGGACTTGATTCTGAAATAAATTATTATTATCATTATTATTATAACCAATCAAGGTGATTAACTTAAACTACATCTGTAAGTAACTGATTCCTGTAATAATTGTTTTTATATTGAAATTTTAAATATTAAAATATAAAAATAACTTGATAGAATGCAAATGCTATATAATAGAGCTTCATTCCGTACACATAAATAATATGGTTTATTTAACTAAAGCGTAACGTAATTTTGAAAAGCCAACCCTTGACACCAGAACGGAGGTTAGGTTTGTTATCAGGATAACCTTAAGATGATAGTGATTATGCAACATAACAAAGCAGATTAATTGTGGTAGAAGTATTGAATATATAGGAGAGATTCCCTTTGTTCTGTGTAGTAATGATCCAGAACCATCCAACTATGATTGCTAGAGTTCTAATCCGTATTCAATTGCATCGATAAAGGTGAACTACAATAACGTATACATGTATAAGTGATAATAGCATCGCTTAGGCTCAACACATGCCACTGAACGGTTCGAGCAGACCGAAATCAGTTAGTTCCCACCCCCAAACAGCGCACATAAAACAGTTAAGTGAATATTACGATGTGTAGCTGTGTATCTCGATCTAAAAATATATTTATTTCCGATTGGTGATGAATATCCATTTACAATGACCATAAATATATGTTTTTGGAAAATTGTTTTAAACTTACTGCTGATAATCTAAAAGCTGAAAAAGGACCATTTAGGGCATAAGTGTATTTTATGTTTTTATGTAAATGAATTCTGTTTAAATCATTTGCTTTCTGCCTTATTTTAAACCTGTATCTGATTGGATTATTTTATAATAGGACTGATGTAGGCATTTTATGCTTGTTTTATTTGTATACTTTTAAATGCTCTCGTTTGCTTATAATATAAAATTGAAGAAACACAGTTTTTTTAATTTTCCCGATTTATTTCGCAGTCTTCTTTCTAACTAAATTCTTTTTAATTCAGTAGATGAATTAAAAATTAATTTACTGAATTATACGAATATAATGAAATATTTCTATACAGTGAAACCGATGCTTTTAGGTGTTACAGAATTAAAAACACGATTTAAATACTAAATCAATACAAATTACTGTAATATAAAATAATGGCGCAATTATCAGTATATTAAGTTATATTATTGTAACATGTGTATTTATATAATATATAAAATTCTAAAGATTTGAAACATTTATTAACTTCTCAGATTATTTATCTTCATAAGTACATAAGTAGTTGAGAGTTGTTATGTCTATATCTCGTTCCTGGGTAATTGTAAAAACGATTACTTATATTTCAAATGCATCAAAAGAAAAATCCAATTTGGTTTTTGGGCTTGGCACCTTGATTTTGACGATCTGCGGAGGTCACGGGATCACTTCCCATCATGAGTCTGGGGTGTTTTGTGTATTTTATGTACTAATTTACTAATAAAAATTATATCAGTTTTCTAATATCCATAACACAAATTAGTCTCGGAATTAAGCAGTACAATAAATTTTTAAATGAAAACTTTGGATGAAACCATCGTTGTATATACGAGAAAGAAGATCAGCAATGTATAAGCTATTAGAGTATTTTACTTGTTAATGAGCCAATTAAGTTAATGCTATGATCTATTTCACGATTGTTTAAATTCAATCGTATGTTTAGGCCTTAGCTCGACAGTCTGGCCTAGGGGAGTTGCAAGGAAATGCCCCGCATTTCGTAGAACTCAACTCTGCGGCGCCAACTTGGCGGACTTATAGTTGGTTCACTAGAAATTCAAATAAATTATGAGTTTTTAGAATCCATTTTATGTTTGACGATATTGTTTTTCTATGTTATTTATTATTTATGTAAATGTTTTAAATGATTAGTTGAATATTCGTTTTAAGGGCTCGCTACTATTAGAAACGTTTCTTTTATTAGGATAAGTCAATATAAGAGGTCTAAATGAAATATAAGTAAATTTTCCTCAAATATCTATCAAGAATAACAATGCTTAAAATCAATAAATATTAAGAAACTGTCAGGCTTCCTTACGTTGTGGTTTGGCAGCTATTGTAATAAAATAATTTGTAATTTTTGGTGAGCAATGCTCAAATTACAGTGCCGCAACCGTACTGATTGAAACCTTTGAAAGTTACCGCGTTATGATATCGTTTTCGCAAACTTATGAATTGTTTTTAAACGTTGATTACTTTGCGTAAAATTGAGTATCCGCCTCTCATTGTTACTTATGATTTATATAACTTGAAGAAATTTATGTTCTTCTTTAATTTAAAACTTTTAAGTTATTCAAATGAGTAGCATTATTGCAGAAAAATAAAAGCGATTCTAAAATAGACACGGAGTAACGAAGGTTCCTTTTTATGACAGTGTTTATCAAATCCAAAGTTAAAGCTTCTGATGTAACTAATTGGAAATACTAAAAGAAAAGACGCGTTATACTACACTCTCAAACAATATTTTCTGTATAGCAATAATTATTCGGTACAGTAAAAATATATTTTCTATACAAATAAATTACATGTACCAAATAGTAAAGCTGGCTAATAAAGCGATACTTTACCAACATTATCGAGGAAATGTCAAAATTATAAGGTTAAAGCGAGGGTTGTTTCGCGTAAGCTCTACTTTATTCGAAAGAGAACGCTATATTGGAAATAAGGGGTGGTGCTTTCACTGTTACCGGTGCAAACCGCCAGCACTAGTTATCCTTAAGCCGGCATCGCAGGAGGTCGTGTGCGGGCCATACGATTGATAATACGTATTAAACTTTTCACGGGAATTCGGGAAAGATTCGCGCGTTTTTCTCGCAATGTCCTTAATCCTTTTGAATTTGTAGAATATTATTGCCGAACGAGTATTGTTTATATTTCATGAAAGTAATAAAATTATGTAATTTTAGAACATTATTTTTATATCTGGAAAAATTGTTAATGTAATAAACACATCCTTATTTAACAGTAAAGTTTTTAGATGTATCGTAATATACTACTAACTTTATTCGACGTAGTGACCTCGAACAGTAAATTGGCGCCCAACGAGTGATTAGAAATTCATAGGTCAAATTGCACGTCAATTTCGGATTAGTTTTTCTATGAAATGATTTCAACCGAAATACGATAATGAATGTAATATGTCGACATAGTTTATTGAGTAGTGGGAGGTTAATATTAGCAATATTGGTATTGGATTGGTTATTGGCAGGCACAACGCATGCAACCACACGTGAGTATACTATTGTTTTTATGATAATATTGGTTATTAATAAAAGATTTAATAAACAAATACCCAGTTTTAATAGAGTTTATAAACTACATTATCAGCTCAGAAAGTTCCACACTGCTGGGCATTGCACTCTACTACAAGTGATGAAAACAACAAATCTTGGTTAATCCTTAGCAAGATTCTTTTCAGAATTTTGTAATTAAATTTGCGTGGCATAATATTTATGATCAGAGGATTTAGCACAAAAAATATAAATGTAATTTAAAAAAACACACCAATTTTTGTCAAGAGTATAATTCGTTCCAAAAATATTCGCACTAGATTTTTATTGAGTGTTGTGTATCTGCATAGATACACTTCCAAGAAAAGGGTTAAAACATCGATCTTATTTGTAGATACCGAGATTACTGATACCAGTTATTTTGGTAATACATTTTTCTCTGTTCTGCCTTTATCGTCATTAAGTAAGAATTATATTATAAATTACGGCCGAATCGTTGCCTAAGAAATACTGTACCGGAGGACTTGATGGCCATGTATGTTAATATAAAAATGATTAAAAGTAATTTTATTTTTATCTAAAGCCTAAAATCTATTTATCATTTAAAATTTAAATAACTATCGGATCACAAAATAACATTTTATTGTACAATATTTAGACATGAAATGTTACTACGGATCTCACGTTGTAGATACGGAAATGCTACGTTGTTTACGGTGAAAAGTTAGTGTGCCTTTTTTCTATTTAGAGTAGAATAAAATGAACTTTACTCAAAAGGTTTTGTTAAAAAGAAAGAGAAGAATAACTCTACCTATATTACTTATCTAATTTATATATTAAAACTATAACTTTCAGTATGTTCTTTATAATTTTAACACTTGAATAGCCTTAATTGGTACAGTTACGAAATTTTAACATTATGAACTAATTAAATATTTTTTGATAGTACTAATATTTTTTGATAGCTTTAAGACGCGGAATGAAATAGTTGAATTCAACGTGTGCTTAATTTGAAATTTTAGGTATCGTTTAATGTATTATATGAGTATTCTCAGGATCTGGAATGAGCTTCCGGCTGAGGTTTTCTCAGCGCGGTATGATATGGGGTTCTTCAAAAAAGGCATTATAAAATTTCTTCGAGACCGGCAGCGCTTTGGTAATGCCTCTGGTGCTGCAAACGTGCATAGGCGACGGTGATCACCTGCCAGGGTGGGCCATCAGCCTGTTTGCTGAACTCTAGCAATAAAAAATATATGAGTATGTGTAATGACTATCTTTTAACTATTGAAATATATTAAGTAATTAGGAGGCTTGAGTTTTTTAATGCTATAGAACAGTCGACATGCTAACGGCTCACACGACGCTAGGGGCGGAGTAAGAATACTGCGGCTGATACCCCTGCGGCTGAGGACAGCCTGTTGTAAAAGGCGACAAACTAACTCTAGCTAGAGTTCCAAGCTCGACAAAGGCATCCAGACAAATCTATTTAGAAATAATCAGCCATAATAATCTTGTGTTATGTTCCGGCACAAGTTACCCACGGTCCAGTTCCGTTACACAATCGGCAGCGTATTAGTAGTGGCCCTAGCGTCGCAAACATCCAAGGGCGACGGTGACTGCTTACTATTAAGAGGGCCGACAGCTTGGTTGCTGTTTCACAGCAATGAAAACCAAAAATATTAGTTTTATAGTTTATTCGCCGACTGTGCATGTTATAATATTCCCTACCTACAGGCGGTAAAGAAAAGCATCGCGAGGAAACCTGCATACCGAGTTCACTGGTGTTTGCAACCTACCAATCAGTCTCGGACTAACGTGGTGGGTGTACTGTACATTCCATCAAGTTCAAACTCAAACCCAAACATGGCGAGTCATGCGTAGGCTATTTTTTTTTACTAAACCTTGTGTAGGAGTGGTCTAGCTGAGCTTTTAGCTTTAAGGACCAATAAGTAGGGTTTTAGGGTTAATTTTTTTCATATACCTCTTATATTTGAACCATTGAACTTATTTGGAGGGGATGGAATCTTTATTATTACAAATACTAAGTAGACGGTAAATGCAGGCTGTATTTATTTTCTGTATATTCTTATGTAGAATATTTAATTCACACTTAATAATTCAGGTATATTAATTATGAATGAAAATAAGATATTTTATGTACAACACATCAATTAGAAACTCATATTGTGTATTTACTCCGTTACAAAGACGAAGAGAATTAATTATTAGTAGCAGAAAACAATGGTTTGTAAGAATCGATGAACATTTTTGATACTTTGGTATTCTTTAATACAAGTGGTGGCTTTTTATAAAATATTGTATTGTGATCATGACTATACGTCTGCCTTTTGATCTGAACATGAACTTTGGGAACTGTTATAAGGCGATCATTAGGTGCTTATAGCTCTATTACCAAAGTACTCCGTACAAAAAGTTTATCTGGTATGATATCGTACGATTAATAATCCTGAAAATGCAAGAAAATGTTATTCCTGTAAATGTTATTCTATTGGAAGAATTTATAATATAATTATTATTTTAAATGTTAAACTTATTTGTAATTTATTATCATATACTAAACGACAGATCTCAGTTGCCTTTCCCTGACAATTTTTTTCCTGAACAAAGTCATACGTATAAGACAGGTTTAATAATAGGTTTAGGGATCAGAAAATAGATGGAACAAACTTGCTCTAGAGCAGAGATTCCCAGACTTTTTTTTTCTCATAGACCACTTTCAAAATTTAGCTGGTTCCGGTGGACCCCCTGCAGCTACATTTCTATCATATTTCCAAAACTCGACAAAAATGTGAAGACTAGATCTTACTATGGAAATTTGCATTGCGGCTGAGTTCCAACCACGAATTAATAGTTACGTACATAGTAGAACGTTTATTCTTGCCATTCGTATTTATATTGGTGAAGAATCAAATAAGTTCATCCAAGATTGCAAGCACACACACTACAAGACGTATTTCGTCCCTTTGCACGTCTGAACAAGCATTGCGGATGGCAGCGGCGGCGCTTTGCAAGACTCGACACGTTGTACTGAATATGGAATATGCAAGTTTTTACAAGTAACAGTCGATGACCTTCTTAAAATATTATCTACCTACATTGATAGGTGAAGTCAAGCCAATATTTTAGTTCTTCACTATCGAAAGCACATAAATTTTCTTTGACCCCCGCTTCCCAATTGGGAACCCCATTTTTCAAATCGTTGTCACGTCAACGGGAGTCTATCCCCATCGAGTCTCCCGTGGACCCCTGGGGGTCCGCCTGGACCACTTTGGGAACTAAGGTTCTAGAGGAATGTCTGCCATTTGACCCTTGTATGGTTACATTAACTAGCAGGACGACAACAGAAAATATGAATAATTTACAGTGTTGTGCTTTTTAACTTGTGGTTCTCAATTCGACGCGTATATATTTTTTCTTTTTTTATGTATGACCACGCATAACTTTTGACAGAATTAATTTATTTAAGTATGTAGTAATTAGTAGATTATAGCCACAAAAATTATGAAACAATAACTTTTTAACAAAAAAATTACACCGCCGAAAACACTGAAAAGCTAAAAATATAAACCTTTTTATTAACCTTAATAACTAAGTTCTTAAATGAATATGCCTAAGTAATTTTGAGTCGGCGCCGAACAAGCAAATTAATTAATTACGTAAAGCGTGATGCGCGGCGGCGGCGCAGCGTGACATGCCCCTTCATCGGAAAATGCCGAGCGTTTACGAAGTCAGCAACAGCGGCTGTCAGCGACAGCAACATCAACCCGAACGGGCACACACGTGAGGGCACAGGCGCCGATTAAAAAATTACTTAGGTATACTTATATTAGTTTAAGAACTTAGTTATTAAGGTTGATAAAAAAAAGGTTTATTATTTTTTGCTTTTCAGTTTTTTATACAATATTGTTCATAAATAATTCCTGCGCCAATGAACACAGCATTCCCTCATGCGGGATTACTCGTAAAAGAACTCAAACTTTAAAAACTATGCTACAACATAATAACAACTGATTTAAATGACTTTAATAACAATTTTTATTTATCATACCTTTATAAAACATATTAAAATTCAAAGGTCTAAAACTGACAATGCCCAGCAAACTATATACTATAAAATAATATTTTAAATAGAAATGATTGTCCAATTAACCCTATTATTACACTACTAAGATTAATAATATAATAATAATAATGTTAGATGATAAATTTAAATATTATGGCCGGTAAAATAATACAAAAAAATTATAAAGTAATATCATTTTGTTTTTATGTATTTGAATATGTGTAAGCTTGCGAATGTATGAGAAACGCCGCGCCTTCATCGTCCATACCGGACATGGCCTTTCACTCCTGACTGTAGGTCTCGCCATGGATGAGAGCAATGCCATTGCTTCTTTCTGTGAGACTGTTATGTACGAAAGATGTCGTGGAATTGGAGTGGGAGCTTGGAATTTATTAAATCAGTTTTCTAGTGATATTTTTTTACAACAATCATATTACTTTACTTTATCTATACATATAAAAATGAATCTCTAATTCCCTTGGTCATCGCATCACGCGTGAACGGATAGAACAATTTCGCTAATTCTTTATTTGTTGTATTTATTGATGTCAGGAGAAGGTTCTTGTGGAAGAAAAAATTAAGAAAGTCGAGCGGAACATTAGAAAATTCAAGTAACTTTACTTTAGTAATTTTACATAACCATCAGTTTTTAACATGGCTGTCAGTTGTTTGAAATAACTGTCAGCGATTGACAGAATGTGCGCTGCAAATATCGTTTAACACGGATGGATACGTTGATAAATAATTAATTTATCATTTCGTGTAGTTTCATTTAAATTATACAGTGAGTTTTTGAGAAGTGTTTATTCATCACGGTAAGTTAAGAGCAATCACGCCTAATGTTGAAAGTTCAATTTAATATAGAGATTTTGGTAGGTTGTAATAGACAGTTTTGATTGGCTTGATATAGGTAAAGTAAAATATAATATTAATAATATATATATATATATATATATATATATATATATATATATATATATATATATATATATATATATATATATATATATATATATATTTTTTTTAATGTTTAGTAGAATTTTAGTTTTTAAAAATGCCAGCAATTAGACGGACATAAGTCGCTGTTCTGCAATGCTGCAAGTCAAAGACATATAGGTAAGAGCACGTCAAACTGACGAGTAACGCGAAATGCGAAATGAAGTTGAACGGAATCGATGGAATCGATCGAAAATATTCGAAAATAGTCTTACAAAAACTTCCACGACAGCATATATCTACATTTTATGTGTAAGCCATTATATTGGCTATAATAAACAGTGAACCATAAATACAGTAAAAATTCATGATTTATTTCTAATGCACAAATGGTAGTAACAATTCTTCTAACTATATCTTCTACTAATGTAAAACTGGATAACTTACTCCCTTCGAGAGTGATGAAGTGACGAATTTCCCTTTTGATGTTAATTTGTGCTTCAATTGATTTTTGTGTAGTTTAGCCCTATAATTCCATTTGTTCGGCTTAATTTTTGACCACATTTTACACAAATATCGAAGTTCATCACGTGCTTACGTGGGAAACAAATGTCTGGCCATGCCGCCTTCGCCAGACCCTGGCAGGAGGGGTAGATCCAAAAAGTGCTGGCTGAACCTCGTAAAGGGTGATGCGTTCCAATGGGCTCACTACCAGGGATGCTGAAGACCGTACGAAGTGGAGTTTCTAAGCGGATCCTGGGCACCGAAACAGAAGTTTAGGTTGCGACCGGGATACAACGCTTAGATGAAGAAGAAGATCGAAGTTTACCGGGTCATAAATATGAATGTAACTCTGTCTGTTATGTTTTCAATTTGATGAATTTCGGTAACAGAGATAGATTGTACCTTGGAGAAGAACGTAGTTTATTTTTTAATTAATATGACAGAACAACGTTTGCCGGGTCAGCTAGTATAACATAAATGTTAAAATATATCTTACAAGCTTTATGTCACTTTTGATATAAATAAGTCAAATAAATGATATCAGTTGAACTATATTATAGCTTGAACATTTGACTATATTTAAAACTTTTAAATTATAATTTTAAGATATATTTTTGGATGTCATCTGTTTGGGTTTTTTTATGATATAAAATATAAAAAGCTTATTGCGTATCTTTACGCAAATTTTACATATCTACTAGCTGACCCGGCAAACGTTGTTCTGCCATATAAATAATAAAATGTAAGAAAATTAAAAAAAAAATTTTGGGGGTGGGTCACCCCTAACATTTAGGGGGATGAAAAATAGATGTTAGCCGATTCTCAGACCTACTCAATATGCTCACAAAATTTCATGAGAATCGGTCACGCCGTTTCGGAGGAGTATGGCAACGAAAACTGTGACACGAGAATTTTATACATTAGATAGAATTTATCCGTACACTCAAAATGTCTTTTGGGTGAATGCAATAACCAGCTAGCACTAGACGGCGGGTAATTACGTTAAGTACAAATTCGGATATCGTTGCAACATAACTACAAAGTAAGACATTGCGTTACCATACAGCAAGTGTTACAAGAAAAAAATAAGATTGCGACACGTCAACCAGAAGAAACGTATCAAAATCGACCCATTTACGTGTCTGCCAGGCTACTGACAGACATATATACATGATATACATTCTAAACGTTTGCGTTAAGGATATTAACTAAAGTTAGAATGTATAAACAAGGCATAGTTATGACGCTATTACTCATGACTATCGGAAACCGCGAAGCCATTGCAGGCATGTACCTTTGAACTTATTTTAAAAGCAATCTTGGGTTACAAAGCATTGTAAAGTATTGATAAAGGAGTTAAATATCGATTCGGCCTTCAATAGCCAGCTCATTAACATTTATAAAAATATATGGAAATCGTTTTGTTTGTTAAGGTTGACATTAGCGGCTTATCTGATTGATTGGGGTCCACCAAACAGCAGTAGTTAAAGGCGCTAACCACCAATTATGAACGAAATGGTTCCGTCTGTTATTGTCTGTTATTGTACCAAATAATTCTTTTATTATTGTTTTGTAATTAAGCTTGGTTACGCTGTGATCTACAGCTCAAAATATACACAGTTCTAGTTGTAATTTTATGCACAAATATGCAATAACTAGTATAATTATATAGTATAGTCTTTTACAAACGTTCATGTTGTATAGGATTTTATAGATGTTAATACCATTTGCATTTATAAAACGTCTTAAATCCTTCTGACAAGTGTATCTTCCTGGTTTGTATATACTCTTGAAACATAAAAAAATGTTCTGTAATTGTTTCCAGTATTAAACTTTTGCGCAACCATTTAAATTGAGGTCCTTTTATAACATTGTTTTCCTAAGCCGCAATAATTTAAATGAACTTGTCATAGCTAAATTATTTTATAAAGATGCCACCTCCATCACACCCCCAGTTTGAATAGAAAACTGGACGGTACCCGTATGTTGCTTGAAATAAATGACTCCCTAGGTAGGTGTAGCCCTATCCTTATTTATGTCAAAAAACCACTAGTCAAACGGAAGTGGAAATTCATTTTGTCTGTTTAAATATGTATAAGACCATACTGAGTCAACCATGTCGTATGCCTTGGATACTCAAAATAGATGTAAACTTTTATTTTGCAAGAATAATGGTGATAGAGAAGTCGTATATTTAGAATGAAGTGGGTACCGTTGTCAGTAGATGTCTATAACACTAGAAGCAAGGTTGCAAGGCACTGTTGCAAGCGAGGAAATAGATTTCTCTATTTCCTCGCTATTCTGATATTTCTATCAGAATGAGTGAAATTAATCAAGGAAAGAGACAATAAATTGGTTTAGAGAGTGGTATGAAAAACGGCTCAAGAAAGATAATAGAAAATAGGATCGTAAGATGGAAGATTAAAAAAGTTGCGTCAGTGGTAATTACAATTAAATAATAAAAAAAGTTGCCGAAATAAGTACTTCAAATTGTAAATATTTGAGACTGAATAATTTCAGGGCTTGTAATAAGTCACACGAATTACCTCTACGCCTATTGTGGAGTTGTTTGCCTTTATAACATAGTCATATTCTAAAACACCATGTGTTGACCGAAAGCTGCGGCCGCCACCAGTGAGTTATAGTTATGTGTGTTCATCATTGGACGCTGTAATACTAGGATGAATACACTAGTGTAACTAGCATCCCCAAATAAATGAATAGTGTTACTTAATTTTTGAATAAGACTAGTCTTTTACTCAGCAACTCTGCTCAGCTTGGAATTTGATTAAATATAGGTTACTATTGTAGAAAAGGTTGTGTAATCAAGTATGAATTATCACCATGTTTGACGTGAAGTCAATTAGTGAGGCAGGACCGCGGCGGGGCGCGCTTGTAATTTGCTAGTGACAGCGTCGGAAGTTTAACAAACCCAGTTTGCGATACCCACCATTCGAAAACAATATATAATCCGCACCCTTATAATTCGTGTGATTTATATAAGAAACGCTCAAACAAGGGCAAGTTTTTTGGAATATGGTATTAAAAAACAATAATTTCTTGTATATGATTAATATTATATATTTTTAAAAGTTTTATTAGTTTAATAGTTTTAAAGGTCTTGGTTAACCAAAGAATTGATTTTTCTAAATTACAAAGTTACGATTTTATTTCAATTTAAATCAAATATATCATATCTGATTAGAAACTATGTCTTTGTTATTATTTTTAATCCATTTTGGAGTTCAAAATATGCTAATAGCATATATGTTGAGTTCTATCACTGAAAATTAACTTTACGTGCTTTTAATTTTCCCTTAGAACGATAGTTTTTACAAGGGCGAATATCGTCTAACGTCCCAGCTCCGGAATGAAAATGAAGAAAAAGAATAATTGATTTGGCACTTTTCACTTCTCTCTTGATAGTAGCATGATAGCTGTACTGTTTCTGGAATGATGCGCTTAGCGCAATAAATCAAAACAAAATAATGTATTATATAAAGATTTTTTGATAAAACCCTTTACCTAATTGAACATGTGTGTACACATATTTTTACTCTTATTATAAGGAATGTAACCGTGAAAACTTAAGACTGTTTGAGTGACTATTAAACTGAACCTTGGAGTAACTTATCTATTGGAATTATTTTATTGAAATCGTGTTACTGCTAGAAACTATTTTATTCCATCGAAAATTCTGTTACTTTTGTTTCAACGATATACAAGGTTAGCAAATTTTGTTTGAGTGTTTCTTAATTTTGACCTGAATCTGGTACGACTACGTTTCGTGTGTCGCGTGCCACCAAACTAATTTAATAAAAACACGGTTTATTAAAGGGTATTTTGGCATTAACGCCCAACTCCGAGTCACACTAACATTCTTAACTTAAGCACCTTATCGCATTACATTTCATAAGAGGTTTACTGCGTCGATGGAAAATTACTTTTTAACAATAATTGTATAACTACAAAAATAAAAGGATCGGATACTGGTACTTACGCATGTACTAAATCATCTTTGATAAATTTAATAAATAATTTATTTATTTTTTCAAAGAGAGTAACAGTTTCTTACGTTTAACTTATAAGCTAAAGAAATGTAAAATAATAACAGACACATCTTAAGCTTGTTCAATTCCTTTTCGTTAATAAACTAAGTTTGACAGCCATATGTTAGTATCGGGAGAAGACAAGTATTAAAAACTTTTGTGCATTATGTTTACACTTAGGTTACTCGTCTTTCGATTTCCTTGGTCATGCATTCCGTATTTGAAATCAAATGTTCCAGATATTCTTGCACATACTCTATTTCTTCTCCATCTACCGTAATTAGTATTTTTCTCAATTTTCATCACTTTTGTCTTCTTTAAATTCATGGGCAGACCTGTTTTTACATTTTCTGTCGATAATTTTTGTATTCTTTTTTCCAGTAGTTTGGGGCATTCAGAGAATATCACAATATCGTCAGTAAATATTAAATGATTTAATACTTCGCCATTAATGTTATAGTATCTTCCCAATTCAAGTTTCTAAATATAGATTCCAAAACCGCAGTGAACAATTTTGACGACACTGGATTGCCTTGTCAAATTCTTCTTTAAATTTGGAATTTGGAGATTTTTCTAATCTTATTTGAGTTGTACTGCTTGAATATATTTATTTCAAGATATTTATATATTTGCTATGTATTTCTTGATCTTTCAATGCTTTTCATATAGTATCGTGTTCCAAGAAGTCGAATGCTTTGTTAAAGTCGATAAAACCAATATAAATGATTTGCTATATTCTTTATACTTTTGTATAATCTGTTTAACTAGATGAATGTGATCCAAAGTAGAAAAACTTTTTCTTCTGTTGGTTAAAATATAATCTATTTTGTTTGTATATTTACCACTTACTGATATTCAGGTCCATTTTTTCGTAGGTTTTTTTTATTGGCAAAGCTCTTTAAAATTGACAAATTATTTTCTAAAGCAAAATTAACAATTCTCGAACCATTCTCACTTCATGAGCCAAATCAACCAATCCATGATTGCCCATTATATATTCTTCTCCTCAAAGTTTTTGTCCAAATTTTCCATTAGATTCTCCCATTACTACTAAATTTTTTCTTTCAGATGTTACAATTTCTTGTAATTATAAGTTAAAGTTTTCAATCTTTATTATTTCATCTGATTTGCTTGTCTCTTAATACTCGTAATATAGTAAGTTATAGTTTGTGTTAAACTTATAGTAATTTACGTAGATGGCTTTATAATACGTAAAGTTAATTTCCTCTATTCAACGTCAACGCTTTTGTATATAACACGTGAAATATTTATGAGACACAAACGAGTTCCGTAATTAAATAGGAAAGAAATATAACGTATATTTATCATATATAGCAATATATGAAATAACTCACATATAGGTTTACAAAAAGAACCTTGTTTTTCGTATACAGGCGGAGTGATAATACTGACCCCTATGACTGGAGGCGACTGTCGGCAGCTGTAATAGTTGATAAAATAACCTTAGTCAGGGGATAAAGCTTAAAGACTGTCAGGATGGTAACCACCCTGATCTTTATATATGCCGCTATAATAATCCGGCATAAGTGACCCAGTTTCCGTAAGCGAACGGTACCTTATTAGCGGTGCTCTTGGCATCGCAAACATTCATAAGCGACGGTAATTGCTTACTGTTAAGTGTGCCGTGAGCCCATCTGCTGTTCCATAACAATAATAAAAAGTAACAGCCGTGGTACCTAATGAAACCGAGTTCTGCATGTGCCAGGCCTCACGTTGGTATAACTTACGAGATGTTAACAGTATTATGCTTTAAGAGTGAGAAAATAAATAATAATATATTGGGATTTTACACAACGCCATCCAGTACCAAACTAAGTTGCATAGCACTTGTGTTATGGGTACTAGGTAATTGATATACTGAGTGAGTCGACCACCACACTACCCTCCCGCTAACGCAGCCACGTCGTCCTCAACTCCTAAAGTCGATTCAGGAGAGCACCGGGGGGACGAAATCCTGACCCCAGGGGGTCCAAAATGTTGGCGCCAGGGCGCCAACATTTTGGAAGAGGCCCGCTCTGAGACGAAGACGATAGAGATAGGGCGGGCCGCCAGACCGGGCCACGAGATCGGCAGGCCACATATCCGTGGGCTTGGGCGTAGGCGATAGGAGAACAGCGTGGTTTTTAGTGGGTAATCGAATGGCCGATCATCATTCTCGGAGATCCATTCACACATATCCCTCGGACCCCCCGGGCCGGGGGGACCCGTTAAGAGAACAAAAAAAGGGCACTTATTTACTACTTAAATACTTTTCTTTTGCTGCATCCAGACGCTGGACGGGAATCGAACCCGTGACATTCGCAAGCATTGTTATGCTTACGTACGTTGTTACGTACGTGAGCCACTACGCCAGAAATCGTCAGCATATAGTATGATAGTACCCGAACCTTTACGGTTAAGTGTTTATCAATAAACTTAAGTGGCAGTGAGCTGATTTTATGTACATATCTTATATTGGCAAGGGTTTGAAAATATATATAGCCTTTTATCAATGTTAAAGGCACTGTGGTCAGATTTACCAAGTCAATCCAATTTGAACTAAATATTAACATAATTGAACTAAAGACACATGTTGCCTTTCAAGAATGAATTTTACTTATGCTAAGATAATACCCAAAAAAAAAGTATGCTAAGAATTTTTTTTTGTATTACATACAAAAAGTATAGTGTGAATATTTTAAATGTCAAGTATTCATATATGTTAATAGCTTACAATTCCTACAGATAAAATATAGGTACAAAGGAAGGTCAGTCGTATCTGACATTTATATTGTTTAGTTTAATATTTTTATCTAAATTTACATATTAAGCTAAATTTTAGCGTACATTGAAATGTGCATAAAGAGAGATACAAATATTTTTGTGTAGGTGCACCAAAAACTAAGAGACCAATTAAAAATTACATATACGAGTTGGTGTGTATTTACGGATGAGTTTCTATTTAACCAAGTTATCGTATCAAATTATTCTCAAAAAGCAACTCTAGGTTTTTATTAAAGGGGAATTTTTTTGAGTAAAGCTTAGTGTTATATGATATCTACTAAAACCATAAGTATGTGGCGTAATAGTTAAAATTATCAGTCCCAATAAGTTAGTCTTACGGAATGGCTAGTCTTCCTTTCGGATGTGATTCAAAATCTGGTGTTTTAAGTTCTAGAACATGAGATGTGAATTAAAATCCACAGGAAATATTGCAAAGATCTACAAATGCAGTCCATCAAAACAACAAGTTCTTAAATTATGTTTTGTGTTCTTAGCACACAAAGTTTACCTTGTTGCCCATTGCGAACATGCTGTCAGGCAGCACGGGGGAAAAGTTTAAATACTTGATATGGTTACAACTTCACTGACGAAGGTCAGTGCTATTTTTGATATTTCATTACTAAAAATATGTTTTAATAATGTAATGGTGTTTCAGACGAGCCCGGCTTCAGTGCGCCCATAACGAACGTGACAGCACCCCTCGGGAGGGAGGCAATCCTCGCGTGTACAGTACATAATCTCTCCACATACAAGGTCTGATTTTGATTTACAAGTTTTATCTCTTATTCTGATGGATTTGTTACATTTATGTTGTGGTTTATGAAAAACACTGGCGCGTCGGAAAATGTTGGCTCAACGTAGAAAAAGATAATAGTTAAGAAGTAAAGACTTATTCATGATGGAATAAACTAAACAATGGGCATTGTTAATTTTTTTTAAATGTTGTAATTGAAAAACCATTTAGAGGAATAAGGTTACTGACCATTACGAACTAAATAATTATGAAAAATATTCACATTTTATTGATATTTTTGATAAAATATGATTGACCTTCTCTGCTCTTCAAATTTCACTGTATAGTTTGTATCGTTGCCTCAGAAAATAAAAAGTAAGTGGCAAGTATTGATAATCTGTCATGTGTCAAATTTATAAATGTCAAAAATAATAATTTTTCCTGCGACTTCTCTTTTTTTCGTATGAACTCTGACAGATATGAGATGGGTGACATCGTGTTGACAGCTTTCAGTTTTTTAAATTATTTCTAGCGAGGCAACGGCACAGTCCATTGTACCGTGTGCTGACGTCACTTACCTTTAAAATTGAAAATATTTAAACATTTTTTTAAATAGCTGTTGAGCCAATCTTCAAAATATTCAAATTAGTTTCTCAAAATGCTCTAAATTTTCAAAAAATAAATTATAATCGAATGGTTAAAAATTTTAGACGGGGAAATTTAGAATGGGGATTATTACATGAATAATACAAGAACTAAAATAAAACAAAGTTGTGTGTACTTATGTACGCATGAAAGAAGTTATACTTTACTAAAGATTTCATCCCGTATGTCACAACTCTTTGTTTATAAAAGGAATGATAAATTAATAAAATAAAAATATAAATCTATAAATCCATTTAAAAGGTTTTTTTGAAAGTCACTTTTGTCACGAATTTTTACAATGGCCTGTCATTCCCCATCATATAAAATTTAAAATTACGTACCTGATCGAAGTTACGTACACACATGTTGAGTCTAGGTGAGTTGAGCTGAGTCGATCTGAATCAATCTGGGTCGATTTGAGTTGAGTTGATAAAAATAAATATAATTATTTTATCTCCACTACATATATAAAACACGTGTATTAGATATATTAATATTTGAGAAACTCCTGTGAATATACATAGTAATGTGTATTCACGGAAACTTGAGTGACAGTTTGTAGTGTGTTGATAAATATGTAGGTACATAGTTATTTATTTACATATTCATATATATAGGTAGATATGATTTTATGTACTAGAAACATAATAAAATTAAATCAGTTATGATCGAACTGACACGTTTTATTACATGGTGACAGTGGTGGTAAGTTCAGTTGAGCGATCAAAACCTGCAAAAAGTTAAAGAAACTACATTTAAAGTTACGAGGGAGGGAGTGTACTATTCTTAAAAATTAGATTTTTAAAGGCTGGTCAAAGTATAAACAAAATGTAGACAAAGCACTAAAATATCATTGGGAGTATAGGCATAGTTTTGAGTATTAGGTGGGGTTTTATTTAAGGATAAATTAGTTTTTATTCCGAGTAAACTACGGAGTAACATGTTGGAAAAGATGCATGAAGGCCATATAGGAACAGATAGGTGCAAAAAGCGAGCGAGTGACGTTATGTTGTTGGAGTGGGATGTCACGTGACGTTGAAAATCCAGTTAGGTCTTACAAGGTTTGCGCAGAATATAGTACAGTAGTATAGACGGAAGGTAGGCTCAGACATTTTAACTTTGACCGAATTCGATAATGAAAAAGACCGATTCGCAAGGCATTCCAGTGGAGCTGGTAGCTGACAATGACCTCGCATATTCATTCATTTAAGGTGTTTTCTAAATTCAATATTTCTAATAAATGGTCATTTAAGCACACTACCTGCTCTTCATTGTATGGCAAAAATCACCTGTCTGTTAAAAATATATTTAAAAAGTCTGATATTTATCTGAGATTACTAAACTTTAGATTGGTTCTCCATCCCAACTTCTTATGGGGAGAAGATTAAGTACTTAAAGCTTACCAATTCATGAAAATAAGTTGCAGCCCGATCATCATAATAATAAGTTAATGCTTAAACGCCTTGAAAGCAGAGAGCACTACGATAAACACACGGAAATTACCAGAGTTACACAGTGGGTAACACGTCATCGTGGCTGACGGCAAATTCAGACGCCATATGTGTGTAGAAGGGCCCCCAATGCAACCGCGCTCTTACTCTCTTCTTGGCAATACAACAGGCGTGATAGACATATTATGCTAGCTAATAATATTAAGGATACGTGTGTAGGTACATATTTATCTATAAATTGTACATAATCTACATATTCAAAATGTAGGTAGATATGATTTTATGTACTAATAATGTAATAAAAATAATTCAGTCATGATCGAATTACGTTTTTATAGATACATGGTAGCCAAGTGGTATCATGCTCGAAGATCAATTGATATGTATGATGTCCTGGGCTCGATTCGCACGATGACATGTACCGTCTAGATAGGCAGTTTTCCTCACCTAAAGTGTATATGCATGTAATTAGCAAGTACTGACGGTGAAGTAAAATATTTTTATGAAACCTGCATTCAACCTGGTGTGTAACTCGCTAATTTACCTTGCACATGTGTGATGGGTATTATGCCCGTTCCATCTAACAATAAGGATTATGGTGTTTTAATGTTCATTATATTCTATAATACTTTAGGGGCTATTATGTACATCAATATATCTTTTGATTTTGCCTTTAAAGCTTACATTTATTTTATTCGGTAACAAAGAATCTCATGCCGTCTCGTGTAAAACTAGTTTGAGCAGTCTAAGAAGATTTACAAAGTTTTAAGCTCAGACTATGTTGAAATGTAAACAGTTGCATGTTTTATATATTCAAGCCTTTTATATATTGCATTATGTTAATATGTAACATCTATTATATATAACTCGCGTGTCACGTTGTTGCTCACGATTACCTCCGAAACTATCAAACCGATTTTCGCGTTTTTTTAAATGTGTATTTTGCTGACGTGCCTGAGATAGAATAGTTTTCATCACGTATTTTTATTAATTAATTTTTAAATTAATTAATAATATGGCAAAACAACGTTTGCCGGATCAGCTAGTATTAATAATATATAATTGAAAGCTCATATGTTGTTGACACCAAGTAACTAGAGCTAAATGAGGCTTTCTGTGATACTTTCTTTACTTGCATAATGATATACAAGAAAATAGGCATTATAAAATTTAATTAACCGCTAAATGACCTACGATCCAAGAGGAAAAAACTAAATGATGTTAAAACAACTGGGACCGCCGCGAGGTAACGGCTGGTGTTCCACAAGGTCGGTATTGGGGCGATCTTGTGCAATACGGCTACTATTTTGTTCCACAAGTTCTATTTGTTAAACAAACGTCAACCCTGCATGACCCGAGCTGCACGCGAAAGTATATGTGCAAATATCGGGCAGTAGTGGAACACTGGGTTAGTTTTAGTGTGACCAGCGACTTGCATCCCCTTGTTGACTGGGGAGAGGGTAGAGAGGATGTACAAACGCATTGCGCGGAAGTTCTGCACTACTCCATTGTGAGCCCTCAAGCTGTGGGATGTGCATTAAGCAGACAGTTGTGATTTTTCTTCCCCAATGTAATATTTGATTCTAAATTTAGAGAAAATATTAAATCGCACTTACGTGGTACGAATAAGTTAGAAAAAATTTCACACAGAAGTATCCTCCTGGGTAGTAAGGATTTATTTGTACAATATGTGTAACTTATGTTCCTGATTATGTGAATTCTTTTTTCATTAATTTTGTATAATAAATTTTCTGTGTATAAACTATAAACCATAGGTATAATATAATTGTACTACTATTCGGTTGAGAAAAGTAATATTTTGAAGGGTTTTACCTTCCGGTTGCCCTACATATAATCCAACTTGAGTGGTGACATGTGTATTTAACCGTAATTGGCTGTATGTGTAAACCTGAAGTGGGTCATTCATAACTCAATGACGGATTAAGCTGTGGCACACGTCGTCTACCTAATGAGGGAAGGGAACGCGAACTTAATGTTTTCAACTTATTCCAAGAGGTTAATACTTTAAGTGCAATACTTGCAAATTTAGGATCCTAACTCTTAAATGAGTATGAATATACATGTAATAACTTAGACTCCTTTCATTATTATCATTTTACCATTACTTACAGTTTCCTATCCAAATTTCAATTGCGGTATCTGGGGTCAGCTTTATCTTCTCTCTCTCTGGTTGGGAAAGATCTCCCTTTATATGCTCTCGCTCTTGTGCCAAGTTCTTTTGAATCATCTCATCCTCTCGCCAGAGAGTAACCACGCGGAGGGAGCATGGGTACAAACATGAAGCCTGTCGCGAATGCGAAAATTCTTCTTCGTGACTCGCAGTTCCTACTTGCAACATCTTACCACAAGCCTCGTTTTACAGCCAAATAAAAGGATCGAGCTAATACTAGATAATAAATCTGTCCTACCACCTAAACCGTTATTTTGGGATAACAAAACAACAGTCAGCCTTCGATATTTGGGCCACGCGGTAAATATGCATGCCTTGACACCGCAATCGATGTGACCAGAGGCTGGAACCGTTTTGGATTGATAAATATTAAAATAATACAATGCAATGATTCTAAAAAATTTAAAATACTCGTATATAATAATAAGGGTCAAAGTATGAAATTGCCGTTGTATAGTAATAGATACTTTGAATTGACATAAAATCTTCATGATTTCTCATATACCTATTGGAGTGAAACTTTTTTAACAAGATGTCTATGAAGTTCTTTTTTAAAAATGTGCATCATTCGATTTTCGATTTTCAATTGTTTTTTTTTATTCAACTTAGACCTGAATAAATATGGATACTTCGAAAATCCAAGTCATTTTTGAATACGAGTTCCGACGCGGAACTAACGCGGCAGAAACGGCTTTCAATATCAACGCTGCGTTTGGAGAGGATACTGCAAATGAACGCACCGTAACTTCGACTTGGAGAACGAACCATGTGGACGACCGCCCACACAGGTGAATAACGCTGGATTGAAGGAGATGGTGAAATTCGATCCTTGTCAAACTACCCAGGGATTAGCGGCATGGTTTAAGGTTACCCTACTTAAAATATTGACTCATTTGCATAAAATGAATAAGATAAAAAACATGAAAAACGGGTGCCTCATGATTTGACTGATCTTCAGGAAGAAATGCGTGTTGAAACTTGTGTGGCCTTGTTGAATCGGTACAGAAATGCCAGAAATATTGGACTGAATTGTGACCCGTGACGAAAAGTGGATTGTTTACGCTAACCGTAAGCGAAAAATGCAATGGCCGACCCCGGGTCAAACGCCGTAATAGTGCCTTAAAGCAAAGCTTACCAATAAAAAGGTAATGGCAACTGTCTCTTCATGGCGTTATTCACTATAGCTTTCTCCGGTCGGGTTAAAAAATAACAGCAGATGTTTACTGTGCTGAACTTCAAGCAATGATGGCGAAACTGGCAGTGAAACAGGCCCGACTCGTAAATCTATCTTTACCATTATTGTTCCATGATAACACAAGACCTCATACTGCACGAACAACCATTGCAACTCTACACGAGCTGCAGTTTTATCCGTGCAGGGGCGGAGAAAGAATACTAACCCCTGTGGCCGGGGTCGGCCTGTCGTAAAAGGCGACAAAACAACCCACCCTAGCTACGTGGTAGGGCCTCAAGCCCGTCTAGATGGCAACCACCCTTGGTCTTAAGTATGCCGTCATAATAACCTTGTGTTGTGTTCCGGCATGGGTGACCCAGGTTCTAGCCTCCCTTACCCGAAGTTCTGGAGTGCCCACGAAATTTGGAACTCGAGATGTGCAAAATCCCACCACATCCCTACAGGCGTGTCGGATTGGGGCGGGGGTCAGGGAGACCCGATGAAACGGCTGTCCGCTGGCCGCCCGCCAGTCAGTAGGGGACCCGAACCCAGATTATCCAGTCTGGGAGGCTGTCCCGCCAACTGGTGCAAAATCTTTGGGGGGTATCGTCGTGCCGGAGCGGAGACCGGACGTGGACCCGGCGATGTTCTCCGGGAGGGATCGGGGGCCCTTCCGTGCCCCGCACTAACTCATCACACAACCTGTGGGTTTGGGTGGGAAGAGAACACTCAATTTTTTCCATTTTTTCGTGGATACTCTAGAACTTCCAAAAAACGCCCTTTATGTCTATAAAATGGATCGGAAAATGAAAAATAGTAAGCGTAACCCAGCGGACCTCAAATCCACACTCAGAGTGGATTTTTGCAACATCAGAGGTATACACTCAAACCTTAATGCCGTTCACCACCATCTTGAAACGGCAAAGCCTGCTCTACTGTTTTTGACGGAGACGCAGATATCTGCCCCGGCCGACTCATCGTACCTTTGCTACCCCGGCTACAATTTGGAACATCTATTCCTCCCAAAAGCTGGGGTATGCTTGTACGTCCGGGACGATATATGCTGCCGCCGTCTTCACGGTCTCGAAGACAGGGACCTTTCCATCATATGGGTGCGAGTGGATTTCGGTGGTTCCACCCGGGTGTACTCCTGCCTGTATCGGTCCCATGGCAGAGAATGCGAAAGGACTGAAACAGCTCATTTTTTCGGGCGTGTTCAAGACGCTACCGACAAAGTTTTTACGCAGTATCCCGCCGCGGAGGTGATCGTTCTTGGAGACTTCAATGCTCATCATATTGAGTGGCTGGGTTCTCCAAAAACTGATCTGCCGGGGATTGCTGCCTTTAATTTTGCTCTTGCCCATGGTTTTACTCAGGTGGTTCAAGGGTTTACCCGCATACCGGATAGAGTGGACCATGCGCCGTCTTTGTTGGACCTTCTGTTGACCACACATCCGGAAGATTATCAGGTCTCGATCGGGACTCCATTAGGAACCTCTGATCATTGCTTGATATCTTCCGTGATGCGCCCTCCAATTCCCGAATGGGCTCGCCCCACCGTGAAGCGGAGAGTGTGGCGCTATCGGTCAGCAGATTGGGATGGATTGCGTGAATTCTATGCGTCCTACCCATGGGGGCCGCTGTATTTTTCTTCGGATGATCCTGACGCCTGTGCGAACTCGATTGCCGATGTGGTGCTGCAGGGAATGGAATGTTTCATTCCTAACTCTGTGGTGCCCATTGGTGGTTCGGGAAAGCCATGGTTCGATAGGCCTAGTGCTGAGGCTGTTAAGCTGAAGCAAAAGGCCTATCGAGCCTGGACTACAGCAAGGGCTTGTCAGGATCCTAACACTTCCGACTTGAAGAAAAAATACAATGTTGCCTCCAGGACCCTCAAAAAACGGATTGCGAGAGCAAAATTTGAGCACATCGGCAGGATTGGCGAGCGTCTCGCTAGCTATCCCTCTGGGACTAGGGCTTTCTGGTCGCTTGCTAAAGCCGTCGAAGGAAACTTTTGTCGGGCGTCCATTCCTCCACTACGTGCAGCTGACGACCGTCTGGCTCATGCTGCTAAGGATAAAGCCGATCTCCTGGGTGAAATCTTTGCAGCCAATTCGACTCTTGATGACGGGGGACAGTCTCCACCTTCTATTAGAAGATGTGGAGACTCCACAATGTCGGAGATACGGTTTTCCCAAAAAGCCGTGAGACGTGTCCTCCGATCCCTCGACGTCAAGAAGTCCACCGGGCCAGACGGTATCCCCGCTATTGTGCTGCGAATGTGCTCAGCTGAGCTGTCTCCAGTCCTTTCCCGACTTTTTACATTATCCTACCGCAATGGTTGTGTCCCGGCTTCGTGGAAGGTGGCCCATGTTCACCCTATTCCCAAAAAGGGTGACCGAACGGACCCGTCCAACTACAGGCCTATAGCGATAACTTCTTTGCTCTCAAAGGTGATGGAGCGAATCATCAACGCACAACTCCTGGGTTACCTGGAGGATTCCCAGCTGCTTAATGATCGCCAATATGGTTTTCGACATGGTCGGTCTGCTGGGGATCTCCTGGTTTACCTAACCCACCGTTGGGCTGAAGCCGTTGAGAGCAAGGGAGAAGCCCTGGCTGTTAGCCTAGACATCGCTAAGGCCTTCGATCGGGTCTGGCATAGGGCTCTTCTTGCGAAGCTTCCATCTTACGGGATACCTGGGAGTCTTTGCACCTGGCTATCCAGCTTTCTCGCTGGGCGCAGTATTAAGGTCGTTGTTGACGGTTGCTGCTCCAGTGTGAAACCTATCAATGCTGGTGTGCCCCAGGGTTGTGTGCTGTCGCCGACGCTATTTATTCTGCATATCAATGACATGTTATCTATAGATGGCATTCATTGCTATGCGGATGATGGCACCGGCGATGCACGGTACACTGGTCGTGTAAGTCTCTCTCCTGCGTTTTTGGAAGAAAGTCGGGTCAGACTTGTGTCTGAAGTAGAGAACTCTCTAGAGAGGGTCTCTGAATGGGGACGACAAAACCTTGTCCAGTTCAACCCCTCGAAGACGCAGGTCTGCGTATTCTCTGCCAAGAAAACCCCGTTCGCACCTGCGCCACAGTTTCAAGGAACCTCTCTTTCCATCGCAAGTAGTATTGGGATCCTTGGTGTCGACATCACGAATGATGTGCAGTTTAGGGGACAATTGGAGGGTAAAGCTAAGCTTGCCTCCAAAAAGCTAGGTGTGCTAAACCGGTCCAAGCAGTACTTCAATCCAAGGCAACGGCTTGTGCTATATAAAGCACAGGTCAGACCGCACATGGAGTACTGCTCATATTTATGGGCTGGAGCACCGGCCTGTCAGCTCAATCCCCTAGACTCGATCCAACGGCGCGCAGTTCGTGTTGTCGGCGATCCCATGCTCACAGACGGTTTAGACACGCTTGGACTTCGGAGAGACTTTGCATCTCTTTGCGTATTCTACCGTCTGTACAACGGGGAGTGTTCTGAAGAACTATTTAGGATGATGCCCTCGTCGTCTTTCTACCACCGCACTGCCCGCCATCGGCTGGGTGTTCATCCCCATTTCTTGGAGCCTCTTCCTTCCTGTACGAAACGGTTCTCCAGAACGTTCATGTTGCGTACTCTCAGGATCTGGAATGAGCTTCCGGCTGAGGTTTTCTCAGCGCGGTATGATATGGGGTTCTTCAAAAAAGGCGTTATAAAATTTCTTCGAGACCGGCAGCGCGTTGGTGGTGCCTCTGGTGCTGCAAACGTCCATAGGCGACGGTGACCACCTGCCAGGGTGGGCCGTTTGCCTGTCTGCTGAACTCAAGCAATAAAAAAAAAAAAAAAAGTTAGAAACCATACGTTATCCACCGTACTCGCCAGACCTTGCTCCAACGGACTACCATTTTTTTCGTGATTTGGACAATTATTTACTTCCTAGGAGGCAATACAAAATACTTTTACACAGTTTATCGAATCTAGATCCCCAGAGTTTTATTGTAAAGGCATAAATGGACTTCCGTTTAGATCGCAGTAATGTATAGATAATGAAGGTAAATATTTTGATTAAATAAATATGTCGCATTTTAGAAAAAAAAAACAAGTTTAAATTTTTTAGTAAAAATCGGCAATTTCATATTTTAACCCATATTAACATCATAGTTAATATGATGATGACCTTTCTGATATTATTCGTTCTAAAATATAATATAATTTATTAATTACTCGTAAAACATTAATGAGCTGAGTTAAAACAATAATCTCAGTTATATCATGTAATTGCGCGTTATATTGTTAATTTAAATATCTCGGTAATAGGTTGCGTGGCTGAGAGTGGACACGCAGACCATTCTAACAATACACACGCACGTAATATCGCGGAGCCGACGCGTGGGGGTGACTCACAGCGACCACCGAACCTGGTTCTTGCATATCAGGGAGCTCCGGGAGACGGATAGAGGGTGGTACATGTGTCAAATTAATACAGATCCCATGAAAAGTCAGCTCGGCTATCTGGACGTAGTAGGTAAGTTGTCACTGGAAATTATATTCTTACAGATAGTTTTAAAAATTTTCGTTTTCTCTGATTGAATGTCTGATTTACACTGCTGAATTTGTCAGACAGGTTACATTTTTGAACCTTTGTTTTGGATAGTGTCCTTATAAGAAACTCCGTGCAGGGGCGGAGTAAGAATACTAACCCCTGCGGCCGGGGTCGGCTTGTTGTAAAAGGCGACACAACAACCCTAGCTATGTGGTAGGGCCTCAAGCCCGTCTGGATGGTAACCACCCTTGGTCTATAAGTATGCCGCCATAAGAGGAACCAGTCACAAGGGACGAGCTCACAAGGCATACGACCAAAAATGACTGGCTCACGGCAAAGAAAGTGGTAGATGAAAACAGACTAAAGTGGGCAATAGGGGGCTTCCAACCCTTTAAATCTCCCGGCCCAGACACCATCTACCCTATATTGCTGCAAGAAGGTACTTCGGTACTAACTCCTCATCTTTGTAGGCTCTACAGAGCTTGCATAGCCTTTGGTTATGTACCCAAAGCTTGGAGAGCGGTCAGGGTTAGCTTCATACCAAAAGCTGGAAAACCCACTTATGAAGAAGCTAAGGCTTATAGGCCGATTAGTCTATCATCTTTTCTGCTGAAAACTCTGGAGAAACTGGTAGACAGGCATCTTAGAGAGGGGCCATTGAAGAAATTCCCTCTACATAGGTTACAATGTGCGTATAACCCCGGCAAATCAACAGAAACGGCTTTACACTACGTTGTAAGCCGAGCTGAGGCTGCACTAGAAGGACAGGAAGTATGTGTAGGGGCCTTCCCCGATATAGAGGGAGCCTTTGACAAAACAACTTTCGAGTCTATTCGCAATTCTGCAAAGGAACATGGTGTCAGTGACACTATATGCAATTGGATTGACTATATGCTACGAAGCAGACTAGTCAGATCGGAACTAATGGGAGATAAACTTAGCGCAAAAACAACACGCGGCTGCCCTCAAGGCGGAGTATTGTCTCCATTATTATGGTGTCTGGTAGTAGACTCACTACTAACCAAACTCAACACCGGACCTTTTTACACGGTAGGTTATGCTGACGACATAGCCATAATGGTCAATGGTAAATTTCCGAACATAGTCTCTGGATTATTACAAAAGGCTCTGAAGATAACAGAGAAATGGTGCATGGAGAACCACTTCTCCATTAATCCAAATAAAGCAGTTATAGTACCATTTACAAGGAGAAGGACACTAGCAAGTCTAGGGAATCCCTCCCTTAATGGAACCAAACTGTCGTGGTCCACCGAGGTCAAATATCTAGGCATAACCCTTGATAAGGAACTCAGGTGGAAGACTCATGTGGAAAAGACAATGGCGAAGGCTCTGAGAGTATTTGGCATGTGTCGTTCCACTTATGGCAAAACCTGGGGACTAAAACCCAAAGTGATACGATGGCTTTATCAGATAATGATAATACCCATCATTACGTATGGCAGCGTAGTATGGTGGCCCAGAATAAAACTTACTACGTGCAAAGAGACACTCAATAGGCTACAAAGAACGGTGTGTCTTGGAATCACGGGTGCTTTTAGAACAACACCTACGGCAGCTATGGAGAGATATCTTAACATTCCTCCTCTGCATATTATGGTTGAACTTGAGGCAAGGAGGGCACTATATCGCCTTGCAGTAGCTGGCCTATGGGACTCCACCAAGCCAAAAACCAACCATACAAAATTCGATGGAAATGAGGACCTGGATCGGATAACACATATGATATCCGATAAAATGCAAACCAGGTTTATATTTGAAAGGCTTTTCAGGGTCCAAATTCCAACAAGATTGGAATGGACAAAGGGACCAGATCCACCGGAACATAATAGTCTGGTATGGTACACTGATGGATCCAAAATGGAATCAGGTACAGGGGCGGGAGTATACGCGAAAGACTACAAATGTAGTAAAAGCTTGGGAAAAATGGCAAGTGTATTCCAGGCTGAAACATATGCCATTATAACCTGTGCTCAGGAGAACATAGATAGAGGCACCAGAGGCAAATCTATATATATTCTCAGTGACAGTCAAGCTGCAATCAAGGCCATCGCCTCCTTCAAAGTTGACTCCAGACTTGTCCTGGATGCCATCCAAACCTTGAATGGACTTGGAAGGCATAACAGGGTAAGATTAATGTGGGTCCCGGGACACGAGGGAGTACATGGCAATGAAATGGCAGATGAACTGGCAAGAGAGGGCTCAACTAATGATTTTATGGGTCCGGAACCATGTGTAGGCATTCCGACTAGCCTCGTGAAGGCCACATTCAGGGATTTTGCAGACCGCAGTCAACAACAACACTGGCTGACTAGAATAGGTCTGGAACACTCCAAAAAATTTTTGGGATCCACGTACAAAGCACGAGGATCCATCTGGAACATGAACAGGGGGCAAATACGCTACTTGCTTGGAGCCTTTACTGGGCACTTTGGAACCAACAACATGCTCATGAAAATGGGTCTAACCGCGACACCCATGTGCAGGTTGTGTGGGGAACATACAGAACGCATGGAACACCTACTGTGTACATGTGATGCATTGGCCAGGAGGCGAATGAATCTTTTGGGGGTAGGATATCCAACACCGGAAGACTACAGGCTCCTATCTCCATACCTCATTGTTAGGCTCATGAAGCAGATCTTCAAGGAGATTGGAGAGGAGTGATTGCTATCTAGGGGAACACAAAAGATCCCATTGGGTCGAAGTGTCCGAGATATTTCTCGGCCCCAAAATAAGATAAGATAAGATGCCGCCATAATAACCTGAGTGACCAAGATTCCTGTGCCCCTATGGGACAACAGCGTGTTCGCAGCGCCTCTAGTGTCACAAACATCTACTGTTCCTCAGCCTCAAACTGTCTGCTGTTCCTCAGCAATAAAAATACTGCCTTTTCTCGCACAAGAATTTATACGAAAATAGATGGAATAGATATGCTTAAATTTGAACCCTAAAAGGGACGCAAAGCCTTCCTTTACAGTCTTTGAACTAGTAAAATGAGTAAACCATTAGTTACCCTAGGAAAGTGATGGGGTAGCCCTATCCTTAATTCTGCCGCCATCACACGCCCATATTGATAGAAATGAGCAAGTATTGTAAATTTGAATAAATCACAACTAATGACCGTCTCATTAGATATAGGTATAAGAACACAAGTTTTAATAGATAACCATAAAACTATTCCTTTACAATAACTACTGTTCTCTTCAGAAAAAGCAATAAAAAACACAAAAAAATATCATATATTCTTTCAAATATATGAAAAATTATTGATATAAAATAATTTTTAGCCAGTTCATTGCGAAAGTTCATTATGCCCTTACAACTAAAGCATGTGACGGCTTATCAGAGGTTAAATATGCTAATAAAATACTTTTTTAAACGTTTACTCTTAATGCGGTAGAACTAGTAAATGCACTAAATGGAAAACTTGCCAATTTAAATGGATGTGTTGTTAAAAGAGAGTGAGTTGAAACTGTAATTTTAGCTCGGATTTAACGAGCGTTCATTGACGTCATCTATTTTTACCTCTGTTAGTGCCGCCTGACATACTGGATCGAGGGACGAGCACAGATCAGACAGTAAGAGAAGGGGCATCCATTAGCCTTACATGTGCTGCGACCGGATCGCCGCAGCCTCAAATTACTTGGCGGAGGGAACATTCTAAGTCTATTAGCATTGCCGACGGTATCCAAGGTGACAACGCCTTAATCCATATTCTTCAAAGTTGCTTTTAACTTAACTTAAATACTTCTGGGAATTGGAATAAGCGACCTATTTGATCTAATATTCATCTATTATATTTTTATCAGCATATTATTCCAATTTGATCCCAAGCTTTTAAGACAACGTATCCGAATTCCGAAAAAAGCTTATGCCAGGATGCCAGTCCGTTTTCGCCGGAATACTTATATACTCTCTCCTTTACAATATCCTCCTTGATCCTCGTTTTCTATCGTACGTTAAAAAGTGTTTTACTTTTCTGCCATCGTCCTCTAACCGTGTCCTGCGCTCATATTATCACCTAACCCTAGCAACTCCTACGAACATCAGTTCCTCATTTGTGCATAACTCAGTTACAGTAAATGCAGTTCACTTATGGATTTTGCTACCTGTTAATATCAGAAAACAGAAACAGTACATGCATTTAGAAGATCAGTGTTTAATTACTACTTGAGGAAGCAGTCTTTGTTGATTTTTTGAATAATTATGTGTGTATGTGTTGTTTATTTTCCTTTTTTTTTAAATATTATTTATATTTTACTCAATTAACTGTATAAAATTTTGTTAATGTAATATTATTTGCACATCACCGCTACTTGTTTTGTTACAGTTTTCTTACTTGCGAGTTGCCTGGAAGAGATCGCTTTAAGCGATAAGGCCGCTCATTGTCATACAGCATTATATTTCTGTGCATTTTAAGTTACTTTTAAGTACCTGTATGCAATAAAGAATTCATAATTTTATTTTGAAGTCCGGCAAACTTTTACACCTTTTTTGCAAAGACACTCTTGTATATGACTTGCTGTGTTGATCAAAGAAGGCTAAGAAGATAAATAAAATAGATGTAGGTAATTTAGTTTTAACAGAGATCACGTTTGTCTGAACGTTGGGCTCTTGAAAAAAAAAACCGAACGATGCACTTCCATTAGTGTCTGCAAATTAGAAAAATGATTATCAAAAAGTCGCTTTTTACGACTTCCTAAGAAAGCTGGGATAGTTATATTATTGGCTGGGATCAAACGTATTGTACATTGCTATATTCAGTAATATAAAGAGATCTTTTCAGTGTCATCGTTAGAAGGGCCTGTTTTAAATATAAGTAAAGTGAACAGGCAGCATGCGGGCGCGTATCTATGTATAGCATCGAATGGTGTGCCGCCCACCGTCAGCAAACGCATCATGTTGACAGTAGAATGTAAGTTAATAATACAATACACTCCTTAATGTCTTTCAGGGTTGTTTTTTAACTATAATCATGTCCGCAACTTATATTTTGTCAATATATTGCACAAACGAGTGGTTTTGTAGAGCTAACTCATCTATATGGGGTGCTAAGGTTCCTTTAAAATGATTAAGGCATACTTAATCCTCAATTATTTCGCCCACTCTGCTAAACAATGGATGAAACTTTGACACAAGGTTTTTCGGATTAGGAGTTGGAGAATCTGCTTGTAATCGTCTGTTTTAAATCATATTTAGTCACATCTATTTTATAATGTTGATCTTGATACAATAAAAGGAAACAACACATACTATTTCGTTCCGCAAATAAGTCTAAACAATCGATCACAAATTCCAAAGTAATAAATTAAATAATGAGTAAATTACTCTAGTTAATATATAAATATACATTATAATGTATAATGTTTGCAGAGAAAAACATTATGCAATAATATCAACCGATTCTAGGTTGTTAAAATTGGGTAAAAAACTGTAATTCAGTAATGATTGATGAATACATATTAGATAAGTATTAGTGTAGTTTAAAATGAATTTTGGAACAAGAGTAGATAAAATTAATTGTACCCAAAATACCACTCTTTTATTTTAAAGGGCATAATGTGGAGTAAATGGAATACCTGTTTTTATCCTTCTTCGTAAGTTAAGAGTTCACGTACTATGCCCTTCATTAGCTAGGATTCGTAATCAAGACATTTCCAACATATGTTAAATGCTTATAAGTTTAACGTCTAGTGTGAAAATATGGAACAAATATTTTAAGTTAATAAACGTTTTAAGTGCGATTTATATTCATAATTATTACGAGATTCAAAAATAGAAGTAGCCAGCTTATTATTCTATCTACACATAAAGGATTCTAAAGCGAATTTTACGTAATTCATCAATATCTTCCAAAATGGGGAGAGCTCAACCTATTAAGCCAAACCCAGCCTAATAAGACATACACTTTTTGGAATTGTATGAATTAATAATGAGATTACTTTGTCTACAGTTCCGCCAGTGATAACTATACGAAATCAGCTAGTAGGGGCTGCTTTGGGAACTGATTTGGTACTGGAGTGTGAGACGGAGGCCTATCCCAAACCAGTTAGTTACTGGAGTAGAGAGACCGGTGAAATTGTTCCTATTGGTATGTAGTTTTGCTTGTGGTAGTTAGTAAAATACCAAAAACAGTTAAGATTTCATTACTAAAATTAACAAAGGAAAGTAGTGTTCCAACAGAAAATTATCCTTAATACTGGCAACGCCCTAAAGACTGAAGTATCTCTCTGATATTTTTTAAGCTTGACTAACATATTTACCCATTTTTATAGTAATAATACTGTATAACAATACTGAATAATATATAAGGTTCAATCTGCAGATTAAATAGGTACTTCAATTTGCGAATATATTCTTTTTTGCATGATCATTTTGTTTCATTAGCCCTACAAAATTATTATTGATATGTTGTAAGTTTATAAGCTCAGAATGGTCAGCGTCAGTGTCATCCATCAATCCCGTTAACGTAAAAAAATAAAGAATTAAAATAATGAAATAATTATAAATTGCATTTAAATTATCTGTTGACAATTAATTTCACATAAACTGAAACCACTGCACTTAATAACAACAATTGGCCGATGAAAACTACGATACTTGAACTAAAAATCAAAAATAATTCCAAATTTTCATGAGCATCTAATAAAATATTCAAGAACCAAGCGTCCAACAATTACTAAGATCGAAAGTGTCATTCAATCGCCGAGGTCCGATGACATGGATCCGCTACCTTATTAATAATGTATTCGATGATGTGATTTTCATGTATATCACATATGAGTGGTTTTGGCATATGATATTTACAAACTTTTATAACAATGAAGGAACTGTAATTTTTTTACTTTCATTTATTTTTTTGCTGCTACCTTAATAATGAATTCCATTTAGCACTCATCCGAATTCGATTAAAATATCTATTTTGAGTTGAAATAATAATATTGATGTAAATAAATTAACATTCTTGTAGTCAGTAATGGAAAATTATGTTTTCATTTAAGGTGAAGTAATGCATCATAACAAAATAAAATTACGATTATAAACTACCTTATAATAATAATTTTATCTTATTACTATATAAACTCTTTCGATATGAAATTGAACTTTTGTAGGGCTTAGATACGTTTTCGAAGCATTTTGAATTCAAAGCATTGCATAATGACGTCTTACTTTATTTTAAATATTCCTGACGTTGTGTTATCCCGTTATCCACTCATAGTAAGCTTTGTTTTAAGACCGACGGAATTATAAACGTTAAATCTTTCGACCAAAAGATAAAATTACCTGTTACATTTCATTTGTTATTTAATATGACGTCAGTTTCGAGTCATTATGTTTTCTTCAGCTAATAATTTTAAGAACATTATATTATACATAACTAATGGCATTTATGAGGTATTTTACATCAAGCCACTTTTAGGCGGAGGTTTGGAGCCCCAGAAGATTGATGGGGCCTATCGATCGGTTCTACGACTTGCCATTAGAAGGGTCACCAGCACCGACTACGGAACGTACAAATGCGTTTCGAAAAATTCCCTAGGAGACACCGAGGGCACCATCAAACTATACCGTGAGTGGTAGCATAAAATTTTATTTGAAATTTTTTCTGCCTTTATTCTAATGATGCTGACATATAACATAGTACTAAAAAAATTAAAGCATTTTTTATGAATGTATTTATTCAGTTAAAAATCTATTAATAATTTGAATATAAACTAAAAAATACGAAAAAAGTACTTTTGGCTACTATATCAACGCGAACTTGAATTAGCATATTCAAATGGATTTTTGAGTTTGTATAATTCTTTTTATAAAAACTTTAATATATTAATATCGTATAACTAACTGGTGAAGGGAAACTAGGAGTGAAACGACGGCATACCCGCCGCGCTTGTTTAGGTTGATTGGCGCGTTATACACATAATTAAATATGGCGAACAGACGACATAAATTAATATTGCTGTAATTAGGTAACTAAGGAAGCCTTCACAACATTTTGTTTGTTATTACCAACAGTATGTCGAGTGTCAAGAAAGAAATTTCGGATTTTTAGTGTGAAATAAAACTATTTTTTCTACACAAGAAATTCAGATTTTTTTTATCAGTCAAATAACTTCTATTCTGTTTGATGCCTTTTGCCATCTTTCTGGTAACTTCATGATCCCACGCTAATAGAATTTCTGGCATATAACAGCAAAAGACTTAGCCAAGTGCGATTTGAGATCGCATTGTCGTGTTCTACCACGAGATCATGTTTCAAGCATAATGAACCAGCACAAACCATGTGCTGATTCATTATGCTTGAAACATGATTTTTTTCGATTAACTTTACGGTAGACTATCTATTTTTAATCGCCAGTGAAAATTCGTTACAAAAAAGAGTCGATTGCATTATGATCCACATTTTTTTTGTATTCAAAATATATGGTAGGTATATATATATATATATATATATATATATATATATATATATATATATATATATATATATATATATATATATAATACACAAGCAAAATGTGCTTAGTCGGTAGATATGGATATAGGAGTATATTGTATATTGTATTATGAGTATATTGTATTTATTTGATATAATATAATAAATAACGGGTGGCGCAATAGAACCCTCATATTTAAAAAATAGATTAAAAAATAATTACAAAATGTATAGTTAAAATAAAACTGAAGCATTGTAAAGTAATGACTGAAGTTTATTTTTTAAAAATAACATCATCTAAATGATGACCCTCTCTACGACGGCGCTCCTCTAATCGCAAATGGAAATTATTGAAAACTTTCATCAGTAATGCTGGTGTAAATGCTGCCATTTCACCACGGATATTCTCCTTGAGCTAATCCATAGTTCTCGGATTATTGCTGTAGACTTTGTGTTTGAGGTATCCCCACAAAATAAGTCAGGAGGCGTTAAGTCTGGACTACGTGGGGGCCATGGGATATCACCTCTTTTCGAAATCCGTCTACCAGGGAACATCTGTTTCACAACCACTATGGAGTCATTTGATGTGTGACTGGTAGCTCCGTCTTGTTGAAACCAAGTCCTAGAATTCACTAGTTTTGAATTTTCAACTTTTGTAGCCAAAAAACCTTCCAACATCGCAACATAGCGTTCGGTATTAACAGCGACGTTTTGCCCCCGCGCATATTCAAAGAAAAAAGGACCAATTATTCCTCTGTCAGAGATTGCTCCTCATACTGTCATTTTAGGACTATGCAGTGGTTTCTGGTGTTTGAGTTTGGGATTCTCACTGTTCCAGTAAAGAAAAATTTTGACGGTTTACGAACCCATTGATATGGAAATGGGCCTCATCAGAGAAAAGGATATTGTCAAAATTGTAAAATCGATTAAGCATTTCATTAGCAAATGCGAGCCTTGCTCCGAAGTCAGAATCTTCTAATTCTTGTGTTAATTGCAGCTTGTATGAATGTAGTTTAAGATTCAAGTTTAAAATTCGTTGTAAACTTCGTCGCGATAAGTGTTAGACAGACGATCTCTTGCAAGTAGACATTTGTGGATCTCCTCGTACCGACTGCATATCTCTCTCAATATTGTCTTCGGTCCTAGATGTTCTTGGACGACCTTTTGCTTGTGGTTTAAACATTGAACCGGTCTCTTTGAAACGCTTTACCCATATTTTAAGCAAATTAGCACTAGGAGCTTTACTAATTCGTCGTAGTACATATCAGAACAATATAGTCTCCTAGTAACAATGTATGAATGAGAGTTCTCGTAAAATGCGCGCACGCAAAATGTGCGACGCTTCCCGTCGAAGTTCTTATAGGACACCAATCTGGTTTCCAATTTTAGTCAGGTCTAGGATTAAGTAAAAACTACCAAAATCGTACGTCTCGAATTATTTACTACCTAAAACTATTATCTTTAATATACACGTATTTAGTACTAAATTCATTTAACAAATGTCATGTAATGTGTGGAATAATTAATGAATGGGATAAAATATTGTATTTTTAGCTATGCCGCTTCCACCGATGGAAAATAGAAATGGTAATTACGGTTATGTAATATTTCTATTCCAAACTTCATTTTATGTGAATATTTTTTAAAAATATATGTTTTTACAGCAATGCAAAGAATGAATATCATGGAAGATAAATCTTCAGAAAGCACGCCGTTTGGGACTCAAGGTATATGAATAAAAATATATGATAACTATTCTATACCTACCTATAACCACCATACTGATCTTGGAATTTTCTTATAAGGTAACGGAGAGTAAATTTATCACAATGAATTGGCGGATTGCACACTTGCAATCACGAAGTATTTTCTATCAATCAGTACGCGGTAGTTGCGTTAATAATTAATAACATTTTTATTTCTGTGGAACAGTAGACATGCTGACGGTCCACTTAATAGAAATCAGTTACCGCTAATGGATGTTTGCGATACCAAGTGTGCTGCTCAAATACTGTTGGAACTGTTGGAATCTGTGTCACTCATACCGGAATACAACACAAGGTTATTATGGTGATATATTTAGAGACCGGGGGTGATTGCCATCCCGACGCACTTGGAGCCCTCCCAGTTAGCTAGGGTTGTTTGTCTTCGGTTCCGGCCGCAGCGGTCAGTATTATTACACCACCCCTGCACGGAAAAACTGACACTACATACTCACATTTCAAGAAAATCTGCCTAAGAGGCGTGTTATATTCGTGGACTAACTGACCCAGCCATTTTTTTATTGCTGTAGGACAGCAGGCAGGCCGACGGCCCACTTGGAATTTTGCAGTTACCGTCGCCTATGGGTGTTTGCAACCCCAGTGACATCGCGAACACGCTGCTGTCCCATAAGAATACAGGAACTTGGGGTCACTAATGCCGAAACATAACACAAAGTTATTATGGCGGCATACTTAAGACCGTGGTCGCCATCCAGACGGGCTTGGGCCTCTACCACGTAGCTGTTGTAGTAGGGGGCGTAGGGCCTACTCACGTAGCAGGTGAGTTGTTTTGTCGCCTTTTACAACAGGCCGATCCCGGCTGCAGAGGTCAAAAGTTAAGTAAAAAAAATAACATTTTGCGTAGGATTATTCTAAACTCTGGTCTTAGTCAGCATCTACATTGTGAAATGAGTAACTGTACTATGCGGATAGCAGCGTGTTAGTGGTGCTCCAGGCGTTGCAAACACCCATAGGCAACGGTGATTGTCAACTAGTAAGTGGGCCGTCGCGTTAGCCTGTCTATTATCCTACAGCAATAAAAAAACAATGCTAAATTTCAAGTCAATCGGCTGTATAGTTTTAGAGATCTCGTCATGACTGGTATTTCACTTATTTATTGGTAAACTTATTTGTTGAGACTGGAGTGATATTATGGCCATCACGTATGAAATATATACAAAATACGTTCATAATTTACTTTTTTAAAAACCTACTCTTAAATTATGTGAATAAAAAGGTTTCCAGAGCTAATTACTGAACAGCTTCTTCTATTCACATACTAATTAGCAAAATGTTTTTTCAGATTTCAGGTTGCAAGATTACAACGGAGGCGTTTCTAAGGATCACTTTTGTTACCTTTTTTTAGTCTCATTAGTCATTTTGAATAAGTTAATTACGTCGGTGTGATGTTTATTTAAGAATAAAGAATTATTTATGAAAGTAATAATTTCTTACGAGTCGGATTTTTGTTGGAATTAATTCATAGTAAATATTAAAAATATTTGGTTTTAGATTAATGTAAACTATATTAAGTATTCAAAATATTAATCTCTATGAAAAAAAATGTTTCATTAAAAAAGAATGGTAAATCTAAAGAAATTAAAATGAATGCGTATAATGATGTAAGCATAATTTGATAAATTATCAATAAGTTTGATAGTCAATTCTTGGTTTTTTCTTTGTCAGTACTTTTTTTATCGTGCTAATCACCACAAAGAAAAGAAAGGATTAGATTTAACTTAAATTAGATTTTACAGGAGCTACTGCCACCAGGTCCTAAAAGTTCGCAGTCTAATTTAGCGTTAGAGCCGCGTTGTCTAATTAGTGTGGTGCACGAACTGGTATGTGAGGGATTTGGGCCCGAAGGTCTTGGTTGGTCCTCCAATACACCACACTTTGAGTACGAAAGCAAGTAATGCTATCTCGTAGATTTAAATTGTACTATTAAAGTAAGATGTATGTAAACGTAAAAGAATTTTAGGTATATTATTTTGTGGTATAAGTTTGTGGGGCGATACAGTAAAAAGCATATCTAGTAGTTAATTTGTACAATTAAATAAAAAATAATTGTACTAAAACACAAAAGTGTGTATAAAGTATTAAAGTGTTTCTGTTCTGTTCGGTCACCAAACATTTCAACATTATTTACAATAATAAACTGACATATACTACGCGCGTTATTCTTCGCGATGGATACAGAAGCAGAGGTAGACCAAAGAAAAGTATGATGGATTGCGTAAAAATGATATGGCGAAAAAGGGTGGAAGAGTGGAAGGACATGTTGTGCCGACCCCATATAAAGTGGGATAAGGGCAGCAAGAAGAAGAAGTTATTCTATTCGTTTATTTAAATATTTTAATATTAAATGAAGCTGGACATGGTGATTACGTTTGTAATTTAAAGGAAGGAGTTATCATGCAAAGGTACTCGTACAAAACTCTTCCAGTCATCCGTAAGTTTTTTTTATTCATAACTGAATGTAAAGTATATTTATAATCTATAAATTAATTTCATTTCCGTATGCATTTGAGGTATGTTGCTAGTCTTGTATGCAAGAACAATAATTAGCCTCGTAAGAAAATAAATTCTCAACATGATTCGATGTTAGACTTGCAACTGTTACTGTAATACTATACATACTGTATTGTACAAGAGATTGATATTAATTTCATGCAAATTGAGTAGAATTAATTACAATGCAAATTATTTATTTCTGCGCCGATCGCTGGTGTTAAATTTCTTGTAAAATATACAACGTGTTACATAATCCCGATGACGAAGCCACTCAAAGCGAGGGGACGGAGTGGATTAATTTAAATCGCTAAAACCTATATCGCTCTTATGACGAATATATATAATTACAAATCAGAACAAATTATGCGTATATATAGATAAAAAAGGTGTTTTATAATAATTTTATAGCACCAACTAGCTGACCCGGCAAACGTTGTTCTGCAATATAGATTAAAAAAAACAGAATTACGTTCACTCCTATTTTACCCGTTCAAGTCTCATTTTCATAATAAAGAAAAAGTAGCATATGTCCTTCTTCAAGGTACAATCTATCTCTATACCGAAATTTATTAATATTGGTTCAGCGATTTGGGCGTGAAAACGTAAGAGACAGATTATACAAATATTTTGTCCTATATGGAGACTAACCCATAAGAACGGCCTGTTGTGTTGTCGTGTTTATTCAAGAACCGAAAATGAGATTGGATCTTTTAATAAATAGGTTAGTACAGGCTTTACTACTTACCTGAAAAGGTATTTCTATTAAAAGCGACATATCATCAATCTTGTTAGTTAATAATATTTACGTAGTTTCAAAGAAAAGGTAAATATTTTTATGGTACGGGACATAGCTTAACTAGGTAATAAAGTAGATTTATAAATATGTCGACATCAACAAACTGATTTCGACTATGACTTACTTAAATTATTTTATTGATGCTTGTATAGAACAATAAGCGAAAATATCGAATGATTATTATTTTCTTAGCTGTTGCTGCATGCAATTCCGTTATACGTTTTGGAGCTTACAATGAAAATGGAAAAAGTCAACATATGACCAGTTCGTTGTTCGTATATGAGTTAAAAGGTACATTTGGGTTTTGGTGAACCCCAAACCTTACAATCTGCTATGCATAGTTAGATGGTACTGCATATACTTAGATAATAAAGTTACTGCTAACATACAGGGAAGACAGAAATTGCATATTAATCTTCCTATTAGATAGAAGTAATTTTGGAGCTAATTTACTTAAATTATAAAATTTTAAAGCTAATTAGAAGCTAATTTAACTAAATATAGATACAGTTATTTTGTTATCGTTACGAGTATTTTTAGGTTAACAGCTAACTATAATTATAAAATATAGTTTTTAGATTTGCGTTACTAAATAAAAATATAGGAATTTAATTCTAAGTGAATAAGCTTTCAATTGGAATTTTTGTTTATTGTGTAACAATTTTGAGACATATCTAAAATTGAAGGTCACGTATCCTACGTTTTTCAATTAAAATAAGCGTGAAATATCTTAAGTAAAAATATCAAACCAATTACTAATAATATATATTAAAGTATTATAAAGATAGACTGAGTTAAATGAAGGTTTAATTTATATAGGGATATAAATAATATGAAATATATGCTATTTAGAACCGCCTTACTTGCTATTTATGTTCGAAAACGTGTTAATGACACTCAATTATACCAGCGTCAGCAAAAATATGAAATAGGTACGATTTGAATGGTTTATTTATGCTTTTATATCGAGGAATACTAATCAGTTTCAACACAAGTCTGGAAAAACGATAAATATATTGTATTCTTCTTCTATTGCGTACATGTAGGTGATAAATATGATCATTGATGAGGAAAGGACTCATGGGTTTGTGCCGGTGGTTCAGGAAAACCTTTTCCTTTAACTTTAATAGCTAGCAATTTAGTTATGTAAATTCAATTTTAAAAAGGTAGTAGCTCCTTACAGCTTCGCCTATGTCAAGGATATCAATTATAATCATTGTAAGGTCTCACTTTCACAGTTATATCTCGTCTATTATGGTGTATATATTTCTTTTGGCATACATGACCATTAGTTACGTTAAAATGGGCCGTCTTTTGTCTATTTTAAGATCCAAGGTTTGGTTTTCAAAGTGAACATATCCAAAATACGAATACATCAATGATTATTATCTATTCTATTCTATTAGACTATTTCGTATATACTTATATTTCTTTTTGACAAGTAATCCAAAAATCATTTTAACATAAAAACACGAAACAAGTTAAATCAATTATCAAGTCTTCTGGTATCAAACCTACGAATTATGGGTTGACAGACAATCAATATTATATGTGAATTAAAATTATATATTAAGAATTGTTATTCCCTTGCAAGACATTAGTTGTTTTAGTTTACTTGATAATATAGTTCGAGATTTTACAAAATTCCTAAGTTATTTAAAATTGTTAATAGAAGAGATGAATGATTTAAGAAACGAGATTATCTGCTTCAATTTTCTTAGTAAGTGTATTTATGATGGAACCTTAATTATTTTACCTCTTATTTGTAACGCGAACCACTGTTGCTTCCTGGAAATAAATAAATAATTATTGACTTGGGTTTTATTTTTCCTGCATGTCCGAGAAGTAATTACTTGGGAAAAGTGAACATGCAGAAAAGTGATATAACTTTTCATAAAGAAGTGCCGGTTATATATTAAATGATTTCCATAGCTTTCTTATTCTTCTAACTTCTTCTAACTTTGGTGGACTGTCGTAAAAGGCGACAAAACAACGCTAAATAAGTGGTAGGGCCCCAAGCCTGTCTAAAATGGCAACCACCCTTGGTATATAAGTATGCTACAACAATGACCTTGTGTTCAATGCTTTTACATCGAAACCCTGAAAATTAATACAGGTTAATACTCCAGCACACATTTTTGTGTCGGTGTTTTTCAGTGACTCTTCATTTCCTAAAATTAGTTTTAAAAAGTGACTGTCGTCTGATGGCCAGACCTCAAAAGTAATACCGAATGATGCTGTGCCTCTATCATTGAACTGACAAAAGGACTAATCCATTTGTTGACTTTTACACATGTTACTACTTTTTTTTATCACTTTTTAGGAGAGTCTCTTTGGAAAGTGATGGACTGGTATTTTAGGAAAAGACACGAGAAGTATAATAAATGAAAATAACACAATGTTGAATGACCAATATTTGTTACACAAGTTTATATTATCTTAAAATTAAAAGTGCATGTCTATGCCGTGATTCTTCTACAAATATATCTGGCAGAGAAATTCATATTCTTCACTTGTCTTATTCAGCCTTTACCTCAACGAGTGTCGAATTCTAACTTTGACTAGTCGGATCACACAAAAAATATATCCTGTATGTCTCTGTTAATTGAGTAATTGGTAAGTATAACGAAATTTATAAGAGTTCATTTCTTCATTTAATGTAAACACGAAGCACAGTGATGAAGTCGCACAAAATTGATTAGTTTGTTGTATTTAAATTTCCTCGAAGGGGAATCCTGTCCAGCTCAATTACGGCATTTGACCTTTTTTTAACTGCGTAACAGCAGATAAACTGACGGCCCACTTAATATTTATTAAGCAACTATCATCGTTTATGGATATTTAAGACGCACTGACTTACTGAAATCTGGGTCATTTTTATGCCGAAATACAGCACTAGGTTATTATGGTGGCATACTTATAGACGAGAGATCATTCCGACGAGCTTGGCGACTTGTTTTGTCACCTTTTACGACAGATCGACCCCGACCGCAGGGGTTAGTATTCTTACTCCGCCCCTGCACAGAGAGAAATGATCTGCCAAGGACCACTCAGACACAGGTTCAATTTCCAGTATGGCATTCATCGTTTAGATCCTATTAATATGCATATCATTGCATAATTGGCGCGTAACGTCGATAAAAGAAAATGACAGGTTTTATTATTATATTTGCTTGGTAGCAGGTAGCTAGCAGTTAAGGTTTGTCCTATGGCAATACCCTCTAACCCGAGTTTCTAATTGAAACCTTAGAAATAAAGAGCAATTATGGTTATATTCATATAAAACAAAATTCATATTCGACCGTCTTAATTCATTACAATAATAATTTCATATACACTGAATTGGTTGTTATCTTTCCATCTAATATAATTTGTATCGTACAGAGTTTCTACACTGTTAATATACGGACTAATTTGCTTCAACGGACCACAATATAAAGAGATGTGAATTGATCAGAAACACAATCGAGTCGGTAAAGATAATTAGGTCTTACATAGCGGTTCGTGTACGAGGTTTTGTTCAACAATTCGCAAGGGAATTGCTTCCACAAATACGGAATTCTTAAACGTTCAAATTTGAGAAACATTGTAGAGAGTGTATTAAATATTGCTAGGTACAATTTATATTCGGCGATATTATAAAACGTGTTTGTAAAGGTGGATTATAAACAATATATGTGAGTAGTTATTTTTAATCAAGTTTGTATGCTACACTTGTACTACATTAGACTCAGGCACAACTACTAAATTTATGCTTCAGCACGTTTACTACAAAATATCTCAGCCAGAAATTAGAACAGGGAGTCACGAAAAGCGACAAATGGATTCCTTTTGTTCATTTTAAAGAGACGTTCCTAATCAGTCAGTTTGATTTTTGTAGCTAATATAGGAAAACTAGAACATGGCATCTCACAAAAGGCCTTGGTTCTAGCTTTGTTCGGTAATTATTCTGAAATGACAGCAATCGATTTTCTCTCTGACGCAGTAATGTCAACGAAGGTGGCGGTGGGGGCAATAATGGGAGCTAATCACCTAGCTCTCCCCCCCCCTCTAAGGCAGGATATCAAAACGGCATCAGAGGGCGTCGAACGACTTTCGGCTGCTGTAAACAGTGGCCGTAGTTGGATCCTCAGGGAGTTACCGATGCACCTATGCCGCGGGGAGAGGGCACGTGTGCTGTTACACGTAGTTCCACCTCAATCCCTGGATTGACAAAGAGAGCGGAGGGTAACAAACCTTACCTCGGCCATAATTTTGGCCATACTATCAATAGATGGTATGGCCAAAATTGTGGCCGAGGTAATACGTCAGCCCAGGCATTTTCGTTTTTTTACTGGGTAGGTTCGAAGAGTTCGCGCTACTCTGAAAAAGTTTAACTTTTTATTTTTTTATTAAAAGTCATTGTTATTTTCAACATTGTAAACCAAAGCAAAAACTGTTCATATGGCAACAAGCCCAGAACGTGGACCGCATTCAACATTTATTAAATAGTTTAATAGGAACAATGTTTATTCTTAAATTTAAAAACATTTTGTATGGTCGGCGTAGACAGGATATATTAATTGTATTGATATTAAAAACTTCGTTTTTATTAGACAAAGTGAATTATTTGATCAAATTAAGTATAATGTTAGGATTTTTCATGATACGAGAAGAAAATTCTGCTTTATTCTGTTATAGTGATTGTAAATATATTTTAATTTTGTAGCATATTGGAAGAAATGTCCGTATCAACAAAATAATTCATATCAATTAAAAAAAAAACGAAAGAATATTTAAATTTGAATTAATAAAACTTTTTATTGATCATCACATAATATCAATAAATAATAGCTACATATGTCATTGCAGATATTATTAAATTAAAATTATTAAAATCAGATAATTAAATTCATTAGTTAAATATATTAGTTAAATATGTAAATTTTCCATTCAATTTAATTTTAAAAGCCACGGTTTTATGAAACCAATTTGAAAATTTCAATCTAGTGATATAAATAGTAGTCTTTATTTTTAATAATTGATGTTTCACTGTTGTCATGTATGTTGCGGCAAGTAATTGTAATTGAATAATTATTTTATTACATTACATATTTTCTGCTGACACTAGGGAGCCAGCACTCGTAGATAGCCATTTATTATACATAACCTTTACCTTTTCTAAATTATTCTAATCTTTTATTATTATTATCTTTTTCTTTCTAGTATACATCACACTGATTAGTGAATATTCAATATGTACTTAGTATATATGTTCTATTTCATTTTGTTCTTATTTATTATATTCAATTGATTCATTTTAAAAATTTAAAGATATATTAACTAGTATTTCAAACTATAACATCATTTTAAAACTTTCTTCAAAGAAAACTAAAAAACTTTGTATCGATGAAAGTAATTAAAAATGAATAATTAGAAAATATTTAAAATTAGCTATTTCTAAACATCAATAACATCTAAAAATAGTATATTGTTGTTTTACTGACTGTGTTTATAGAAAAGTAGTCTTCAAGCAACAGTTAGAATAATTAATTATTAGACTTTTCTGTCATAAAAATAAAATATTAAAAACGTTAGAATTAGTAGGTGTCGCGTAGTAATATGTAATATGAAGTAGTTATTGACTTTGATGACGTTCACATTTTGGCATGGAAATATTGTAAGTAGAATCCATATCAGTAAAATTAATATTATTATTAACTTAAAGTATTTCATTTGTTTTAACATTTCATACTCTTTTATTTAATTATAATCCAAATATTTGAAATAAGTAATTTCCAATATATAATAATTAGGCTAGACGGTAATAAATAAAAAATTGTATTTTTTTATTTTAAAATATGTTTTACTTATCCAATTTGTGCGAGTGTCTAATTTAATATTTGCAAACAGTTTATGTTTAAAACTTGACTTAGGTAGTAAAAATACAGAATGACATAAAATTACAAAAACTAAACAAAAAATAATATGAAGATTGATTAATTAGTACTTGAAGTACGGCCTACGGGTCTAATTCATTCGCCTGCGGTGAAGATACCCAATTATGTAATTACTATAATTGTTTTAGCCGAAGACCGTTTTAGATGAAGGGTAATACAATTTTTAATATATTATAATAGTAGTGGTGAAACAAAATGATAAGATATTATTATGTAAAGTTTAAGAAATAAATAATTAGTTTATCTTCTACTGCTTACGAATATGTAGCATCAGTGGTTGAAAAGTTTAATCAGAACAGATTAGTGTGGTCTGACTATGTAATGTGAAGGGAAGAATACTATTTAACTAGGAAAATTATTAAAATTAAATAAATTAATTAAATTAAATTAAATTGCTTTTTATAGCACCAAACATTATAAGGGAGAAACTTAAGTACTACAAACTTAAATAAAATTACTAAATGAGAGTTGATGGATACAAAAGGAGAGGTAGACCAAGGAAAAGATGTATGGATTGCGTAAAAGATGATATGGCAAAGAGAGGTGTGAATGTTGAGATGGCGGCTAACAGAGGAGAGTGGAAGGAGAACACGTTGTGCAGACCCCATATAATGTGGGATAAGGGCAGGAAGAAGCAGAAGCGTTTCATAACAGAAGTGGGTAAATGTAATGTAATGGTAATAAATCTTAAGCCTTGATCTTGGTTTAATTTCTAGAATTTAATGGGCTTCCTTTGGCAGTGACAAAGCATGTAATATGTTTTTGATCTAAACAATCTCTAGGGTAACATCATTCACTTAAGTTGGCTAACTAGAAGAACTTACTTTTCCCCCAAGGATTCGTTTAACCTCACGAATAAATCAACTCGAGCAACGATTAGACGTTCCATTAATGTAAGATTAATTGAAAATTCTTTGTGTTTGTTGTTTCACTATAGTATACAGTGTTTGTATGCGTGAAAAAGCTTACGTTTCTTGAATGTAAATTATACCTATAGCGAGTTGAAAAGTTTACTTAGTTTTTGTTTTTATATATTTGATATTTATTGATTTCCAAATTCGTATAATTATATGCTTATGCTTTTTATACATGCACGGGTGAAGAAAGAATTCTGACCTCTACGGCCGGGGTCGGCCTGTTGTAAAAGGCGACAAAGCAACCCACCTTAGCTACGTGGTAGGACTCCAAGCCCGTCTGGATGGCGACCACCCAAAGGTGGTTAAAGTTACTAGTGACCCAAGTTCCTGTACCTTTATGGGACAGCAGCGTGTTCGCGATGCCATTGGCGTTGCAAACACCCATAGGCGACGATAACTGCTAAATTCTAAGTGGGCCGTCAGCCTGTCTGGTGTTCTACAGCAATAAATAAAGTGTAAGAATATTATGTACCTTTGTATATCTCAACTTTGCACATTTATTTATTTATTTTGAGAATGCTAAGATTTGATATTATAAAAAAATTAACGATTCTAACATGATTGTATTCAATTATAGTCGTTTCTGAAAAGTTTGTGTTTGTAAATTATACCACTAAATACGTATATGTGCTCGGTTGAAATTTCTAAAACGGATTGAAATAGAAGTTCGAGATGCCACTGAAATTTTAAGCTATGATAATGTTATCTATATTGGGAACAATAATCAACTGTTAGACTTCTTAAAGCTTTTAAAAGTATCAAATTGGATAAAAGAATTTGTAGTGTAGAAATGACGCGACAATGGAGTCTGCAACACCATGCAATCGCGCGCTTAATCCGGAGGGGATACATTGGCCTCATTAAACCAAACCTGGATTATCAACTCTGAATTGCTAGGCTGAGCAATATGAATATCATGAGGTAAAAAGCAATGAAAACTCCGTTTTAACCCTCCTGTATTCCCCATAAAAACTTGGGATTCCGTGAAATATATTAGGGAAAAAAAGGTCTACACGACCGATCATTAAAGGTAAATTGCTCTGGTTTATATCCGTTGAAATGTAAAGTGTTGGGAATGTTTGAATGGCACGCTCAAGTTGCGTCAACTCTTCCGCAACGAGGCTGATGCCGCTCCGCAACGACGGCTAACGATTTCTTCCTAAATTTATTTTTTGACCTTTTCACCTGTATTATTATTATTAAAAAGAGTGTTTCCTCAATATCATTTTTATATTTTGATAATTTTTGATACTGTAACTATTAAATGCAGTAATATCTGAAATTTGCACGTACTTGCATACTCAAGAGAATTAAACATATCTAGGCACATTTGCATTGTTAATTTAATAAATTGCGACTTGAACAGATAAGATTAGTTATAAAATTTAGTCAGCGATGCTTGGGCAATCTAAATAAAAACGTACATCACTTGGAATATGGAACTTTCTGATACACCTAACTACCTAACACCTAATTAATTTCATTATAATTGACACTGTTGGGTAAAGATTATAAAGCTTTATTATTATAAATGTTTAGTAAACTAAACTTAAATGTGAAAATTACTGTAACGTAAAATATTCAAAAGCAAGTCTGAACTAAGTAAGGCGCCGTGTGATGGCGAAAATTTATCTCTCGGGAGACGCGGCAGTTCTTATTTTTAAATCACACAACGTCACGCGTTTGGGAAATGGCGAAAATTTTCTTATCAACACTTTTAATACATATACGCCAGCTATTTTTTTCCTACAACATGTCCAGTGTAGTCAGTTTAGTCTATTATGTATTGATTTCACGCTTACATCATGTGCTAGAAGTATATTTTTTAATATTCATAATGGTTTATTGGTGCATGGTGCTACAATATCTTTATTCAATAAATCAATCAAACGATATTTTACTACTTTTTAAGCAAATTCCTCGTACTACGTGAAATCTGTATTTTTAACAATTATTCAGACCTTTGTCACAAACGTACAATTTACCCCAGACTAGAAAAAATATTTGCAGTTACAACTACAGCGTGAGGATCGATTTCCAAAGACTTATTTGAAATCGTTTATTTTTTCTAAAACACTATTGTAGAGTTATGTGCATGCGATTACACTATTTGATATTAGGCGCTTTGATTCAGACTACAATGGAGATGTTAGATATACACTATACCAACACCTATGAATAGGGCCATTAAATAGGGGTTGCTATGCCTCACTAAACTCAAATCACAACTATCAATCAAAGTATATTTACCGTAGCGAACCCTCAAAACGACAATCATTAGCTCATTAATCTATAAACGATAGTACTTGTCGTTTAAATCGTGCCAAGTGTATCATTTAAGTCGGCCGAAAGCGAACAATAGGTGGTAATCAATAAGAGCCGACAACTGGCCCATTGTGTCCCTAATGTGTGGGAATTAGCTATTTACTGCGACGAAGATAAATTATATCTCTGCTTCGATTAATTAGAGAGCTTCACTCGGGCGCCGATATTAACATATGAAATGTGCGAACACCTTAATGCAACTTTAGTTTCAAACTTTACAGTCTTCATTAGTTTAGGAGTCTCGAGTATATTCATATGTGTAAATAAATTAAAATAATTAAAAGTTACTTGAATAATTAAAAAGTTATTAAATTAATTGAAAGTTATACGCGTTTAATTTTATTGAAATTATTCAAGTTTTATCCTATGTAAGATAAAAGTAAAATAATTTCGGCATGATGTTGTGGCTGGCTGTTGTGCCGTGTGGTCCCGGCCGAAGAAAGAATAGGGCCACCCCAAATCATCCCAAGGGAGTCGTAAAAGCCGACTGATGGGTTACTCCCTCTGCCAGCCTGCATGCGGCGAGGGAAGGACACCTCTAGGTTTCCCTTTAGAGGTTGGGAGGTCGGACGGCAGTCGCTCCCGTAAAAACCAAAACAAGCCACACAAAAATGGTACGAACACGGAAAGGTATTGTCACGGATAGGGCGTCGCCGCAAAACGACGCGCAGGAACTTCGCCCGACTCCTGTGACAAATGGACTAGGGCTACCGTGCCGTGGGCGAGCACGGCTAAAGACACTAGCCCCATCCAAAAGGAAACTCCGCTTCGCAACGTGGAATATTGGCACGCTAACCGGACGCGCGAGAGAGTTGGCCGATGTGCTCTCCAGGCGGAGGGTGGCCGTGGCGTTCCTGCAGGAGACTCGGTGGAAGGCCAGCAGATCCCGGTTCATTGGGAATGGCTACAAGCTGATCTACACAGGTGCACCTGGTGGGGAGAATGGGGTTGCCATAGTGCTCTCGGAGGAGTTCCAGAACGACATTTTGGAAGTGAAACGTCATAGCGACCGGCTTATGGTCGTTAGGGTGCTTATCGATGGGGTAGTTACCCACTTGATAAGTGCCTATGCGCCACAGGCCGGTTGTGACGACGCCGATAAAATTGCGTTTTGGAATCAACTCGGAGAAGTGCTCCGTGGAATCCCATTATCACAGGGGATCGTTTTGGGGGGTGATTTGAACGGTCATGTGGGTGATGAATGTGGGGAATTTGAGCGTGTTCACGGTGGATTTGGGTACGGTAGCCGCAACGCGGAAGGGGAGGACATCCTCAATACGTGTGCGGCTGCCGACCTTGCCATCGTGAACACGTATTTCAAAAAGAGACCCGAGCATCTCATCACGTACAAGAGCGGGAGGAATGCTACCCAAATCGACTTCCTACTCACTAGGAGACACCACATCAGCAAAGTAGCCAACTGCAAGGTCATACCCGGTGAGAGTCTCACTGCACAACACCGTCTTCTTGTCATGGACCTCTGCGTAAAGCCCAAAGGCAAATGTGTCGACCGCCTTCAACGCCGAATCAGGTGGTGGCTGCTTGATGAAGTCAAGTCCCAGGAGTTCGCCTCTGCCATCGGTGACAAGTGCGCCGGAGGTGAGGGCGAACCGGTTCAAGCTTACTGGGACAGGATTCAGGCGGCTATCCTTGGGTCGGCGAGAAAGGTGCTTGGCGTGTCTAAGGGCGGACGCAAGTGTGACAAGGAGACTTGGTGGTGGAACGACTCAGTCCAGAGGGAGACCAGGGCGAAAAAAGCCCTCTTTAAGAAGTGGCAAGCGTCCAGATCTCCTGAAGACCGCGACGCATACAGAGATGCCAAACGCGCCACCAAGAAAGCTGTAGCCAGAGCCAGACGAGACCACTTACAACCACTTTACGATAAGTTGGACTCGTCTGAGGGGCAGAAGCTCATATATAAGTTGGCGCGCTCCAGGGTCAAAGCGGCACAGGATATCTCCAAGTGCCGCTGTGTAAAAGACCCCGGGGGCAACTTGTTATGCGAGGACCTCGCGGTGAAGGAGAGATGGCGCTCATATTTTCACGAGCTGCTGAACAAGCAGCATAAAGAGGTGCAACCGCCAGATCTTCCTCCGAACCAAGGACTAGTGCCACTGATAACGCCTGCAGAGGTCCAGAATTGTCTTCGCCGCATGAAGAATCGGAAAGCTGTTGGATCCGATGGAGTCCCCATCGAAGCCTGGAAGGCGATGGGCTCTCGTGGTGTGGGCACTTTAACCGACCTTTTCAACCGGACACTCCTCACCGGTACGATCCCGAACCAATGGAGGCTGAGTATCATTACTCCAGTCTTCAAAGGCAAGGGATCGGTGCAGGAGTGCGGTAACTACCGCGGTATAAAGGTCATGTCCCACACCATGAAGCTCTTCGAGAGGGTTATCGACTCTCGGATTCGACAGGAGTGCACTGTCTCGGAATGTCAATATGGGTTTCGCCCTGGTCACGGGACAATGGACCCTATTTTTGCCCTAAGGACTGTCGCGGAGAAATACAGGGCGAAGAATACGCCTCTGCATTGTCTGTTTCTTGACTTGCAGAAGGCCTTCGACTGTGTTCCTCGCGCGATAATCTGGTGGGCATTGCGGTCCAAAGGGATTCCAGAGGCCTATATTGGTATTATCCGAGACATGTACCGTGATTCCGATTCCGTAGTTCGGACCGCTGTTGGCGACACAAAACCTTTCCACATCACCGTCGGTGTGCACCAAGGATCCGTCCTTAGTCCGTTTCTGTTTAGCGTGGTATTAGACGTATTGTCGAACAGCATCAGAAACTCACATGAGCAGCCCCCGTGGCTGCTCATGTATGCTGATGATATCGCGCTGGCAGATTCGGACAGGGGTAGGCTGGTGCGACGTGTGAAGGTGTGGAAGGAGTCGCTTGAGAACGGTGGTCTGAAGCTCAATGTAGCGAAGACCGAGTACTTGGCCTGTAACTCCACAGATCCCACACCCGTACGCATAGACGGCAACACGGTCGAGCGCACGGACCATGTGAAATACCTGGGATCTGTGTTTCATGCGTCTGGTGACATCGATTGCGACGTCAAGGCACGCATTGCTGCCGCGTGGGCTAAATGGCGTGAGGTAACTGGTGTCATTTGTGACCCCAAGATGCCGGTAAAGTTGAAGGGGCAGGTCTATAAGACCATCATTAGGCCTGTCCTTTTATACGGCTGTGAAGCGTGGCCGGTGTTAGAGCGACACAAGCAAGAACTGCGTGTCACGGAGATGAATATGCTGCGGTGGATGTGTGGAGTGACGCGGAAGGACCGCGTTAGGAACTCCCGCATTCGCGGTAGTCTTCATGTCCGTGACATTGCAGATAAATTGCAGGAGTGTCGGCTCCGTTGGTATGGCCATGTTTTACGGCAACCGGATGCTTACGTGGGAAACAAATGTCTGGCCATGCCGCCTCCGCCGGGCCCCGGCAGGAGGGGTAGACCCAAAAAGTGCTGGCTTGACGTCGTAAAGGGTGATATGTGTGCCAATGGGCTCACTACCAGGGATGCTGAAGATCGCGCGAAGTGGAGTAGAAAAAGTCGGAAAGCGGACCCCGGGCACCGAAACGAAAGTTTGGGTGGCAACCGGGACTAACGCTGGGATGATGATGATGATGATGATGTTGTGGCTGGCTGTCATCAACATTGGGAAGCAGCATAGAAAAGCAGCGAGTTCGATATATCTACGTTTGCTTTTATTGGAGGAGGTCTAACATTCGTAAAATAAAGAAAATCGATTGTATATACAAAAAGTAACAAATACATTTCACTAAGGAGGGCTCTATTATTACCGCCATCGCTTTATTATTTATGTATAGAATGTTGCAGCACCGAACGAAAACAAAACAGCTTTTATCTTTTCGAAAAAGAACTTTGCTACAATTATACAATCAGGTAGCTTTCCAAAAGGTTTCTTTATTAAAGCAAGTTGTCCATTTTACGATTAAATTTTCGAAGGGTTCTTATTCAAAGCATCAGTATACAGTATAACATTTATTTAAATGGCCGCTCCGCCTGAGATTGTTGATTGAAAACACTTTTAAACTTTTTGGGTAAGTTGTTGTTTTATTACTTCTGTTGCCATATTTTGGAATATAAACAGTAATAATTTAAGGTTACAATAGTTTAAAGGTTTATATTGGTGTTTATATGAGTATATTGTGATATCAAACTTTAAAATTAGGATAGACATCTTTATATGTACGCAAACTATCATACGCAGCTTAATTAGTCTTCTTTGAACTCCATGTTTACCATATTTGTTTCTCCTACTATTAAATTGTAATAGAATGTAATGGTATAATAATCAGTATAAAAGGTTAAGGTTTGATTGCATTAAAATCATGTTTTTTATTACGGCCCACTTCACAATAAACAGTTACCGTCACCTATGAATTAATATAAACCCGTATCGAAACAGCCCGCAGCTCCTTCAATAAAATGAAGCGTGTTCTCTGCAATCGCAACCTAAAGCTGTCTTTGCGCATCAGAGTGCTCCGTTGCTACATCTGGCCCATTCTACTATACGGATGTGAGGCTTGGACAATCAAAGACGACTTCAGGAAACGTATAGAGGCGTTCGAAATGTGGGCAACAGAAGGATGCTTGCTATTAGTTGGGCTCAAAAAGTAACCAATGAGGAGGTTCTCTGACGAGTAAAGTAGAAACGTGAACTTTTGCAAACCGTCAAACGCAGAAAAGTGGCTTACCTAGGACATGTATTGAGACACAATAGATATGAACTGCTACAATTAATCATGATGGGAAAAATCGGGGGCAAGAAACGTGTCGGTCGGAGAAAGAAATTGGTTGCGTAACATTCGAGAGTGGACGGGGATAGCGAGTGCAGTCGAATTATTTCGCCTCGCTAAAGACAGAGAGGAGTATGCGAAACTGACCGCCAACCTTCGCTAGTCGGAGATACACCTCAAGAAAAAGTCGCCTATGGATGTTTGCGACGCTAGATGCACCTTAAACACGCTGCTGTCCCATAGTGGTACTATAGAAGGTTATTATAGCGGCATGCTTATAGACCAATGTCTATTCTGATGTGATTACGAGTGTGAATTTTAATTATGGTACAAGTACCTCGCTCAAACAGAGAAGAGAGATACAAGGATCAACTTGGACTTACGCATATTTAAACTGCCTTTGTATAGCTTTTCCTTGTGAGTCCTTAAGTTTTGTTAATTATACCGTTTTAAAGTTTACTCAGTCGTTATTGACTCTACAGCTCAATAATCAAAAATAATTGAAATATACTTTTTAGGTTAACTCCTTAGCTGATTCAGATTAAGATTTTTATCCGTGCAGGGGCGGAGAAAGAGTACTGACCTCTGCGGCCGGGGTCGGCCTCTCATAAAAGGCGACAAATCAACCCACCCTAGCTAAGTGGTAGGGTCCCTAGCCCGTCTGGGTGGTGACCACATTTCGTCGGGCTCAGTCGTTAGTACATCATTATGCTAGACGGTACATGGATAACAGAAAGATATTATCTTTGAAAGGTCTTTATCTATGAAATTGCCGATTTGTGTGAAAACATTTAAACGAATTTTTTTCATGTATTTTTTATTTGTATTAATCGAAGTAATCATCCATGCAATCAATGCATCTTTGCCAACGCAGTGGCAGTTTATTGATGCCCTTCTTAAAGAAATCAGCTGGACGGGAGGCAACAAATTCTTCAAAGGTATTTTGTACTGACTCTCTGGTATTGAATTTTTTTCCCGCCAAGAAGTTATCCAAGTTCTTGAAAAAGTAGTAGTCTGTAGGCGCAAGGTCTGGTGAGTAGGGCGGATGACGGAGAACTTCCAACCCCAGTTCTTGCAACTTGGAGATCGTATGCTGTGCAGTATGAGGTCGCGCGTTGTCGTGCAGGAGCAGCGGAGACGAGCGATTGACCAATGCTGGTTGGAGATGTGCCAGCTTCTCCATCATTGTGTTCAGTTCTTCACAGTAAACATCTGCAGTAATGCTCACCCCGTTTGGTAAGAAGCTGTGATGAATCATACCGGCGCTAGACCACCAAACAGTGACCATCACTTTTCTAGGGGTAAGTTTTCGTTTAGGGCATTGTTTAGGTGCGGAACCAGTATCCAACCAACTTGCTGAGCGCTTGCGGTTATCAAACAGAATCCATTTTTCATCGCAGGTAACAATGCGGTTCAAAATCCCTTCATTTGTGTGTCTGTTGAGTTGTGCAAGGCACGTCTCGACGCATACTTCGCGCTGGCGATCATTGACTTCGTGGGGCACCCATTTGTCAAGCTTTTTTACCTTGCCAATTTGACGCAAATGGACCAATATTGTTTTGACGCTAACGTCAAAAGCTGCTGCTAATTCAGCCGTAGATTGTGCATCATCAGGTTCCACAATCGCCTTTAATTCGTCATTGTCGATCAAAGTCTTCGGACGACCGCGAGGTTCATTTTTCAGGTCGAAATTCCCAGTACGGAAGCGAGCAAACCAATAACAGGTGGTGCGTTGGTTTGTAGTGTTAGCTCCGTAAACGTCGTTGATGTTGCGTGCCGCTAGTGCTGCGTTGCTGCCACGACGGTACCCATATTCCATAATTACTCGAAATTTTAACGTATCCACGATGACGAAAAAGATTGAAACGCGATGAAAATGTAACACTAATCAATAAACAAATGACTACTTTTGGAAAAATAATTCCATGTTTTAAAATAAAATTAATTTGAAATTAGAATTCTTAACCAAACAAAAATTATTTTGATTTGAAATGGCCAGTACTGCAGAACGGCAATTTCATAGGTAAAGAGCTATTATATCATAGAAGAAAATTGAAGCAAAATGGCGAAGGTTTTCTGTAAGAGTGTCCACGAGCATACTTCTGAATCCAACATCTAAGCATGTAGCTAAGATTAGCTTGTAAGAAGCAATTTTATGAAAAAAAATCTTAGTTAAATCATATAATCTCATAAACACTATCGTGTTATAAATCATTATTTTAACATAGTACATGAAGTAATGCATTGCTAGATACTTTTGAGAGGCTGAATTGTAACAGTTATCGTCTCGGGACTCATAAAAAGAGATTGCTTCCAGTCCGGCGACGTTTTATTGACTTATTAACATCGATATCAGATCGTAACACTTGATTCTTTGATCTTCGTAAAATATTTACTCAATATTTTTTATACCCGCCTTTGTAATATTTTTTTGTGATTGGTTTTTTCGATTGTTTAATAGTTCTTAAGACTAATAAAATCCTTAATATATATTCATGGAATATATATATATATATATATATATATATATATATATATATATATATATATATATATATATATATATATATATATAGGTAAAGTATCAAGTACAACATAACTACTTAAGAATTGAATCCTATTTGGCCAAGACGTCATTACTTTATTGTTAACTATAATATTATGTTATGTAAATCTTTCTTAGTTGGCTAAAGCAGCAAAGTATCTATTAATAACGTTCGTCTATGCTAAGATTGTTTTTTGTGTGACGTAGCCGGTTAAGGGTGTACCACGCCATACAAGTTGTAATTATCTCACGCTATGATAATAAAGATTCGCAAAAAGTGAGTAGTACCAGTGAGATGATGTAAAATTTAGAAAAGTATACCTCTGGGTAAAGAAATATATACCGTGGAAAATAAAATGTTAGCCGAGTAAATGAATGTTTTTTAAATTAATTTATTCTACAATTCAGTGCAAATAAAGAAAACTAAATGAAAAAATTGCAGAAAACATGTAGCTTAGTTATCATTTGACTACTCTGTTTGACGTCTTTCAAATGGTGGTGGTAGTCGCTTAAAAACCTTAGTTATACCAGTGAATAACGTGCCCTTGTTGCAGTCTGCTATGTGCTGATTGTCACAGCGAGAGCGCTTCTGTGCCAGCTAAGTATTCTAGGCTATATTATATTCTAACTTAGTAGCAAGTACGAACACGTGCCATCCTCAATAATTTGTTCAGATAACCATTACCGTGCCGGCACCGATTTTCGTTGGTTAGGTGAGTTCGATTTTAATACCCATTAGCGTTAATGGGTTGCGTTGGGCCTGGTACTTGGTACCAACCAGGCCAGACAAGCCTGCACCGAGATGCATGCAGGCTGGGTCGTAAAACACTCATGAGTGGCGATGGCAACGGGTCATGGGACAGGGTCTCAAAATGAGATTTCGCTATATATAGATAGACCTTGAGAACCTTACATATGTCTACATAGGTAGGATCTTACAAGTATTCACGTAGGTAGGATCTCAGTAGTATTTACATTGGTAGGATCTTACAAGAGTCTAAATGTCTTGCTTAGTGTATAAGAAGAACAGTTTATATAAAATACTGAGAACTCCTGGAATACTTGGTGGCACAATGCTAATAGGTACTCTAATATTACAGGAAGGAAAGGAGAAAGGGCAAACCCTCTTTTAAGAAGAGGATTAGGGATAAAGCACTTAGTGAGTGTTCCACTTGCATTTCGTCCTGTTGTGGTGTTCAAATGTGAACTAGATTAAGCCAATTAATTAATTAAGATTATTCAGAAACATAGGGGAACTCATAAATGAATATATTTCTTATACGAATTCTATAGTCATTATTCACTGGTCATAATACGAGTTAATATAAATCATTATATACAACACACGGCGTGGCGGCAGCAAACTCACCAGTCGAAACTGTACCAAGATGAGAACAGAGAAGGGTAAAGAAAGGAAAAAGAATAAGGGGTATGTGGCATTAGAGTCGTCATGCTGGATATGTCAAATATTTACCTATAAATATCACAAGTTGACGAATCAAGGGTTAAAATTAGGATTCGCGTTATAAGCGACAGCTTTTAATATACTGCATTCTTATATAATAAAACTTAGTCCAATTAAATGTGAAAATTGTTTAGTATTACAATCGAATTATTTATTGTTTCATGTGAGCTTGATTGCCTATTATCGTGTTTCTATTGCGACTTAAACGATACTTTTGTTTATAGTTCTAAGTGACGTAATTTAAGGTTTTCGTAAGAAATACATTTTTATTTCTTTCGACGTTTTATAGTTAAATGCACCGATACGGCTATGGAAAAGAAATTATATGCAAAATAGTCCAGCCCTATAATTTGAGCTTAGGGATGTCACTTGAAATATCATCATAATATAAAAAGAAAAATAAAGAATGCATTATATGTATATCAAATGTATGATATCTTACCAAGAGACTTTCTCAAACAGAACAATTTGAAACAACTTATATTTATAATATAATAGTTTATTTAAAATCCTATTAGTCATGTAAACGTTTCAACTGACCGTTTTCGCCCGCTATAATGAGCTCCAGCTATTTTGTCCGAAAATTATTTCAATTGTTTCAATATCACTGAAATTTAACACTATTCATGTATATATTTTGGATGTTGGAATAGAAAACAAAATCTTTGATATAGTGAATTTTGAAAATATTGTTCTATTTATTCAATATAAAAATAATCCAGCATGTTCGTATTGTATGTATATACTAGATTGTGTTCTTAATTATTCCAATTAATAAGTATAAAAGACGGTTGCTGAGTTTAGAAAAATAAATTCAGGAATAATAATTATTAATAGAATAATAATTTTTAAATTCACCAAAATCAATACACGTATTACTCCATGATTGTTCCGAAATTAATGTGAGTGTTCCACTTGCCAAAGACCTCGTCAGATTCCGACTTTAATGAGGTCAGCGCCTCTTCCACCAACCACGATATCTTTTTTTATATGGAATAAATTGGATTACCTGTACCAAAGTCCGGGAGAAAGAGAGAAAGGTAATAAGTAAACCAGATTCGAAACTTATGTTTTACTGTACTGTAAATTATTTTTCATCATAATGTTTTGATTTTACGATTGTTGGATCTACAGTTTTAATTTCAACTACGCTCTATATGGCGCTTTTATGGTCGTATATGCAAGTATTCTTCAAACCGTGTATTTTGCTCATAGTCAGGGTGTGAACTGAACATCCAGCCGAGGTTTTATCACCTTACAATAAAGTATTTAAAAAAAGGCTTCACAAAATTTCTACGCAATCAGCACAATGTTGGTGGTGTCGCAAATATTGCTTAATACTAGACTATTAACATGTCCGCTGTTTAAAGCAATTAAAAATTAATAATAAGAATATTACGGCAGTCGTTGTCTGTTGTATACATTGGAACAAGGTGAAAGCTACTAGAGCTTGCAACTGTGCATCTTGGTTTTCCCAGGCTTTCTCCTGCTGCAATCTTATTTATTGCCTGAGGGTCAATGCCCGAAAAAGCGTATTAGTCTTACCTCACCTTGCTGTTTATTTATTAGCTAAAAGATCTGTTCATAAGCAGTATTTTAACTCCATAAATGTTACGGGATTATCCAATTTTTATTTCTGTACCTTTCAGCCAAATTCCTAAGTAAGGACAATACATACATGAAATCAAATATTGAGCGACGTCGTTATGAAAAATATTCGCATTTTTGTGACTGGTGATCTATCGCCGGTATTTCTATTAAAATTGTTCAAAATTCCGGGAAAATATTTCCATTACAGTTTATTTTGTAAAAAGTAAAATATAACTTCTATATTGTTCCAGCCAGAAATAAGAAGTCTACCTACATTCTGAAGGAATCGTAGAAGGCGACTGTACAATTTAAATTAGATTCATGCCTTTGCTTTTTTTACAGACAGCTAAGAATAGGGACCGTTCATATTTTACTTTCATATTTGAGGCTCAGTCGGTTTTGTGAAAACCACCAAAAAAATCATCTTTTTTTCTCCTCTAGTGACCAAGAAAAGGAATTAACCAACACAAGACGCGTATTCAACAGTGGACTACCTTTCTTATTAGTGCAATGCCTAGGACTAATCCTTGTTGCATCCAATGACTGAAAATTAGCTTTTACTAGATTTATTAAGAGAGACGCTCAGAGATAGATTATAATTAAAAAAAAACTAAAATAAAACTTTTTTATAATTAACCAAACTAAAAAGTAAAAAATTTATATCACTGTTCTAAAAATCGTGGGGTGCTCGATATCAATCATTATAATTTTTTACTGTTTCATTACGAAATGTAGAGTTAGTTTTTTTTATTGCTGTAGGACAGCAGACATGCTGACGGCCGTTTAGAATTTAGCAGTTACCAGCGCCTATGGATGTTTGCAACGTGAGTGGTATCACGAACACGCTGCTATCTCATAAAGGTACAGGAACTTGGGTCACTAATGCCGGAACACAACACAAAGTTATTATGGTGGCTTACTTAAGACCAAAGGTGGTCGAGATCCAGACGGACTTGGGGCCCTACCACGTAGCTGGGGTGGGTTGTATTGTCGCTTTTTACGACAGGAAACCCCGGCCGCAGAGGTCAGTATTCGTTCTCCGCCCCTGCATGGATACAAAAAATAAATACAAAGTATATAAATATCGCACAAAGAACCCGACGCTTTTAGAGCAGTGACATTAATTTTCTCGTCACTAATTTTATTTTTATGTTAGGAATTATTTTTAAATATTTACTTTGATTTACTATAAAATATAACTTATTTGTTCTCAATTCTCAATCGGTAAATGTTATTTGTTTTTATTGCTGTAGGACAGCAGACATGGTGACGGCCCGCTTAGAATTTAGCAGTTACCGTCGCCTATAGGTGTTTGCAACGCCAGTGGCATCGCGAACACGCTGCTGTCCCATAAGGGTACAGGAACTTGGGTCACTAATGCCGGAACACAACAAAATGTTATTATGGCGGCATACTTAAGACCAAAGTTGGTCGCCGTCCAGACGGGCTTGAGGCCCTACCACGTAGCTTGGGTGGGTTGTTTTGTCGCCTTTTACGACAGGCCGACCCCGGCCACAGAGGTTAGTATTCTTTCTCCGCCCCTGCATGGATAGATATTAATAATTTAACGCCATCTTCCGGCTGGTTTTTTTAACAATATCTTCCGGCAGTTTTATTAATTAAGCGCCAGATGGCGTTTCGGCAGAAGAAAAAGAAAGCGTTAATCATGATGATTCGGATAAGGATTATAGGATTATTATATATAATATTATTATATACCAATTAATTAATTGCGTGTTCGCGATGCCACTAGCGTTGCAAACACCTATAGGCGACGGTAACTGCTAAATTCTAAGCGGGCCGTCACCATGTCTGCTGGTATTATATTATATATAGGACAATATTATTTAATTTGTGTATAATTATCAGGTCTTGACAAGTGTGCATAATTTTGAATTTTTTTGATGGTTCAAAGTGGATAAAAATCGAGTCTGAAAATTCCGTTACATACAGGTTAAGTTAATATAAAGCGAAATATCTTTATATTAACTTGATATCCAACATTTTTCTTTTTTTTTGTGGAAATAATGTAGATATACACCTTCTAATTATTTACATTAACGCTCGACAACCCTATTTCGCACGTTCGTGAGAATATGCCAAGATATTCTAAGCCGCTGTATAATGTTACGTACGAGTACAAACTTATTTTTGTGTTAACGCGAGGCATCCATCTTTGTAAATCTTTTATGCATTTCTTGCCACTGACAAATGTGAGTGGACTTTTAGAAATTTACAGAGAAATCTTTAAATAAACTAATTTTCTCCTAGTAGGGGCAGGGGTATGAGTTGACTCCTGCGGCTGGAAACGGCCTGTCGTAAAAGGTGAAAAACAACCCTAGGATAGGGGTCCAGCCCATCGGGATGGCAACCACCCTGGTTTCTAGAGACCATGCGGCATATCTAGGTATGCCGCTATAATAAGTATAAGTTGTGTTTCGGCATAAGTGACCCAGGTGCCAGTTCTCACTACGCGGACGGCAGCGTGTTAGCGATGCCTCAGGCGCCGCAACTATTCATGAGCGATGACTGCTTTCCATAGCAATAAAAAATGTATGTTTTATTATATATCTGGAGTAAAATAAAATAGTTATAATATTCCTTAAAATAATTCTTTGCCCACACATGTGCCATCTATTTACTTTGCCTCTTTGTTAAGAATGTATTTTGTGATACATTCTTAACGTAAACTCTTTTTGTAAAAAGAATGGAAGCAAAGGCGTTCGAATATTAAAATTTCTGATCTGTGACACAGCATACTGAACTGAAACTTGAAAATAATATGAAGCTGCAAGAGCAAAAGTATTCAAGAACGAAACGGCCTTCTTATAAAAATAAAATAAAACATTTTAATTTATTCAGACATTCTGCTTATCCTGTATTGAAGATTACTTGCTTAAAATTAATATGATAAGGTGCATAACTTCATACGTGTAAATATCTTTTTGTATAACGATACTAAAAATTTTTTTAATTATTTGATTAATTAATTAACTAATTAATTTAGTTATGATGTTCACAACTAGTTTGTTTTTTTAAAAGTGGTCCTAAATATATGTTACGTGACAGATTGTTAGTTCACCCTTGTCTTCATAAACGTCCAGCCAATTCCAATAAAATTTGTAAATGGTTATTGATGTTTCCAGGTCAAAAGATAGTTTTAGCTAGTTTCTTTAAAATTACCAAATATTTGGTATATTAGAAATTTTAGATTGTAATTTCAATTTAGGAAGTATTATAGGTTTTATAATATAACTACTTGACTTTAAGTACTACTTTAGTTATGTAGTTTTTTATTCAAAAACTATAAAAACGGAATTCATAAGGTTATTTGTCCTAAAATATAAAAGTACTAAATCTACTCGTGAGCAAGAAGTTCTTAAAACGCGGTAGGTAGATAGAAAACATTACATTTATCAATGAGTATGAGCTAACCGTGCGTGTACAAACAAAACACAGAGAGGGAAATCTCAAGCTATATAATATGTACGTACATTATTTATCAGATTTATGTGCTTTTATACGTGAACACATAAAACTTTATGTAAAGATATCGGTTTTTAACTCATAAAGCATGAATGCTGTATGGTGGTATGAATGATGCCAGACCACGTGAATGGTTTTGAAATTTTAAACATTTGTTCTACTTTATTTGGTTGCTAGCGAAATTTTAACAGCCTTACGCTGATGAGAATCGTTCCATCGACACTCTTCTGTAATAATTCCTCTCTTAGTGACGAAACCGACTGATAGAGTATATTCATTAGTAAGAATATACGATGTTGACAAATTTCCTGCAAAGGAACAGCAGACAAGCTGACATCCCGCTTCATAGTAAGCAGTTACCATCGCCTATTGATCGTTGGGACGATAGGAGCACCACGAACACGCTGTTGTCCCATAAGTGCTGTGACGGTACCAAGTTAATACAACTATTCTTATACTTAAGCGATACTATAAAATTAATGTTATAGTACTACTACTATAAAATTATTATTATTTTTTCTTATTGCTGTAAGACAGCAGATAGGCTGATGGCCCGCTTAGAATTTAGTAGTTACCGTCGCCTATGGGTGTTTACAACGCCAATGGCATCGCAACAACAGCAACACGCTGCTGTCCCATAAGGGTACAGAAACTTGGGTCACTAATGCCGGAACACAATACAAGGTTATTATAGCGGCATACTTAAGACCAAAGGTGTTCGCCATCCAGACGGGCTTGGGGCCCTACCACGTAGGGTGGGTTCTTTTGTCGGCTGATTCGGGACGCCACGAAGAGCGAATCAGGGAAATAATGATTCAAAGACAGAAGCATCAGTCCGGGATAAACTCCAAGCTTCGCATCGCGTGATATTTGTTTCTATATAGAGAATTGATTATGGTGGTTTACATTATGTTGGATCTGAATATGGCTAGTTCTGATCTTTTATGGTGTGGATTACTTGGTCTATTTTTAGACCTGCGATCCGCGATCTTTTAAATTCTGTGAAACTCTGACGTAGGGATTTATTAGAGCCAATGTTGTATCTCCTTCCGCGATTTAATCCAATAATAATTCACAAGTGTGCCTAACTCTTTGCTTGCTATTTTTTCGAACTAGGTACCAGTCGAGTCAGTGTTGTATTATGTTAACGATTACGCCAGTAAGCCCAGATGGTTCAGTCTTTGTGTAATTCGGAAATAAGTTTTAGCTTAGAGTCAGTGAGGATTAGTCCAAAACGGAGCTTTTGGACTGCCAAGTAAGTCAATTAGGTTTAATAATTTGACAGATTCATGTTTTTCTATTCATTGGTTCCGTCTATGAAATTTTTGATTCAAAGTAATACCGCTATAGATGTAGGTGATATTTATGATTACATGTAGTGAAATTTCAACATTATTATTAATAAGTCACAAATAATATCCCCTTTATTTTTTATATTCTATATATACATTTATATTACATTCCATGTAAATATAAATCATTACATATCACACATTCAATTACAACGATACAACATACCTATTTGTTTTGACACTCATTTGATTTTAATAGGAAAATATAAAGAAAACAAACTGACCTAATTCTATTTTCTTCATGCAAATAGAACATGTATACGCTTTCTGGTTGGCTTCATTATATTGAGACATGAGAACACTGGGCTAAGACGTCGAATAACTGCTAATCTTAGTAGTCGTAAAGAGCGACTTGCGTGCCAATGGGCACACTATCAGGGATGTTGAAGATCGTGCGAAGTAGAGAAGAAAAGTCGAAAAATGGACCGTGGGAACCAAATCGAAAATTTAGGTTGTAACGGGAATTAACGCTACTGTTAAATAATCTTGCTAAAACTGTTATAGTATTAATTTTTCAAAATAACTGGCAAATAACTTAGTTGATACTGTCAGATATTTTCATTTTAAAAGGCCAGCCAATTATGTGAGCTCTTGATCGGCATTCAATAGGAGCTCTAGTGTTAATTCATACCATCTTTTATTAGTTCACATTTTCGTTATTTACATTTAAATCTATACAAATAAATAAAATTGGAGGGTCTGTTTGTAATATTAAAATAACCGCTTTTTACTAAGTGCATTCGGACGTATACACGGTACATATATCCAAACAAAATTTTTTACAATTTTTGTCTGTCTATCTGTCTGTTTGTTCCGGCTAATCTCTGAAATGGCTGCACCGATTTTGACGGGACATTCACTAGCAGATAGCTGATGTAACAAGGAGTAACTTAGGCTTTTTATATTTTAGAAAAAAAAAAATAGTTTTTGTTAAAAATGACAAGTTTCGCAAATTTTATTCTCCAATTTAAGTTGACCTCAGATTTATATCAATAACAATCATATGAAATAGGGTTCAGCTTAGGCTGGACATTGTAGGTTTGGAAAATTTGGAATCTAGAGATCAGCGTCTAGAAAATGATCGTATGTATACGACACGCTATTTATATTTCTTACGCGAAATACAGAATTAATACGTTATCGTAATCCTACTAATATTCTTCTTCCAGTGCCTCTTCAATCCTGAAGGTTGGCCGTTAGCTTCCTGTATTCATCTCTATCAGCAGCCAGCCAGAACTGCTGTTCAACGGAGGCAATACCGGTCCACTCCCGGATATTCTGGAGCCATGACTTCTTTATTCGCCCAGCACGTCTCTTTCCGTCCACTTTGTCCATCATTATCAACTGCAGCAGCATGTATCTATCGTTCCTGAGCACGTGGCCGAGATATTCCATCTTGCGCTTTTTGATAGAAGGCAACATTTTCCGGGACATATAATATTATAAACGCGAAAGTTTGTAAGAATGTAGGTTTACTACTCTTTCACGTAAAAACTACTAAATGGATTTTAGTGAAACTTTACAATAATATAGCTTATACATCAGAATAACACATCCTACTAATATTATAAACGTAAAAGTTTGTAAGAGTGTAGGTTTGTTACTCTCTCACGCAAAAACTACTGAATGGATTTTAATGAAACTTTACAATATTATAGCTTATACATCAGAATAACACATAGGCTAGAATTTATAAAGATGTTGTGTGAATTGTCCAAAATATAACGATAAGTGTCAAATAAGTAGGAAAAAATTAAATAGAAAAAAACCGTTAGAGTTACAAGTATTTAATATATAATGGAAATGTTTATCTTAAATCTTATATATAAAATTCTCGTGTCACAATGTTCGTTCCCGTACTCCTCCGAAACGGCTTGACCGATTCTCATGAAATTTTGTGAGCATATTGAGTAGGTCTGAGAATCGGCCAACATCTATTTTTCATACCCCTTAGTGATAAGGTCACTATTCCACGCGGACGGAGTCGCAGGCACAGCTAGTAGTCCTATAAAAAAGCCCGGGACAGCATATATCTATCTTTTATGTGTAAGCCATACAAAATACTTAATACGTGTTATGTATTTGTATTAATATATAACTCTGTTTATCTGTTACGTTTTCACGTCTAAACCGCTGAACCAATTTTGACGAATTTCGGTACAGAGATAGAGTGAATCTTGCAAAAGGATATAAGCTATTTTTATTATAGTATTTTTTTTATTTATATGGCAGAACAACGTTCGCCGGGTCAGCTAGTTCTAAATAAAATCAATCGATTTTCAACAAACAATATTCACGTTTGTTTATTTTGATTCTAAATTTGTGACTTACTTTTGATTTCTCGTCTGTCAAAGTTTTGAAATAATGACTGAAGGTATGTTTTTTATGATGATTTTTTAAAGATAGTTTCGTGCATTCTTTCCCTCTCTTTCACAAGTGAAAACCAGTGCAGTTTTTCTTCAAATTACAACTGACGTTAGTCAGTGGTGGGGAGTATGCGTTAGCATACTTCCCGACCAGAAGAAATTATATTATGTGTTACAAAAATATTTTGTAACTAACCCACAGATCAGAATTTATATTTTGTTAGTCTTAGTATTAATATCAAGATTTCTAATCGTAAACCTCTAAAACTTCATATTACTCTAATCGCTTATATTATAATAGGGGTTAAACTATGAAATTGCCGATTTGTACTGAAAAATTTGAAACTTGTTGAAACTGAAAGTTGTTTTTTTCTAAGATGTAACATTTTTATTTAATCAAAATATTTAATTTCATTATCTATACATTGCTGCCAAATAAATGAAAGTTCATTTATGCCTTTAAGATAAAACTCGGGGGATCTAGATTTGACAAACTATGTGAAAACATTTTGTACTGCCTCCTGAGAAGAACATTTTTCATCACGTGGAAAATTGTCTTAATCACGAAAAAAATGGTAGTCCGTTGGAGGAAGGTCTGGCGAGTACGGTGGATGACGTATGTATCCATGCAGGGACGTAGAAAGAATACTGACCTCTGCGGCTGGGGTTGGCCCGTCGTAAAAGGTGACAAAACACCCCAACCTAGCTACGTGGTAGGGCCCCAAATCCATCTGGATGGCGACCACCTTTGGTTTTAAGTATGCCGCTATAGTAAATTTGTGTTGTGTTCCGGCATTAGTGACCCAAGTTCGGGTACCCTTATGGGATAGCAGCGTGTTCGCGATGTCACTGGCGTTACAAACACCCATAGGCGACGGTAAGTGCTAAATTCTAACTAGGCCTGTCTTCTGTCCTACAGTAATAAAAAAAAAACTGCAGCTTCTGCAGAGTTACAACGGTTTTTCGTACGTTGTGAGGTCTTGCTTTATGGAGCAAATAATAGTGAAGATCGATTCACGAGTCAGGACTGTTTCACTGTCAATTTCTCCATCATTGTTAAAAGTTCGGCACAGCAACATCTGCTGTTATTGCTTGACTAGATCTGAGAAATCTATAGGGAATAACATCATGAAGAGACCACCAAACACTTTGCTTTAGAGCACTGTTGCGGCGTTTGACCTGGGCTCAGCTATTGCATTTTTCGCTGACGGTTATCATAAAGAATACATTTTTCGTCACACTTGTGTTGGATAGCCAATATTCCTTCATTTCTGTACCGATTCAACAAATCAGTCAAATCATGAGGCACCCATATTTCATTCATATTACTGATTTGATACAAATGAGTCAAGATTGTAGGTAAGATAACGTTAAATCATACCGCTAATTCCTGTGTAGTTTTCTAGCCACCCTTGAGGAAACACAATAATAGACAACACGTTTTTTATACTTTTTGTTTAACAAATAGTTTTTACTCCATATAGTCGTGGCCGTCGAGATTTCGAAATTATAATCAAAATTCCGAGAAAGACGACGCAATTCGCCCTTCTGGCTCGAGATTCAGCATCGTCAATATCTTCTTACAACTTTGTCAATTTATAACCTGTCCATCATTATGATTTTTGTAAATAATATTGAATATACTAGTTTACAAATATAGTGAAGTGTGTTTGATTGGACGTAATCCATATCGGCGGACACGACCGCCATCGACAAGGTTGCCAGCGGCCCGCCGAAACTCCGCATCCGACTGCACCAACTCAAAAATCAATAATTAGGAGATCGACTCCAACCTGATCATCCAGCCTGTATCCTTTAAAGTTTGACTCTGATCGGCTTCGAAGGCGTTCCAAAAAATGTGTACGTGGGTTCAGTAGCAGTCTCCTCTTCAAACACAGTGTTGATATTGCGAGCCTTTTCTGCCGCGTCGGTACTCGTATTCAAAAATGACTCGGACTTTCGAAATATCTATCTTTCAAGCTGAATAAAAAACAATTGAAAGTAGAAAATCAAATATTTCACATTTTTAAAAAGAAAAACCTCACCATGACGGTTTTATGTCAATTCAAAGTATCAATTACTACCTATACAACGGCAATATCATACTTTAACCTCTATTATATGTACATTTGACCGTAAGAAATCGACCCAAAGGTAGTTTTTAGAAAATTTAATGGCCTCCAAGAATCTGCCTGAAATTTTATCTCAAGCAGTTTGAAAGTTATATAGTATTTTTAATACAATTTTTTTACGTATTTTACCTTTAAAATTGAGCATAAATTCTACCAATTGAGGTATTTTTTTTCGGTGTATTTAAGGTCATAAATTCGATAGGTTAGTTTTTGACTTTTTCTTTTCTTGATCAAGGACTTACAATAAAAGACCTGAAACAGATTTAGCCGAATTTGTTATGTTTAAGACCGAATTTCACCACTAGGAGTAAGTAACCCATAAGTCACCTTCACGATTGCTTAAGAAAGTCAAGTCTATCCTAAGATGGTCAAGATAGTCCTATTTTTATTAAGATAGTCCAGACCGTGACACACCATGGCCACTATACAGCTATAAACAATAAAACTGTATAATAACAATGTAATATAAAAACTAAATATTTCGAAACAATATATAGCTAGTAGCATTTCTTTTTGGCTTTATGGTGGTTATTTAATAGTTTAAGGGCGGTGAGTTAAGTGTTACTTGTGAGAGAAACATCGTAAAATTATTTATTTAGATGACCTAGTTTCGTTGATATGCCTTCGACAAAGTATTTTCGGGTCTTATCAGGACCGAATCAGGGGCCAATGGTTCAGTGAACACTTACCGCTGAATGGTCTTATTCAGCTAAGAAATTTATTGAAGGAGTAATGTCACGTAATCCATATCAAATACATTTTAAACTAAATACATATAAATTATGTAAAAAGTATGATAGGTGAGAAACCTTTAATGGACATTGATTAGTGTTTATTGCTAAGGTTTATTATGTTTGAAAATGGAAAATGCATATATCACAGCACTATAGAGTCGTGTGGGTCAAGTGTACGCATTTGACGTATTTTAACATCGAATTTTCAAAGATTTCATGACAATGTAGATAATTATTTACTACATACTTAAATTGTTGGTTAGTAAATAGTCTAACTAATTAATATTGTATTATTTCATTTAGATTATAATTTTCACTTCAGAGAGGTTTCAAAACTTAAGTGCGCACACACATGCGCACATCTCTCTCTCTATGCTATGCAACAACCATTAATTATATGATATCCGATTTTAAAATATCATTTCTCAGCTTTAAAGTAACAGAAATGATTTAACCAGTTCTAAAATAGAGGTTTACATTACGCACATTGGGCCACTATTTTAAAAATTTCGAAATAAATTTCAACTAGAACAATTTTTTAAATTAACCTATTATAATTTACTACTCAAAAAAAGCTTAGGGAGAAACGGCGAGCAACTTTGTGACAAAACTTTTATGACAATTGACTATTAAGGTTCACGCTTGGTCTAAAGTAAGGTTATAGGTTAAATTTTGTAGCAAAGTTTTCTTTCGTCATACTTAGTACATGACCTTCATTTCGGTGCATGGGGTAACAAGTATAAATCACTTTTGAACGTCTTTTTATAACTTCGCCCTTTTGCGTCTTTCATTTATTTTGCATAAAGAGAACTAGATTATTAATTATGCAAAACCTTCTAACCTTAACAGAATAAAAATCCTTTGATTTTTGCATCCTGCAAGTTATTAGAAGTTATCTGATAACGAGTTGTGATTGTTTTATTATTTTGTTAGGTTGGGGCAAACCGCTATTTCAACTTATATTGTTATAATTTAAGTGTATATAATAAACCAGCAGTAAAGAACCCAAAACAGTATGCTTTATTGTTTAATGCCTTCCATGAAACAAGCCCTATAATGAGCCGTAACGTTTGATCGCCAACTTGTAATAGCTAGGAGACGTTCGTGTTATATAACCAGGGTTATTTGAGTTACCATATTTTTTGTTAACATGAAACTTATACTTAATCACCGGCTTATCTATATGATGTATAATTGTGATAAACAACCTTATTATATTATTGTATACGTATCATAGCACGGAACTGCAACTGATCGAATCCTGCTAAGATTGGTAAACATAAACAATTGTTGGGCGAAAAGTGATTTTCATACCCATAAAAGTGTTTGAAATGGAAGACAAAAGCTACAAAGACCAGACTTCTCTGGTCAGATTTAAAGTTCTAAAAAAGGACTACGAAGTTAATAACACGTCGACTATGGGCCCTACAAACCTCAACGGCATTGCCTCTCTGTACGCCTGGCCACCGGATTCCAAAAAACTTAATTGTACGCTCGTCAGACCTGAGAGGTAGGCAACTGGTACAAGCCAACATAAGTCGCTGTTGGCCCCCGATATCCAAGATGGGCCAACGTAGAGCTATGGTGAAGCCAGGTCAATATGAACGTGCCTTCCTAGAGCTTGAATAACGTCACCGGGGATCATTGACCCTGAGCTTACACTGAGGTAAGGAGTGTTTACTCGAGGCCCTAAAACCTCCTCTACGGCTGACTGTGGGAAGAAGCCCCGGGTGATGGAGACAAAGACAATAAGGATGACTAACTACTTGACATGTTCTGATCAAAGCTTATATATTAAAAAGTGTAAGACACAATGATTGTTATTATGATCTTATTAACCCTTGAGAAGGCGCGCGCCTTTATGTTTTGCACAGATTGGCGCGCGAGAGCTTTTTGCTCACACTTTTTCGAATGTTATTTTTTAATATTTTCTTTCATATTGGTGAACTAAAGTTTATAAATAAATCGATGTAACAAAAACAATATAAATTCATTTAAAAATATTTTTATTATTAAAAGTAATTAACATAAATGTAAAATTCTTCATCAAATAAAAATCTTTAGAACTTTGGCCCAACATTTTGGTAAATGAAAAAAAGGACTATAAAATAAACAAAAGTAATTAAATTTTTTTTTTAAATCCATGAGATTTTGAGTCGTGTGCCTCTCGAAACATGACTGACACATGAAGTGTACTTTTTTAAACCTTCTATTTTGTCTTCTAGGGCATAATGCACAAAATCCGCTAGGTCCAGGATCAGCTTGTGCACTAGGTAGCGGTACAAATCGCTTCATTATAAATTTGAGATCAAATGATATATTTTGCATACAAATTCGACGTGAAATATGTGGTTTTGTCAATTCAAGCGCCACTTGTTTTAGAAATAGACGCCGTTCAATTAATTTATTTTGGTTGGCTTTATATATTATTTCCGCATTGATCCCGGCTATATTCAAAATAGAGAGAATAAACGCATAGGCCACCTGCATGTGATTCTTGCAACAGAATAAATTTCTTTCTTTTAGTCAACGTTATTCACTCTAACTTTCGTGTGATTGTAAAATGTTACTATTTCTGGTTTAGCTTCACTCCCTGTAGCTTCATCTATTTTATCATCATCATGAAGTGACGATATCAAAAGGACAATCTTTTTTGTGTTCTTTTTTGGAACATATAATAATGTTGTCATATTTTCATCAAAACCACTTCCGAATCTGATAAAGGGTTATCATCAGAAGCCATGAAAAAATTTGGAGATCTTGCTGGTCTCATATTTTATGTCATTTCATACCTAATAACAAAATATAATTTCATCAAAATTTATATAAATAGTATAGTATAAATTTAAATAAATATAATTTATATAAATAGTATAGTTAATAGTATAATATAAATAAATTTCTTTAAAATCTAACGTAAATAAAAAATAATGATTTCATATCCTGCTGAATAAACACTTACGTGGATAGGCGCGATCAGCAAAATACCGCGATACGCTACACATGCGTAGTCGAACTCAGTTGGCACAGTCAGGCGAGGCGAATGTTGCGTCAAGGGAGAGGGGGGGAAATAATCAGGAACGTACGTAGACGCTCGGAACTCCACGATGTTTAAGGTCAAAAATAAACTAAATTAATTTTTGCTTGAGTTAAATGCTCATAGCGCGCCTTCTCAAGGGTTAAAAACATCAGTTTCAGTTCCATGGTCGAGGGCGATCCTGGATGGACGGCCGTTGCCTCCTTCTGCGAGGCAGTCATGTCCGCAAAGGAGGCGGCGGAGTGGGAGCGGGAGTCGACCACCACACTCCCCTCCTGCCAACGCAGGCCACGTCGGCGGCGCCGGAGGGCAACTAATGACCTCCGGCCGCCGTAAAAAGCGGCCGCGGGGGCCCCTCGGGGGAGGACCCGCCGCCCGCACTATTGCTGCAAGGGTGAGGGCTGCGTTCTGTTCCACGGCCCCCCTCTACTCCTAAAATTATTACAGGAGAGCGCCAGGGGGACGAAAGCCTGACCCCTTGGCGCTAACACTTAAGAAGGGGCCCGCCCTAAGACAAAGGGCGGGCCAGCGCTGGCCCGGGCCACGAGATCGGCAGGCCATATATCCGTAGGCCCGGACGTAGGCGATAGGAGAACAGCGGGTTTTTTTAGTGGGTAGTCGGGTGGTCGAACATCTTTCCCGGAGTCCCACATAGCCCTCGATCCCCCCGGGCCGGGGGAACCCGTCAAGAGAGGTTTTCCCCCGAGACCAAAAAAAAAAAGACTGACATCTCTGATAGTGAGTATTTTGGAATGAAAATCACTATTACCACTACCATTATGCTAACACTTTTTATCCCTACTCCTCTTACTGGAATCTGAAAACCACTTGAAGTTTGTCTGCAATATAACGATTAATAGCTTCTGTGGATGCGCCAGTTTTTGAGTCGTAATTTTACGTATCTACTGCAAAATTTTAATCTCTGTAACACCCAATTTCTACTTGTCCCTCTCGGTACGGTCATGTAAAAGGCTTTATTGTAGTTTGACTTACTTTATGGCTCGTATAACAGGTTGTTACGTAAATAAATGTAGGTAAATTTTATATACACATGTGAGCGTGCGAAAACAAAATGAATATTCTAGGTCAAATTAATTTCAAACTGAGCCTTTTCTGATTAGGCCGCAAGATACGGAATTAAGGTTTCATGATGCCTAAATAAGACTTGGCTAAGCGTGAGAAAGCTCAACTAATTTTCTCTACAAAGAAAAAGAGCTAATAAGCAGAGAAAAATATTTATATTGAGTATCTAATAATATTTCTTGTGTTATTCTATGTATAAAAATATACATAATTGTTATAAAGTTGGGATTATTAATCTTATATCTTTAAACGAGCAATTCTTGTATATATGTATATAATTGGAATCTCGGAATCGGCTCCAACAATTTTCATGAAATTTAGTATACGGGGTTTCGGGGGCGATAAATCGATCTAGCTAGGAATCATTTCTAGAAAATGTCATTTTATTCGCTTTTTTTTTTATTGGAAGATAAATAACAAAAAGGTGGCGTTTGAGTAGTCCCAATTTAAACTGAAAAATGACTCTTCCTGACATCTATCGGCGAATAATAATACTATTTATTTAAATTGGTTTAACGACACAAAGCTATTCCAGCAGATGACGTTGTTAAGTAACACGAAGTCAATGAGTGTTTGCTTTGAGGTTAGACTAAGAAAATCAATTGTTAATTTCCAAAAAACACTATTTATAAAAAAAAAAATACCGAGCAAAGCTCGGTCATCCGGATATTAGATTTTATGCAAGATGAGATATTTCATACATTCCTATAACAATGACGTATGATAGTGACATCTTTAATAGATAATTTTACCGGTGTCTGAAATTGCAAACGACGATTGACTCAAGATTTATCAATCTTAGAGTAAATTTAGTATACACTCATCTGTTATTCTGTATCTTCCTAATTAAATTGGTATTGTTCCTAATTGTGAATATATTTTTATTTCAAGTAAACAGCGTTCCAAAGTATTCGTATAATAAGTTTTGAACTTAAAGGCTACCATTCTTGATAGCTGGATTCAACCAGCTTATGACACTTGTTCGGTGGCACGAGGCTCTGCTGTATGCTGCAGTGCTACAATAGGGAGGTTTGACTTTTTCTTTTTACAATAATTCTTGTAAAAACAACACCTGATGTGTAAAACAGTGATCAGTCTCCAGACGCACCAGAGATTTTTTGATGCTGAGAAACAGTAGACAGACTCACGGCTCACAAAAGTAAACACTTACCGTTGCCTATGGATGTTTGCGACACCAGGGGTACCGCAGACACACTGTTGTCTCACAGGGGTACAGGAACCTAGGTCATTAATGCCAGAACACAGCACAGGTTATTATGGCGGCATGCTTATATACCAAGGGTGGTTGCCATCCAGATGGGCTTGGGGCCCTACCACGTAGCTTGTTTTGTCGCCTTTTACGGCAGGCCAACCCCGGCCACAGAGCTTAGTATTCTTACTCCACCCCTGCACGGAGATTGAAATGAATTGCCTAAGATATTTTATCCGTTCAGGGGCGGAGAAAGAATATTACCTCTGCGGCTGGGGTCAGCCTGTCATAAAAGGTGACAAAACAACCCACCCTAGCTACGTAGTAGCCTCAAAGCCCGTTTGGATGGCAACCACATTTGGTGTTAAGTATGCCGCCATAACAAACATGTGTTGTGTTCCGGCATTAGTGACCCAAGTTCCTGTACTCTTATGGGACAGCAGCGTGTTCGCGATGCCACTGACGTTGCAAACACCCATAGGCGACGGTAACTGCTAAATTTTAAGAGGGCCGTCAGCCTGTCTGCTGTCCTACAGCAATAAAAAAAAGATATAATATTAGAAACTAGTACCGAATATTATTATAGTAAGAATACTTATAAAATAAAGCCGTAGCGTGAAACTAAGTAACTTGTACACAATTAAGGTATGTTAAGATCCATCAGCGATATAACAGTGACTAATGCATATTCATTTCAGGTATGAAACGCCAAAGTTCTGATATTTTCACGGCATTCGTTGCGATGATGTATGACGCTTCTTCAAGCAAATGAAGTAATGAATATTCATCAACGAAAAGCCTATACGAGGCGAGAGCATTGCTCTTCGCCTACCTACTTTTATAGGTAACTTTGAATAACGGTGTTCCACTTTCAATTCATAAAAACTAAGATGCCACAGTTCTATACTTTGAAAAGTTTTGGCATTTATCACATTACATAGTTTTTAATATTATTTATATCCCTGAAGTTATGTAAAGTTCATATTACAGATTAAGTTAGATAATACATCGTCAGTCAAATGTTGCTCACTGCTGGACGTATGCCTCTCTCTCCTTCGTCACAAATCCCGGGCTTGTGCTTTTCCCATCCAGCCTCAACTAGCAACGTTGAGTAGGTCATCGAGCTGGGAGATGTCCTCCAATTAATTTGCTAAGACGCGTTCAACAATGCAGAACCCATTTGCTTCAGCGCTCATCGTTCCTGCGACGTACGTGACTGACTCACTACGACTTCGGTTTGCATGTTTTACGAGTTAACTTTGATTCTTTTTTTTTTAGAATTTTATGCATAAGAGAACGTTTAAAATAGCCTGCTGAACGACTTAAAATTTGTGGACCAGTGCCGCCGTCAGTATTCATGTCAAGACATGACCAAGGACAAGGACCAAGGTCCTTTAGCAATGCGTCCTACTAGTGATCATCACTAGTAGATGTCCTAGTAGTGATCATCATTGTTTAAAGACTTTCGTTTTCAACTTATACTACATCTAATTTGATTGTACTACATTTTGAATGGTTTAATTTATACCAATTTATTTATAAGTAGGTATAGCTTAGAGGCAGCAAATATTGTAAACTAGGAATCTTATAAAATTATTGTTTTGTTATCGGTTGTTGATAAGTATGCAGAGTTTCAAGTTTAACTGATGGTTTTAAGTGGTTGAAAATCAAACTTCAAAGATTCTTACATAGATAAATACAAAGCAGTTCATTTCTGTCGTTATAGTAATATAATGTGAAAGTTTGTTATTGCAATACCATAGCATACGGCAAATTATTTGGTTTGCCACGATTCAATTCTAGTTTTACTAATATTCAACATTTCATAGATTTGAGCAATGTTAAACATGTACAGGCGAAACTTCAACAACACGATTCTGATTGTGCACTATTCGAGAAATAGACGGATTGATAGTCACTTGGGACTACATTTTACATCTGCGTATTTTTCGTGGCTTACAATACGGGACAATCTGCACCGATGCAAGCCAAAAATTTTATCTTTCGTGTTTACCATTTCAGTATGTAGCATTAAGAATTATCCATATATATATCCTAAGCTTTGATTGTGTCAAATTTCATACTCGTCCGTCCGCGCAATTTTCGTAAAAAGGTGTATAAAGTTTTCGCTTCACGAATTAATATATACTAAATATGTGTAATCTAAAATGTATAAAAGACATTAAAAATGTATAATAATAGTATTTTTAAGTATAATAATATAAATATATGCAATAAAGTATTCAGAATAGATAAGGTTCATCCCTTAGTCAACTTTACTAATTTTCCTGTGATTTTTTTATTTTTGTTGTTATAGGCATTTTCCTAAAAATGATAGGTAAAAAGCGTTTTCCCGGTAAACGTGATGATTCTCGTTCCATTAGGCATCAGTTAAAATTTGTTCCCGGTCACGCGATGTCAGCATTATTAGGCGCATGTTGGTTTCTGTTTAGACATTTTGTTATGTTATCGAAGTGGAACACAGAGTTCTAGAGAACTTATTATTTATTAAACACAAAAGTTTGTATTACATTAATTTATTTCTTGGCGCATAGTCTCTAAGTTTGGCGAAGTTTTTTCTATCACTGAATTATTTAAACTATAAGAAACACTATTGTAATTATCATTAGCACTCTTGGATAACGGTTTTAAAATAATAAAAAAAAATTATAATAATAGTAGCTTTTTATTTAAAAAATACATTCGTTTATGTTTTATGATTTATTTTTAGCAAACGAAACCACAGGCTAAGTCAACGATAAAATAATTGTTAATGAAAATAAATAAGTTATCTTCACGTTCAACCAATATATTTTGTTAAGCGGTTCAAAGCGATGTTGAGCAATGATAATTACAATGCACGTTGATTAAACTTAATTGATTTTCATGTTATTATAATTTTAACGTAAAAGCAAAGGAGCGGTTAAGAGGGTATATCATCACACGATTATATGAAAATTAAACAAAACATTAGATTTTATTAAGGCACGAGACTACTCAATTCAATCTATTAAAAAAAATTAATTTAAGAAACAGTAATCCTAGCATTTATGTTTTCTTATGATATGAAAAAGGATGAATTTGTTGAGGTGGTAGAATGGAGTAGTGGATTATAATTTGCGTGATTATTTGATATATTATGGTGATGAATAGGAATCTACCCAAACGAAACTCACCTCGTATTTTATCCTAAAGAAATTTTATTAATCGCAATTAAAAACGAACTTAAAATAAAACTAATACATATTATGAAGGAAAAAAAATAAATTAATGAAGTCCGCATAATAACCAAACTTCATTCAGGTTTTGTTTCATAATCGAAACAGCAAATGGATCATTTTAATAACATTAAACAATGATGTTGCTAAATTATCTTAGATGATTCAGATTGCATTTTTACCTTTGAAAGCCAATTTCAATCAAATCAATTTCATTTTCTTTATCATGTTGATGGTTTTGGCTCAAGAATAGACATTCATGCAAACTGAACGCAACTGAGCACCATTTGCAACTAAAATTACCCTTTTAGAAGATATATACAATTCTGCATTCAAACTTAGCTCTTACTGTTTCACCGTGATTTGTTGATAATTACTTCTATTCAGTGATATACCTTTATTTATTATAGAGCATTGCTTGTGTAGGAAAACACAAAATATATAAAAATTATTTATTTTCATTACAGGGTTTTAGTTCAATTATTATGTGGGTTAAGTGTATCATTTACTTTGCAATGTGGCTTGTTTGCATAGTGGGCTACAGGAACGGAGAAAGGTGGATTTATATTTGTCTGACGTGTCGTGTCGTGACGCGTCATATCGGTTTTATACATTTAGGACAGACGACAGAACGCCTCACGACATACAAATGTGTCCCTAACCATATTAAATGTATGAAACCGATATGCTTCACGACACAACACGTCAGACAAATATAAATCCACCTTAAGTCTCTTAAATCACGACACAAGAGAGATCGGCCTAAGTTATTGTGGCCGTCCCAGGACGCCCCGGCGTAGCGGTAAGCGCCACGTGAGCATATCTCACCGTCTAGTCGTCAGGCTATAGTGAGTATAATGTAATACTGGAGTGGTTTTAGTATTTAAACTAAAACCGGACGTCTCTTTGTAACTGTGAGGGCGCATTACTATATATGGCACCTGATTTCTGAAATAAATGATTATTTGTCATTATTACACAGGAATTCTACACTAACGTGTGAATAAGTATTAATATTTCCATCATAATAAAGTATCTACTTTTATATTCGTTTCCAGATTATGAAGCAAACATTAGGATAAATAGTTTTTGAATAATCGAGTCCTAATAAAAATTTTCATTCTTATTTCTATTTAGATTGTTAGAATGAAAAAATAAAGTTCACTGAAATTCATAGCAAAGAAATCAATGTCTCGAAATTGATTAATTGGCAGACTATTATTAAATCTGCTATTAAGTTGGTCCTTAGTTGTTATATATCTTATCTTTATGATTAATTTGAGAGTGATACAAACAACCGGTACAAATAACCGGTAGCTGTAAATAGAACAATGTATAAGACAAGTTGGTATCAATTTAACAGTCAGCTATGAATAGCGTCTACAAGTTAGTTCCCATGGCTCTAAATTGTTTTCATTGTTACCTCGTTGGCTGAAGTTGGGCTAAACAGGCTACCGTAATGTGCTTAAGTGAGCGATGTTGCCCTAGCGTATTCACCCAGTTTACATTTTGATGCTCGGTATGTGAAGTAGCTGTCATTTTCACGTTTTTTATACTTTTTTAAGGTCGTATTTTATTGCACTTCACTGTATTTCGGGTTCACTGTAGGTCGTATTTTATAATAGCATATAATGAAGATGGATGCATTGTGCGTAAGCTGCCTTTGTCTGCATTCAAGCGCCACGGAATGCAGGACCAAGAGCATTCGAAGACACCTCGGCACTGCGAATTTCCTATTTAGAAGCCCTCGTCACGTAGTTGTCGAAAGTGAATTGTGCACGGACCCTGTAAAAATTGGCGACCCGGCAAAAGTGCCACCCTGCACACCCAAACCGACACTCGGATGTTGTTTACTCAAGAAGAAACCCATAAAAGTGTCGTTTGAGGATATAATAGATGATTGACAATAAAATTTCGTGTCCTACTTTCAATGTGAAACGAGAAAATTAATTTAAATAAAACGGATGACAGATTTCCCCCCAAAAAGGGGTTAACGTCAGGCAGGCAGCCAGTTGTAAACACTAAGCCACAACTATTACAACATGTATGTAACATGTTGTGCCGACCCCATATAATGTTGGATAAGGGCAAGAGGAAGATGAAGAAGATACAATATAACCTCAATTGTAAACCTATTCTTCTTTTTATTTTTACAAATTCTAGAAACACTCTTCTGTAAAAAAGAAGGGTTGTAAAAACAAACCATATTGTGTTGTACGAAGCAATATTGTATTATTCGTAAGAGTAAATTCTTTAAAATCGATTTAGAAGTCAGCTCCTGCTCTGCCAACGCGGGACTAGACCACGGCACCGGGTGTGGGTTGCCTGTAACCTCCCCCAGGTTACTTACGCTGAAAAGATGAGGGTACGAGTGCTGTTCAACATTCCCTCCTCAATTTTGAATTGACACAGGAGAGCACTGGGACACAGGGGGGGGGGGGTCGGTGCTAGCCTGGGCCACGAGATTGGCAGGATAGTTTATCCGTCGGCCCAGCATTAGGCGGTAGGAGAACAGCGGGGTTTTCGAGTCTCGACTCTTTCCCAGAGTTACTTACACACACCCCTCGTCTCCCCGGGTGGGAGCCACAGATCGACAAGATTTTTGCCAAAGAAAAATTAAACCAATTTGCTTCTAATTGTATTGTATTCTGTAATAATAATACAAGAACGGTTTCCTATGTATACTATAATATAACGTTACAACTAACATACACGTAAAAATAAAAATGAGCTTGAAGCGAAATTGAGTGCGATTAAAGGGTTTATAGTCCAATTTATTTTGCAGTATGAGTTTTAAAAAGCCATATTAAGTAAAAATTGATTCCCTGAATCCTTTGTTGATCCGTTGCTGATTTGAATTCATATTGGTGTTTTGTTATATAATCTGACAATATATCAATAAAGTTCAGCATACTATGGTTTTAGTAGTAGTTTAGTTTCTCTTGGTGTAGTTATAGAAATTATTGTTCTCGTTTCGAGAGAGAACTTCATGTAGTTTTGTTATAATAAATCGGCTATAATTATAAAAGTTGTATGCAAGATTAATAGTGAACTCCGGGCACTTCGGAAGCGGAAGTTTGGATTGCAACTGGGGTTTAACGCAAGGATGACGGTGATTTCAGCTCTTTAATAAATGCCTACATAAATGTCTCAATAGTAGCAGAATAAGTAATTAAACGATGATATGTTAAAGATCGCAAGTTCAGGATGGACTATGTCTTGAACATAAAAAAAAATAGATATTTAGAAGATTAAATAATCTAAAGATTTAGAAGATTAAATAATCTGCATTTAAGTAATTAGAATAATTGTGTTATTTTACTGTATAGCTTAATGTTAATTATAAAATTAGGATTAAAAAACCAATGCTAAATATTTTTGTGTCAGTGGAGCGCTCTCCTATCATCTGGTAATACTAAATAGTATGAGGTATAAAAATACGATGAAATAAAAATAAAGATTTTAATAATAATTACGCTTAAAACTTTTCCGTTCATTTGAATCTTTGTTTAAAAACAAAGTCATGAATTAATTAAATTATATGTAAATACATTAAGAGTCACTTGAAATCCAGTTAGGTTTTGTTACTGATATCGTGTACCCTTTGAAGATAACTATGTGGGAGGCGTCTTTGTATCGCAATATGACGCTGTTTTGTTTCAAACTAGCAGAGCCGTACTTAAGATTTCAATTTTAATGTAATAAAATGTAAGCAACAAGAAGTATATATATGTTCGATTTTTACTTGTTTTTTATTACATACGAAGCTTATTTTTTGGATCCCAAGGTACGCGATTAAAGATTAAGACTTGAGTAAAATTTCAGTATTAAATTTCATATATTTGCTTATTCAATCCATTAGGATCAATATTCGATATAGGATGTATAACTAACTGAACTTTGTTAGTAATACAATGATTACTATGAGATAAATAGGGGCATATCATTCCAAATAAGCATGCATCGGGGGAGAAGTTCTGAGGTTGGGACTTTGAACTGCAATCGTTTCCTTAAAAACTAGATTAGATGAAAAATATTTAAAAATCAGAATTAAAGAAACTCGCATCGAAAATGTTAGTTGGTGTTTGTTAATAATATTGAAATGTATTTTGTAAGTAAAATGAGTAAAGTAGATTTATTTTTAATTCAATTATACAAATTTACCACTTAATATACTCCATTTTAGCTGCATCACCATACAATGTCAAGTATTCTAAATTTTACGAGCAAAAAATTAAACTAGAATGTGACCAAAATAAAGTAAATACTGATAAATAAGTGTGTATAGTTTAAATATAATATAGATGAGTTACTGAAATTTAGGTCCTAATTTATGTGTTATATACATTAATATTTTTAAATAAAAAAGTAAAAACTAATCTGATATTTCCAACAGTTATTTAATAGGTGTTTGATATCAACACATTTAAATTTTAATAATGTGAAAAAATTATTAGTATATTTTATTTTACAGGATATTACGGCATGGATGGGGTAAGTCAAAAAATACTACATCACCTGTAGCAAATAAAATACGACTGGCATAGAATGTACATTTCTTCATAATTATTGGCGAGCAGCTTTATAAAATTATATATAAGTTAAATACTGATATTCAATTTTCAATTTTAAGTAAATCCAAGGCTTACTTAATCTGGCCCTGTAAACGTACAGATCTACATCAAGCGTTTCAGTGAGATATTAATACGAGAGCTGCACCTGAGCCGGAGCGTGCTCTAAGTAAATAAATCTATGGTTTGACTCATATTGCTTTCACAAGTGCGCGACTTAGGGTTTTCAGCATGAGATATGCCGACAGTCACATTACAACTATGAAGGTGAAAATTTGAGTATATGTAGATAAGGTTGCGGTAATTGTGGCCGGATTAATGTTTGCGTTTTGACACCCTTATCTGGGCTCAAGGTTTGCCAGTAATAGACGACTTAATTATTGTTGCCTAACGGTTTAAATGCTTGAGCACGGATTTAAATTTAATTAGAACATTGTGTTAATTATGCTGCATGCGCTGAGAAAGCGGTTTTGCAAATAGAAGAGAAGTTCTTTTGAATGTTAAATGTATACTGTTACTATTAAATTAATTTTGACAACTTGACGATCTCCCTGGCTTAATGGCTAACGCACATTGATCCACTTGTGGAGGTCACAGATTCATTCCTGTCCCGCGATTGGGTGTTTTGTGTTAGATGTATTTTTTTACAAAAGAATAGAATATATCTAGTGTATTAGTAGTCTATACTAATAAAACATAAATACTATTATACTTACTTTGGGATTAGGAGGAATTGTGTGAATTTTTTATCCGTGCAGAGGCGGAGAAAGAATACTAACCTCTGCGGCCGGGGTCGGCCTGTCGTAAAAGGCAACAAAACAATCCACCCTAGCTACGTGGTAGGGCCCCAAGCCCGTCTGGATGGCGACCACCTTTGGTCTTAAGTATGCCGCCATAATAACCCTGTGTTGTGTTCCGGCATTAGTGATCCAAGTTCTTGTACCTTTACGCGACAGCAGCGTGTTCGCGATGCCACTGGCGTTGCAAACACCCATAGGCGACGGTAACTGCTAAATTCTAAGCGGGCCGTAAGCCTGTCTGTTGTCCTACAGCAATAAAAAAAATAATTGTTCCAGTATATATTTTATTGTATTTCCAGACAACTTAGTCAGCCATGTATTTTCTTATACTGTATTTGATATAGTAGCAGCTTTACATGGGTGGAATTGGTGCTCAGCAAAAAAAGTAGTGTCACGCATAGCGCCTATGCAAATATTGTGCACTAGTTCAGCTAACATGTCAAAAATTTACAACTTTTATTCACCTTGATAACATGTATGTATTTCAAACGCATATTAGTGATCTTAGCATTTTTTATGTGTGCATTATTATAAAAAAAATATTAGCTTTTGCAGTGCTCTGTATAAACTTTAAGTGTGCTAAATTTCATACTTCTTCGTATGTGTAACTCGTACTAAATTTTTGAATAAAATTAAGTAATTTATTATTATTATTTATTTATTTCAGACAGTTACAATATCATGTCCATAGTGGGTTAGTAAATTATAAGTAAACTTAAAAATCTATTGTTAGTAAACACAAATATAAAATGATCAAAATGTCCATGTTGCGACTGGTGCGTGCAGCTGTACCCAGTGGCGAATCATTGGGCTATCCCACCGATTGCATAAAATTGCCACCATACTGTGAGGGCCATCACGGAACCTAGCTGAGGTAGCTGCGTAACATTTACGTATGAGGGCCTGAAAGCTGTCAATAGCATTTTCTGCAAACATAATCGATGCATTGCAAAAACGAGGCAACCCTAACAAAATCCTGAGGGCGTCGTTAAGTATAACAGTATGCAGTAGCACTCGCAGGGCATCGATAGTAGCCCGCGTGTACCTCAACCACAGACTACAGTTATAGAAGGTTTGGCAATAGGCTTTGAACAAAACCAGCTTGACATCCCGTCGACACCTTGCAAATTAATGAATGTAATGAAATTAAGATTATTTGAGAAGATGGTTTTGAAAGAAAGTCTTATATAACTCGCGTCAAGTCTTAAAGTATCATTTCTCACGTTTTATATTATTTTTCGTGACCCAAAAACGGCTAGCACAAATATATGCAAGTAAATCGTGTGCTTAAGGAATGTAATTTCTTTGGTAATAAAACTGTACCTGAGTAAAACCAGAATGGAAATCGCAATTATTTATGACGACGATTCCGCTATCTTTGCCGTTTATTCTAGGGCTTTCTATTTAATTGAATACAAAAGTTAAGCTCCTCGAGTCATTTTATCCCCAAGCGAATATTTGTGAAGTCCATTTTCACTGGGAGTAAGCATTTAGCCCGCATTTTCCTTTTCTAATTAGTTTTAAATTACGTGGCAATAGGCGTGTTAATTTGATACTTTTAGCAGAAAATAATCCAGGGGATATTATAATGTTCAAAAATTTCAATATGTATCTCATTCACCAAAATGCTTAGACAAAAGATTTTATACACGCTTTATACTAATTGAATTATATGTAATATTCCCATATGGTTTAGAATCAAATATTTTTAAATAAATTTAAGAATCTTGGGTCTAAATTTTCTGTATCAGATTACATTTTTCTTTTAACTATTGATATATAAACAAAATACATTATAAACAAAACTTATAAGCAAGCCTGGAAACTGTGAACCTTTTTTTAAATTTGAAGATCTAATCCTAAAACAAGACTGCAAAGATTAAAATAGACGAGCCGTAACAGATGGATTCAGTTCAAGAAATCGAACACGTCCAACCAAATGCGGGTTAGTTAATTGCCCTGGAAAGAAGGATTTGGATGGCTTGTACCAAATGGATGAATATATACGTAGACTGAATTTCTGCGTATTTTTATAAGATAGAAAACTCTGATAACTTACTTTATAAGATTATGTTATTATTAATAATATTAGATTTATTTTTTCCTTGCAGCGGCGGAGTAGGGGGTGGTCTGTCGTAAAAGGCGAAAAAACTACCCTACCTAGGTGGTAGGGTTCCAAGTCCATCTGGATGGCCACCATCCCTCTCTTAATATGCTGCCAGGTTCCAGTTTCGAACATCAGTGTGTTAGTGGTGACCCTGGCGTCACAAACAGCCATAGGCGACGGTAACTGTTTAGTATCAAGTGCCCACTTGATACTAAACGACAGCTTGTCTGTTATCTCACATAACATTTATATATTTGTAAAAAAAAACTCTGTTTTTATATAATATATATATGTGTAGGTTCTGACAGTATCAACTAAATATAGAACAAGCAATAAAATTATTTACTGTTGTGTAATGTATAGTTTTCGTTTCTTTGCTGATTAGCTTTGTTATAGCAATAATAACTCTTAAACATATAATAAAACTTTAGCAAGAATGAGAATAATTTAAGCTTAACAATGAATACTAACGTGACAAAATAATTTCAATGCTTTAAATTAAATTAATTGTTATAAATATAAGACTCCAAATTAAACTCACACAAATTACAAATTAAACTTTGTTAATTGGAATTCAATGGGAATTAAAGTTATTTAAGTTATTTTATGTAAGTTGTTAGTTTTGTTAGCGTTGCAACAATAAATCAATAAATGTGAATCTTGTTTGTTACCCATCATGGTTGGCAAACCGGAAATTAAACGTTTCGTTCAAACCATTAAATGTTATTTATATTGTTTTGGCATTACATGTTCATAGTTCGAGAGATAAAACAAACTTTGAGAGCATGCGATGTTGGTACGGTAAGATTTCAAAAGTTCGTTACAGCTCTAAATTATTTTACTTTGCTCGTGGTTTGTATAAAGGTATTCTCATCACAATGTGGATATATTATAGACATCTATATTATGTAGAGAAAACATTTGTTTAGTCCAAAAATTACATCACATTCGATAAGAACGTTTTCCCTCTCTCAAAATGTTCCATAAGACGTTTTCAAATAAAACCAATCCACGTTACCTGTTTTGATGTTATAACCGCTTCAAAATTATTCGATTTTTGTGCCAAATTGCTAATTAACATAGCGAAAACGACGGTCAGGGAAATGAGGATAGCTGGAGTGACGCGACGCCAGGAATCACGAAGAGAGCGCGATTCCATTAACTTTTATTATTCGTCGTTTTAAACCGTGTCGTCCAAATTAGTTGGCTCCATTCGCGGAACATCTTCGTATACCAACGTTGTTCTCATTATATAAATTGCTCTCTTAATTATTCTTCTCACGGATCATGTTATATTTTATTTTGCGAAGACATATAAGTTATTTGTTATTAACCGACTTAGAAAACGGAGGAGGTTCTCAATTCGACGCGTATATTTATTTATTTTCTTTTTGAAGTGAAAACTTCTTTAGGCGCGTTGAGCACTTTTTGGGTGAACCATTTTTGGTTTGTAAAGAAGTATTAATGACCAATTTAAAGTTTAATGCTTGATCATAAACTATTTTTTATGAACCGAAAATAATAATCTAATAGCTCGGCGATACAATTTACAACTTATTTAGTTTTTAGTTTTCACTTCTATCGGCAGTTCCCATAGATTGCCCCACATGGTTTTTTTTAGGTATGACCACGTATAACTTTTTACCAAGTAGTCCGATCTGAATCAGACTCTAATCAATAAGATAATATATAAAACAAATGAAAAGGAACAAAAAAGAGCTTGGACTACGATCGCCAGAGAATGTGTGAATAAGTATAATATAACAGAGCATACGGTAACTGGTTTTACGCCTAAATATTTCTTGGAGAGCACAAATACCAGCACTTTATCGGAAGAAATAAAAAGAATCGCCAAAGAAAATTGTATAAAAGAGAAACAACTAGCTTTGGGAAGAAGAATAAAATCACATAAATATACACAAAAGTATAAAAACAGAAAATTTCATCAATTTAACACAGAAGATCTAAATGGTAACAGGTTGAATAGAAAAAGCCCCTCGGGGGAGGAGCCGCCGCCTGCACTATTGCCGCGAGGGAGAGGTCCGCGTGCTGTTCTGCGGCCCCCCTCAACTGTTGATCCAGGAGAGCGCCGGGGGACGAAATCCTGACCCCCGGCGCCAACAATTTAGTAGGGGCCCGCCTTAAGACAAAGGGCGGGCCGGTGCCGGCCCGGGCCACGAGATCGGCAGGCCATATATCCGTGGGCCCGGGCGTAGGCGATAGGAGAACAGCGGGGTTTTTTAGTGGCTAGTCGGATGGTCGAACATCTTTCTCGGAGTCCCACATATCCCTCGGTCCCCCCGGGCCGGGGGAACCCGTCAAGAGAGGATTTTCCTCGAGACAAAAAAAAAAACAGGTTGAATAGAAAGAAATTAGATGAATTGAGAATTGGACCTTTCCAAATAGAAAAATATCAGACTCATTATATAAAATAAATACAGGAAGACGGAAACGAGAAATTGGATTGCTTCAAGTAACAAAATTACTTTCAACATCAGAAGATGGAGATGAAGACTGAATATTGTGACAATTTTCCCCCTGGGAGGGGGAGATGTAATGAAAGTATACTTTTAGATATAGATAGTGTAAATATATATATATATATATATATATATATATATATATATATATATGTTTAGTGCGTAAAAAAATTTGGACGGGTGTGTCAAAGTCACCCTGTATATATATATATATATAATCAAAAATGATGTTCGATGAGCGTTTTTCCCGCCAACAAACTGATGTGCAGTTTGGTGGGACTATTGCAGCTATGTTATTTTGTATTCTTAAGAGATTAAAATAAATAAATAAATTTTCTTAGTTCTGAATTTGCCGCGCTTCTCATGTGCTGCGCGCGGTCTTTATTATTTTACCTAGTCAGGTCATAAATTCTGTCACATGTGTAATGTAAAATAATTGTAACAAGTTTATTCATTATGTTACCATTCATATACCAAAATGAACTTAACAAAACATAGATTCTTATGACATTAAAGTTTATTCAAAATGACCTCCGTGATTTTGAATACAGGCCTTCAATCTGCGCGGCCAGTCGTCTATCGCAGCACGAACGAGGTCCATGTCAATATCGGCGGCTGCCTTAATCAAGGATGTCTTGAGTGAGTCCAAATTGGGATGAGGCTTTGAGCACGCCTTTTCCTCCAAGTGTTGCCATATCTTGTAATCTAACGGATTCAAATCTGGACTGGAGGAGGGCCAGTCTTCGTGCCGGATGAAGTCGATTTCACGCGCCGCCAGCCAGACTTGTGTGCTCTTCGCTCTATGAGCTGGCGCCGAATCTTGTTGGAATACCCAGTGCCTGTTATTGAACATGGTATAAGAAACAGGTTCCACAAGGTGCGTCAGGACTGTATTTTGATACACAACAGCATTCGTTTTTACACCTTTCTCACAAAAATGTACCTCTGTTAAGCCCCAATAAGAAACTCCCAACCATACCATGAGCGAGGATGGAAAATGACCTCGTTGGACACGCGGAATACGGTTGCTCGCTTCTTCACTACTGTGTGCGTACACCTTATCATTTTGTTTGTTGTAGCTCTCTTCTACGGTAAACATTTTTTCATCCGAAAAAAGAATTTCCCGATATTTTTTTCCCGCGTACCGCTTCAACAAAGCGCGGCATCTCTTCAGTCTCAGGTCCATTAGACGAGCATTCAAACGATGTCCTGTTTTTCTTCGATATGCCCGAAGCCCTAAGTCTTCATTTAACACCCTTTTCACCGTGGTTCTGCTTAACCCCATCTGAAGGGCCAATAGTTTCTGCTTACGTTTGGGATTTCTTTGAATTCGTGCCTTCACAGCTTTTATCACTGCTGGAGTCCTAACAGACCGAGGGCGACCACTTCTTGACCTGTCATCTACACTAGAGTCTTCATTGTATCGTTTGATGGTACGATAAACGAATCTTTTGGTTATATTCAAATTTTTCAGTATGTTAAAAATTTGAATTGGCGCGTAACTGTAACGATGCAACGCAATAACTGCAACACGGTCTTCTTTAAGCGTCCACTCCATATTTAAAAATGAGTAAAATTCTAAAAGTTATACATTTTTATTTTCATGAACAATTCGAAATTCGAATTCAATAAACTTTTTTGTGGCCAGCATTCTAAAAGAAAAGTTTTTACTGTGTGACAATACTTATGACCTGACTAGGTAATATAAGTAGCTAAGATTTAAGAATTGAACAATAGCTAACGTGTGAAATATAAGACAACTGTTAATACACATGTAATTCAAAATTAAAAGTTTATATCTTATAATTACATTGCGGTTTATGAAGAAGTGATAATAGTAAACTTTAATTGTTGTTTCCTGTTTTTACAGGTAAGATTGTGAATATGTTAAGTAAATTATTGTGAATAGTGTATTTGTAAGTATTAATTATGATATATAATAATAATAAAATTAATATATCCAATTGCAAAATGTTAACGATGAATATTGAATTAATTTTAACATAAAATTTAGATTATCAACTTCGTAATAAGTTATTTTAATAAATTGCTGGCAATGAGCAACTGTCGGGTAAATATTACAGAAATTAATTAAAACTGACAGAAAACATAACTGTATTTCTTATTTTTCAAGAGTAAAAATCTCGTCAAGTACTTGGCAGCGCGATTCTCCACTCGAGTACCTTCTAAAGGCTAATAAAAGTTTGTCTTACAATTATTCGAACAATTTCATAACTTGCAATTCAAAATTCAAGTGGTTATTTTCTTTCATGAAGACTGAAGTGATCTTCGCAAACTATACATTTCATATTCCAATAAGGATCTTTTAATAAGGAACTAAGAATATGATCATATTTTTCTTTAACTAAATTATTTAAGGAATTATTTAGTAACAATATTACGTTAAGTATCTTAGTTCATGGAATTGTTTTATATGTTTTCATCCGTATGTCTCTAGTACTTTACTAAGTATCTTTGATACAGATTTTCATTAAGTATGGATGTTAGATATAAGTGGATACTTGATGTTGATATGTATCTATTCTATATAGAATACGAGAAAAACAATTCCATAATATTTAGTACTTACATCGTTTTTCCCGGCCATTATTAATCACTAAAAATATACTACTGTAGCTTATTCATTGTTGATGTTTCGACTATATCTATTCTACAAGTGGCGGAAACATAAATAATTAACAAAATGAAGAAACTTTAATAATAATAATTTATTTGTCGAACAATACTATTATTTACATTATAAAAATTATATATATATATGTATATATATATATATATATATATATATATATATATATATATATATATATATATATATATATATATATATATATATATATATATATATATATATATATATATATATATATATACCTAGTCAGGTCATAAGTATTGTCACACAGTAAAAACTTTTCTTTTAGAATGCTGGCCACAAAAAAGTTTATTGAATTAGAATTTCGAATTGTTCATGAAAATAAAAATGTATAACTTTTAGAATTTTACTCATTTTTAAATATGGAGTGGACGCTTAAAGAAGACCGTGTTGCAGTTATTGCGTTGCATCGTTGCGGTAACCGCAACGATGCAACGCAATAACTTAATAACAACGCGCCAATTCAAATTTTTAACATACTGAAAAATTTGAATATTACCAAAAGATTCGTTTATCGTACCATCAAACGATACAATGAAGACTCTAGTGTAGATGACAGGTCAAGAAGTGGTCGCCCTCGGTCTGTTAGGACTCCAGCAGTGATAAAAGCTGTGAAGGCACGAATTCAAAGAAATCCCAAACGTAAGCAGAAACCGTTGGCCCTTCAGATGGGGTTAAGCAGAACCACGGTGAAAAGGGTGTTAAATGAAGACTTAGGGCTTCGGGCATATCGAAGAAAAACAGGACATCGTTTGAATGCTCGTCTAATGGACCTGAGACTGAAGAGATGCCGCGCTTTGTTGAAGCGGTACGCGGGAAAAAAATATCGGGAAATTCTTTTTTCGGATGAAAAAATGTTTACCGTAGAAGAGAGCTACAACAAACAAAATGATAAGGTGTACGCACACAGTAGTGAAGAAGCGAGCAACCGTATTCCGCGTGTCCAACGAGGTCATTTTCCATCCTCGCTCATGGTATGGTTGGGAGTTTCTTATTGGGGCTTAACAGAGGTACATTTTTGTGAGAAAGGTGTAAAAACGAATGCTGTTGTGTATCAAAATACAGTCCAGACGAACCTTGTGGAACCTGTTTCTCATACCATGTTCAATAACAGGCACTGGGTATTCCAACAAGATTCGGCGCCAGCTCATAGAGCGAAGAGCACACAAGACTGGCTGGCGGCGCGTGAAATCGACTTCATCCGGCACGAAGACTGGCCCTCCTCCAGTCCAGATTTGAATCCGTTAGATTACAAGATATGGCAACACTTGGAGGAAAAGGCGTGCTCAAAGCCTCATCCCAATTTGGAGTCACTCAAGACATCCTTGATTAAGGCAGCCGTCGATATTGACATGGACCTCGTTCGTGCTGCGATAGAGGACTGGCCGCGCAGATTGAAGGCTTGTATTCAAAATCACGGAGGTCATTTTGAATAAATATATATATATATATATATATATATATATATATATATATATATATATATATATATATATATATATATATATATATGTAAAGAGAATATCATCTCTTTAAGGTTATTGTATTATGGTTAGGTTGTGTAACCAGGACATAATCCCTTTTGATTTAACGCGCTTAATGTCATGTGTCATAGAAGTGTGACACATGACATTTGCCTACAAAAAAGTAAACAATATTTACGTTATTACGTTACAGATTTGATTTAAATAATTTAATTAATAGATAGAAAAGCAAGAGTTATGAGAGACGAGTAATCAACTTTAATTGTCGTTTCTGTTATTTTTACAGAAACAAATTTGTTTGATTTATTCGGACCATCCAGACTGAAACAAATAAATAATATTATAAAACGACAATTTTCGTCACAAAATGAAATTGCAATTCGAGTTCAGAGCTGTGGCTTCTCCAAAGGACTGTAAAACTACAGTAGTAGCTGTAACCTCAATTGTCACAGAACAAGGGGAAAAATATGTTATACCAGATGACCTCATGTATGCAGATTATCATGAAGAGTTGACAAAGACGGAGACTTTCAAAAAGGTAAAAAATTCATTAGGAAAAAGGCATGATGAGTTAAAAATATGGATAAAAATTTCAAAAGAATTAGAAAAGATATATTTAGATGATGAAGGAAATATCCAGTTTGGAGGTAAATATTTAAAACAAACACTTCAAGAGAATATTAAAGAAAACTCGAGCTTGGAAAAAATATTAGAAAAATTAATTGAAAAATCAGAAAAACACGAAGAAGAAAAAAACTTAAAACATATTGTAGATAAATTTGTATTAGAAAAATTTAATTATAAAACATCTAATGTTAGACAATGGTTACATATATTCGAAAAAGAGTGTGGAAGATTTAAAATAGAAAAAGATAAAACTAAAATAGAATTATTAAGAATATTTTTAGATGCAACTTGCCAAGATTGGTATACTTCTACTGTAATAAAAGGAGAACATGAAAACAATTGGAATACGTGGAAACAGATATTAATAGAAACCTTTTCAGGTAAGGGATGGAGTAGCAGGACATATGCTCATTATTTTAAATACAAAGAAGGTTCAATAGTACAATATGCAATAAAGAAAGAACGATTATTATTAGAAATAAATAAGGACATGGACGCTGATACAATGATAGATAGAATTGCATTTGGGTTGCCAGAATTTATTAGAGAGAAGATCGCCAGAGATGAAATAGAAAATACAAAAGATTTAATAAATGAATTACAGAAGCTTGAAGGGATAATAAATAAAAAGAAAACATTTAAAAAAGAAGGTAAACCAGAACATAAATTCAGAAATGAAGAAAAGAAACCATGTATGACATGTGAAAACATGGGTAAAGGTATAAGATATCATCCAGAAGAAAAATGCTGGTTTAAACTAGAGAAAAAAGAGAAACCTAAAGCTATAGGAAGCAATTCAGTAATAGAAGTAAATTTAAATACAGAGAAAAAAAACTAATAGTCACACCATTGATCAGACTTAAGCTACTAGTTGAGAATCAGATAGAGATAATGGGAACATATGATCCAGGTTCTCAAGTATCCTTGATAAACTCGAAATGGATAAAAATAAAAGAGAATAGAGAAGATTTAAACAAGATATTCTTGAGGTCTGTCAATGGTGTGAATCAGACTGAAACAAATAAATAATATTATATATATATATATATATATATATATATATATATATATATATATATATATATATATATATATATATATATATATATCAATCATAAAATATAATAGTTAAAATAATAAAAATCATAATTACAAATGTCACACTTAGCACTTACAGTAAGAAAAAAATAAAATAAAATAACAGACTCAGAAGTACACATATGTAAGTACCACAAAAAATTTATTTGTACTTTATCCGTGCAGAAAGAGAATCCGTGGAGAATTAATACTAACCTCTGCGGCCGGGGTCGGCCTGTCGTAAAAGGCGACAAAACAACCTACCCTAGCTTCATGGTAGGTCCTCAAGTCTGTTCGGATGGCGACAACCCAAGGGTGACCAAAGTAAGACCAAAGTCTTAAGTATGCTGCCATAATAAACTTTAATTGTTGTGTTCCAGTATTAGTGACACAAGTTCCTGTACCCTTATGGGACAACAGCGTATTCACGAAGCCACTGGCGTTGCAAACATCCATAAGCGACGGTAACTGCTAAATTCTAAGCGTGCCGTCAGGCTGTCTGCTGTTGTACAGCATTTAAAAAATCATGCAATCGAATTGTGCAACTTGCAACAACTCGCCTCTTTTTGCGAGGCAGTCATGTCTGAAAACGAGGCGCCGGAGCGGGAGCGCGAGTCGACCACCACGTTCCCCTCCTGCCAACGCAGGCCATGCCGCACTGTTGCCGCGAGGGTGAGGGCCGCGTGCTGTTCCGTGGCCCCCCTCAAATCCTTAGAGGTTTGATAAAGGAGAGCGCACGGGGGACGTAACCCAACATTTTGGAAGAGGCTCACTCTAGGATGAAGGGCGGGCCGGCACCGGCCTGGGCCACGAGATCGGCAGGCCACATATCCGTGGGTCTGGGCGTAGGCGATAGGAGAACAGCGAGGTTTTTAATGGGTAGTCGGATGGCCGAACATCTTTCCCAGAGTCTTACATAACATATTCCTCGGTCCCTCCAGGCCGGGGAACCCGTCAAGAGAGGGTTTTTTCTCGAGATCAAAAAAATATTTGCAAGCAAACTTTTTCAGGATGCTATTGGGTTATTATTTTTAAAAACAAAAGTTTCGAATTTGGAATATTTTTTTTCATACACAGACCCTTTGTTAAGTGCCAGTAACATAGTTTGGATATTAAAACCTCATTAGAACTAAATTATTACCAATAATATAGAAAAATCAAAACCGCCCGTTTTTTTTGCAAAGGAGTTTATCTAGATAAATTGTATGTTTTTGTTTCTCGCAGTCCGAGGCAGCACCCACGATGGCACCATATGGACTGGTTTCAACTAATTACACGGCCTAATTGGCTTGCCTGTCCATCTGTAACTGCGGCTCCGTGGGACGCTTTAGTTAATTAGTCGTCTAACCGACCCCGATCTGATTTATTTAAGGTTTGAAAACCATTGCACTTGTATTTTCTTTATAGAAAATTACAAACTGATTTCTGGTGTTTTACTCGTATCTGATCAGTATGTAATTTGTTACGTTTTTTGGACCAAAGTTAAGTTCATCTGCCGGCTGATTTGCCCTGCAGCAATGGAGGAGGTTCTGACGCATATTTCTTTAGGAATAGTGGAAAGGTCTAAAGGTAGGTAGTAAAGACAAAACTCACATGTAATTTAAGTAAGCTTTCACGAAATCCAATGAATATTTTCTAACTCCTTCCTCCGCCTGGGGATCGACAAAGGCTTACACGTAGCTTCCTAGTGTACTAGAGACTTAGTAGCTTAAATAGACTAGGTTTCTTCTGCAGCTTTTCCTCTTATTCACAGATATGGCAACATAAATAAGATAATTCTTCATAAATTTAAAATTCACGATGTGTTATAATAATAAAACATAATTTTTATTAAATAATATTAAACATTAAAGGCTGTTTAAATAACGATGCAAAAACATATAAAAGTGTAACTATTTTATATGTCACTGGAAACAGTTAAGGATTTTCAGATGTTTTCCTATCGAATACATAATCTTATATTACTGATATATTAAGATATCTCAAACCTCAAACCATTTCTATCAAACAATGTTCGTTGAGATAAAGGATATAAGCTAATTATAGCTGTAAACATACATTCAATAGTTTAAAAAAATTAATAAGTTTGAATAATTTCCTTCAAACGTACAAATGAGTAATAAATATAAAATATAATTTTGTTTATTTATTTGCAAACCCTCATTGATTTAATTAATTAATATAGAATAGCAGTAACATTGCACTTATGTCAAATATAAATATATTTTTAAGTAGGTCAAAAACACACACACGAAGATTTTCTTTTGCAGATAAGGAGTTTGCGCAAAGTTAAAGAAAATATATTTCATTATGCGTACTTTTTAATTTGATCCTTAATTAATAACTTTTGTCAGTCACCATTGTTACTGCGGAACATAATTATTTTTTATGTTGTCTACTAGACATTTTATAATTAAATAATTTATACATGTTTGCCAGTATAATAATTAATTCTTAATTATTTTACAGTAAATCTGTTCTTAAATCGCGCGAAAAAAGTGAAACAGATTTGGATGGTTTTTACACAGGTCACTGTGCGACATTCAAAATCTAAAAGGATACCCCGTAGCAGATCCTCACGCGTAGAAGTAATGTGAGATCATTAAATAATGATAATAATTAATTGTCACCAATGTCTATTTTAGGTAGGTGAAGGTACCTGGTAGCTCAGTCATGTTACACTTGGGGAACAATCTAAAGGTCCCAGGTTCGAATCCCACGGTGGCATGAAACACTTAGGCAGTTTCGCTCGACTAATGTGCATATTCTTAGGTAACTGCCATGTTACAACGGTGAACCTATGGGTTATGGGTTATATATCACGTATGCGTGATGGTGACCCACTCTTCTTCTCACACCGTGAGGAAACCTGTATACCGAAATCACCAATATGTGTAACCTGATAATCCGCCTTAGATAAATGTGGCGGGTAAACTGCCCGCTCTCTCTAGGGGAGGTTCAAGCCCAACTGTGGAACGATATGAGCTGTTATTATAAAGGATATTTTAAAGTAGGTGGCTTGAGACCTTAGTCAACCTTGTAACAGTAATTGTGCCTAGTTTAAATATTAGTTGTACGTGTTGGAAATAGAAAACACCAGAGAAAGATATGTAAAACGATGTTCAATAGAATCTTCATATAAGAGTGTTAAAAGTTGAATTCTGCGTTCTAAAGTTGAAACTTTGAATGTAAACTGGAATCGAACGTGTGAATATTGCAGATGATTGAAATCCTTTCTAATTTAGGAAGCCGGATTATAGAGTTTTAAGGGATACGAGTGTGATTACAATATTTATTTAGTTGAATACAAACGGATCACAATACCACTTACTGTATTATAATGGTATATATCTGAGTAGTTGTCTGTATGTTCCATTACCCTTTTCTTCGATAGGTGCACCTTCCACGCCAATGTAGTCACGCGATGTGCACATTACGGAGCTGCAAGATTTCGTTTCCACTTACCAAATCACTTTGTATCTTGTTCCTGAATTTCTTTTGTCTCTTTACAATGTTGAATTCGAAATTTGTTTTTTTACCTATTAAACGTTAGGTCATGATATATTTTATTGTTTTAAAAATCACACTTGCGCTTCAACATATACGAGTATATTATGTTAAAATTTACAGGAAATTATTTCTTTTCTACATTACCAAAACTAATATTGCGATCTATTAATATGTTTTGCTGGATAACAACACAATAACAAATAGTCATTGAATCTAATGTATTTGAGACTTTCTGTAATTCATGCATATTTGAGATTACATAACATACTCGTATAATCATAATTAATAGTAGTTGGTATTATGACAGTTGTCCGAAGGAAGTATAACTGCGTCAGCTTGACGCTTGGAGCAGCTAGATACAATTTCACGCTGTGCCAACTTGCAAAATTTGCTGCAAAATTCTAATTTTATACTGTATTTGAAAGTAAGAATTATTTAACGTACAGTTAACGGTTTAAAATTTCAGTTATAAAGAAAGAAACAAAGATAAACTATGATTTTATATTTTCATCATAATCTATTACTAAAATCTATTATTAAAAAAAAAGCTAATTAAAAATAGCAAAAAGTTTACTCTCAGTTCCAACTGCTGTCTTACCTCCAGATAAGTCCTTATGGATGGCATATTCATTAAGAAAAGTATGATCTTTTTTCTCTCATCCCGGATTTTACCTTAATAACCAATGACAGGTAAATAGGTTTCAGACTTAAACCTGTTTATGATTTAAATTGTTTCTGAAGAACAACAAAGGCGAGTAATTTGTAGAATAATATAGTAATGAAAGGTGTAACAACAAGCTTAAATTGAACATTGGAATTTTCGCTTAGAACTGTCTCATTAAAAATGCCAAAGCGGCGAACAAGTGGATAATCTGTTTGGCGTCCGACGAATATTAAAGAAGCCGACCGCTCCGGAAGGTCTTTGTTGAGATCAAAGCAATCTCACGGCTTTACTAATTGACCTATGCATTTTGATGGAGTTCAAATTTAAGTACGTCCAAGCACATTATATTATGGTAAAAAGTGTGACTGCGTAGAATTGATGCAGATTGATAGCCGTTTTATGCAGCTTGTCTATCAATAATAAACTTGAATTTGGATATTGAAATGGGGAAGGCCCAAGCTCATTCATATCCATTGCTGAGCTCAAACCTCTACCAAAAGTTCTCGCCTAGAGAGAAAGGACATTGTATCCAATATCCTTATAAAAGGTGAATTGTACTCACGGGTTCCTTAATGTGCGTTGCATTATGATATGCGCACGAGGTCAGAAATATTGACTTAGAGGTGCTTGTTGGTAAATTTATATTCGAAAGAGCTCTGGTTTTTCCTATTAAACATGCTTATAAGATGGTCATGACGGTTTTGGTTCTTATAGCTTGCTGGCTATGTGATTTCTGATAACGAAAAGAACAAAATCACTGAATTTTGTTTCAAGGGTGTCATAAATGACAACGTTACATGTAGTATTTTTTTGCTCCCAAGCATCAAAACATAGTTATAATTTGTGTTTTTTCTTTCTGGGGTTTCGGGCAGATGATGCTCCTCCTGGAAAAATAAATTAAGCCTCATCTGTATACCTCACTGTACATAAAAATAAAGTCTCTTGAAACGTTTGCAAAACGAAAGCATAAAGAACCTAAAATGAGTTTCACTTAAAATTGAAGTAGAATGCATAATAAAGCGAAATCCATTCAGTTGAATATAATAGGTAAGAATTCTTACTCGGCCGAGGGCACGACGGGTACGCCTACCGACAGTTAGGCACCAGGGGCCGCGTTCCAGGAACTTTCTAATAGTTACCCCGAGTTCATTGCCTACAATTTTATTCGTTTTTCTGATTAAGTATTTGCCTTTTATAAAAATCTATTTGAATCGAGGAGTTTTTGCGTGAGAGAACTCAGAACACATGTATTTTTTGAAGCTTTTATGAATACATTTCGTGTTTATTTTAAAATAATTCTGACGATCTGGTTGGTTTAGTAGCTACGTAAGGCTTTGCGTATTTTTGTTATTTTATCTACACGATGGACATATTCTACAAATAGTTTCTTTTTTCTGTTTTTTTTTTTAAGTATTCATCTAATGTTTTTTTTACCAAAGATTAAAAATTAATACATTGTTGTCTTCATTACAAACATTTTCAAGGAAGCATCATTATACAATTTAGTTATTTATATTCGAATGAAATTTCGCGAATATTTAATTTTAAAATACAAAATGTTAGCTAATTTTATTTTAGTGTGAGCTATAAGTGAGTTGGTATAAGATGTAAGTAATTAAGTATAATAATAAAAACAGTAAATCATTATATGCAATCTAATCTAAAAACATTGAACCAGATATACCAGCTAGAAAGTGAGGTTAGTATGATCGTCCAGTAAAGGACTTTCTTCCATCTTTCATCTACCATATTTTAGTACCATTGACTAAATAAAGGAGGAGGCAAAGTCTGCGAATCAGTTTATTTTTAAGAGTTCTATAGTCTGACTACATAGAGTGAGGGTCATCAAACTGAGAAGAACCAAATAGATTAAAACACCCGCTTCTCTGCCCAAAGCCCCGTTAAAGATCGTTCCTGTTAAATGTAAATTTATCGAAATCAGCTGCTTGAACTATGTAGCTATTATCTTAGATAAGAAAGAAAGGACGCAGTAAAACGAAAATAAAATACACTTAAAAATATTTGCAACTTTGTTTCCTAACGCATCGTCAAAATTTAAATAGATAATTTTAAACTCATGTAAAATTAGCAGCCCGTCCCAGCTTCGCACGGGTATTTAACAAAAAATTAAACCCTTCTATTTTTTTTCGGTCTCGGGGAAAAACCTCTCTTGACGGGTTCCCCCGGCCCGGGGGGACCGAGGGATATAAGGGACTCCGGAAAAGATGTTCGACCATCCGACTACCCACAAAAAAACCCCGCTGTTCTCCTATCGCCTACGCCCGGGCCCACGGATATATGGCCTGCCGATCTCGTAGCCCGGGCCGGCGCCGGCCCACGCTTTGTCTTAAAGCGGGCCCCTTCTAAAGTGCTGGCGCCAGGGGGTCAGGGTTTCGTCCCCCCGGCGCTCTCTTGTAACAACTCTATGAGTTGAGGGGGGCTGCGGAACAGCACGCGGCCTTTTCCCTCACGGCAATAGTGCGGGCGGCGGATCCTCCCCCGAGGGGCCGCCCGCGGCGGCTTTCTACGGCGGCCGGAGATCGTTGCCCGCCCTCCGGCGCCGACGACGCTGCCTACGTTGGCGGGAGTGCGGTGGCGGACTCCCGTTCCCGTTCCGCCGCCTCCCTTGCAAACACTACTGCCTCGCAAAAGGAGGCGACGGCCGTCCATCCAGGATCGCCCCCGACCATGGACAGAACCAGGGCCGGGAGCGACAGGTCCGCGGCCAATTTCGGACGGGACTCGCATCCCCGTTGCGTGCTAGTCAGGCGTGTGTACGACTACCAGACGACACTCCAGAAAAAGCAGAGTCGCCTGACGTCGTAGCCGGCCCAGCAAGACCAACCGACAGCGAGGATGCAATTCCCGCCCCGGGAACACTCTCTGTGCAGGCGCAGTCGAAATAGGCATGGTTTTGACTACCAAATCAGGTCCCAGGGTAGAACCCGGGACCCCAATCAGTATTCGCAACCATCCCATCGGGGACCATGCCACGAACAGAGAGCTAAGTTGGAAAGGATGTAAGAGGTAGACGGAAAGAAAGGTAGGACTCTGTCGCCTCGAACGGAGAGGGGAGTGAAGCGACGGATGCTCGGGCACCTCGGGTACGCACACCCGTGCACTCCTCGGACAGAGGAGCGCCCCTGGGGGCAAACCCTTCTATTTGCGTCAGGTTACTAAAAAAATAAAATTATAAAGAAAGTTTGAATATTATTATTTCTATGAGCTTTTATTTTAATGATTTTTTTTGCATATAACTTTTTATTTATTTTTCGTTATTTTTTAATAAGTATTCTAATTTTTGTAAAAACCCCAGTGACGCACGCCTACATTGCATAAGGTGCTGCCTAGCTAGCCGAACAGGGTGAGCGCCTACCACGCAACATTTTTCTAATACTTACATTTTTAAACTCGTGATATCTTTCGAATGGAATATCCGAATTGAATAATTTAAAAAGTTATATAAAGGTATTGAAACAGTTTTGAATATGAAGTAATTTATTTTGATAAGGATTAATACCAAGATCCAAATAAAGAGCCTTTTCTAGGGGCGGCATTTCAATTATTTTTTTTAAATAAAAAAACACTTATTGTGGCATAACTATAATAGTTAGACATATGCTGTCGCGACACTTTTTGTAAATAATGATGTGTTCTGCAAAGTTGTAGTACATTATTTTATTCTATCATCAATAGTTTTCGCAACGCACGCGATTTAAATAATATTTTAGGTAATTTTTTTACACTTTGGGTTACATTATTAGAGTTTTAGTAAGGATCCCTAATTTTTTTGAAAATATAATATAGCCTATGTCACCCGGGGATAGTATAGCTTCCCAACAATGAAAGAATTTTTTAAATCGGGTCAGTAGTTTCGGATCCTATTCAAAGCAAACAAACAAACAAACAAACAAACAAACAAACAATCAAATCTTTCCTCTTTATAATAGTAGTATAGATTAACACAGATGCACGCACCTTGAATTCGTTGAAGAAAAATAAAAAAAGTATTACCCTAATATTGCTCACAGGGTATATTTTAGATATTGTAACAAGACGAAATAGATGAGGTATATTTGCTATCTACTCAGTACAGTTTTGTTGTTCTAGGTTTAACTAATTTGAACAGGCTTCGTGATATCAGCAGTTTCCGGCTTGGCCTTGGAGTACATGAGTATGTAAATGTTACATGGCGTTCTGATTGTTACTAATTCATTAAGGATCTATGAAATCAAATTAGGCCAATGGAATATGCGCAGAATACACACTTTTAATCTTGAATATAAAATATCAGAGTTATACGAGTACTTAGTTATATATTCGTAGTGTATGATGAATTAGAATCATTACTTACTGTCCTATAATTGATGTTATTTTATATTTCTAAAAAAGTTGTACCCTGCAGAGATTATATTAGTAATAGTCGTGATCCGTGCAGTTAATTCTAGCTGCATTCGGCTTTTATCTAATTACGACCAGACGGCAGCTATATTCGCATAATTAATAATAAATAATAGGACGGGTCTTTATGACCATCAGTGGTTTAATAATATTATTTGCAAATCATGTGTGGAGTCAAGCCCACGGATTTTGTGAATTTGCCTTTAATTTACAGCTGGTAGATGGATAAGTAGAAGGATAAACAGGCTCAAGAAGTTTTTGGCATACTAAGTGGAGGTGTTTTGTACCAATGAACTCATTATGATGCTAGAAAAATATGGACTGGAAATATGATGATAATAGATTTTTCATAATGCGTTAAAAACTTATCGATATCACCTACTTCTACACGTTTGATCTCAAATAAGTTGTCAATTCTAGTAAGCTCCTACAATTAAACATTATTGTTTGTAAATCAATCCAGATTTCTACCATCTGTTTAAATTCGACGCAGCTTTAATCAATTTGTCTCATATAAGAGCTTAAACTATTAAAGTTTTCGTGAGATAAGCTCCAAAACTAACAGTTTAGATACGGACAGATGTTGAAGGTCTGTGTGAACTATAATATTCAGCAATGATAATTATAACATCGTTTTACATTTATGTTTATTATATATAAATAACTAAATTCACATGATAATAAAAGTAAATAATGAAATTTTAAAACTGTAATTCTTAACTTGAAGTATTTCCCTGAAATCTGACCGATACGAAAAGAAATTAAAAAAAGAAACAAATTTTCAATTTAACTAATTAGCTCATTTATCACCACAATTATTAATGCACCGGACTTACATCTTCTCACTCAAAATTTAGACATCTATTGGACTACAGACATCTTGAATTAATTAATGTTCATAAACTTTTAAAATGTATTAACTTTAAAATTGCATTTATTTAAGAAATGGTTATGCATATTGTGTTCAAACCAAATATGGTTTGATTACTTATACGCGCAAAATCGCTGGCGCTTATCTAGCTTATGCTGTTTTGTTTGTGCGTGAGTACCTAATCTTTAACCGTTTCATCTAATGCTCGGTAAAAATATATCTACTGACAGTAAAATGCAAATATAAAGAAAAACTTTATATGCTCGTAACATGTACAATACATGAAACAAACTTTTATTAAATGCACAATGAACAATGATACAAAACACAGAAACCCACCTACTCTAACTAGAAAGTTATAAAATGTAAATCGGGTAAAGCAGTACCAACAAACTACATACCGTCCAAAACAGTGGAACACGAGCTGGCAAGTTGTGAACTCACGCTTTCATTGGATTTTATGGTCCGCAACAATTATTTTGGTGGTTCGTGCTGAAAATCTAGCCTATCTTACAGAAACATGTTACCAGTGGGATCAAATGTCTCCGGAATATTTATAGACTACACAAGTGGTTAAAAACCTATTTATTTTATAACATTGCTGAGTTTCTTTCAACATTGAAATGCAATATTGCAGACTTTTAATTGAAATATTCGGTTGCAAACAGGATTAACCACTTTGAAGATAACATGTTTTTCAACTTTGAATAGTCAAATAATGAACCTAATGGCACACATATCGTCAAATAAAGTGTATTTTTTCTTCCTATTTAGTTAGGGGTGGTAGGCGAGCTATATATAGAAATTCTATAGAATTCTATATCTATTAGATTTCCTAAACATAATTGTCATGTTTCGAAGCGCCATTGGGGTTATAAAGGTTGTGAGGGTTTACTAATTTTATCATACTGTTCAAAATGAATATTTAAGTTTCAATAATGTTTGAGAAAATTGTTTCTTTATTCATTTCATTTACCTACACTATGTTTTATCATGTCTTTAGGCTAGTTTCTCTGATTATTCGGCAACATGTTCCCGCAAAATAGTGTGCGCTAATATTATTAGCTAATGAAACCTTTTTAACTAATATTGGTTTTCCTAACAAGACACTATAGGGAACTTCATTAACTAATTAATGTTATAATATAATTTGTAGTCATTTAAAGTTTGAATACTTATTACTTAAATGACGCATTTGAATAGAATTTGTAACGTTTCTTGGAGGATACTTTAACAAATTTATTTCAATTGTACAATACAGGCTTACCGCAAGTTTAGCTAGTTTAAAATAAATAAAAATTCAATATGGCGTCGGGTGACGCGATGTCTGCAGTAAGGTCATATCCAATGAAAATCTGAGGGGTATAAATCGCTCTAGGATCAGATAAAAGCACGCGGAGGCGTTAAGTGGAAAACTTGCGGTATGCAATTAACAATTCAACAGACTTTGATCTGTACTAGCAAAACTACTTACCCCAAATGATAAAATTTTAGTTTGGTAATAAAAAGTATATTTTTTTGAATATCCTCCGTATTCACCGGACCTAGCTCCTTGTGATATTCTACCTATTTCTGCGGCTAAAGGAACATCTTAAGGGCCATAAATCTGAAGACGATGACGCAGTAGTCGCCGCAATACACGATTTTTAAGGAATCAGGAAGAATATTTTTTTATAAAGGGAATTTTAGCTTTAGAAAAAATATGTACAAATAGTATAAACCAGAAAAGTGACTACGTCGAAAAATATAATAACATTTAAAAGAATATTGCGTCATACTCATAATCACTTTACATTAAGCACCCCTAGTAAGTAATATTTAATGAGTCGTAGTATTCATATTATCATGTACCTAGTAGTATCTATCTATATACATAAAATAAACTCGGTTTATTTACACCATTCATAACTCACTATATATCTTACAATAACTATTAATTATAAAAATTTATGGAAAAATAAGTGTTTAACAAAAGTGAAATACCTCCTCGTCATGAGATCTCTAATATAGTTATACATGTGTTTGACTCGAAATTTAGCGTAGTTATTCATTTCGCAATGTGGATTCTCAATGAGAACGGATTTTACGCAAATCCTATCCAAAACGTAATTTTTTAATTTATGTGGCAAAACAACGTTCATCGGTTTACTTACTCGTATATATTTGAAATTGTATCGTATAATAATAATCTAATACGTTTTCAAGGTTCCACGGGTATTATTCATCATTAAAATAATGATCGTATTAAACACTTGTATGTCAAATTTTATCCGTGCAAGGGCGGAGAAAGAATACTAACCTCTGTGGCCGGGGTCGGCCTGTCGTAAAAGGCGACAAAACAACCCACCCTAGCTACGTGGTAGGGCCTCAAGCCCGTCTGGATGGCGAGCACCTTTGGTCTTAAGTATGCCGCCATAATAACCTTGTGTTGTGTTCCGGCATTAGTGACCCAAGTTCCAGTACCCTTATGGGACAGTAGCGTGTTCGTGATGCCACTGGCGTTGCAAACACCTATAGGCGACGGTAACGGCTAAGTTCTAAGCGGGCTGTCATCAGCCTGTCTGCTGTCCTACCCAATAAAAAAAATTAATGTAGAAAAGTTTTAGTCAATTGTGATGATAGTTATTTTTAGACTTTTCAACGTGGTTACCGTAATTATCGTATTAAACCTCAAAGTTGTGGTCACTGGCGAATGGTCATATGCCTAAAATTGTGCATGTTAATTTGTCAGTTACCTCTGTAACACTTTTATTTCATCAACAGAGAGCCTTGAATGAAGCGGACGTGGGTAAATTTATATTTACTGGGACGTCTGATTCTGCAACTCTTAAAGGAAACTTAACCCTTCCTTTACCATCAGTGAACTGGCTAGAAGCGTCATCGATTTGAAAACTTTTCCGTTTCCCTAAACTAGAATTGTAGAAACTCTATTTTTTTTTTCCAAATAGGAATAGAAACGTCCTGGTATATATAACTTTTAATTTTATGTAAATGTATTTTTATCTCTTATAAATTTATACCTATATATACTACATAAAAATTAAATATATGTCTTCATCGTCAGTCAACTGTCTGTAGTTTTCCCATTTAGTCTCGATTGACCTACACTACGTTTTCTGATACGTAGACTCCATTCGAGTACTACCTTCCTTCGTCTGTCTTAGTGATACGAAAGCCCTTAGAAAACATGCTTTTATTTAAAATAAATGTTTATTTAATACAAGAGATTTTGTTTTAAAGTTCATGAAATTTATTAAAATTAAAATGGTAATACAATTATAAAACTACTGTTTCAAATATTTAGTGGGTTGCTAATTAGACAACTTTTCATCTCTACGGTATGCTTGTTCGAATAGTGAAGAGCTCTCCACTCAGACTGTGAACATAATAGGCCTGCCTGTTTGCCATCCATTATATGAAACAAAATTCTGGATACATTTTATTGTATTTTTATATGAAATGGATTTTGGTTTTACGAATAATATATTTACTTTCAACTTTACTCGTTAGAAATTTAAAGTTAATCTAATGATTAAGTTTATAATCTTTATACCAAAAAAAAAATTATAAGCGTTTTTACATTAAAAAAGTGTTCTTAAATAATAAAACTCACCTAGCCACCATAGAAAAAGTATGCAGTATACTGTATTCTAGAGGAAGTCTCAAGCCTAATGTTTGCGCCTGAATTTAAATTGTAAGCAATGATTAATAATCAATTGTACCACTAGATGGCGTTTGTAGCAATAATAACCTACACCAATGTTGTCCTAATGACGCATTGTAAACGCAAGTTTGAAATTAACTCTTTTGAATTTGCTCACAAGGAGTGGTTTCATAAAATCATGGTTTGGGATTTGAAGTGCCGAACACTATACAGTAGCAGCTAGCTATTTTTTTAGCTAAGAAACAGTAGACACTTAGACAGGCTGGCAGGCTTAATAGTTAGCATTACCGTCGCCTATGGATGTTTGTAACGCTGGGAGCAGCGCGAACACGTTGCTGTCCCATAGGGGTACAACCCACAGTCATTAATGCCGGAACACAACGCAAGGTTATTATGAAGGCATACTTAAAAACCAAGGGTGGTTGCCATACAGACGGGCTTGGGGCCCTATCTCGTATCTAGGGTTGTTTTATCGCTTTTTGCGACAGGCAGACTTTGGCCGTAGAGGTTAGTATTCTTGCTCCGCCCTTGCACGGAAAGAAGAGAGAAACAAGAAAAAAATTGTTGCAGAATAGGACGTTATGGTTTGTTACGTTATGTATTTATTTTATATGTTGTTATTACTGCAAAGCAAGCTTTGTATCATTCATCATAGCAAGATTCAGACTTCGCGTAGTTTTTGGCACCCTTGTAAGTTAAGCCATTGTATTCTTTTAATTATCTGTAGAAAGTTTATATACGTTAGTTTTATCAATAATGGTAGTTTAAATCCAATCTCACAAGGGTCCAAAACTCCTTGCTTCTTGAGAATTAATTTTATTCAGTGATAATATCCCACTGCAATGCAAACCCAATCAAACTCGGCAAACTCAAACAAGGATACCGTCGTAAACGAGTAATCGAGTGTTCAATTGAGCAAGATCTCGATTATCCAGAAATCGAAATTGAATGTGGCTGGCGAAATGAAAAAGAATTTTCTAAGAGTAGTTTGTTTTTTAAATAAAAAGGTGCTAGTACAAAAAACTGAAAAATCTGTTTTTGTTTTAATTATTTTAAATTAATATTATGTAACATTTATTGAATTACCAAATTATAATAGCTAAGGCAAATATTTATTATTTATTTAAATTTTTAGTTCTGATAATAGTGAACTTCATCACTATGGTAAGCAGGTTTGTTGTCATTATCGCTTACAACATGTTGATGCAAATGTACTAGGTGCATTGCTTACAGTAGGTCATTTGAAGCAGAAATAATAATCTTGAATTTTTCCAATTAAACTATTAAATAAAAAATTTGTTGTCAACCTTTTTTCAAAATACAGTTTGATTATTATCATTTCGCCTATTACAAAGCTATATTTCATATTAAATTATTGTTGTCTATTCACCTATAAATTCGTGGGTGTTAAAATATTTTGAGAGAATATTTTGGTAAACATTTAGTCAAAGCTAAGTAGTAAAAACGTTTATAAGCATTTCTTGACGTAAATTTAAATTTTAAGCGATATTTACAAGTTATATTAACAATGACTTCTATAATTGACTCGAGATATCAAAATTAATATAGTTCTGTAAGAATATATCTGCTAATTTATTAACCATGCAACTTTTTGTTATTAGAAAATTAATAATCGAATCGTTGGTCAAATAAGCTTATTTAGTGAGATAGGGTAGGGTATAGTTTTAATTTTTAAATTTATCTGCTTGACAAACAAATAATAGATAAACATATCTGATAGATCAATAATTTGATGGACTGGAATATAAATATAACGGGATGAAGAAAGGGATATGAAACAATAAAATAATGAGGCTTACCTCCAGCTTTGAATCCGTGAACGGTACAATGTAACATATTTTCTTTAAAAAAATATAAAAATATATTGCAAATATTAACAAAAGTACGTCTTTACGAGTTCATAATTTGTATTGTGAGATAAAAACTAAGAACATTTTGTGACCGTCTACATTTATGAAGTAAGAGGAGCAAATATAACAAAATTGTAATCCACTTAAAAAGTAAGGAGATATCTCAAACAACAATTCATTCCAACTTTGCCCGCGGAGCCAGCATCTTCGCTTTCAGTTCGCTTCGAGTTATATTTGTTATGTTTGCCAAGCACCTAATTACCCACTGCCTACGTTTGTTCTCTCAAATGTAGAAATAATAAAGCAAGGGTGCAAACGCCGAATGAGCTGTAATGTTTAACATCAATGAAACGCGTCAATTTTCAACTATTTTATTACATAATAATTGCTTAAAATGGAAGCGCTATAGCAAAGAGTAAGTGTCTCCACAAAGTACCTAAAACAGATAACGAGAGTGATCTTTGGATATACAGTTTAGTTCATTCTGATATTGTTGGCTCTTATATAATGGAGAAGATCTACTTAACACGAGATAATGTATTATAATTGAAAGTACGACTAATTACGTTTTATAGACCTATAAACTATTTTATGTATATAGAATTTTATCTAGTATATTTATGAATTAATAGTTACACTGCAGCTATTGTAACTATTAATAAATTTCACCTAAGTGATACTGTTTAAAACATTTATCAAAATGTCTCTGTATCATCAACAATTTAAATAATCAACGTAACTAGTAATTTGAATTCTCTTTTGTCTTAATCTCTCTGCGGAGGATCTTGGTCATCACTGGTTGTGGACATCGGTGCTTTGGTGCAGATTGATTTCATGATCTACCTCCCTCGGTACCTATCCATTGCATCTGTAACGACCGAGCAAAATTTGGACGAGGTTTTCGGCGGACTCGTTTACCCTCTGGTTTCCAACTACAATCAGTTTTTCTAGGCTCGAAAGGGAGATCGCTTCCTCACTATGTGACTGAAATAAGAGAGTATTCTCTGCTGACAGATAGCTAATAGATATAATGTCGTAATAAAGCATAGTATTTATTTATTTGCAATTTCCATATAGTTAATTAAAGATAGATAGATAGATAGATAGATAATTCTTTATTGTTCACCACACAATTTTACAGAAAAAAAGACATAAAAAGAAGTAGGTAATAGTACAACATAGTGAGCAAACGGCGGTCTTATCACTAAATAGCGATTTCTTCCAGACAACCTATCAGAATCATTGATAACTAATAGTAGAAAGAAAGAAAGAAATTTTAAACAAAAAAAAATTAAAATAACTGTATGTTCAGCACACAGAAATATGTTAGTTTAGTAAATAAGATTTAAATTTATTACTGCAAGTGTAACCAAGGTGAAGAACCAGGAAAGCAGTAAAATGGGAAAAACAAGGTGGGAGTGCAATTCGGTTCATGTCGAGCGGGAAATGTTGTTTCCGCACTTTGCAACGTATAACTGTCTGGAACACGACCGGTGCTGTTTGCTTTAGATTTTTGTAAAACGACCTTGCGCTAAAGCAGCAGTCTTTAAAATTTTCACATCATTTTAGTTTAAATATGGTGATAATGGTTACCATTTTGTAATGTGATGATAATTGTAAGCACAGTTTATTTATTTCATCATGTCATACTATAGAGTATTTTGCCCTAATAAATTAAATCATTGATAACTAATAGTAGAAAGAAAGAAAGAAATTTTAAACAAAAAAAAATTAAAATAACTGTATGTTCAGCACACAGAAATATGTTAGTTTAGTAAATAAGATTTAAATTTATTACTGCAAGTGTAACCAAGGTGAAGAACCAGGAAAGCAGTAAAATGGGAAAAACAAGGTGGGAGTGCAATTCGGTTCATGTCGAGCGGGAAATGTTGTTTCCGCACTTTGCAACGTATAACTGTCTGGAACACGACCGGTGCTGTTTGCTTTAGATTTTTGTAAAACGACCTTGCGCTAAATACAGTTTTACTGCAAACTTGTTTCTGTTTTAAGTCTTTGTAAACACCGTAATTTAAAGGTTTTATATATAATAAATAAAAATCTTAATATAAATAAAGAGAATTTGAATCAATTTTAGAGTCTGAAGAGTAAGCCGTGCAGGGGCGGAGAAAGAATACTAACCTCTGTGGCCGGGGTCGGCCAGTCGTAAAAGGCGACAAAACAACCCACCCTAGCTACTACTAGGTAGGGCCTCAAGCCCGTCTGGATGGCGACCACCTTTGGTCATAAGTATGCCGCCATAATAACCTTGTGTTGTGTTCCGGCATTAGTGACCCAAGTTCCTGTGCCTTTATGGGACAGCAGCGTGTTCGTGATGCCACTGGCATTACAAACACCTATAGGCGACGGTAACTGCTAAATTCTAAGCGGGCCGTCAGCCTGTCTGCTGTCCTACAACAATAAAAAAAGCCTGTAAGCCTGGTGTTTTTAAGAACAACAGTATGTTAGAAAGATATAGGAGTACAGGCTTCGAGGATTTTTGTGTATATGATGCCACGTGAACTGCTGACTATCATTCGTTAGCCAACTGAGCAATCGCAGTAGGGTTGTAAGACTTCCCGTCTTACAAATACTTTATACACTCCAAATACTTTAACAAAAAATAATACCTAAATTTCCCTCGAAGTTCCGAAGTGGATGAAATGAAAGGATGTACGATTAAAGAATGAAGTAGTGACACGATAAAAATAAAAACTATCGTCCATGCTCTTGTCTGCAGAGTCTCTTCACTATAAATTCAGTGGTTTTCTAAGAAGTTTGCTTTATACGCATGATTTAGTATTAGGGGTTAAAGGGGTAAAGTATGGAATTGCCGATTTGTACTGAAAAATTGAAATTTGTTTTTTCTAAGATGTGTCATATTTATTTAATCAGACCTGAGAAAACTATAGTGAATAACACCACGAAGAAACCACCAAACAGTTACTATTACCTTTTTATTGGTAAACTTTGCTTTAAGGTACTGTTGCGGCTTTTGACCTGGAGTGAGCCATTGACTTTTCGTTATCGTAAAAAATCCACTTATCTTCACACGTTACATTCGATCCAATAAAAATGAAGGAATATTTTTGTAACGATTCAACAAGGTAACACGCATTTCTTTCTGCACAGCAGTCAAATCACGAGGCAAACATTTTTCATATGTTTTATTTTATTGATTTGATGCAAATGAGTCAATATTGTAGGTAGGGTAACGTTAAAACATGCCGCTAATTCCTAGGCAGTTTAAATTGGATCGGCTTCCACCATCTCCTTCAATTCAGTGTTATTCACCTGTCTGGGCGGTCTTCCACGTAGTTTGTTCTTTAAGTCAATGTTTTCATTACAAAAATGTTTTAACCAAAAACGCACGGTGCGTTCATTAGCAGTCTTCTCTCCAAACGCAGCGTAGATATTCCTAGCCGTTTCTTCCGCGTCAAACTCGTATTCAAAAATGACTCGGATTATCAAAGTATCTACCATACAGGTCTAAGTTGAATAAAATAAAACAGTTGAAAGTCGTTAATCGAATGTGTGAAAAAAATTTCACTCGAAAATCTCATGAATCACCACGAATGTTTTATATCAATTCAAAGTAACGTATTAGCGTATAGCTATTACTATAAAACGGTAATTTCATATTTTAACGCCTATTATAAATATGTGTCTAGGGGCGAAGATTTCACTCATATGTAGTTAAATATTCAATAAGATTCTGATCGTAGACAATAATCAAAATTGGGTTGCCGCAACACTAGTAGACGTTAAAAGTAATTAATTAATAATTTTTGTTGTTAGTTCAACCAAATAAAAAAGTGTAAGCTTGGATACAATCGGGATGAAATTGATATAAAAAAGAAGAGGTGGTTTGTATGAAGTGGCATAAAATATCTGTAATCAAACAACTTTGCCAATAAACTTAAGTTTTAATTTTTATAATAGCAATAAGAAAGCTTTTTAAATGAGCGAATTAAATTTAATATTTCATCCAAGATGCTCTCAACCCTTGCGTGAATATAATGTCAAAATATATGATTAATTATTGAAACGTGCTCAAACAAACTTGCCACATTACAAAGTAAAAGTTTAAGCGGTTACAGAATTTGCAAAATTAATTCAATTATTTCAATATCTAATTATGCGGGACGTGAAAATAAATCTTGGTATCCAAATTTATGCAAATAAAATGAACCATTACGCTTCGTTACACGGTATCAAGTACTATAAAGGATTGGAGAAAGTTCCGAATCTTTCTTATCCGAATTGATTTTCACTTTAACATTCAACGGTTAGAATAAAATTACGGATGTCACGAATAAATTGAACATTTTGTTTCGTTTTGCGTGCTCCGAACTTGACGCAAGTAGAACTTAGTAAATTGTAGACCTAGTCACGTACGAGTATGTATTTTACTTACCATCCGTTCCGGCTTTTGTATTATTCAATCAAACTAGCATTGGTTTGATGTTTATTGCCTTTCCCCCTAAATGATGGGCGACTTTGCAATCGATATACACTTTCGGGAAAAACCATGACTCGCCCCTGTCAGGAATTGCAAAATTAATCAGCTTTGTTATAAAAATGCATTCCTACGTACGTAGTATAAGTAAAAAGAGAACGTGTCTCAAATGTAACTTTATAGAGAATTGCATATAAAGATATGTATTTGATCTATTTCAGATTTAAGTAAGTTATAAAAACAATTACTAAATTATTAAAAGGAATATCCATTTGTTTACTGATTACATTAAAAGTTATAAAGAGTACATTCTTGATAAAAAAAAAACACAGAAATCGATTCCAAACCACGTCAGTTTGCAGAGCAATCGAAGACATCCTATAGAGCCCCCACTATCCTGATGAGTGTTTTCTGCAGATGCGATGTCTTCCGCAAACATTCTATTGTGACTCGTCTCTCACTCACAAGTGGTTCCGGCATCCTCACAATACTATTCATTTTATGTATATAATTGTATTATTGTTGATTATAATGGTCATGATGAATTTTCATTGGATAACAATATACAAAGTAAAAGGCTACGTTACTCAACAGGCAATTAATTATGAAGGCATAGAGATTTGCACGGCTCATTGAAAATTTATTTCATTATCATAATTACAAGACCCTTTTCGGTTTTCTCTGGGACAGCCTGAATTTATTTGCAAGAGACAATGATACATTTTTCCTCCTCAGAATTGGGTAGCCCACCGAAGTATATTTCGTAAGAAATAAAACCAAAACTCAGTATACCGTAAAACGTTTTATATTCTCTTAAACGTTGGAGAGTTCGTTTTAACAACGCAAATAATACAATGAGGATATAAAACCTGTTACTTTAGGGTTTCCTTTCATATTCGTTTTGGGAGTACAGAAAAATTTACTTCGCTACACTACTTGGATATAAAGGCTGTTTTGCCAATTTACCTAAAGCTATATTCGGAAACCAGAATGTGATCTCAATCATCCGCGAAGTGATGTGCTATTTTAGTTTACTTTTACTCATATTAAATTAATTAAATTCCACATCACAGAGTGATAGAAATATCTTGGGGTCACCAGACGTACGTATCAATTAAAGATTCGAAATAACTATTAAAACATTTTGCCATAATTGATTTTGATGACTTCAATTAACGACATTGATGGCTATTGATGTGCGTACAATTTTATTTGCGCGTTAATAAATTTTAAATACTTCCTCTTTATAAGCCAAGTTATCTAATTTGGTCTCTTATAGTTGTTATCATTTGTCTTTTAATTTCTCACATTATTTGCTTGGTACACAGTTATTTTATTGTATATATTTTTAACGAGTACATATTATTTATCTATGTACTTACAGTATGGGACGAATCGAAACAAGTATGTAAGGATCGTAGCAAGTGGAAAGAAGTGGTCTCTGCCTACCCCTACGGGAAAGAGGCGTGAATCATCAATAATTTTAACAGCGCACGCGATGTAAGGAATATTTTAGTTAATTTTTTTTTCATTATTGGAGTTTTAATAAGGATCCCTAATTTTTTGAAAATATAATATAGCCTATGTCACCCGGGGATAGTGTAGCATCCCAACAGTGAAAGAATTTTTTAAATCGGTTCAGTAGTTTCGGAGCCTATTCAATGTAAACAAACCAACAAACAATCAAATCTTTCCTCTTTATAATAGTAGTATCTTCGATCAATAATAGTACAGCAGTATAGATTTTTGTTTTCGAAATCCTTGATAGGCTGATGAGTATTCAAATTTCTGTATTTTTTTTTCAAAAAATTTGATCTTTCTTTATAATCAAAGATGCCAAGGAATAAAATTTTAACAGAAGTGTCTAAATTTTAATTGAACACAAATACTTGCCGTCTCACTGCCGAGACCTAGTGGAAAATATTTTTTGGAAAGAGACGTGGTAGACCTGCCCCTTCTAGGCCATCCTTCCTCCAAGAAATGAGAATTATGGTCTTCAGGCCAGAATTCTTATTTTTGGTCTGGCTACATGTTTGTACATTGTTGTTCAAAGTATAATGAAGTTTTTTTTGTCATTTTTATATAAAGCCCTTCTTCTTGTTATATAGGTATATCTATATAAATAAAATGATAGAGGTCTGCAGTTGTGCGCATATCATGGTAAAACTACTGGATATATTTCAATAAAAAGTTCAAAGTTTTATTTCATATATACTTGGCCCTTATCTAAAAAAATATTTCATTTAATATAAAGTTATTCAAGTTTTAAGAAACAATAATTTTTACATATTATGATGTCTTTTTTCTTGTCGCGGAGAAGTGGGGCAAGCGGTATAGCGCGCATGCGTATGAAAACTTCTCATATTTTTTCGATTTACTTTTTTCTGTTATTCGAGTTGCGTAGCGGGCGGGAATGGCTAGTCACATATTTATCATTTTTCTTTTTTATTTCGAATAGTATTTCTTTACTGAAAATTGTTCACTTAAATAGAGCGAATAATACAGCTTGTGCTATTCTCATAGAGGTACGACGTGTCCTCTTTATAACATAGTAGAACGTACAAGTATACAGAAAAGTTACCGTTACCGTTGAGTAACGCTGAATATCTAACACACCTGCATTAGTATATTGGATTTGTTTACTTAATTGTTTTATAGGTGAATGGAACATTATAGAGAAAGAGTTTGTTTATTAATTCTATTTATTATATCTCTCATCTTTATTCGCCAATTATGTCTATACAAATGATATGGTTGATAAAAGAGCAACTAATGTAACTCAGTTACTCCCGTATCCATAAGTCAGCTATTCAGCGTTTTGTTCTTTACATTCTATAGACTAAATTTATATTAACATAAATTTCTGGCATTTCTGGTTATAAAAAAAATATTAATAGTCGTTAAAAATGAATGGAGAAGAAGCTGTCCGTTTTTATAAAATGTCTATGCAAGAGAAGAAATAAAAATGCCACACCAAGATTTATTTTAATATTAGCTGGCATTAACGTCTACTAGACTTAGTGCTTTTACGTTATCCCTTTTAGAATATGTTAAGACTAAGGTAAATGTGTGAGAAATTTAACATAAGATTCTAAAGCCAAAACCAGGATTAGCCTTAAGGGCCTTTTAAGAAATCTACTCAAATAAAGACATTCTCAACAAATGTTACAGAATGGTGAATTTATTTGCATAATTCAGCAAACCTAAATCCTTTGTCCGCGGCCCGCCGCTCAAATAATAAATTTACTCCATGTTTTACACTCCAGAATGTTCTATCTGAACGAAATTATTAAGCTATTTTAAAGCAACCTCTTTTGAGGCCTGTTTTCATATTGATGCGAATTAAACTTCAGTTAATCCTCTGAATACTAGTAAGGTGGGTTTAATTTTTTTGATATTTCATTTAACAACGTGAACACGCTTACGTGTACTATTTTGTGTAAGTGGAATTGTTACAATAATTCCCTGATATTTCACCTCTATCGCATTGAGTATTCTGATCGTACACTACTGGGGCGATTCCACCGCGAGCACAATATGTGTAAATTTAGAAAACGTTTTCGGCACATTATTACGTTTAGGGATTTTGAAGAAAATTGCCTTATTATCTTTTTGACTTCCACTCTAAGCAGGGATTTAGTAGGATTTGGTAAATGATGTTTTTACATTTTACTTTTCGTTTAACAGCCTGTGGAGCGTTTGCAGTAAATATGATTTTTATTAACTTTAAAAGGTTTATTTTGTAAAAGTATTTATATTTTTATAGCTTTTTCCTAGTCTTAGCGATTTATCTAATTTGTGTCCTAAGCTTTCACTTCAGGAGTTGGGCTCAGTAGAAGAAAATTGTCAAAAGATGTCTTTTTAGATCTATTCATGTGCATGGACAGTTAATGAATAAAAATAATTATTTAAGTCTGTTTTTTTATTGCTGTAGGATTGCAGACAGGCTGACGGCCCGCTTAGAATTTAGCAGTTATCGTCGCCTATGCATGTTTGCAACGCCAGTGGCATCGCGAACACGCTGCTGTCCCTTATGGGTACAGGAACTTGGGTCACTAACGCCGGAACACAACACAAGGTTATTATGGCGGCATACTTAAGACCAAAGGTGGTCTGTGTTGTGGCCTCGATGTTATTTTATATACTGACATTATCAATCAATTGATTTTCCATGTTGTGTTTACATTATTGTGTACATTTGAAATAAAGATGTTTTTTAGCATCTTTATTTCAATAATCAATACCATCAATAATAACAATATAATCAATACCATCAAATGTCTTGTTTTGGTATAAAAATACCAAAACAAGACATTTGATGGTATTGATTTTCTGCCTATCACGAAATTTAATTTTTAGAGTCACCTGATCCCTAAAACTGTGGTAAAAAATCCAGACTAGTATTTTTACGTCTGTACTTTATTTATTTATTTATTTAATTATTTATACATGACATACAAATTTTAAATATAAAAGATTCATATCACAACAGTTCATGTACAACAAATAATTTGACTTAGAAAAAATCACACTGGCCCCTGAACTAGTGAATACTGTATCTCAGTGGGCCAGTATTTTTAAAATAAGTACTAATATATAATAATTACCATTATATTAATAATTAAATAATATATAGTAGTTAAATGAGATATAGTAGTAAAAATAAATAATAATTTAAAATAAAATATTAATGAAAGAAGAAGGGAAAGAAAAATATAGATACATATATTAACTGAAACAATGATTGTATGTGAATACTTTATTTAACATATTTATAGATATAGGTTTTTTTTTATATAGAAATTAAGTCATTAAGCTTACCCATCTTTTTAAATATTATGAGATGCTCTGTGGTTACCTATTTACCAAATACTATGTACAATGCCAATCACGGACCGAGATTGCACCGTACAGGAATGAGAAAGATAGCTCGAAAGCAGTGGACTGTTGAGACAGGAGAGGGAGAGGAGCGGTGGTTAGAGATACCTTGCAGTGGGCAAAAAAATTCGCACTGACCTTGTTTCCACCCCTTCACGGTTCGGTTCAGGTCCGCTCGCGGAGGAACTGTTGCACGGCACACAATTATGGCACGGCCAATGAGAGTTTGGAGTAACTGAATGGAGGTCGAATGTCGACCGTCCCGCGCGTTTAGAAGATCACGCGTTACTGCTTATATTATTTTTGTCCCACCCTCCCTTTTACCATTTACCTCACCGAGACTGAGGTAGGTAACAAAAATCAGGAGGCGGGATTTCAAATACCCTTTATGCAAGGATCGAACATACTCTTTTAATACGAGTATAAGATATTGAACAGTGATCATAGGTAAGATCGGATGCAATACTATAGGTAGTAAAACGACAATAGTAATCGTCACAGTGAAATGGATTCAAGGCACGTATCACAGTCGGTATATTGAACAAACTAAACAGCTGTAAGAATACCTCACACCGTTTGTAGGTAAATTGTTCCGCTTGTTATTTATGTTTTCCTGCTTGCTAATACGTGCACCGTTTGTGAAACAAGGCTAACCCTACCCTATTCACTTTCAGTTACAGTTTTTAGTTTTTGACAGTTACGTTGTTGGATTTTTGGGGATTACTTATAATAAATTTGATTAAGAAAATCCCGGCAAAGTATGAAAGCTTCGTTTCAGTACTTTTAGATAAGAAAAATTAATTAATGATCAGAAATAATCCTTAACACAAACCAATTTGCTTTTAAATTTTTGAATATAATTATGTCAACAACATATCACGGTCGTAAGCCAAATTTCCACTTCAGTGATTTGTAGGGTTGCATGTTAAATATTCAGCCTTCGCCTCATTGAGCTTCAGACCGCCATTCTCAAGCGACTTCTTCCATGCCTTCCACGTAACCTCAAGTTATACACGTCTGCCAGCTCGATATTACTAGCACACATCAGCCAAAGAGGGCAGCTCATGTGCGTCTTTAATACTGTTTGATATGACGTCACGCTGAACAGAAACGGACTTAGGACGGGTCCTTGGTGTACGACAACGGCAATTTGAAAACTTTCATGTCACCAATAGCGATCCGAACTATGAAATCAGAATTAATATAAAATAAGAATAAGCTGATACTCGGGACACTCGGGAAATTTTCAAATATTAGTTCTCTTATACTTATTAATAGTTAAAACAGTATATTATTACATAACTGTGTTCTTTTACACATAAATCGTTAATAATAATAATATTTTTTAGTTATTTGCATAGTTTTGATGGTAAGATTTTGATTTAAAAGTAGTAATCAACTGATTATTTTATGTGAACGCGGAGCTTAAAATCAGGGGAAGTTGAAAATAATTAGAGAACTAGTGGCTTTGAAAAGCGTGAATGACTGTCGAGCACGCGACTGTTTCTTATTATATCGTAGTTAGAGACCTAATTAAACGTGAGTTATTTCAAAATTATTGTTTGACTACTTTTGTGTGATATTATAATGACATCGGTTCGCTGCTGTAATTTTGTATAAAACTTAAATTAGTATTATATCACTATAAATAGTATGAAACACAATAATTATATTTAAATAAATGTTAGTAGAGTATCTTAAAATAAAAATGTATGTAGGCCGTTGATCGTCTCACGGATTCATTTATAAGGTGCACAAATAGGTTTCGGCCGTTAAATGATTAAAGATTTCCCTCCCAGAAAGATACGTTGAAATTATCAGATGTAAAACGTTGTAGGTATAAAAGTTTAGTTCTCTGTTAACAATATAACCTTCAAATATTAGTGACTTCGTAATCGCATCATGAAGTTTTTTTCCAGAATTTTTGTGCCGAAGAAGCCTGCTTTTCGGGAAATTTTGACCTCATCACCACCAAACCCACATGGTTCCCGTGTGCCTAACGTAGAGCTAAGAGTGCCATGCTTTTGTCGCCCTCATCTAAATTGATCTCTAGCTCCTGGCCTAGATGTAGGCCATGGTCGAGCCTGCGTCCAGATAGACAACTGTTGTCTCTTTTTGCGAGGCAGTAATACCTGAAAAAGAGGTGGCAAGATGGGAATAGGAGATGAGATGGGCGTTCAATGATCTTCGGCAGCCATAGATAGTGCCCCCTCATGGAAGGTTCCACCGCCCGTACATCTGCCAGGAGGGTTGGGCACGTGGGATTTTCTGTATGCTTGTCTCGATCTTAGACTGACACAGGAGAGTTACCTTATCCCCTGGCGTACATTGTGGCAGTGGCTGGCCCTGATATTTGGGGTGAGCTGGCACCGGCTTGACCACGGGATTGGCAGGCCGGTTGTCCGTCAGCCCAGGCTCTAAGCGACTGGGGAACAGTTTTTAAGTAAGTAGCCATACCAGCCGACACTCCCGTGATTGTTTTTAGTTATTGTTTGTTTAGTAATTGTAAAAAAATAGTTTTATAATATTGTGTAAATATACCTATATTATACTTTTGTAATATCACTCAAATATATTAAAAGGTAAAAGATCAGATTATAAATCGTATAGTCTATGTCTAAGTTCAATTCTGATAATTTCATTTTCTACATAATATCTAAAATAGTTGGTATCGGGTATTCGGGCACCGAAGCGAGAGTTTGGGCTGCAACCGGGATTCAACGCTTAGATGATGATGATGATCTAAAATAGTTGGTATTTTAAATATTATGAATTTTAAGAGAATTTTGGAGTTTTTTATAATTATAATATTATTTTCATTGAAAATTGGAGTGAGTGTTTTTGAAAATAAAACTTATTTTAACATTGTTGCAGGCGTGAACAACGAAATAAAACATAAATAAAACAATGCAATTCCAAATAGCTGGTAATTGAATAGTTTCGTGATTGTGCTGACCTATAAACAAAACAGTGAACTTTATTCTTTTTTCCGATTCTTGGGCATAAAACAATTTTATATGATATCAATCATATAAAATTGTTTTGTGCCCAAGAATCGGCTTTCTTGTTTTTAATACTTAGAAAAGACCGGTAAATCCCATATTATAAATATATTCTTTTTTTGTTTAGTTTATTTTAGACATATTACTGTTTTTTCTATTATTAGCATAAGCAACATGTATACCTACTTGTACCGAATCTCAAAAACTAGGCAAAAAACTGTTTTTTTTTATTACTGAAGCACAACAGAGAGACAAAATGTCTAACAGGAATGATAATCGGCACACCATCTGTTAATACGCGTTACTGACGGGTGTACAATTCGTTTCGGACGCAGTGTTTACATATTTGAATGAATGAATGAATGAATGAAAACTCTTTATTGCATACAGATACTTAAAACTAACTTAAAATATGTATACAAAAATATAATGCTGTATGACAATAGGCGGCCTTATCGCTTAAAGCGATCTCTTCCAGGCAACATATTTTTTACTTTTTAAATTAAATGATGAGTTAAGTTTAAATATTAGAACACTAGTACTAAACAAAATAAATTTATTTTAATCATTTAATTTGGTTCCATTGTTTCTGTGGCGCTGTAGTTATTTTTCGCATGCCTTGTAGCTTGAGGTTGACAGGCTTTAGTTTGAATTATTAAGATTTATTTTGGTTATGCTAATTTTGGTGCTTAGCTATGCCTATTTACAGTACAAAATTATAAGTACTTACAAACTATGACTTGTATTTAATTGAATTATGATGATTTTTGAAGAATAATTAAAAACATATTAAGTATTTCTAATATTAAGATTAGTAAAGTAGTAGATTAGTGAAGTAATTTCAAGTTTTTGATTAGTCACTAGATTTCAAACTAAATGAGGCTAAGATTTGTTTAGATGTTGATATCTTAGATATTATGTAACAGGTAGTATGTAAAAATAAATTTAATGAGGAGGCTAGAATGGAGGTTATATTATATTATGAGTAAATGATATTTTATTTTTATTTATGCCAAAATCCTCAAATTGGCATTATCAAAAGTTTTTTAGAGAACCATTTATCATCAGTCATGTTCATTTGCTGGGTACTGTTTGAAATCGTAAACTTTATTTCAGATTCTTAAATGATTTATAGTATGTAATCACGTACCTATATGATTTTTTTCGCAGAGGAACAGCAGACAGTCTGTCGGCCCACTTAAAAATAAGCAGTTACCGTCGCCTATAGATATTTGCGACGCTAGGGGCACCGCGAACACGCTGCTGTCCCATAGGGGTACATGGATCAGGGTCGCTAATTCCGGAACACAATACAAGGTTACTATGGTGGTATACTTGTAGACCAAGAGTGGTCGCCATCCAGACGGGTTTGATGCCCTACCACGTACCTAGGGTTTGTATTGTCGCCTTTTACGACTGGCCGAACCCGGCTATGGGGGTTAGTATTCTTACTTCGCCCCTGCTTAGAGAAAAATATCGAATGTAGTAGGCAGAATTACTAAGAATTCAAAGTAAAAAAAATTGGTCCTAATGAATTGTACTCTGTGTTTCAGTAAATATTACCACAAATTTAGGATTTCAAGTACCTCCTAGAGAATAGAGAGCTTGCAGATCTGGTGTAGAAAACTCTGTTTAAAAATATTACTGATTAATTATCCAAGTGACTTTTGAAGACAATAAAAGAAATGCCGTGCAGTATATTTGCTGCCAAATTAATTTCAGATTCCTTCTGACAGCTTTAACATAATATCTTCTTGTAGAAAATTTGAGTAAAAATAATTTTTGTTAGCATTAAGAACATAAAAGATGATGAGAAATTCAAATTTAAACCTTTTACAAATTATGCAAATACCGTATCCTTTATTGGCCCAGTTTTATCGAAAGGTGGGTTTGAGTTATCTTTATTCCGTTTTTTCATCAATTTGTATTTTAACTAAAGCATTAAAATACAAATTGAAATACAAAGTGGCCAAGTTGTATGAAACTCGCGTAGTTTCCTAAAGGTCCTGAGTGCGTATCTCAATATGGCATAATATACACAACTAACCTAAGTTGTGTATGTAACATCGTTTTACAAATAATTCACTACTCCTGGTTAAAAAACATCACGAAGAAGCTTGCCCACCGATATTTCTGGTATGTGTAATCCAGAAACCTGCCTTGCTATCGTAAAGTGTGGCCCATCCCGTCCCTTTAAGGAATACATGAGCTCAATGTTGTGTATTTATGGGCTGTTTGTTTTAATAAATAAAGAATTACATTTTGGTATTTGAAGGGGGTGCAATGGGACATCCAACAATTTTTACCCAACTTATCAACCTTTCCTACAAATTTTTATTACTTTGTTTTACTCGCAAGGAATAAACGAAGATTTAGCCACCCTGTTTTGGTAGGAAATCAGACTGACAGTATTTGTATGTCTATAATACTAAGGGCAATAATCTTGTGAATAAATTCACAACATTTTATGACATCGTTTTTACAAATCACATCACATTTTTTTTTTGGTGTTGGGGAAAAACCTCTCTTGACGGATTCCCCCGGCCCGGGGGGACCGAGGGATATGTGGGACTCCGGGAAAGATGTTTGGCCATCCGACTACCCACTAAAAAACCCCGCTGTTCTCCTATCGCCTACGCCCGGGCCCACGGATATATGGCCAGCCGATCTCGTGGCCCGGGCTGGCGCCGGCCCGCCCTTTGTCTTGAGGCGGGCCCCTTCTAAAGTGTTGGCGCCAGGGGGTCAGGATTTCGTCCCCCCGGCGCTCTCCTAACAACTCTAGGAGTTGAGGGGGGCCGCGGAACAGCACGCAGCCCTCACCCTCGCGGCAATGGTGCGGGCGGTGGATCCTCCCCCGAGCGGCCGCCCGCGGCCGCTCTTTACGGCGGCCGGAGGTCGTTATTTGACCTCCGGCGCCGCCGACGTGGCCTGCGTTGGCGGGAGGGGAGTGTGGTGGTCGACTCCCGCTCCCGCTCCGCCGCCTCCTTTGCGGACATGACTGCCTCGCAGAAGGAGGCGACGGCCGTCCATCCAGGATCGCTCCCGACCATGGACAGAACCAGGGCCGGGAGCGACAGGTCCACGCCGATTTGGGCGACGAGGGCGCGGCGCTCCTCGCGCCACGCAGGGCACACGGCGACAGTGTGGTTCACCGTGTCCTCCTCGTCGCCCGCGCCACAGTGGTGGCACCCCGACGTCATCTCCCGCCCTATGCGACATAGGTACCTCCCGAAGCAACCGTGCCCCGAGAGGACCTGCGTCAGGCGGAAGGTCAGGGCGCCGTGGCGCCTTTCCAGCCATTCGGCCAGGACGGGCCTCACCGCTTCGATGGTGGCGAGGCCCGCGCTGGGGTGTGCGAGGCGCTCCTTCCACTCCACCATGAGCACCTCGTCGCGAAGCTCCGCCCGCTTTACCTCAACTTCGCGAGGCGCGGGGCGATAGCCACGCTCGGCCGCGTCCCGGCGCCACTGGTATAATAGTGCCAGGACCCGGGCCTCGAGGTTCCATGGTGGGGATCCGGCCAGCAGGGAGGCCGCTTCGAAGGACACCGTGCGGTATCCCCTAATCGCCCTGACGGCCAGGACGCGCTGCGGCCTGCGTAGCAGCGCCGTCGTTTTGGCCGTCAGGCGATCCGCCCAGATTGGGGCCCCGTAAAGGGTCATCGACCGCACGGTTCCCTCGAAGAGCCTGCGGCACACTTCGCCCGGCCCGCCAACGTTCGGCAGCAAACAGGAGAGTCCCGCCGCCGCCCGAACTAGCCTCGGCGCCAGGCGCTTGAAGTGCGCCGCAAAGTTCCATCGCCCGTCGAGCACCAGTCCGAGGTAATTCATGGACGGCCCGACGGTGATGCGGACGCCTCCCACCGTTATGCTCAGGCCCGGTGGCGGCCTCTGGCGGGGCCCGTAGAATATCAGGGCCTCCGTCTTGTTCAAGGCCACCTCCAGACCGAGTCGCCGGATTATAACCACCATTTGCGCCACCCCAGCCGTGCCCAGAAGGCACGCCTGGCGAGGGTTCCTCCCGCGCGCTGTGACAAGCGTGTCGTCGGCGTAGCAGATGACGCCGACGCCGGGGAGGAGTACCCCCCTCAGGACCCAGTCGTATGCGATGTTCCACAGCAGAGGGCCTAAGACCGACCCCTGCGGGACACCGCACACGACGTCTCGCCGACTTTGCCCACCCTGGACCGGATAGACGACGGCACGATCGTCCAAATATGCCCCGACTATGCGACGGAGGTAGGGAGGCACACGATGGTACTTGAGTGCCTCCCGCACGCAGCTCCACGGCAGGGTGTTGAAGGCGTTGGCGATGTTGAGTGACACCGCCAATAGCACCCCGCCTCGAGCTACCACGTCCTCCGCCTGGCTCCTCAGACGCGTGATCGCGTCAATAGTGGAGCGCCCCTGGCGGAACCCGAACTGTTCGTCCGCCAGGTTTGGCCCCTCCGTCTCTAGGTGCCGGACGAGGCGGTCTGCGAGGATCCTTTCGAAGATCCTCCCCACCTCGTCCAGCAGCACGATGGGCCGATAGGCGGACGGTAAGTCCGCCGGGCGCCCCTCCTTTGACAAATCACATCACATAACATAACATAGCTTAACTCCTCTAGGGAGGCCAGAGACTAGCCGTGGGGAGTTTAAGCTATATAATAATTATCACTGATCATCTTTTAAAATTATTGTATAGCTTGATTATAAGATCGCGACCGGAAGTTGTTGCAGATGCTAAAGATACGCAAAGTGCTCTAAAAACTTTACCAGTAGCAAAGAGTGAAATTATTGTTTCAGCAACAATAACAGATTCCCGTTTCCAGTCTAAGGCAGGTAATTGCGCGTATTATGAGAACATTTCTGATATGATCTGTTCCAATCAAAGCCCCGGGCTATTGGATACCAATTCATAAAACAGCCCCTAATTAAGGAGACGCGTCATTGGGACGCGTCGTCATTCGATATGGGATAAATATTGTTATTGCCTCTCATAAATACTTGTGTTATTATTAATCTTGGTATTTATTACACAAGGAAGATTGTGTGAATATTATGAGCATATTGATATTAGCTTTATATCTATGAGCATAACGTACGATATGATTATGAAATACATTACCATTAGTCACACACACATGTATAAACTATCCATATTATAAATTTAAAAATATATATGCTTCAGCCAATCATCCCCATAAAAAGTGCTTTTAACTCCTCTTCTGGTGTCACTTTTCATATGGAATGTTTTAAAGAACAAAAAATATGTGTGCTGTTTTTAATCGTCGGTAAATCTTTCATGACAATTTCTCGTTTTGCCAACACAGACGACATTTAGTTAAATTTTCGTTTACAGGCTGCGATCGCAATTCCACTCTGGAAGCCAAAAAGTAAAACTGAAACGTGTCTGTTGACGGTCAACAAAAAGAGTTACATTCTGATCTATTCTACAACACCTGAGCAAATGGTAGAAATAGCCCTATTTTTAGGTTAGGGCATAAAACCTGTCAATTTTTTTCTTTTATCTCAAAGTTTGTAAATATGTTTTAGCTCTTAACTATAGATAATCTTTTATACCTTCACAATAATTACAATATACGTGATAGCCCAGTAATATATAGAGACAGCAGTGTAATACTAGACTACTAACTATGTGAGATATGCAGTTTTTCCTACCTAATGTACATATTATAGCATAATTGCCTCGTATTGACAGAGAAGTAAACATCGCGCGCGGGGGAATTAGATCACCGGTGCGTGTAAACTTGTAAAAATATGCGCCTTAGAAAACTATGGCGGGTCTTCTGTCCATCTAGAAAGGAGCCCGAGTCCAACAGTGGACTATTAGGATAACTATAGTTATATAACTGTAATATGTGATACAATACTATTAGTATAGCCTAGTAAGTTATTTGTTATGCTTTATCTAATGGAACATATAGTGCCATCTGTGAAAAATAATAAAACTGTTTCAAACAACAAAATGCGATCTACGTGCGTATAAAGGTTCATGCAAGTTACACGCGTTGACTAGTAATATTGTAAAACCTGTTATTGAGTCGCGATCGCGAGTTGCTCAAAAATTAACCAAAGTTGAAGTGAAACGAATCAAGTACATGATTGGTTCGTTAGATGTCGCTTTTTTCAATTCTGCTTTGTTCTGATTCTTTGCTGCTTGTTCAATTCTGCTCTTCTGCAAGTCTTTACTAGTAATTCGAGTTGATGTTGGTTCTTTTAAATGTGTATTGTTGATTATATATGTATCGCTAATATTTTATTATATCAGTTTTTAATGGATATAATTTTCAGAGAAATAATGAATATTGTTTTATTTTACTAAGACTATTGTTTTATTTTATTAAGTTTCCTCATTCCGGAAAAAATGTTGTAACTCATTTAATCAGAACTCTTGCAAAAAGTTTAAATTAGTTCAAACCGCATACTTTTCTCAAAATTTCTTGTATTGTGTACTGTGGGTATTGAAGCATTGTCGTAGTACCATAATTATAGGCTGCGAAAACATCCTTAGCAATTACTGAAGTAAAAATTGTTTCAGGATTTGCTCAAGTCAATATCGATGACCATATGATCCCATAAGAACCTATCTAACATAAATAGACAAAAATGCTATTTTCGTTCCGTTCCTTTCAATAGTTATTAGTTGATTTTCAACAGACTAACTATTCCATAATTCATTAATCTCCTATTAGTTCGTGTACTTGATGACATAATCTTCAATCTTAACATCATATTGCCAAATTTTTTTTGCTGTGGGACAACAGACAGGCTGATGGCCCGTTTAGAATTTAGCAGTTACCATCGCTTATGGGTGTGTACAACGCCAGTGGCATTGCGAACACGCTGCTGTCTCATAAGGGTACAGGAATTTGAGTCATTAATGCCGGAACACAACACAAGGTTATTATGGCGACATACTTAAGACCAAAGGTGGTCGACACCCTTTTAAGACAGGCTGACCCCGGCCGCAGAGATTAGTATTCTTTCTCCGCCCTTGCACGGATAAGATATTATGGAGCTTGTCTACTGATTATGCACTAAAAAGTGTAAAACATTCATTTTATCTATATCTGAAACATTAGTACTCTACAAGTAAAGCTTATAAATAATTAATAATAATCATGTGCTTGTGTTGCTACTGAGTTATATAAAACTTAAATTGTAGAAAATTACGTTTGTACTCAATTTACTTATGAAAAATAAAATATAAACTATATAATAGTAATAAAAATAATACAAAGAATAAATAATCCATGACACTTATTTGCTGGAATTCGCTATAAATGAAACAGGCAATTATGTTATTCAAGTCAGGTTTCAAATCCACAGATGTTCTTGGTGTTCAGGTTTTATTACATATACGAGTATAACCCTAGAACGAGGTACTTATGTTTGCAATACTGCGTAAAATGTGCTTGCTATGGTGGAAATAAAACCTGTGATTTCAGGGATACGTATCAAGTGTGATACTGACTATCATATACTCGTACATGAAAGGTTCAATGTTATGTAATGACTGTATTAAATTGGAGTACAAAACACGTAAAAGCTTTACTTTTACATGTTTCCAGTATCAATTATCAAGACAGAATTATATAAATATAATTTTTACATTAGCCATCAGCCAGCCAAACCATTAGATCGCATGAATATAGAATTTGATAAATATGTTAGCACATATGTGCCACCTTTATTTTCTGTGTGATATTTTCATACCATTTCACTGTTGCTACCATGATAATAATTTTGTAAATAAAACACGTGAATATGCTAATTATATTTAGTTGACTATAATGTATTTTATAGGTATGTGTTATCTAATATGTTGGTTTAGCTGACGTCATAAATAATTATTGTGTATTTAATTACTGGAAGTATTGGCAAGTTTATTAGTTTTATAATTATATATTAATTACTCGCGGTTTTATAGGTTTATGTTTAGGTTATTATCTTGTCTCCATCAATAATCTTAAACGAGACGAGGTGAATAAAATTAGGGACTGACATCAATAAAGTTAAGTTTTAAATTTCATGAGTTTATTAATGTTTAATATAAATGTTTTGTATTTCTAGTTACTTTTTTTTTGACGAACAGCAGACAGGCTAACGGTTCATTTTATAGTTAGCAGTTACCATCGCCTAGAAGGGGCGCTAGGGGGACCGCGAACACACTGCTCTCCGCTTAGGAGTCCTCGAACCTGGGTCACCAATGCCGGAACACAACACAAGGTTATTATGGCGGCATGTGTGTATACCGGGGTGGTTGCCATACAGACGGGCTTGGGGCCCTATCAGTGTTATTTTGTCGCCTTTTACGATAGGCCGACCCTGGCCGCACGGGTTGAATTTCTTACTCCGTCCCTGCACGGAGGAAAATCTCCACGTAATAACGATTAAAGTGTGCACTTCTTTAATTTTTAGTGAATCTTGATTTTATTTTAAATATAACCGAATCTCAAGGTTTGAAGTTCAAACACAAATTTGATAATCTTGATTTTAAAGTTCCTAGTGAGGAAGTTACTTGCTCTCAGTGTTATTATAACATTTCTAAAGGTTTGATTATGATTGGTCATCTCCTTCAATGAGCTGCATAATAACAGAAGTTAAAAATGTTCCAAGGATAAATAATTTATTGCCACGAAAACGTAACTAGACACACTAAATACGGTTAGATGTCTTTATATTGACAAATTGAACTTCATTCATGCGAACGCATGTATGAACATTTAAAGCCAATCAATACCAAAATAGTAAGTATAAATTTAGTTAAGGTGAGTTATTAGGATGTTTCCAGCGACAGGTGTCTAAGTTTTATTTACTTTTGACATCATATAAAATTTGATTTGATTGTTTTAAAGAAGTGTGAATCGGAATATTAGTATTAACAATTTTCGTATTTGTTTAAAGTATTACGTGTATTCAAGACTCGGGTCTTAGAACTGAGGTCATGGACGACATGGCCGCCAATCGTGTAACAAGTATGTTTGTTTTTAATGACCTTTTGTTTAGTGTGTATATTTATGTATTTACCTCGAAAATCTTATTACTGGTAAGGCAGAACATATTTGCTCTTATCTTTTTGACAATATTAGTTTATTGATGCCCTTGATTGTATATTGGTTGCATATAAACGATAAATATATAAACCCGTGACTCCCGCAGGTTTTCCAACGTTTGGAAGGTGTTATACGTCAGATTTCCATAGTTCAATTTTATGTAAATGGTAGTAAATGCGAGGTCTAACATCTTAAATAGTTCTAGCGATTTCATATTAAAACAAATACAAATTTCTTGTAAGTATATTGTTTAGTTTTTTAAAAGTTCCTCTGCCGTTAATACGCAAAGGTCACGTGGAACTATGAAATTTTAGACATTTTTAAACTACTCGAATACACAAAAATCACCAAAATTGTTCAAACCATTTAGGAGTTCAGTCACATACACAAACACAGAAGAATTACATGGATGATTTATTTATTTTAATGATTGGGTAGGAAAAAAAATTACAGTGGAGAGAAAACATTACTTAAGTTTTATATTTTTTAATTCTGATAAAAATTCAATTCAAATGAATGAAAACTTAGATAATCTATACAAATAAATAAAATTAGAGGGTCTGTTTGTAATATTAAAATAACCGCTTTTTACAAATGCTTTCGGACGTATACACGCTACATATACCAAAACAACATTTTTTACAATTTTTGTCCGTCTGTTTGTTCCGGCTAATCGCTGAATCGACTGGATCAATTTTGATGGGACTTTCACTGGCAGATAGCTGATGTAACAACTTAAGCTACTTTTATTTTGGAAAAAAATAGTTTTAGCTAAAAATGATCTATTTCGGAAATTTTTGACCAATTTAACTTAACCTCAGATTTATATCATTAATCATATGAAATAGGGTTCAGATTAGGCTGGACAGTATAGGTTGAATTACCAATTTAAGTTAAACTAAGGAATCCTATATTTTCATGAAGATTAAGTTAATTTAAGTTAAAATAAATATTAACATTGACAAACTGTAGACAAAGCTGTGAATGCCTGTCACTGGCTTGTATGCATATATGTATATAATTGTTATGTTTGTTATATCATGGTCTTATTTAATGTGTACTATGCTGTTGGTGTACTTTTAAAAATAAATAAATAAATAAACCTCAGATGTATGTCATCAATCATATGAAATAGGGTTTAGCTTAGGCTGGACATTGTAGGTTCGAACGTACGTATTCCGGGGGCGCATTATTTTAGTAAGTTTATAGGGTTTGTAATCCAAAATAAACTATAAGATATATCCAAAAAATTCTGCCCAAAGTCACTATTCCCCGCGGACAGAGTCATCACAGGATTAAAATATAAATTTTAAAGACCTTTAAATTATTAGAAGGTGATGCGTTCTTATAAAAATGTAGCTGTTTAACACGCTTTTATAGAAAATCAAACTAAAAGGTAAAAATAATTTTCAATAAATAAAGGATAGTGTGATTAACAAAATAATGAATTTAATTGTAAATAAGCATGGGGTGCTTTTTAAGATATTTTCAAAATGACTACTTCTACCAATATATGTCTATAAAATATTTATAACAATTGACAACAACTTTTATCCGTGCAGGGGTGGAGAAAGAATACTAATCTCTGCGGCCGGGGTCGGCCGGTTGTAAAAGGCGACACACAAACCCACCCTAGCTACGTGGTAGGGCCTCAAGCCCGTCTGGATGGCAACCATCTTTGGTCTTAAGTATGCCGCCATAATAACCTTGTGTTGTATTCCGGCATTAGTGACCCAAGTTCCTGTACCTTTATGGGACAGCAGCGTGTTCGCGATGCCACTGGCGTGGCAAACATCCATAGGCGACGGTAACTGCTAAATTCTAAGCGGGGCGTCAGCCTATCTGCTGTCCTACAGCAGTAAAAAAAAAACAAGTGATATATATATATATATATATATATATATATATATATATATATATATATATATATATATATATATATATATATATATATATATATATATATATATATATATATATATATATTTGTAATAAATTTTGCTGATAGAAAATAAAACTCAAAAGTTATATAATAATGTTTTATTCTATTAAAATATAAATCTAATTTAATAAGCATAACAACATTCTTACTCCCTTTACTAATACTAGAAGGTCATTCTCGACAGCGTCAAATACGGCAAACCTTCACAAATCACGTAAATGTTATTAATATTGAAAATCTTAAGTTCCTTGTACAACCAAGGAATAACAACACTATCTACAATGTTCCGAAAACGCAGCGTTTCCGAATAATCAGTCAAGCAACACAACTGTCACTATAATTTATAAAATACTGTTAAAATATAGTAGAAACATAATATGCTTTAAACGTAATATGTGCCGATCCGAACTTGAGGTTTTGATTTCGTGAAGAGGTTTGTAGCAGTCTTAAAGAGGTTAAGAAGTGGCCTGAATGAAGACGTCTCGGTCTGGTAGTATGTACCAGACGAGGAAGGTTGTTGGTACTGCAATTGATACTGATTGTTATACTGGTACTGATTCGTGTACTGGTAGTTGAAGCCGTGAGTTTCGCCGGTGCTGTCGGGAATGGCGTTCGATAAGTCTGTCTGGTACGACGATGTGGCCGTGAAACTGGCAGCTGTAACAAATAATTAAAATTAGTGTCGGACAAACATAAGTTATAAAGGTCATTATAAGAAACGGTCATGATAAGAGACCAGATCGACCGGCTTCTTTCTCATCAAGGTTAATGATTCTTGTAACACTGTCTTTACTACGAAAACCTGAATCTGATGTGATTCAGGTTTTAAGCTATTTAATAAAACTTGTCGATATTAAGTATTAAAATATTTAAATTTTAGACAGTTATTTTAGATGATGACCAATTTATTAAGTCGACATTAAGATGAATAAGGGGGAGTACATACCGCATAGACCAGAGTATTTTCTCGATTCAGTTAGGCCGAAGTTGGAGCAGGATGGGTAGCCCTTTTCGTAAGGGTTAGATCCGATGACGTTGCCACCGGGGCCGTAGTTGCAAACGTACAACTTTGTGTAGCCTCGTACGGGATCGTAGTAAAACGTGTAGCCGCAGCCTACGTGAGATGTTTCGCTCCATACCAACTGCGGAAAAACAATGAAGTTAGCTTAGCTTTGTTTTTGTAACTTATGATTTACCAATTTACATCTGATATAATCACAAATGTTGTTACTCATAATCATTTGCTTACCTGAGAGTAGTGTCCAGTGCCGTGTCCGCCGGTAATTGGTTTGAAGCCGTAGATACGGACTTCGTCAAACCAGGCGTTAATTTGCTTTTGGAAATCGGGCTGAGAGTCAGCGGGGTCGCTTGGTGGTCGCGTGGTCCAGGTGGCTGCGACGTTCTGGCCAACTGGGAAGCGTCTTACGTCGCGCTGAGATGCACGATCGTGAGCTGGAACGCACTCATCAGACCAATGCTGCGCTGATGCTGCTAATTCATCATCCCATACCTATAAAAAAGAATGCATAATTAGTCAAATAAAATTTAATAAATTTATTGACTTGCGTTTATTATTTTTTTTTTAATACATATGTTAAGTCGAAATATCAAATAAACACTTTTAGGTAATTTAGAAATAAAAAGCTTAGACATAAATTGTAATATGTTATTTTTTAGTAAAAGACTGTTAATAAAAAAAAAATTGCTGTTTAAAATTTACTGACTACTATTGTAAATTAAGCACATTATGTTACGATTACTAAACCAGATAAAAATGTGACCTTTATAAATACGATTAAATTAGGGATCGAAAATAGCTCAAATTATATTTTTTAAATGTCACAACAACCATTTAACTGTTTTATAGGCGAATTTTTATTGTCTGTTCAAGTATTTATAGAGATGATACAAAATGACATAAAACTACAAATATATTTACTGCCTAAGCTTAATTTGAATATATTTGTTTTTAAAGAATGAACTGAATTAAGTTAATTAGCTCACCATTTCCATCATGTTTGCTGCTGGTGGTTGGCTGGAGACCTGTCCCAGGGCGACCGATTGCCTGAGGCGATTGTGGGCATCTACGATTGCTTGCTTCTCATAGGCCGTCAATCCGCCAGATCCTGTAAAGAACAAATTAAAAATTTATTTCAGTCTAAAATACATTACTTGGACTCTAAAGTTGTACATAAATATGTGAATAGAATAATGAGTTCATTTATTCAACATTTTGGTAATTCTAAAAGGATGTGTTCCAATATCAAGTGTTAAAGCAATATAAAGAATCGTCTTATATGATAATTCATCGGATTTATCTGATTTATTAGACCGGTGCGTACTAACACAGGTGTCTGTGTCAATAAAATTTTACGATCTCAACAAAACGAGTATGCAAAGTAGATTCATCTTTCGCTTGGTAGGTTTCGGATCCAGACTGGGTGGCGGCAATCGATTTAATGGCTTTTATAATCAAAAGTGTCCTTTTTGGTTCATCTTTATGGTAATTTGTTCTGCGTGATTTAAGTTTCTATTTGTCACTGAAAACTATGATTACTCATAAATTGTTAAGCCATATATTCCATTTGCGTATTTTAGTAAAAAATTATGGTTGCATAAATTTGAATAAGTTTACTTTAAATACAATAGAAGATAATCTCTTTTTTTCTCGTTTTTTATAATTCAAAACTGTTGATGAAAATAATGTAATACATGATATTAATAATTGTGTACGAATTACAAAGAAATGGGATATATTTTGTTAAAATTAGGAAATTTAAATTTTTTTGAAAATTATAGAATATTAAAAAATATATTTACAGAACTAGGATGATGCAAATAATGTTTAGTTGGAACAAATGAATATTATGAAAATTGACTTACTTATTAATTGTTTTCCAGCTCCACAGCCTTCTGTTGTCGCGAGGAGACTTCCCAAAACAAACAACACTAAGGACATCATCTTGATATCAAAAAAGTCAAAGCACTACACTTTCAAAAACTGATAGTACACGGTTGAAAGTTGAGATTCGTCACTAAAGTTACGTGACTTCACTTAATTAACGAAACGTCAAACTTTGATTTATTCGCCGGTGATCCGCTGCACTACGTGCGGCGCGCTCTCCAGGCTATAGCTATCTGTGCGGTGGCTGGACATGCAAACGCTTAAGTACTTGACGCCTCGTTTCCATGGAGACGTGAGACGAAGCGTCGCCAGCCGCCCGCAGCGCAAGCCCATCGCCCGCCCTGACCGTACCGGTGGTCGTTGCCACTCGCTGCTCAGCGTTGCCTCCGCGGACGATCGCACGCGCCGCGTACAAAACATACTCTTAAATTACTCACATGAAAAAATACATAATTAAAATTACTAATGAGTCAATTTCTATATTGATCGATGCCCATGTACTTGAAGTGCCATATTGGACACATTGAAAATAAAGGAAGATTCGTATATTACTTTTTTATCTGCGGCGATAATTTAAAACTCATTATGCACCCTTAGCTGTCAATGAAATCGAGTTCTTGTAATGTGTCTTGTCGCTGGTGAATGGAACGTGGAAATATGTTGATATTTTTGAAACGGAAGCACGAAGGAATTGCATAAATGGATACTTAAAAAAAAGTGTAGTTAAATTACTATTCACGTGAATAGAAATAGGGTTCATATTATTTATTTGAATTATTTATGATTTTATAGGAATTTAATTAAAATTTACTATAATCTGTACATTTTTAAAAATGCGTTGACTTTTTAATATCAATTAAAATTTTCATAAATTACCAATGAGTCACTAATGCAACATTTAAACTAACATTTTTAGCAAGCATATTTTTTAATTATCTTTATTATTTGGTAAATTGTTATTTTATTGTTGAATATTAAACGTAAATATTGCATAATTAAAATTTTATTCAATAAATTTGAAATATAGATTTCCTAAAAAAACATTATTTATAATAAAATTTGTTCTATGCAGTGTAAAAAATATTGCATTTAGCTATTTCATTTTTATATTAGATAAGTGAAGATTAAGCTATTTAAAAATAAATATCTTGCTAATGTAGATGGGTAGAAAAAAGTATGGACCCAAATTGCTCAAGTTTAGGTGACAACTTGTCTGTTACCAACCAATCCGGTTTAGCACCTGAGCTGAGTTTTCGCCTGTGTTTCGTTTTGCATACTAATTATTTAGATTTTATTGCCATTTTATTTTACGCGACGGAATTCAGATCATTATATTTTTAATTAGTTTTTAAATTTTTATAGTTTAGTGGCATTGAGTACACTATCACAGTTTATAAGACCGATCCTGACTACGATAGATATTATGTTATTTTGAAATTGTATACTATGCATAATACATGTGTTTTATGAGGAAATTAGAGCACTCACCAAGATTGCCAATGTGAATTAACGATAATCCATCTAAACTTGATGAAAAATAAAGAACTGCTATCTGATTGCATGGGTCTGGAGTGTTCACTTCAAAAATATGGTCTGTGTGATTATTATGAATACAAACACGACTAATCCACGAGTCACGTATTATAGTAGATAATAACTTTGACACTAAAGTAGTTTGTATATATAAATCCACTATTTATTGATAAAAAAATCGTTTTATTCTTTTTTTAATAATAATATTTATATTTCTCACACAGTTAAGATTAAAGTTGGACATATATTTAATTAAAACATAATAATAGGTACAATATCATAAAGAGTGGCTTCGAAACGGTGAGTGCAGAGTAATTCTTAGTTAGGTTATGCAATAACCAGTTTACAAGGCCCTAAAGAGTGTTCAGGATGATATATGGGATAGTGTTTCTACAGCGACTGTAACCAAGTAATATTAAAAAAATACAAAGATGTAAAATTCAATATAAAACTACAATATATGCTGATTGACATTAAAAATTAATGTTAACAATATAATGTAATTGAGCTCATTACATCATCAGGAACAAAGCTGCAGAACAATAATAAAAAAGGCGTTACTATTTACAACTCACGGAAAAAGTTTTGCAAGGAAATAACACGTAAAGTTGTTTCAACAATGTAAAGGATATAAACAATGCTTAAACGGTTTACTCAAAAGGTTTTGCAAGTTTCAACCTAATAATTTAGTAGTATGTGTTAATTAAACCAACTTTATCTTCGCAGTTAATTTATTTTTAAAAAGATAGGGATAAATGTTTATGTCTTTGTGAGATACGAAATATTAAAACTGGCATAAAGAGTTTTGGTAAAATATTTTATTTTAACCTCTAACGAGATATATATGGTGCCCCGCTTTGTTTGAGTGGTATATATAATTTGTATTCTATAATACAGAGTTGTATTTACATAAAATGGTAGCATTCCACATAAACAATTATTTGTTTCAAAGATGTTTGTTTTATATTTTTTTAATATTTTTACTTTTTAGATTACGATTAAGATTTAACACTATCGCAGTATCGATTTCAAAGCGAGGATTAGGCCAAAAATATTATGTGGTGTAACATTTTAGTTTATCAAGTATAATAAATAGTGATACCATAATAATACAATTTGGTTACATTCGGATCACAGGAGCTTTCGTTTGGCGAGGTTATTTTATTCATCAGCTTATGTAGTTTACGAGTTTATTAAGAACAAATAAATGTTATTTTCTATTAAAAATTAAGACAAAAGTTTAAACTTTTTACTCTTTTTTGGTTCTCAGCTTGGGCAAAATTAAAATTGCTTAATATTATTAACTTAAAAATTGTGCTTTACTAAACTTTATCTGTTAGAGGTTCCGTATTGATCTAAGTTTATAGTACCTGTTGTGTTCACTATTTTAAGGTCTCCCTTGAAGGTTATTATTATGTTAATTTGTATTTATCTTTAGCATTTTGACTAGGGATACTTAGTTTGTGAACCACAAATAAAAAAAAGCAAACTTCAATAGCTTCAGTTATAGATTCGCAAGTTGTTAGATATATCGGCCCGGGTCACGAGATTGGCAGGCCACATATCCGTGGACCCGGGCGTAGGCGATAGGAGAACAGTGAGGTTTTTAGTGGGTAGTCGGAGGTCAAACATTTTTCCCGGGGTCCCAAATATCCCTCACTTCCCCACCTCCCCGTTAATAAAAGGGTTTTTCCCAGAGACAAAAAGAGTTTTTGGATATATATGAAACTCAAACAAAGCTACTTTTATAAAGATATAAGGACATAATACCACTGTAACAAAAGACCAGGTTTCAGTACTCCTACACAGATAGCAGCGTGTTCACGATGACGGTGCAAACATCCATAGGCGACGGTAAATACTTACTACTAAGTGAGCCGACAGCCTGTGTGCTATTCCTCAGCAAAAAATCAGTTGCGATATATAATTGGTCAGTATAATACCACTAAATATATACGTATAGTTGTGGCTCAAGTATTTTACTATTAGGTCGTCAAATATAGTTCTACTAGTTTAGTAATCTGAAAAAAAATAACTCCAAAGTAGTTTTGATTTCTATTTCTATTTAGGCATTTCTGTGTTTGAATTTAGAAACAGTATCAGTGATATGTTCCTAAAAATCTAAAGTAGGAATCAAACCTGCGCCCTTTACCTTGTAAATCGATTGTGATAGAATAGTTTCTTATGTAGGTTTATTTTTTCTATTGCTTTATGTATTTAAATGGTATCTTATAGTTACTACTATAATAAACGAGGCGAGAAAGTATTTATTATTACTTTTTAACAATTTTTAATTTAGATATTATAAATGTGTAATTCAGTTGTTTTATTATATGTGACATCTTGTAGATACATCTAATTAGGTAATGATAATAAAGTTAAAGTGGACGTGTCTATGTTTGATAGCAGAGCCCATAAAATTCTCTTAATGCCATCTTGGAGAGCGGAGCCTGTTCGGTTGACCTTTAACTAAATGGTTTTATTAATATTATTAAACGTATATAATAATGGGAAGATTACTTCCATCCGTTTGCGAATCTTCTATAGCAACAAGTGGGGAACGAAATAGAATGGACTGTTTACTCGCTATGCTTGTCCAAGGTGGGTTAGCAGGTTTCACTTATTATACGCATAATATAACATCATTGTAACATCAATATGCTATGATAAATTACGAGTAGTAGTATTTAAGCAATCTTGCTTAATGTTCCTGCCTTTTACCGTTCTGCAATGGCATATTACCTTATTCTGTCGAATAATCACAAAATAACAGCAGCTACAGCAATATTTTTGCTAATTTGTATTGTTAATTTATAATCAAGAGTAGCGTTACAAAAATGACTTAAATCAAGCTTATACTTTGAAAATCGTAAATTATGATTAAATATAAGGCAGACCCGAAAACATCGATATAGCGAACAAAAGTCTCCAATTAAGTGGTTGACATGGCCAGTCCACTTTTGCGAGTGCTGAACAAGTACTCTGTGGCAGACAAAGCGTCGGCCCGTCGCGGCGCAGGTCGCACGAATCAAACTACTCATGAGTTTATTATTTACGGTGTACATTGCATCGAAACCAATCAAAACAGGTCTAATGCAACGGCACATATCGTTTTCCGTAATCGTGAAATAACAATAAAGAAATATATTTATTGAAAATAATTTATTTCTGTTCATTAAATTACCAGTGCGTGATCAGATTTCATGTTGTGACGTTGTAGGTATTTTAATGCGAAATATTATATCGATTCTTAGAAATACAGATATGAGAAGAATGATGATTAAAATACAGAATATGAGATGTGAATACAAATTATATTATTTATTATATATTTAATGTCAAATTTTACGAAACATTTGTCTAAATAACCCTAACAACATATTATATGGTTTTTTGTGGACAAAAAATACAAGCCAAACATCTTTAAGAGCGTTTAGAGGAAATTAAGTTAATTAAGAATATAAAGCGGAAAAATTATGATTTCAATTATTTTATACAAAAGTCAATGAATAAAATATTAAAATACAACCAAAATAAGGTGTGTGTTTCAAATTTTTATTTGCCAGTTAGAAACTTGTATCAAAATTATTTTTATTTGTGTACAACCGACGGATGAATGCCTTATGGACCCGTACAAAATATTTGCAGATAAATATTTAATCTTGCAAATTTGAACCAAACATAACCGACCTACGTGGTCTCCATTGGACGATGCATTATTACAGAGCTGAATTATTTTAAAAATTAACAAGACGCGACTGTACATTGATTAATATTTACTTATGCTTGTTTAGACAGATAAAAATACTCTGTAGCAGGTCTGAGCAAATAGTAGGCTGTTTTTTAACTTTCAAACCAGTGGTACTTGCGTACGTAAGCTACGTATATACCTATTTACTTTTTTAAAGTTTGCTCTTAATCAACACGACATATCCTGCTAGAATTTCATTATACGTCAGGATCGGTTCTAGTGTAATATTAAACAGCTTTTACATAAGTTTTGTTTTGACCTGTGGACTTCTGTTTTGCATAATTTAATTTTAGTAGTTCTTACTTTTAAAGTTAGACAAGGATAAAAAATGTTTTTTCTGATTCTTATATATTGTAACCTAATTTTTCGGGTGTAACTTATTGAGGTGCATTCCATCATGAGGGCTAGTTACATGATAAATAAATAATTTATGAAGTGAAAACTTCTTTAGCGGCGTTGTGCACTTTTTTTTAACCATGCAGGGGCGGAGAAAGAATACTAACCTCTGCGGCGGGGTCGGCCTGTCGTAAAAAGTGTCAAACAAAATCACCCTAGCTACGTGGTAAGGCCTCAAATCCGTCTGGATGGCGACCACCTTTGGTCTTATGTATACCGCCATAATAACCTTGTGTTGTGTTCCGGCATTAGTGACCCAAGTTCCTGTACCCTTATGGGACAGCAGCGTGTTCGCGTTGCCACTGGCGTTGCAAATACCCATAGTCGACGGTAACTACTAAATTCTAAGCGGGCCGTCAGCCTGTCTGCAATCCTACAGCATTAAAAACAACGTTAATCGAGCCCGTCACCTCCGCAAGCTTTCCGAAGCGCGATAACCGCTACGCTACGGAGAGGTCGATAACAGTTTGGAAATCAGACGCTGATTGCACTACAAAGTTCTGTCATAGACGACAAATAATGTACATCATTTGCATTGGTCTTTAACGGTCCTTTTATTAATGACTAGCTGTGCCCGCAACTCCGTCCGCGTAGAATAGTGACATTGGGCAGAATTTTTTGGATATATCTTATGGTTTATTTTGGCTTAAAAACCTTATAAACCCTAAAATATAAATGAAATATGCAAACATTCAGTATTATCGAATGCAACTGTTAGGCCATGCGAAAACGTACGTTCGAATCTATTAAGTCCAGCCCAAGCTAAACCCTATTTCATATGATTGATGACATAAAATAATTGGAAATTCAACCTGCAATGTCCAGCCTAAGCTGAACCCTATTTCATATGATTAATGATATAAATCTTAGGTCAACTTAAATTGGGACCCAAATTTTCCGAAACTTATCATTTTTAACAAAAACTATTATTTATTTCCAAAATAAAAATAGCCTAAGTTACTCGATGATACATCAGATATCTGCCAGTGAAAGTCCCGTCAAAATCGCTGCAGCCATTTCAGAGATTAGCCGGAACAAACAGACAGACAGACAAAAATTGTAAAAAATGTTGTTTGGGTATAGTCCGAATGAACTTAGTAAAAAGTGGTTATTTTAATATTACAAACAGACTCTCCAATTTTATTTATTTGTAGTATAGATGAGATAATTTTTAAAAAAAGGATGGAGGAAAAGTATTAAAGTTGTTGCTAAGACAACTATATCCTTTTTGCGCCATAGCCTCGCCTATTGTTTATCAGGGTACACCTGGCACCGCCCGGGACAGCATACACCATGCAAAGCATATCCATCCGGTTGGGTATCGGGCAGTAGAGTACCAGGAGCGTGCGTCTGATACCAACTGTGGGGGCAAACGGACGCATTGCACCGGAGTATCTCACTACCCCACTGCAAGCCACAAAAAAAAAGGTATCCGCCTGATTAAAGTTGACTTGAGAGACCAGAATGTTATGAAAAGATACTGCTTACAACCTTTAGTTTTATAAAATAGATTTAGAGATTCGAAGTATTTGTGGACTGGATACAGATATGATATGTAAAAAGGAAACGATATATTAAATTCTTTTCATGCATGGTCATTTATACGATTAATATTTTTAGTCAATTTCAAGTGTATTATAAATCTTGGATATTATTAACACAGACTAATGGACAAAACTAAAAAAATATATACTTTAAACTAGTTCTTGATTACATAATATGGCGTCTGAGTATCATCTCATTTTAAATATAATAGTCAACATTTTATAATAAATAACGAATATATAAATTTTCAAAGGAGGTCGCAAAACTTATTTCAAACGGCAATACTTTATTAATCCTTTAAGTTGACACATGATTAATTTTGTTTTAAACATAAATGGAACTAGTGAAAATTAAACTTTAATTAAAACACATTCTTTATGGTTTAAGTTTTATTGATAGCAGTAATAAACTATAAATATTATGATGGACAATTTTAATCAGTTCATTTAAAATCAGTAGTCTTATGAACAATATTTTAACAACGCGAATGTGTTTGCTGTTGCTAGGCTTACATTTTATATTTTAAAACTATTGAAAATTATATGCGATTATACAATGTATAAAACTTCATAAAATATATTTTCCTGTCACACAAAATGTGCTGTGACTACTTTGGTTCAACGTTTTAATGCTAAAATTATCTATATTCTTAAATTTTTATATGATGCAAATAGTTTTTGAAGTGAAAACTTCTTTAGCGGCGTCGTGCACTTTTTTGTGATGGGTAAAAATGGTTCAATTCTCGTCAGGACACGTGACCTGATCGAAAATTCGTAAGACGGAGGGAGTTTTGCTCCAGTCATACCAACCTTATTAATAATGACTCTCAGGATCTGGAATGAGTTTCCGGCTGAGGTTTTCTCAGCGCGGTACGATATGGGTTCTTCAAAAAAGACGTTATAAAATTTCTTCGAGGCCGGCAGCGCGTTGGTATTGCCTCTGGTGCTACAAACGTCCATAGGCGACGGTGAGCACTTGCCATGGTGGGCCGTCTGCCTGTCTGCTGAACTCTAGCTATATAAAAAAAAAGGTTTATTTTACAATGTAACTTTTAAATGATTGCATTGCATTACTTATACATATCTATTTGAATTGCGACTTTATTACAATGAAATACAGTTGAGTTTTTGGAGCAAATACTTCATTAGGCGCGTTGAGCACTTTTTGGGTGAACAATTTTTGGTTTGTAAAGAAGTGTTAACAATTTTAACTTTAATCCTTGATCATAAACACTTCTTTATAAACCGAAAATAATAATCTAATAGCTCGACGATACAATTCACAAGTTACTTAGTTTTCACTTCTATCGGCAGTTCCCAAAGACGGCCCCGCAAGATTTTTTTCTGATCTAGGTATATGACTCCATCAATTGTACATTTTTAAGAACGCCTTGCGACAAAATGATATATTTTCAACAAGTATTGGTAACTTTAAATATAGTTATCCACGTTCTAACTTATTAAGTACTTTGTCAAAATTAAAATGTGACTTAAATTAGTAAATTTAAATTACCTAGTTATAAAAATAGAAGATAGCATACTCATGTTATCAATTGATACAGATTAAGTGCCTTGATTTGGTTCCTTATAATTGGATTTTAGCGTATAGTTCTATAGTCTAGCTTCCATCGTCGGTGTCCGAAGTAAACTGCTTAGTAATGCCACAGGTTAAGTTATAATTACCACTGTAGCCTTCTGTGATATTTGTATTACAGGAGCGCGAGAAAATAGATGAAATATAGCTTAATTTTGTTTTTCATGTGTTAAAAACTGCGTTTTCATTATTTATTTAATCAAAGTACATGTTTTAAGAAGTATAATTTAAAATAAGCTAGTGACTTTTCTATTGCCACTTGCTATTTATTCTTCTGTCTTTATTATCCTTTTTAAATATACACATTATTCTTGATCAAACTAATTTTTAAATATATAAATTGTTTGCTTCCTAAGCTGCATCACTATGTTGGGATTCAGCTCAACAGGTTATGTCCCCAGTACGCTTTTACTGTATCCATCGTTGGACAGTGAAATAAATGTTCTATTCTAAACTATTTTTTCTATTTCCACGTAATCATTAAGGAAGTTTTTATGTGCAGATTTCTGTTTAATGCTTTTTGAGGATAAATTAAAAATCTATTTTATAATACGAGCACTGAGAAGCTATAAAATGTATATTAGCATACTATAAAAAAAGTCGGGGTGGGTAGTATCGCTACACTACCGTAAATTTTTTTGCGTGAAAACGTTTTTCGTGGTCTCAGGTATTATAAATTAAAAGAGGAAAAAAATTAAAGTCGCCTTCTTTATATGTATTTATTTTTATCAAGTGCAACTTAAAATGATTTTACATTTAAAACAGGGTAATGAAATGAGAATAGATACTATTTTCTATTTAACTTACTTTTTAAAGCATTTCTATATCATTACGACAACGTACAAATATTTCGTCTAACCCTCTCCGTTGTGGAGTTATGACATATTTATTAGTCAAGCGAAGTGTATTTCAAACCCCTTTTTCGTCCCCCCCCCCCGCACGAATACGCGCGTACACGATATCTTAGGTATCCTATCAACCATAGGACATTGTCTATTTTCAAAATATATACAACACTTAGCGGTACAAACCTTGAGTCACAAGATATATCGACATTTATGGCGGAAATAAAAGCGTTTCATCGATAACTCTAGAACGACCTCAGCATGGGAGCCTTTTTAAAAACGTTTTCACTTTAAAAATAATACTTGTTTTGCAAATTTATAAAAACTGCGTAATAAGATCATTGGGACATCCGTTTATAAACAATAATGTTATCGGATATAGCATATATGTATTTTGATGTTTATAGCTAAATGACAAATTAAAGCATGGTGTTATTGATAACAATGGTTGTGTTTTGCATGAAGTTTCCTTATATCTAAATAGACCCCTTTTGCGCCTTTTTCTCAGTAAATAATACCCAAGGAAGTTTTCATGCGCTAATCTGTTGCAAATTTCTATGTAGTGTTAAAATCGTATAAGTATGTTACTTAGTACTTTATTTAATTTTAAAGTAAGATTGTTAGTTATTTGTTCGTAGTAATCTCATCAATATAATATGTATATGAGAATATGGCGAATCTTTATCAGCTTAGCGTTAAATCCCGATTGCAAACCAAACTTTTGCTATAATGCTCCGGATCCATTTTCCGACATTTTCTCTTCTACTTCGCATGGTTTTCAGCACCCCTGGTACTGAGTATATTGGGTTGCATATCACCGTTTACGACTTCAAGTCAGCACGTTTTGTATTTGCACCTCCAGCCGGGGCCCGGTGTAGGCGCTGTTGCTAGACATTTGTTATCTATAAAGTAACTGGTGGGCGTAAAACGTGGACATACCAGCGAAATTAATATTCCTGAAATTTATCCGAAATGTCATGGATATGAAGGCTGTCACAAATGTGGTAATTCCTAACGTGGTCCTTCCGCATCATTTCATACATCCACCGCAGCATATTCATCTTCGTGATATGCAGTTCCCACATAAGTCGGTCTAGCAGCGGCCCTGTTTCACTCCCGTATAAAATGACCAACTTAATGAGGGTCTTTCAGACCTGTCCAAAGAACTTTTCGATGTTGATAATACGAGTATAACCAATATGTAGAAAGAAGAGTTAACATTTTTATGATAACTTAAAATGAATTTAAATGAAGAAACCTCTCTAAAATAAGGTATATTTTGTCAAATGAATCATTGGAAATGACCCATTGTTAATTTTATTTATACATTTTACACAAAGAAACTACAAGTTAGAGTAATAAAAGAAACAATGAATTAATTAAATTGAAGATTATAATCGTTATAAGTATAATAATTCAAATTGCTGGTAAAAATTATTCCGAATTAAAACAAGCAATTAAATGATAATTATCTAATTACAAATCTAAAGGACAATAAATTGTAAGAGATCGTAACTTAAAGTGACTCATATGGCATACTTTAGATTTATGTTTCAAACCCATAATAAATGACCGCAATATTAACGGTATATCTTTATTGTTGTATCATTCGGTACTCGATACGTTACTGTTTATTAAATAAGGAAAAAACCGGCGAGAAATGAACAAAGTAAAAGTATGTCCTGGATGTTCGAATGTCGATGTTAAAGATAGGCCTGGTTTATGTTGTGAATGCCGATGAATCATGTAAGAACAAAAATGCCGACCGGTCGCTGACCGCAATGCATGCTTTACGGCTTGGTACTGTCAACACTGCAAAGAAGTTTTCTGTATAAAGTACATTGTTTTTATTTATAAGCATTATCTATTCGATCATTGTGCTGTATTACATTTTAATTTCTTAAACTGGCAAATACATATTATTTATAATCCGTAGTTTTGTATAAAAAATATTACAAAAAATGTGTCGTTTACTCTCGGTTTTTTATTGCTGGAGGACAGCAGACAGGCTGTCGAACCACTTAGAATTTAGCAGTTACCGTCGCCTATGGGTTTTTGCGACGTCAGTGGCATCGCGAACATGCTGTTGTCTGTACAGAAAGTTGGGTCACTAACGCCGGAATGCAACACAAAGTTATTAAGGCGGTATACTTAAGACCAAAGTTGGTCACCATCCAGACGGGCTTGGGGCCCTACCACGTAGCTAGAGTGGGTTATTTTGTCGCCTTTTACGACAGGCCGACCCCAGCCGCAGAAGTCAATATTTTTTGTCTGCCCCTGCACGGATAAAAAATCGTATGATAAACTAAAAATCTTTTCTTTTTTTATCCAAACTATTATGATATTTTCTGGGAGTGTTGTATAAAACAATATGATAATATAACAAACTATTCAATAAGTAGATATACTTTTTGGTATACTTAATACAATATGCAAACTAGAAGTCACATGTTCAATTCCTATATTGGCACCTTTAGAAGGTTTATTACGTCCATATGTTAACGTTGTTGTCATGTAATAACTTTGATAAAGAAAATCCAGAGGAATCCTGCGCTCCAGATTATTGGAGTGTTCTATCCAAAAATCCAACTTAGACAAGCATGGCTAGCACACTGTCCGTTTTCTCTTGTGATAGGCCAGGACGACCGTGATAAGTTTTAGTCTGTTGTTTTTCATACATAATAGAACCCGATTAAAAAATAATAAGAATTTTACTCTACTAACACTAAAATTGCATTTACTTAAAATATACACACATCAAAAAAGTCTAAGCAACATGTACTAATTTAAATTTTAGGATGGTGGATGAGCCGCTGTATGGATGAACTTCCTGAATGCACCTGAGCTTTTCAGTATTTCCGGGCCGACGGTACACTCGCACCCTTCTTGTATCAGGCCTAGACGCGAATCGCGATTCATCGGAAAACATAATTTTATCCCATTGTTCCTGGGTCCATGTTCTGCGTTCTCTACACCATTCATTTCGACGAGCGCGATTCCCATGCCGTATCGGTGGGCACTTAATAGGGCGTCGAGCTCGTAGGCCGTACTCATGCAGTCGATTTCGCACAGTTTGGGGACTTACATCAACACCACTTGAATTTTGTAGCCTCAAACTTATCTCTCGTTGCATTCAGTTGTATGTACCGGTCTTGCCGAGTAGTTGTACTCCTTTTACGGCCTGGATGCTGTTCAGTGGGTTCCCTTGTATTATTGTAGCGCTGCCAAAGACGACAAATAACACTTCTATGAATGCCAAAATGCCGAGATTTCTGAGATTGATTACTTCCCGCTTGCAACATCCATACAGCTCTTTGCATTTCTTTTGCCGTCAAATGACGTCGCTCCATGACGTAAAGAATAACTAACAATTCAATTTTGTCGCTAACTTTATTTAAATGGTTGGTAAAATTATAAAATCAAGACTAAACGTAGCAATAAAAGCGCACTTAAATTCAAACAAACTCCCTTTCATTTAATTTTATGAAAAAAAAACAAAACATAATCGATTTTTTTTACAACTAGCCAGTATGTTATCAATAACAAAAAAGTTTACATACCTACGCACTTTGAGTGAGTAAAGACTTAGAAATTAATTAGTATAAATGGTAAATTTGTAATACAATGCATGTTGCTTAGACTTTTTTGATGTGTATATTTATAAAATAACCATTTAAAACAAAAAGGCTACTAAAATATTTTCCTCAACATCCTTTAGAAAAATCGAGTTTCAGAAAAATTTAAACGTATTTTATGCTAATTCTATGAACTGTTTTTATAAAAAAAATTGTAATAAATACGTGAGGCTGGCCAAATTTATAGCTTAATAATATTTAAAATATACACACCTGTTCAACATTAAAGTATTAAAGTGGATTTTTAGTTGCACAATATTTCTCTCTTAAATTTATCCTAACATATCTTCCTCCGCAGTAAACTTAAAAAATATTTTAATTTCCTTCTACAAACATATTTGTTACATTTGTCTTTAAAACTACGGCATATTTTTGGATTTGTATTTATATATTTGCAGAAGCTTATTATAAGAAATGCTGTTGTATACTGTGTATTGAACTTGATATTTATGTTTTAAAATAGAGTTGTAATAATTAACCTTGATGTTACATTGTCAACGGCTTTTTATTCTGGTGGATCCATATACACTATGTAGCAACAATTTGATTTATTTATCGTAAATAAATTTAATGGCAGCTTATGTCAGACTTACACATAAATATTTATAAATAAATAAAAATTACTCATGAAAATAATCATGCTGTTTTCTAAATGCTAACCTCATGCACTACGTGCAGGTTGTTAGGGGTCATAAAATGACTCAGGAGAGCGCTGGGGGGACGAAACCCTGACCCCTTCGGGCCAACATTTTTGAAGAGGCTCGCCCTGAGACAAATTGCGGGCCGGCGCCGACCCAGGTCACGAGACCGGCAAGCCACATATCCGTGGGCCCGGGCGTAGGTGATAGGAGAACAGCGAGTTTTTTAGTAAGTAGTCGGATAGCTGAATCTTTCCCGGTGTCCCACGTATCTCTCGGTCCCCCGGGCCAAGGGAACCTGTCAAGAGAGGGTTTTTCCCCAAGACAAAAAATGACGTTATAATTAAAAAGCCTTGACACATCTCAGAAACTGTTTTCCTTGTTAATATAAGCAGTGACCATGATAACCGAGTAGTCCTTTAACCACAAGTACATATTTGGATGTTTCTAATAATTATTGATCGACTTCCTGATATTATTAGCTAACTAATATCAAATTAGTAATAATCTTATCTCTCTCTTCAGTCAGTCCTTAATAGCTGACGATCGTGACTCCGTTGCCGCAACTTCCCGACTGTCTCCCTCCACTTGTTGTGGTCCATGTGTGATGCCACGGGCTAATGCCACGGGTAATAAGCGATTTAAAAATATTATAGATATAAGTCGAGCTACTTGATAACCATTATATTATCAGAGATATTTTGAATAGTTGGTTTGCCGAACACATTTCTTTTAATCATTAATATGATTACCGTTAACAATCTTTTTGCTGCAGTTATCTAAGATATTGTTTTCAATAGTAATAGGCAACCCAAGTTTATTTTATTTCAAGACCAAATTAAATACATTTGAGCAGCTGTTAAATATTGTAATTTCGGCTAAATTGTGTATTGTTTGACCGAATATTAGAAACGTATTCGAATAAGCCAAGCACCGAATATTAACTAAATATTTGTAAGTCTCTAATAATTATATACATATTATAGGAAGGAAGATGTTTATCGTCGCACAATTAAATATTGCCTTTGGCGATTTGGTATTTAATATTCTTCCTCTTTATCCAAATAGAGGTATGGCGTTTTTTATCGTATTGAAAATCCAAGGAAGTATCAATGTGTAGTTAAACTAGAATAGTTTGATTTATAACTGATTGCATTTATCTAAGTCTATTTCCATTATCGTCATTTACATTTTTAATTATATTTTTTTGAAACAAAGAATATTAGCGATTAAATTATAGTTACCATATTGCTATATAGTTAGACAAATCAGAAACGCGACTATTGTTTTTTCTTTACATTGTATATTTTGAGAAGAATGTCTTAAAAGAGACAAGTTATTATTTCAAAATCTTGTAACATAACTGGTTATACACAAGTTTAGTTGTATTTAAAAAATATTTATACTTAAAATTAATATTTCGTTTGAAATTTAACTTGTTAACTTTTTAAATCGGAAATAAATTTTAAAATAATAATATTCAATTTAAATTATATTTTAATAACTTTGTATTCATAATGATAAATCTTTGTTACTTTGGAATAAAATATTTAACATAGGTATATCTGAGTAGTAAATATGCATATTTCGTGTAATACTAACCCAGATATATTAGTTTGACAACAATAATTTTATTGCTTAGCAAATATATATTGCCTTGCAGTTAAGATGTTAATTATATTTCATAACACGTGGATTGGGATCCATCTATTTTCATTAACACGTCGTTAGATTTTGTATAAGGTGCAAATATATATAAATTATTTGATATTAAGTCAACAAAATGACGAGTATTGAAGGAAACATTTAGTATTCTTTTGAGGAGATTGGTGCCTACCTTACCCTCTTACACATCTCCAAAGTTCTAAATAATAATTTTGGTTTTAAACTTAAAACAGCTTGATTGGCATTATAACAAATGACACTAGTCACCTCACATCGTTTGACTCACTCGGCAGCAATGCTTAGCTTGACGTCGTAAGTGACTACGCGCGCAACACCATACTATTAATCCATATATATTGACGAAAAATTTATATCTTCTAACGTGGAAGTAGTTATTAAATGAGCAACGAAGCTGTGCAGTGAAAGATTCGACCCTAACTGAAATAGCAGGATTTTTCTTTGGGGGCCTCATGCGGCACACTCTGACACTGTGGGTTCCATGATATCGCTGCCGTCCATCTAGGGGAACAAGAACATGGGTCACATATGCCGGAACACAACACAACAATTACGGCATACCATACTTACACGGGCGCGTGATTTATGGAGTTATAGACCAAGTACTCAGGCAGCAATTCGCCGAATGTCTTTCGAACATTTGACCAAATAACCGAGCTTATTTGATTTAGTCCATTTTCAAATTTATTTTACCATTTTCAAATATTTTAATTGACTAATTTTCTCTAAACAGTCCCTTAATTAGTGCCTAGCATAAAGTATAGATAGCAAATTACGTAGAAATTTACGTCTTTTATAGATTTCCTTTTTAATTTTTTTAATAAATATTAATCGTATTTATTTTATCCATGCACAAATACGTAAGAATATCCGAAACGTCTAAAGTTAAAAAAAAAATATTCGCTTTGTATAATACAAGAATATCAAAAGCACATCATGTGTCTTGTCTATGGCTTGATTTGCCGTTTATAGTTTTAAAGATGTATGATAGTCGATATTTAAAATAAAATAGCTCCTTTTACGGTTCAACTGAATTCAATGTCTGAAACCTTGCACATTTATAAAGTCTAATAATAACAAATGCGAAATCCTCTGTGGTATGCAGTTAAGAGTGCTCTCGAAGTGGTCGAAGCAACCAATGCCAACGCAACTGACATTTACATTTCAAATAAAACGTGTAATCAACATATTACACGTTTTCTGTAGATATATGACAAATGATTCATCTAAATGCTTTATGAACGCATCTTATGTACTTTACACAAACTCTGTTTCGTTTCGATGTTCAAATACGTTCTTCCTGTGTCAGCATACTAACGTTAAAGGTGTGTCTTACAAATCACAAACATAGAACCGGACTTTATTTGTTGGAGTTATTTGGCCTCTCCTGCGGTTCAGCTTTAGTATTTTATTATCTTAGTGCAGTTAATAGGTTAAGAACGATTGACGAAAAAAGTGTATATGGCGAGTGTGAATAGAAGTGTTGGAAGGGGTAGACCTAGGCGGACGTTTCAAGACCAGATCAGGGACGTCTTGAAAAAAGGCCAGGTCAAGAGTACCCTAAACCGAAGGGCATGTATGAAGGGAATAATGAAAGTGGACGAAGCGAAACAAATATATATGGATCGTAGCAAGTGGAAAGAAGTGCTCTCTGCCTACCCCTGCGGGAAAGAGGCGTGATTATATGTATGTATGTAGTTAATAGGTGGACAAGCCTTGTATAGTAAATACATGTGAATAATGCACATCAATTTAGAATGATAGAATATGAAGCAGTTGCACGACTTTGCAAGATGTTTTCTTTATAACAAGAATAAGTGCAGGGGCGGGGAAAGAATACCGACTTCTGTGGCGGGGGTTGGCCTGTAGTAAAAGGCGACTAAACAACCCAAGCCAGGTGGCAGGGCTTCAATCCCATCTGGATGTCAACCACCCCCTGGATTTTAAATATGCCATCAAAGTAACCTTGTGTTGTGTTTCGGTATAAGTGATCAGGTTCCAGTATCCATAGGCGACGGTAACTGTCGACTACTAAGTGGCCTGTCAGCCTGTCTGTTGTCCTAAGGGAATAAAAAGAAAAGCCTCCCTGAAATGAAATACTCTATGATTAGCAACTCAGCGGTTTTTGCAGTTGTTGCAATTCCGAATACAATAAAAATGATTTTAGCGTTAAATCCCGGCTTCAACTTTAACTTCTGCTTCAAAGCCAGGGGTCCACTTTTCGATGTTTTGTTCTCTGCTTAGTGCAGTCTTCGGCACCACTGGAAGTGAGTCCATTGACACACATATTACCCTTTACGATGCCTAGCCAGTGCTTTTTGGGGCTATGTCTCCTGCCGGGGCCCAGTGGAGATGGCATAGTAGGACAGTTGTTTCGAGTTTGATTCGATATTCAACTTCAAATAGTTAAATACAACGGGTCTTATGTGATTTACGAATATAAGTTTTTAGGACTTACTTTGTCAATTATATAAACTTAGTTATTAAATATTTATTTTTAAATTCTTAAAATAAATTACTTGTATAGAATAATTTTTTGCACGGTCATTTCAAATTATCAATCAAATAACAACAATAATGACGTAACTGAATTTGAGGTAACAACAATTCAACAATCTTAAATTCATTCCAGGCTCATTCGAGTATTAATACAAATATTGAGTTTCAATTAACAATATCAACATATAAAAGTCACGTCTACACTCGAGTAATCAATTCTATAACTATATATTATGCATATTCATTTATTTTATGCGTTACAACGGAACCGATTTAACCGAATATATATATATATATATATATATATATATATATATATATATATATATATATATATATATATATATATATATATATATATATATATATATATATATATATATATATATATATATATATATATATATATATATATATATATATATATATATATATATATATATATATATATATATATATATATATATATATATATAGTCAAACCTGGATAAGTGAGAGCTCAAGGGACGATCTCTTTTTCTCTTATAGAGGTTTCTCACTAACTCGACTCTAGCTTACAGAGAGAGTTACAGAAGGGGTCTCTCTCACTTGTGGAGGTATATAAAAATACGGCATATATGACATAATTAGAACACACTCCGGCTCCAGCGCCCGCACCGCACGGACGTGTACACGCCCGCGCACGCTACGCACGCTACCGAGCCCCCCACACCGCACCTCGCCGCACTCGCCGCATCTAACGGACAGCCGCCGCACCTGGGCCTATTGTTCAGTGAGTCATTGTGACTCATTGCTCAGTTACGCACAGTGCCGGCGCGTTCCCACGCTACAGTGCATTGTTTCGCCGAACGGGTGGACACAATTACGTTGCGAGTTTAAATTGCAACCTAATTGCGATCTGCCTTAAAGGTTGCTTTTGGTCATACAGTTTGTAAATCCACGCGAGTGGTCAGTCAAGGGATACCCAGCGGTGTTAACGCACTTGGCTGAGGCGTGCCCCGAGCGCCTGCCGTTCCCCTTCAGGGAAAGGCAATCTCGGACGGGTCTGGACCACCCGGCCTTGGGGGGCCCCCTAGTCGGGCCCAGATATCGCCTACTTTCCACCCTTCCCGTCCCCCCTTCCATTCTTTGGGGCTGAATTTCCCCCAAAGCAGATAGGGACCCTTCGCACATTGAGATTGGCGAAGGTCTACACAGCTTAGGGCTCACGATAGGACGCACCCCCTGCCTACCCCGGCAGAGGGACTTATTTTACACACTCGGACACATCCCCGGGCTGTCCCACCCGAGGATGGACACGAGTAGGGACTCCCCCTCGATCCTGGTCGATTTTATTCGTTACGTCAACGGGAGGAAGAAGGGCAACCCAGAGTACCTGATCCAGATCAGGGAAGATCTTCGGGCCTTTTTCGGAGACGACCAACAGCCGCAACCGTCCCCCACCGCACCCGCGTCATCGACCCCCGCTGCACCCGCACCGCATCCCGCCGCTCCCGCGCCGTCGACCCCTGCCACTCCTGCACCCCGCGGGACGGCTAGAGCACCCGCACCAGCGACCCACGCTACACCTGCGCCGTCAACCTTCACCGCTCCCGTACCCCGAGAGCCGACAAAACCCGCCGCGTCCGCGTCCCGTGGCCCGGTAAGGCCCACCGCGTCCGCACCCCCCGCCGCACCCGCCCTCAATGGAACGGCCCACTCTCTTGCGGCTCTCGTGAGCCCATTCGCACCCGCGTCGGGACCCCAAGCCGTCCCTACCGCGACCGATAAAGGCCCCAAGGCCTCCACGCGCGCCCAAAAAATACCACCACCCCAGTCGGGGAGCGAATCGGACTCTTCTGAGTCGCTCTCCGACATGGAGGTCGACCCAAAGGTGGACTCGGAAGGATTCCGGGTCCATACAAACAAGAGGAGGCGCAAGGCCGCCACCTCAAACTCTGACTCCGATGCTGCGCCGGCCAGCAAGGAGCCGCGTCAGACGGAGCCGACGGCCCCACTACCGCGTCGCGTACGCATCCCCCCTCCCCTCATAATCAGAGATAAGCATCTCTGGAGGGACATCCACGCGGCCCTCCCGCGAAACTCAATTCGCCTCCTGGAAGCGCGAAATATCAACCACGGGATAAGGGTGACCGTACAGTCACCCGAGGACCACCGCGCGCTCACGCGCTACCTCTTAGAGCATCGCATAGGTTACTATACCTATGCGCTGGAAGAGGAAAAGAGACTCCGCGTAGTCATCCGCGGACTCCCTAAGGAGGTCGAAACCTCCGACATCATGGAGGACCTCCGCGCGCAAGGCCTGCCGATCCACGAGGTGCACCGAATGCACCGCGGCAAGACAAGGGAACCATACAACATGGTACTCGCGGTCCTTGACCTCTCCAAAGAGGGCAAGGAAATTTTCAACACTAAATCGGTGTGCGGGCTCTCGAAGCTTATCTTCGAGAACCCTCATAATAAGTCTTCACTAAGGCAGTGTCATCGCTGCCAGCTATACGGGCACTCGGCACGGAACTGCCAGTCCCGGCCGAGGTGCGTCAAGTGCCTCGGTGACCACAGCACCACGGAGTGCAACCGCACCCGAGAATCCCCTGACCCACCGGCCTGCGTCCTCTGCGGGAAGACTGGGCATCCCGCGAACTACCGCGGGTGCCCGGCCGCCCCCAAATCCAAGCCCAAGGGAAAAACCCCAAAGGGCAAACGCCCAGCCGCCGTCAAAGTGGCCGTCCCCAAACCGGTCTATGTGCCGGCACCTGCCCCGGCGTTCAACGCCTGGACAGGCTTCCCGGCTCTCCGGAACCCCCGGCAGCCCGTCGCAGGCTTCTCAGAGAAGCCTGCTCCCAAACCGACCCCAGCTGCACCCGCCGCAGCACCGGTCACCACGTCCCCTTCCGTAGCGGAGGACATCGCGCTTGCAACCAAGTTCGCGACGTCCCTCCCATTTGACCTCCAAGAGGTACGCACCTTAGCGCAAAAGCTAAGGCAAGCGTCGTCGCTAAAGGACCAGCTAATCTTAGCCATGGAACATGGCGAGTTGCTGGAAATCCTGAGCCATAGGGCAACCCATTAATCACAAATGGATTGCACACGTAGGGAAAAACCTCGCTCTCTGACTATGGCGACTTACAACGCCAACGGCCTACGTGGCCAACGAGAGTTGGTTCATGAGTTCCTGAAAGAAGAAAACATAGACATTCTTCTCGTGCAGGAGACCCTTCTCAAACCCAGCGTTGGCGATCCTAGGATCGCCAACTACAACATCATTAGGAAAGACAGGCATACCGCCCCTCGGGGAGGCACGCTCATCTACTACAAGAGGTCACTGCACTGCTCCCCAGTAAATGTGCCTCCGTTAGACAATCTCGAAGTTTCTGCCTGCAGATTAGCGATGACAGGCCATCAGCCCATAGTCATCGTCTGCGCGTATCTCTCTTGCAATCGACCGCTACTTCAAGCGGAGCTTGCATCCCTCTTCAGTCTAGGCCCGTCGGTTATCATCGCCGGCGACCTAAACTGTAAACATACTAGCTGGAACTGCTCCAGCTCCAACCCTAACGGCAGGACCCTCCTTCGTCACTCTGACGAGTTGCTTTTCGGCATCCTAGCCCCCATTGCGCCCACCCGGTACCCGTATAATCGGGCCACCGGAGGCTCGCCCAACGTTCTCGATTTGGCGCTACTGAAGGGCGTGTCCCTCCAGTTCCGCTCAATCGAATCCCTAGACGACATCGACTCGGATCACCGCCCGGTCGTCCTTAAACTAGGCCCTTCGCCAGACCAGACGCCTCAGACCAAGTCAATCACCGACTGGTCCAGGGTCAGGGACTCACTCCAACGCGGAGGACTCGCTGACCCTGAGCAGGCCCCAGCCCCCATTAAGACCCTTCAGGACACGGAAGGGGCGATCGAAGCCCTCACCGGCCACCTCCAAAACGTCGTTCATGAGTCCACTCGGCAAGTCCCGTGCGGGGACGGCCGATTTGCGCTCCCGAGGGACGCGAGGGAGCTGCTGAGGAGGAAGAGAGCCGCCGCCCGAGCCTATGACAGCTTCCCATCAGAGGAAAACCGAGTCGCCTTTCGTTCACTTCATCGGGAAGTGAAAGCCCGCATTCAGGAGCTCAGGAACCAACGCTGGGAGAGCCTGCTCTCGGAGATCTCCCCAACGCACCAGGCATACTGGGGGTTGGCGAGATCGCTGAAAGCGGAATCCCTCTCGTCCATGCCGCCTCTCGAAAAACCCGACAACACTGTCGCGTTTGACGATGACGAAAAGGCGGAGTGTCTCGCCGAGAGTCTCAGGGAGCAATGCTCCCCCAACACCGCGCACGTCGACCCGGCCCACCTGCGCGAGGTGGACGCCAAGGTCGAACGGAGATCCTCTCTTCCCGCGGAAGACTCACTCGAGCCTGTCACGGTAAAAGAGGTACAGGACCTAATAAAAGGCCTCAGGCCCCGGAAAGCTCCCGGAGCCGACGGCATCTCCAACAAGCTGCTCAAGCTACTCCCTATACATCTGTTGATGATTCTGGTGAGCATCTTCAATGCCGCCATGGATAACTGCTCCTTTCCCTCCTCCTGGAAGGAAGCCGACGTCATCGGCATCCGAAAACCAGGAAAGCCCGCTGCGAAACCCTGCAGCTACCGTCCGATCAGCTTGCTCAGCGCGCTGGGCAAGCTGTACGAACGCCTCCTCTTGAGCAGACTCAGAGACTTCGCTTATGAAAATAAGCTGATCCCCGACGAGCAGTTCGGCTTTCGAGCCCTACACTCGTGCCCCCAGCAAGTGCTCCGCATCACGGAGCACGTGCTCGCGAACTTCAATCGCGCCTCCAAACCCTGGAAGACGGGTGCTGTCTTCTTCGATGTGGCGAAAGCCTTCGACAAGGTCTGGCACAACGGCTTGATTTACAAGCTGTACAAACTAGGAGTGCCGGATAGACTCGTGCTCATCTTACGAGACTTTCTCCTTGATCGGAGCTTCCGCTTCAGAGTGGAGGGCACGCGCTCATCTCTCCACCCCATCAGAGCCGGAGTCCCCCAGGGCTCGGCTCTGTCCCCCTTACTTTTCACGCTGTACACCAGCGACATGCCCCGTACCCCACAGGTACATCTCGCCTTATACGCAGATGATACCGCCCTCTTCACTTCCGATATCAGTCAATATCGGATCTGCAGTCGTCTCAACACGGCGGTTGAGACGCTGGGCAACTGGTTCCGCACTTGGCGGATCGAGTTGAATCCGGACAAGAGCGCAGCGATCATGTTCGCTCGCGGCCCCCGCACTCAAAATGAGAGTCGGCCGACTCACACGAGGCGGCAGTCTCTCGTCCCCATACAGCTATTTGACCGCGTCATCCCTTGGGTTAACGAGGTCAAATACCTAGGAGTCACTTTAGATAGAGGCCTGTACTTCAGCAAACACATCAGGACGGTAAGGAACAGAGCACACTTTGTGCTCGGTCGCCTCTACCCAATGATATGCGGGAAGAGTAAGATGTCCCTTAGGAATAAGGTGACACTTTACAAAACCTGCATCCGACCGATCATGACGTACTCGAGCGTAGTCTTCGCCCATGCCGGCAAATGCTACATCAACTCGATGCAGCGGCTGCAGAATAAGTTCTTGCGCATGGCAGTCCAAGCGCCACTTTACATGCGCAACGCGGACCTTCACCGCGACCTGGAGCTCCTTCCCGTGAAGGAGTACATGGTATCCCTTTCGCGATCCTTCTTCGGTCTCGCTCCCCACCATCCCAATCCACTGGTGGTGGAGACAGTCAATTACACGCCCAACCGCCGAGCACCCCACGCACGTCGCCGCCCGCGTAACGTGCTCACGGATAGACGCGACCCCATTTCTAGGACGCTAAAGCGAATGCTCTCGCGGACGCAATCCCCTCCAGTCCGGCATGGACCAGCCCGACGAAACAGGTTTAGGGATGCCTTCCGCCCCCCATAGCCTGTAGACGTACACAACCCACACAGTACATAAATACACGTAGAATAGATGTGTTGCGGGGGAGTTTCTTTCGCCGTTTCTTCTCCCCCAGCTATAAGCACTCCGAAACGGTAGTAGATTAGAATAGGATCGGCTTCACCGGTGAAGTCGATAGTCCCCAATTAATAGTATTCTTGCCATTCGTGGCTGCTATCAATTATCCCCATGCAGCGTTCGAGCCGGGAGCGCGCCTCACAGGAGGCGCGTGACCGAGCACGCTGCCACGGCTGATCGACCCCGCTCCCACGGGGTCGGAATGCCTTTTCCGCCCGGTGTCGCTGTCGTTGGTCGTCTGAGACGATGACAGCCTTAGCTTTAAGAAAAAAAAAAAAAAAAAACATAATTAGAAACAAAATACGTGAATGTATGCGTATTACATGTTTATTGAAATTTACAACTTACTTGAAAAAATTTGTTAATTTCTTTTGCGATTCTGTTTTTAAATTTTGTGTATATTTTTCAAGTTGATTTCGTAATTTCTCAGATTCAAAAGCATTCACAATTTTTAGTTTATCACTTAAAGACAACACACTGAGTTTTCGTTTAGACATTATGGGTAAGTACCAGGAACTTTCTTCGCAACTGCTGTTTATGAACTGACTGTAATAAGCTTGAGAAACAAGTCGGTATGTACATTTGGTTTTTTGAATAGAACGAGTTCCTCGTCATTTGGTCATTTGAATATAATTCAAGTTCCTAAAATTATAGAAAACAATAACAGACGCACATTTAGTTTGAATTAAATAAGAGTCTCTCGAAATTTAAGAATGAGTCATAAATAACAAAAGTTAAACGCGTTTAACTGTCGCTTATGGGTAAGAATCAATCTCGCATATAGAGGTGCATGCTTGAAAAATTATTGTCACTTATACAGGCTAATGTTTCTCACTTATAGAGGTTTTAGGAGGGCAAAATGACGGGATCTGGTAACTACTCTCATTAATAGAGTTTTCTCGCTTGCCCAGTTCTCACTTACTCAGGTTTGACTATATATATATATATATATATATATATATATATATATATATATATATATATATATATATATATATATATATATATATATATATATATATATATATATATATATATATATATATTTTTTTTTTGTAATAAATTTTGCTGATAGAAAATAAAACTCAAAAGTTATATAATAATGTTTTATTCTATTAAAATATAAATCTAATTTAATAAGCATAACAACATTCTTACTCCCTTTACTAATACTAGAAGGTCATTCTCGACAGCGTCAAATACGGCAAACCTTCACAAATCACGTAAATGTTATTAATATTGAAAATCTTAAGTTCCTTGTACAACCAAGGAATAACAACACTATCTACAATGTATATATATATATATCGAGTATCGGGTCTCGATCGAGGCTTCATTAGGGGCTTCTGATCACTTGATATCTTTCGTAATGCATCCTCCGATTCCGGAACGGGTTCGCCCCACCGCGAAGCGGAGAGTGTGAATTGCCAACGTTCATAGGCGACGGTGATCACCTGCGAGGGTGGGCCGTTTGCCTGTCTGCTAAACTATAGCATTTCCCATTCTCCTTAAAAATCAGATGAAAAGCATACTTGGAACCAAAAGATTTAATCGTATCAAAGCGTCGCTTACAAGTTTGAAGCTTGAATATAATGTTATAAAAAAGGTTTCTGACCTTCTTGGTTCTAAAGTACGTGTACGAACTTCTTAATATTTAATAAACATAATTCATTTATGATACACGCACATATACGTACTCAGACGTAACCTTCGCGCTAATGGTTGTACAAACAAAACTTCTTGTTAGATAGAACTAGACATCATTTAACATAATATTGTGGAAGTTTTTCTGTGAAATAATAACCATTCCTTGTAAGGTTAGAAGATTTTTATCACTTTCCCTTGCTAGCCAGTAATGTACAGGTGGTCTTTCTAGTGTTGTGCAGTATTTTATTCTACTGGTATAATTCTACTTTTATATTACTGGTATAATACTTTATATTACTATATAACTTTTATATTACTATCAGTAGAGACTTGTAAAATATTTTCTCATAATTAATTTTTAAGTTATTAAATGTTATTAATAGTCGTTAGTCTCTCTAAAACTTAAATAAATAAATAAATAATTTTCTGAATATTATTTAATTGATTTTTGTGGCTATCTATACTAACTGTGTGCTATCCTGTGCTGGTGTGTGGCCACAAACATTTAAAAGTGTCATGACATGTAATATGTGACAACCCGTTAGTAACTTAAAAAATAATACACTCTCTTCCTTTCTGGTTACAAAAGATGGCTGGTTGTTTCATTTATTTTTCTTATTGTCATCACAAACATAACATTGAATTGAACACTAATAATTTACCTTACTTTAATATACTATTTTTCATTACATTATTTCTATTATATTCATTATTAGCTGATCCGGAAAATGTTATTCTGCCGTATAAATAAAAAAAAACAGTTTGGATAGGATATCCGTATAATAGGTTCTTTGCGTTCACTTGAAATGCAAATTTCAAGTCAATCGGGTGTATAGTGATAAAAATTTCGTGATGAGTGGTGTTTTGTGTAGATATGTGTAGACTACTTCATTTTACACTGAATGTAAAATATATTCCATATAAAAGATTAAATGTAATTTATTTTATAAAAATATCATGGATGTTCAAATACGATTCTAAAGTTATAAAACACGTAAATATTATCTTTTTAATTTTTTTATAGAAATAGGTGTAGATAATTGTCCTATTTGATAATAGAATTTTACAGCAAATAACTGTATTTGCTGTAAAATTCTATTATCAAATAGGACAATTATCTCTAGAGAATCACTGGAGTTTGCTGTATCTTAATTTTTTAAATAAATCATCAATTGATTTCATAATCCTTATAGTTTCTTGTTTGGTTTTTAAACGGTTTGATGAACTTTTAACCTTTTCTTGACCTTACTTTTACCGTCACCGTTATCGTATCCATTCACTTGATTTAATAAATTTATTCAATGGTCGGAATTTTTAATAAATGTGATTGGAAATAGCGAATAAGCTATAAAGAAAACAGATGATAGCTAATAAGAAGGAGACAAATAGATGTAATATCTCTAAATTTTAAGGTTAATAAAACATGTATTTAGAAAACATTTATTCAAAATTTATTTAAATAAAAATTGGTGTAAATGATTCATGTTTTTCTACTTTCCAAGTATATCCCCTCCGTTTATTATTCTAAGCGCCATTTACATCAACTACTTTCACTTCGGAGCTCGGGGTTCGCTGCTGAGTATTAACAAGAAAATTTAACTAAAGCTTGTCTTTTTGTTTCGTTTTTCTTCTATGATACTCCTCCCTTTAAATGGTAAAAAATGTATGTATGTAATGTATTCAAAGCATACCTTGCTTAGTACTGCGCTCTTGAATGTCCAAGAGCAATTAGAACTAGCCTACTCTAATAAACTACAATTATTGATACGATATTAAGATGTGAGCAAAAAGTTAGGAAAATAATAACAATATGCGATATACTAATTTCTTGTTTAATTTAAATTTAACAATGTTATCAATACTAATTAGATTTCTCCTTTGCCAGGCTCGGGTGACAAACTGCAGGCGTTCTTGTAACAGCAATGTTTAGCCACTTTTGTTTGTTTTCCCTTTGATCAAGAAAAGGTGCACCGATATTTTTTTCGGTGCTGTAATTTTACCCTGCGATTATACTCAAGCTTTTATTTGAATGAGTGTAAGTTTAAATTAAACCAAAAAGAAACGCATAATAGAAAATAATAATTTAAAACTTATACTTTATTCGTCTACTCGGCTCTTAGAATAATTATTGTGTAATTATTCTAAGACTCGACTATTTTTCTTCATCTAAGCGTTGCATCCCGGTCGCAACCTAAATTCTGTTTCGGTGCCCGGGGTCCGCTTTCCGATTTTTTCTACTCCGCTTCGCATGGTCTATATTCGTATACTTGGCTCTGATTGGATAGAATAAAAAAGTTTTATTTCGCGAATCACGTTTTGTATGAAAAAATTTAAACGAATTTTTTTCATGTAATCACCCATGCAATCAATGCATCTTTGCCAAGGCAGGGGAAGTTTAATGATGCCCTTCTTAAAGAAATCAGCTGGATGGGAGGCAACAAATTCTTCAAAGGCATTTTGTACTGCCTCTCTGGTATTGAATTTTTTTCCGCCAAGAAGTTATCCAAATTCTGGAAAAAGTAGTAGTCTGTAGGCGCAAGGTCTGGTGAGTAGGGCGGATGGCAGAGAACTTCCAACCCCAGTTCTTGCAACTTGGAGACCGTCTGCTGTGCAGTATGAGGTCGCGCGTTGTCGTGCAGGAGCAGCGGAGACGAGCGACTGACCAATGCTGGTTGGAGATGTGCCAGCTTCTCCATCATTGTGTTCAGTTCTTCACAGTACACATCTGCAGTAATGCTCACCCTGTTTGGTAAGAAGCTGTGATTAATCACACCGGCGCTAGACCACCAAACAGTGACCATCACTTTTCTAGGGTTAAGTTTTCGTTTAGGGCATTGTTTAGGTGCTGAATCAGGATCCAACCAACTTGCTGAGCGCTTGCGGTTATCAAACTGAATCCATTTTTCATGGCAGGTGACAATGCGATTCAAAATTCCTTCATTTGTGTGTCTGTTGAGCAGTGCAAGGCACGTCTTGACGCGTACTTCGCGCTGGCGATCATTGAGTTCGTGGAGCACCCATTTGTCAAGCTTTTTTACCTTGCCAATGTGACGCAAATGGATCAATATTATTTTGACGCTGACGTCGAAAGCTGCTGCTAGTTCAGCCGTAGATTGTGTATCATCAGCTTCCACAATCGCCTTTAATTCGTCATTGTCGACCAGTCTTCGGACGACCGCGAGGTTCATTTTTCAGGTCGAAATTCCCAGAACGGAAGCAAGCAAACCAATAACAGATAGTGCGTTGGTTTGTAGTGTTAGCTCCGTAAACGTCGTTGATGATGCGTGCCGCTTGTGCCACGTAGCTGCAACGACGGTACTCATATTCCATAATTACTCGAATTGTTAACGTATCCATGATGACGAAAAAGATTTAAATGCGATGAAAATGTAACACTAATCAATAAACAAATGACTAATTTTGGAAAAAGAATTCCATGTTTTTAAAACAAAATTAATTTGAAATTAGAATTCTTAGCCAAAAAAAATTTTTTTGATTTGAAATGGCCAGTACTGCAGAACGGCAATTTCATAGGTAAAGACCAATTATATATGTTTCCATTAATTTTAAATTGTTAATTTAATTTTAAAACGCAATATTAAAATGTTAGTATAATTAAATATTATTAAAATGCAGTTTACAACATACATATTAAATAAAACTCTTGAAGGTAATGACGCCATTTAAAATTGAAATGTCATTAAGGCCAAGGGCCAGGAGTCACAACTCATTCGCCATGAAATTGACTATGAACACTTTTATAGCATGTATAGACGTGATAAATAATAGAAATCAATAATTTTATGGTAATTATACATTAAATTTTATGACTATGCACATCAAAACTATTATATGCAATCATTTTAATCATAAACAAACGAAAGTACAGAAATGAATCTTAGAGATGTTCTGGTGCTATGATAATGACGCATAATTTATGGGACTTAATTTTTGTTTCGCGTCGATTTTAAAGAAAGATGTAATGCAGAAAGAACTAAATATAGATAGACTCAGGTCTGATATAGGGCTCTTCTTGCGAAGTTTCCATTTTACGGGATACCTGGGAGTCTTTGCACCTGGCTATCCAGCTTTCTCGCTGGGCGCAGTAATAAGCTCGTTGTTGACGGTTGCTGCTCCAGTGTGAAGTCATTCAATGCGGGTGTGCCCCAGGGTTCTGTGTGTGTGTGTGTCACCGAAGTGATTTTTTCTGCGTATCAATAACATGTTATCCATAGATGGCATTCATTGATATGCAGATGATAGCACCGGCGATGAACGGTACACTGGTCGTGTAAATCTCTCTCCTGCGATTTTGTTAGAAATTCGGGTCAGACTTGTGTCTGAAGAAAAGAACTCTCTAGAGAGAATCTCTGAACGGGGACGACAAAACCTTGTCCAATTCAACCCTTCGAAGACGCAAGTCTGACTTCCAAAGAACCCCTCTTGCCATCTCAAACAGTATTGGGATCCTTGGTGTCGACATCACGAATGATGTGCAATTTAGGGGACAACTGGAGGACAAAGCTAAGTTTGTCTCCAAAAAGCTGTGTGTGCTAAACCGGTCCAAATATTTCAATATAAGGCAACGACTTGTGTTCTACAAAGCACAGGTCAGACCATAAAGTACTGCTCATATTTATGGGCTGGAACACCCGCCTGTCAGCTCAATCCCCTAGACCCCATCCAACGGCGTGCAGCCCATGTTGTCGAAGATCCCATACTCACGGACGGTCTAGAGACGCTTGGACTTTGGAGAGACTTTGCGTCTCTTTGCGTATTCTACTGTCTGTATAACGGAGAGTGTTCTGAGGAGCTATTTAGAATGGTGCCTTCGTCGTCTTTCTGCCACCGCACTGCCCGCCATCGGCTTCTTTCTTGTACGAAACAGGAACGTTCATGTTGCGTACTCTCAAGATTTGGAATGAGCTTCCAGCCGAGGTTTTCTCAGCGCGGTACGAAATGGCGTTCTTCAAAAAAGGCGTTATAAAATTTCTTCGAGGCCGGCAGCGCGTTAGTAATGCTTCTGGTGTTGGCGTCCATAGGCGATGCGCTGTTTGCCTGTCTGCTGAACTCTAGCTATAACAAAAAAAAGCTTATAAAACTTTTTTTCTTCACTTAAATCGCGCACCTTTACGAAAGTGATCGTATATAGATACGATATGACATATGTAGGTCGTTATTTTAGTTTCATTACATTTTAAATTTAGTTCATTGGGCTGAGACGATGTTAGATTATTATACTAAAATAGCAAAACATACCATGAAATATAACATAATATATTTTGTATACAGTAATTTCATATTTATGATTATATACCCATAAATGTTGTGAGAAAAGACTGGAGCGTAAAATCTAATTTTTATTTTAGGCTGAAAAAGACTGCAATTTATTTTCCTAACTAGAAGGAAAATACATATTTATTATTTTATTATTATTTCTTATAATTTAGGATGACAATTCAGAGTCACAAACGTGATTACAAACGCGACAAGTATGAAGCTAAATTTCAGTTTCCTCAATCTTTTGTGCTTTAAAGGTTTTGATAATGTAATATCACGGCCAGTAAGCTTTAACAAGGCATAATAAGGAACAGATAAAATAATATTGTTTTATACGATTAATATAAAACTAATTTGACCCCGTCAACAACAATGCCAACAGTTGTGTTGAAAAGACATTTATTTTACTTTATTAATTGCTATTTTGTTAAATAAATCATGTGTTAATTTTTTATTTAGTAATGATAAATGACCGAGTGTTTAATTTTCCGACAAGTGTTTGCATTAATTAATGTTTTAGAATTAACAAAAACAGTTATTTTTTAAAGCTCATTTTAATATTATATCAACTTATTTAAATTTTGTTGCAGCTATAAATGGTTTATATATTTAAATTATTGGTAATATACTCGTATCTTTGAACTTAGTAAATTTAATCTTGTCAATGTTGAATTACTATATTCAATGTTAAAATAAAGGATGAAAGTATTAGGACATATTACATTTAGATATAAAGATTAGAAGTCTGTTATTAGCTCTTCCGTTTTAGAAAGTTTTATTATTGAAAAATCTTCCACATTTCCATAAAAAGTTTGATAAGTTTTATTTCTATTAAATAATATGCCCATATAATAAAGTCGTTTAATGATAAGGAAGGCGAACAATAGTAAACCCCCGAAATGCCAGTAGTTTTCCACCAAAATTCCATCTTTAAAATACCACGTATCCTATTGAAGTAAGATTATTACTGTTTTAGTAATAATTGGATTCCGAATCCTACGTAGACAAAGCGTGTGACAAAGCTAGCGTAACTTATTTTAATTTTTTAATTATAACCGTTTTGAATGTTTTGATAGTAAAATATTCATAAATCATAATTAATCAAAACATTGTAGACCTTGAACTGTCACTGCCCAAAAAATGTAATATTTGATAAAACTATTTGTATGAAGTGTTAATTAAGTTATTAGATAAACAGAGAAGTGTTAGAAAACATCAAAACTCGTAGTTATTGGTTAAACAAAGGTGTAACACAAAGGGTATAGAAATCAAATATAGGTATAACATAAAGAATAAATCGTTAAATATTTATGATTTGGAAAGGTATCGTTGAATTTATAAATTAGCACATTACACGGCTCAAAATCTACATATCATTATGTATTAAAAAATATTACATTTCCTCATCTTTTCTGCCCTTATCCCACATTATACGGGGTCGGCACAACATGTTACATGTTGTAATAGTTGTGGCTTAGTTTTTACAACCGGCTGCCTGCCTGACGTTAATCCCTTTTTGGAGAAAAATCTGTCTTCCTTTTTATTTAATTTATTTTTCTAGTTTCATATTGAAAATAGGACACGAAATTTTGTTGTCAATCATCTAATATATCCTCAAGCGAAACTTTTATGGGTTTCTTCTCGAGTAAACAACATTCGAGTGTTGGTTTGGGTTTTCAGGGTGGCAGTTTTGCACTTTTGCACTTTTGGTGCACAATTCACATTCAACAACTACGTCATGAGGGCTTCTAAATAGGAAATTTGCAGTTCTGAGCGTCTTCAAATGCTCTTGGTCCTGCATTCCGTTGCACTTGAATACAGACACAAGCTGCTTGCGCACAATGCGTCTGTCTTCATATATTTTGGTGGCAAGTTAGAGGCCTTGAAACTCGCGGCTTCTTTTCACAACAATACATAACATTCGGTGAAGGATGTCGTGGCAAGCAGGGATAAAACATAGGCGGATCTTCACAGCACGTTGTTAGACAAGGGGCCACTAACATCGGACAAACCGCAAATTGTTCGCAGTCTTCAGGGTAAAAAAAAGCACGCCATTTTTATTAAAAAAAATTACATTTGTTTTATTAAATTACTAATTTGCTACTGTGCGCCTATGCGCAATGAAAATGAAAAATGAAAATTGGTCTATACCAATGAATAATAAGTAAAGAAAATAATAAATGAAAGTAAAGGAGAAGTTATACGAGTAAATAGTCCAGATTCTCCCAATTTGCTTTCATGCTACTTTTTCAATAACTTTCATTTAATGCTTAATCTGGAACCATAACTAATACATACGGACGCTCTAGGATTTAAAACCATTTTATTTTGAAAACTTTTCAATAAACATGTTATTTTTAGAGTTTACAAAAAATCTTTAACGTTCATAGCGCAGCGCAACCTCAGATTAAAGGATACGATAGACCAGGATTGAATCTAGGCAAAATTAATATAATACTTCACTTTTAGTTATAATAGCTATCTCATATAAGCCAAGGACAGTGTTGCCAACCCTAAAAATCTACAAAACAGCAGCTCACCAATAAAAAAACAGTAGAAAACAGCAGGTAAGGTAGAAAAAAGGCAGATTTCATACTTTCCTCATACAATTATTAAAAAAATGATTACCTACTTTTATTAGTTACTAGGATTCACATACATTGTTATATTATAATATTGATTACAACATAATAAAAAACAAAAATCAAAGTAATTATTTTTTACTATCCTCAATTGCTTCATCTTCAGTATTTTCACATTCATTTTCCTTTTTAAAATTGTAAATATTTTTGTTAAATTTCTATAAGTGCCTTTCTGTGGTTTCAAATGAGTAGCGATCGGTTATTTCGGATTTAGAGTGTGATGCTCCTTTAATAGTTATAGTCGATAATCATCATCATCCCGGTTGCAACCCAAACTTTCGTTTCGGTGCCCGGGGTCTGGAATTATTATAGTTAATATTTCCACGTACATATACCATAACCTTTCCACGGTAGCGTTGCTATGTGGTAGGCACAAAAGTTTCTTCACTAATTGACATAATATGGGAAATGTTAGAGACCCGTTTCCATTTTTTAATTCGTGTACATGTTTCCAAAAGTTGACAATATCGGGAATTTTGTTTTGGACAATAGATAAATTGACATTTCTTAACATTTGCCATTCTTTATCCAGTCCAGTTATATTATTTAGACAAATATTTAGGAAGAAATAATCTATATATGCAATGGAAGGGAATTTATTTTTTATTTCACGATCCATAATTGCTTTTTAATTTATCATCTCCAGACATTTTAATACTTCTATCGTTAAAAGGCATTTTTAGTATCTGTTTTGCAGCTTCTAGATAAAACTCCTTACACATATGGGAAAATTTTCAGCTGTTCTTCCTCTAGTTCTCCAATTTCTCTCTTTCTTCTGATCAGATTTGGCACCTTTCCATCGACGTATATTTCTTGCAGCAGTAAATGTTTCTGCTCATGCGAGAAGTCAAGATTTAATATTTTAGTTTCTTTAGCGTCTAAAATATTTCGTGCTTGAAAAACAGTAAAAATTAGGAATGAAACAGAAAACAGGGGCATCGATGTGAAAACAGCAAATGTACTGTTAAAACAGTAGGGTTGGTAACACTGGCTAAGGACATAAATTTAACTGAAGTTTCATCATCGAGCAGGCAGGCATTGGCCTAGCGATCAAATGATAGTGGATACCTAAAACAGCTGGTACCGTTGTGCTGTCATTGAATCTCCCGTCATTATTAAAAGGAATTGCAGAAAAATATTCTTTACAGAGATAAAACTAATAAGGAAAGGTCCAAAAACCTAAAAATAATAAATGAACTAATTACCTAAACATGTGAAACAGTTTTACTGATTTTAATCTCATGCAATTGGCGCACTTTAACCTGACTGCATTCCACTTTATTTGCCTTTTTATAATGTGTTTTATTCCTTTTAATAATATTTATGTTTTAGAAAATTTTACGTTAATCCACCATTTTGTCTTTTATATATTTACTTTTCCTTAGTTATGTGTATCCGGTATATCATATTATATTCATTATCTCATATAAATGAAAACCAAACTTTTAAATTGATGGTGGTAGGTTAGTTTGTCAGATCTCAAGTGACTCTTAAGGCCGTGCGAAGTCTAGAAGCTTCTGAAAAGATTTTATTATACTATTAATTTAAAATTAAAATGAAATTAGTACATACTTGTATAATATTAATACATAGGATAATATTCTTGGGTGAGATGTGTCCCACCAAGAACTTGGCAACCTAAATTAATCACACCTACCTTACTACTGGTGCAACTGGATGAGGCTCTAACGCGTGGTTTTACTTTTAAGCCTTGTAGTCAGTCTATATATTCTATTGTCTTAAGTACCCACATACAAGAAAATGGGTCTTGCGGAAAGGTGCCAATAGAAACACTGACGGTATTCAAGAGTCTAGTAGCTCTGAAAACATGATGATGACTAATCATTCCTGTATACCAAGGTTCACATTCCGTTACAAATTTATATGCAAATTCGGATTTAGAGTAAATCGTTTCACCGTCATTTTATCAGTCAGCTATCCAGTAGAATAAAATACCTTTGGTTAAATGTAATTTTTTTTTTGGTCTCGGGGAAAAACCTCTCTTGACGGGTTCCCCCGGCTCGGGGGGACCGAGGGATATGTGGGACTCCGAGATTTTTCCGACTACCCACTAAAAACCCCGCTGTTCTCCTATCGCCTACGCCCGGGTCCACGGACCGGCCCGCCCTTTGTCTTAAGGCGGGCCCCTTCTAAAGTGTTGGCGCCAGGGGGTCAGGGTTTCGTCCCCCCGGCGCTCTCCTAACAACTCCAGGAGTCGAGTGGGGCCGCGGAACAGCACGCAGCCCTTTTTTTTTTTTTTTTTTTTTTTTTTTTTTTTTTTTTGGTCTCGGGGAAAAACCTCTCTTGACGGGTTCCCCCGGCCCGGGGGGACCGAGGGATATGTGGGACTCCGGGATTTTTCCGACTACCCACTAAAAAACCCCGCTGTTCTCCTATCGCCTACGCCCGGGCCCACGGATATATGGCCTGCCGATCTCGTGGCCCGGGCCGGCGCCGGCCCGCCCTTTGTCTTGAGGCGGGCCCCTTCTAAAGTGTTGGCGCCAGGGGGTCAGGGTTTCGTCCCCCCGGCGCTCTCCTAACAACTCTAGGAGTTGAGGGGGGCCGCGGAACAGCACGCAGCCCTCACCCTCGCGGTAATAGTGCGGGCGGCGGGTCCTCCCCCGAGGGGCCGCCCGCGGCCGCTTTTTACGGCGGCCGGAGGTCGTTACTGGCCCTCCGGCGCCGCCGGCGTGGCCTGCGTTGGCGGGAGGGGAGTGTGGTGGTTGACTCCCGCTCCCGCTCCGCCGCCTCCTTTGCGGACATGACTGCCTCGCAGAAGGAGGCGACGGCCGTCCATCCAGGATCGCCCCCGACCATGGACAGAACCAGGGCCGGGAGCGACAGGTCCACGCCGATTTGGGCGACGAGGGCGCGGCGCTCCTCGCGCCACGCAGGGCACACGGCGACAGTGTGGTTCACCGTGTCCTCCTCGTCGCCCGCGCCACAGTGGTGGCACCCTGACGTCATCTCCCGCCCTATGCGACACAGGTACCTCCCGAAGCAACCATGCCCCGAGAGGACCTGCGTCAGGCGGAAGGTCAGGGCGCCGTGGCGCCTTTCCAACCATTCAGCCAGGACGGGCCTCACCGCTTCGATGGTGGCGAGGCCCGCGCTGGCGTGCGCGAGGCGCTCCTTCCACTCCACCATGAGCACCACGTCGCGCAGCTCCGCCCGCTTTGCCTCAACTTCGCGAGGCGCGGGGCGAGAGCCACGCTCGGCCGCGTCCCGGCGCCACTGGTACAACAGCGCCAGGACCCGGGCCTCGAGGTCCCATGGTGGGGATCCGGCCAGCAGGGAGGCCGCTTCGAAGGACACCGTGCGGTATCCCCTTATCGCCCTGACGGCCAGGACGCGCTGCGGCCTGCGAAGCAGCGCCGTCGTTTTGGCCGTCAGGCGATCCGCCCAGATCGGGGCCCCGTAAAGGGCCATCGACCGCACGGTTCCCTCAAAGAGCCTGCGGCACACTGCGCCCGGCCCGCCGATATTCGGCAGCAACAGCACGCAGCCCTCACCCTCCCGGCAATAGGGCGGGTGGCGGGCCCTACCTCCCCCGAGGGGCCGCCCGCGGTTTTTTTTAAATGTAATATTTTTTTTTGGTCTCGGGGAAAAACCTCTCTTGACGGGTTCCCCCGGCCCGGGGGGACCGAGGGATATGTGGGACTCCGGGAAAGATGTTCGACCATCCGACTACCCACTAAAAAACCCCGCTGTTCTCCTATCACCTACGCCCGAGCCCACGGATATATGGCCTGCCGATCTCGTGACCCGGGCCGGCGCCGGCCCGCCCTTTGTCTTAAGGCGGGCCCCTTCTAAATTGTTGGCGCCGGGGGTCAGGATTTCGTCCCCCGGCGCTCTCCTGGATCAACAGTTGAGGGGGGCCGCAAAACAGCACGCGGCCTTCTCCCTCGCGGCAATAGTGCGGGCGCAGAAGGAGGCGACAGCCGTCCATCCAGGATCGCCCCCGACCATGGACAGAACCAGGGCCGGGACCGACAGGTTCGCGCCGATTTGGACGACGAGGGCGCGGCGCTCCTCGCGCCATGCAGCGCACACGGCGACTGTGTGGTTCACCGTGTCGCCCGCGCCACAATGGTGGCACCCCAACGTCATCTCCCGCCCTATGCGACACAGGTACCTTCCGAAGCAACCGTGCCCCGAGAGGACCTGCGTCAGGCGGAGGGTCAGGGCGCCATGGCGCCTTTCCAACCATTCAGCCAGGACGGGCCTCACCGCGAGACCGTGGTGGCGAGACCCGCGCTTGGGTGCGCGAGGCGCTCCTTCCACTCCACCATGAGTACTTCGTAGCGCAGCCCCCCCCGCTTTACCTCCACTTCGCGAGGTGCGGGGTGAGAGCCACGCTCGGCCACATCCCGGCGCCACTGGTACAATAACGCCAGGACTCGGGCCTCGAGGTCCCATGGTCCCACCATGGGCCAGCAGGGAGGCTGCTTCGAAGGACACCGTGCGGTATCCTCTTATCGCCCTGACGGCCAGGACGCGCTGCGGCCTGCGAAGCAGCGCCGTCGTTTCCGCCCAGATCGGGGCACCGTAAAGGGCCATCGACCGCACGGTTCCCTCAAAGAGCCTGCGGCACACTACGCCCGGCCCGCCGATATTCGGCAGCAGACGGGAGAGTCCCGCCGCCGCCCGGACTAGCCTCGGCGCCAGGCGCTCGAAGTGAGCCGCAAAGTCCCACCGCCCGTCGAGCACCAGTCCGATTATGGTAAAACGTCTATGAACTCAATATACAAATATAATATATAATATAAAAATATATAATACACTTTAATAAGAAAAATTAGAAATTAAAGTTTAAAATTTATTACGATATCACAATACGAAAGTCTCATAAACAAAAATTATGAACATATCTGACCTATTACATAATAAAATTGATCCGAATTGATTGGTATGTCTACAATTTTCTGCTGCGACTTTGTCCGTATAAGCACACATCCTGAAGATGTTCGTAATTTATATGCAATTAATATGTTAATATATACATATATCTAAATATCAGCGCGATATAGTTTGATACACTTGGAACCGGTGTGACATGTACTTCTATGTACATTGAATAGTCTGAGAGTTGATAAATATTTACTTAACGTCTTTTCATTAAAAATATTGTTTGTCAAATTTCTTTGATCAGTTCAGTTCGTTCAACAAAATCAATATTTAATCCCCTTATAGTAAGTGTGGGACCAGTTTAAAATTCAAAAAAGCTTAAAAACGCAAATATTTAACGATCACAGTGTTAATTAAATTCAATCATGGCTGCTATTAAAATTCAAATGAATATGTTTGCGTCATCACTCAAGCTGTCACGTTTATCCTCTGCATTCAAGAATATCTCCTACTTAATTTCACGGAACCTAATGATTGCTACTCTGAATTATCTAAAAGAAACTGTGAAATGAAAACATTCATTATATTTCGTTACATATGTTGAGTTATTTAATCGGTTAAAATATACATAAAAAAACCACATAAAACATTATGGCTAAATAAAAAGCTGAAATGAGAAGGCGTTGCTAATAAAATTAAACTGCCTACCTTTTCGGATAAAATTATACTTGAATACCGTTATTTTGTTGATTATTACTACAGTGTTACATTTAATAATACTTGAAGTTTATTTTAAGATGGCAAGATGGCAGGTTTCTGATACGAAACAAAATATTTTTAAAAGTGTTGTAACCTCCATTCAGAGAAAAAATTCTTAAAATACTGAGATAATATAAGTTAAGATTTGTTAAGTTCTGTTTAAAGCAATAGACGTTGGATATATTTCAAATTATGAAATAAGGTACGAGCGGTGATTTAACAATGATACGCGATTATTTCCTGTGCACAAAAAAATAAACATAATTTTTTTTACTTATTCATTTTCCCATAAATAAAATAGTCATATGAATATACTACTCAAACTCACTCATTTTTCATATTATTTTATCTTATTGATTTGTTGCAAATGAGTCAATATTGTAAGTAGGGTAACGTTAAACTATGCCGCTAATTCATGGGTAGTTTGACTCGGATCGGTTTCCACCATCTCCTTCAATTCAGTGTTATTCGCTTGTGTTATATAAATAAGGTCTTCCACGTGGTTTGTTCTTAAAGTCGAAGTTTCTATTACAGAAGCGCTTAAACCAAAAACGCACGGTGCTTTCATTAGCAGACTCCTCTCCAAACGCAGCGTTGATATTGCGAGCCGTTTCTGTCGTGTTAGTTCCGCGTGGAACTTGTATTCAAAAATGATTCGTATTTTTGAAGTATCTTTAAGGTCTAAGCTGAATAAAAAAAACAACTGAACTTCAAAAATCGAATGCTGCACATTTTTAAAAGGAGAACCTCATAGATATCACATGAAAAAAGTTTCACTCGATTACACACCAGGGTTTATGTTAATGCAAAGTATCTATTACTATATACATATACAACGTAAATTTCATACTTTAACCCCTATTATTTAGTTTAATATGGTAGAACTAAATTAGTGCCTTAATATACGTTTTACTATGACATATTAGGTACGAGTATAATAGGGCCTCACCAAATAAACTATAACATCCAACAATATATTTGAATTCTGAGAATACGAATTTCAAGTTACTTCCTTTCAAAACTTTATAGTACATCTATAACATAATTAAATTCATACATACACGTCGTTTTGTCAAACATGTTTTTCAATACTAGGCGCCACGTTAAATATATGAATATTAAATAAATTTTAAATTGTTTGCGTTTCTAACACTAAATCAATTATTATTACTGACTCTTAGTTTTATGACGTTTCAAACAAGTTCTAACAACATGTTTCTATCACGTATTTAACACGCGGTTAATTCAAGACTTTTTATTGATCTATCTTGTTAACATAATACTATCAAATTTAAATTGCTGTGTAAGTAGATAATAAGCTTTTTTTAAGCTTCGGCTCTTTTTGTTCTGCCACTTTTTCAATTTTCGAATTTCAAATTCAGTCGCTTGAAAACGGCGGTCTAAAGCTCAATGTGGCAAAGACTGAGTACTTGGCATACAACTCTACAGATCCCACACCCGTGCGCATTGGCGGTGAGTTGCTCGAGCGCACATATCACGAGAAATACTTGGGTTCTGTATTTCACGCGTCGGATTACATGTGTTTAGACATCAAGGCACGTATTGCTGCGGCGTGGGCTAAATGCCGTGAAGTGACTTATGTCATTTGTGACCCCAAAATGTCAGTTAAGTGTAAGTAACAAGTGTATAAGACCATCATTAGGCCAGTCCTTTTATACGGCTGTGAAACGTGGCCGGTGCTGGAGTGACACAAACAGGAACTGCGTGTCACGGTGATGAATATACTGCAGTGGATGTGTTGAATTACGCGGAAGGATTGCGTTAGGAACTCCCACATTCGCGGCAGCCGTCACGTCCGTGACATTGTGGATAAATAGCAGGAGTGTCACCTGCGCTGGTGAGGCCACGTTTTACGGCAACCAGCTACTTACGTGGGGAATAAATGTCTAGCTATACCAACTCCGCCGGGCCCCGGCAGGAGGGGTAGACGCAAAAAGTGCTGCCTTGACGTCGCAAAGTGCCATGCGTGCTAATGAACTGACTACTAGGGATAGAGAAGACCGTGAAGTTGAGAAGAAAAAGTTGGAAAGCGGATTCCGGGCACCGAAGCGAAAGTTTGGGTTGCAACCGGGATTTAACGCTGGGATGACGATGATGACTTTCTTCAATTCAGATTTATTTTATGGTATCTTTTTAAATAATATTGATTTAATTCACGTACGCTATGCGCTTATAGTCCGGTCAATTTAGACATTCGAAGTTATATAAAGTCCCAACAAGCTGAAAATCAGTGAAATTGTTCAAAACATAATTATAAACAATATTTAAAAGTTCCCCATCATTCCCGTGTGTGTAATTTTTTTTTATTCAAGGTCAAAGGTAAAAAAAATGATTTTTTCGCGATTTTCAGCAAAACGGTGAGTTTTATCATAAAAGTACCTCAGACAAAAATTGTAGATCATAAAATTATCTATGAAAATGTATCAATAGTTTTTTCTTACGAGCTACCGTTTCTGAGATATAACGATTTAAAAAGTATAAAAGTTGTAGAGTATCTAGAGATGTATATATACGTGGCGTACTCATGCATATTATGACGATAACAACTTTTGTAACTTTTTGAATCGTTATATCTCAGAAACGGTGGCTCCTAGGAAAAAAAGTATTGATACATTTTTTATAGATAATTTTATGATCTACAATTTTTGTCTGAGGTACTTTTATGATAAAACTTACCGTTTTGCTGAAAATCGCGAAAAAATAATTTTTTTGACCTTTGACCTTGAATAAAAAAATTCCACACACGGGAATGATGGGGAACTTTTAAACATTGTTTATAATTATGTTTTGAACAATTTCACTGATTTTCAGCTTGTTGGGACTTTATGTAACTTCACTCTCATTTTTTGGTCTAAATTGACCGGACTATTAGTTCTCTGGCATTTTACGTAAAATTGTTTCGTGTTTATGTGAATTTTCATGTAGGATAAAACAATTGCATGGTCTGCAAAATAATGTGTTTTGTGGTCTGTGTATACTGTATAACCCGGCTACTTATGATACTAGCTTGCACATAGTACTATAGATATAGTCTCTTTTTACCCGGGCTTACAATTACATTAATCAAAAAGCTTCGTTTCGCTATTAAGTAAAATGTAATAAAATCTTAAAATATGAACTATGGGTTACCCTGTACATTGTAATAAATAAAGAATTACATGTCAATGCATTAAGAAATAAAATAAAACGCTAGGTAAGTAAAACTACACATATAAGAAAACAATAAAAAATAAATGTTAGTAACAATAAAGGTATCTTGCTAAGTGTTAAAATAATTTTAATTATTTCCTATAGTGAATAATCGCAATTATTGTACACGCTTAAACGTGCAGAAAACACGGCAAACGGCAATAATTATCAATTACATAGAAAATAATAATAATAAAGGTTCCGTGTTTTGTTTCCTGTAAAAAACTAATAACATTTTCCTCAAGTATTCCCAGTTCGTATCTGAGATTACATTTTTCATCCAAAATTTTATTCTTAGAAACAAAATTTGTCTCACATTAAAAATTAACAGGAAAACTGCTGTTATGTCATTAAATTTATCTACGTCAGGATCATGTTTATTTACTTATGAAATGTGCGATGTACGTCAAACTATTAGTTAAAGAATAAAACGAAAAACACACGCCTACTTCAAAAAATCTGGAGACGAACGCAAGTCGCGTAGTAGGTAAATATTTTTATGTCAACTTTAATATGTTTTGGGCTACTTTAATCAAAATATTTGGTGTTAATATTAGCGATAAAAATGCGTCAAATTAAGTTTTTTTGATAATAGATTTACGCACATGGATTTGTCCGTTAGATAACAAATACTTGCTAAAAGTTTTCTATAATGGAATAAGTACTTTCATTGGAATGAAACTTTGAGTTATCTGACACTTTTTTATATACATTTTGTTTTTATTTGGCCGATAACAGTTGATCTTCTGCTAAAATTGCTTTTCTCTTTTACAATATTTTTGCACTGAATCTAAATAAAAGACTTCGAACAATGAGGTAATTATTAATACCTATATTGAACAGTTAGTTATCACATGGCTATAGTTAGGGTATGATTATTTGCACGGTACCTTCCCCTACATTTTTTTTGGGCAAAAAGGTAAATAATGAAAAATAGATAGATAATAAAAAGTTGGAAATAGATAAAGTTAAATGGTTAGATATAAAGGAAATTTAGTTTTTGTATCGGATACTGTTCTTTAACCCTCCAACCCCAGAACAAAAACCGAAAACTTTCCTTACTCCAAATGTCTTAACTAAAACTCCCTAAGTAATTGAAGGGATAGCCTTCTTATATCTAGACGACATCATAATTCCTCGAATTATATGAAATTATATGGAATATTTAGATGACACACTGAAACTACATACAATTCATTATAAACTACTGATATATCAATAAAGATACTTCAAACATGTTGTCTAAAATGTTTCTTTTCGAAATTTTTTATTTTATTTTCTTAAATTTAATTTAATATATCTGTTTTTCAAACCACATGTTGCTTTCTGTACTTAGATATTCTGTTAACCTAATTAAATAAACTGTAATTTATCTTCTCGATTGCATGTCACCTTTTAACATGTAAGGCAGATAAAAACAACTTTTTTTGAAAGGTAAAATATTGGAAACTCAGAAAGTCACATTAAAATAAATTATGTTAAACGACTCATCGGATTAAGACATAAACAATCATTTGTATATTGTAAACTGATAAAACATATCTTTAAAACGCATACAGAATATTTAGAAGATTGTTTACATCAAAATACAAGTTTTAAATATTAATGCGAGAATCTTTCAGGTCAAGTTTAATATGTTTTGAAATTTTACAAGTTATCTTATTATTAATAATATTCAGAATTATTTTAATTAATATATGTTTTGCATCAAAATTAATCAAAAGAAAGTGAAGGGTTCATCACAGGTCAATTGGTTGATAAGAGGAAAACATGAATATCTAGAAATAATAATCAAAAACAAACTGCTGTGCGATTTGTTATGCGTCGCTATAATAAATTACTTCATTTAATGGCCGCAGTTATTGATAGCTAAAACTTTTCTTGTTTATACTCGTATTTTGGAAATATATAAGCGTTTATGAAACTGAGTCAAAGGAATTTTGGAGCATTTTGGATTCAGTGAACCTACAATAATTTTTATATCCAATTAATAGTTCGATTGCATACTGAATTACAGCTGAGTATAAAAAAATCTAAGTTATATTCCTAGATGTATTAACAGCTCATATTGAGCTCTATGGAGCATCTGTCTGGACGGATTGCCTCACAGCTAAAACACTGCTTCAACAGGCATGATTTCTTTGAAGCGGTGTTTCTACTGGCTCGATTCCCAACATGAGACATCGTGGCCCAACTGCCGGAGCTGCTATGTCAGTAGACAGTGATTTCGTTCCTGTTTCGCGCCTTTTGAAGTAGAAGCGAAGCAATACTAGCAGGTGCTCATGTTTTATAACTGGGTGTAGCCGATTGCGTAACCTACGTGGGTCTCATTCCCATCGAGACGGCGACCGATGTCTCGTCCTGACTTCTTATATTGGGCGACATTACAACACTCTGACCTTCTGTCACAGCTTATATCAGAATACTTTATATCTAGCTTATATCAGAATGCTTTGAAAGGTCGCACAGGGTGAGAGACAACGTCAGAGTGTCATCACTGTGACTGGGGTGACGACGACATGGCGATAAATACTGTAACCGGTGTCCCGTGTGGCGCACCCTGACCTATGGGCCAGTGCCGACCTGAGCTTCGTCAGCCTAGTATTGGACACTAGGTGATAGTAAGACAGCGTGGTTTTTAGTGGTTAAGCCCGATAAGTTTCACATACGTCTCGACTACCCCAAAGCGGGGGGACACGCGGAAATTATTTTTCTATAAATAAACAGCTTGTTAGTGATCCAAAATTGAGTACTATCTCTGGAGAAAGAAGCGCGCTTTGTTCGCTCCAATAGTGAAATTTTCTTTTTATGTACATTATTCTTTTTATGTACGTTGTATATGCATCAAGTAATTGCCAATTATCTTCTAACCCCACCAGAAATACTTTGCGTTGGAATCTCGTCTGTTATATAGCCGCGTGCATAATTAAAACCAATAAATAAAAGTCCAAAATTAATCCCCATGAAAATTACCCTTAATGTTTATAGATCCAAGCCAAATGTCTCTTGCTACCGTTAAACCATAAATTATTACCTGTTTAATTTAGGAGGTCTTTCACCGCGTGATCTCGCGCTAAATTGAATAAATTAAACACAAAATCTGTAATAATGTCACTTAAAAATTCTCAAATTATGAAATATTTGTATAATGAAATTGCCTATTTATGAAAATACAATTGAATTAAATTGCTTATTAAATGAATTTAGTTTTATGTTATTTCAAACACAAATTAGTTTTTGTTAAGGAAGTTTTTTTATTGTATAATTTTTAATTGTTGAGGTGGTTAAGGAAAGGACATCAATAATTTATTAATTTCTATAAATTAGACTTAAAAAAGATAGAAAGCGAATATCATAAAGGTAAGCACTAAGTTCTCAGATTCTTTTGTAGTAAAATCTCCAGTCGACATTTTTTTATCCTAGCTTAAAGAACTTATAAGAATAAAACGATTCCTTTTTGCAGTTTAAAAACTGCAAAAAGGAATCGTCCTTTTTCTCTCAGCAAAAGGACTAAAAGCAAGTGGGATACGTGATTTAATTGATGTCAATAAGTATACATTTTTCCATTCGTATTCCTTTACTGGAACGAGAGCGATACTGTTCGCTTTATTTATTGCTTGTAACTTAACCACCTAGATTTCGTAAGACTGCTTTATCATAATTAGTATTTTCTTCTTATAAGGTTTCAGTTGTCATGAAATATTTGAATTCAGAGCTCGGAATGCCGTATAGAGTACTAACATTAAGGGATAAAACTAACTCGTTGTGTTTTTATGTTTTTAGTCTTGAATTTTTTTATGACTAGAGTTAAAAAATGCGTACGAAGTTAAACTTTATAACAAACTAGTCGATCACGCCCGATCCGCTGGGCGATTAACAGTCAAAATTAAATCGAAAAAAAAAGAGAAAGGATGTCTTCGTAAAAAGTAATTTTTGTTTTCAATAAAAAATATCCTATGTTACTTCTAATACCTCCAAGAATATGTGTACAAAGTTTCCTGATGATCGGTTACTATTGTTGATCGAAGATGATCGGTTAAGTAGTTTTTGCGTGAAAGCGTTACAAACAAACTTGCTTTCACATTTATAATATTAGTATGATTGTATTTAAATCAACAGGGATTTAAATACAACTTGATATATAGTTGATATACAACATGACTGATTAACTAAGTAAATATACAAAAAAAAATCAAATATACTTCATTACTAAAAAAGGTTGCAGTAAACAGAACCGAAAGTAATAAAAGGTTTAATGACTAACAAAAGAAAAAGATAAACATAATCAAGAATACATTCACCATTATAAATTTCATAAGTTCATTGACACGCCGTACTCCTCATTAAATGCAAATTTTATAATATTCAGAGTTTTAAATGAAATTGTTAGATAAAACTGTTTTGTATTGATGGTTACCTAATTATACTTGATTGAACAAGTATCAGCCCAGGTGTTTAGTTTCAAATGCCTGTAATAAAATATAAATTATTTTGCCATGAATATGTCTTGTCAAATCAGTTGCACTTGATTTATCATCTATCCAATCAATGAACATCGTTCAGCTGATGAAAAAATGTTTCGTTTGATTAATCTTATGATTCATACTAGGTGCGAAGTTAATTTCGTATAAGGCAACACGCTCTAGTAAAACAGATTCGAATTACTTCTCCACTATGGCATACAATTGGCAGTTATTAAATTCAAAGTACATATTTTTAAAATTATAGTTAACTGGTGATGAAGAAGTGCATTGTTTAGAAACTTTACTAGATTTCTTTATATTTTGAGACACCACGTTAGATAAAACAAGAACTTATGTAAGTCTAATGGTGGAAACTGTAATAGCTTATGTTTGTTAGGAGTGTTGGTAATATATTGAAATAGTAGAAACTGAAACTTTATTTTGATTGTATGTGTAAATTTTTTGTAGTTGAAGTTCTACAGACAGGCAAATGGACCACCAGATAGCAGGTGGTCACAGTCAGCTATAGTCTGCAACTCTATTGTTAACGCGCTACCGGCGCTCCTTTATTGTAAAAACCTCATATTGTATTGTATGCGACGAGAAAACCTCAGCCTGAAGCTCATTCAAAATCTGGAGAGTACAAAACACAAACATTTTTGAGAACTGTTTTGCATAGGAAAGAAAAGACCAGGAAATAAGGAAGAATGCCAAGCCGATGACAGGTAGTGGTAGCGACAAAAATATATTTCTAAACATTCCCGGTTAATCGGTTAACATTAGAAACGAATACAAATCTGATATAGAAGTTTAGATAGTGCTTAAGTTTATTAAGTTGTTCCTGTGAGCGATTAAGTCTGTTCCATAATCAAATATTGTTAACAGTATTACACGTGTTATATTAGACGTGAAGCTGAGGAGTATCTTGCTGCATCTTCTCCTTATAACAGCCATACACGTTATGTAGAGATGATAAAAATTAGATCGTATTATAATTCAAATATTTTATGTTTTATGTTTTAAAAAGTATTCTAGATAGAAACTTATTTTGAATAAAATAAATGTGTTTCAGTTATGTTTGTGTAAGAGTTAAGTTTTTGTAAAGTGTATATATAGTTGGAAGAATTTTTCTGAGTCTTTTGAGATAAGCAGATGATGGAAATATCAACTGCACATTCGGTTAGTTGTGGTCTCCAAGACATTTGTTATTTATATACCTAAGTTTATAACTCACTAACTATACAATATTATATCGTCGGCTTATTGCAAGAACTCTTTAACTGCAAAAAATCACTACATACGTTTTTATCTATAATGGGCTCATTTTTACATATTCTACAAAATCCAAAAACACACTAATTTATAGCTGGCTGTTACGTCTTTGGCTAATTAACATAACCACTAACTAATTCCAACTAAAATCCTGTTTTCCCAAAAATATGGAAATGTCACTTAATGACTTCTTGCAATAAGCCGACGGTCTTAGGTATTAGGTCTTTTTACCTATGAAATTGCCGTTTTGTGTGAAAAAATTTAAACGAATTTTTTTCATGTATTTTTTATTTGTATTAATCGAAATAATCATCCATGCAATCAATGCATCTTTGCCAACGCAGTGGCAATTTATTGATGCCCTTATTAAAGAAATCAGCTGGACGGGAGGCAACAAATTCTTCAAAGGCATTTTGTACTGACTCTTGGGTATTGAATTTTTTTTCCGCCAAGAAGTTATCCAAATTCTGGAAAAAGTAGTAGTCTGTAGGCGCAAGGTCTGGTGAGTAGGGCGGATGGCGGAGAATTTCCAACCCCAGTTCTTGCAACTTGGAGACCGTCTGCTGTGCAGTATGAGGTTGCGTGTTGTCGTGCAGGAGCAGCGGAGACGAGCGATTGACCAATGCTGGTTGGAGATGTGCCAGCTTCTCCATCATTGTGTTCAGTTCTACACAGTAAACATCTGCAGTAATGCTCACCCCGTTTGGTAAGAAGGTGTGATGAATCACACCGACGCTAGACCACCAAACAGTGACCATCATTTTTTCTAGGGTTAAGTTTTCGTTTAGGGCATTTATTAGGTACTGAACCAGGATCCAACCAACTTGCTGAGCGCTTATCAAACAGAATCCATTTTTCATCGCAGCTAACAATGTGGTTCAAAGTTCCTTCATTTGTGTGTCTGTTGAGCAGTGCAAGGCACGTCTCGACGCGTACTTCGCGCTGGCGATCATTGAATTCGTGGGGCAGCCATTTGTCAAGCTTTTTTACCTTGCCAATGTGACGCAAATGGACCAATATTGTTTTGACGCTAACGTCGAAAGCTGCTGCTAATTCAGCCGTAGATTGTGTATCATCAGCTTCCACAATCGCCTTTAATTCGTCATTGTCGACCAAAGTCTTCAGACGACCGCGAGGTTCGTGTTTCCAGTCGAAATTCCCAGAACGGAAGCGAACAAACCAATAACAGGTGGTGCGTTGGTTTGTAGTGTTAGCTCCGTAAACGTCGTTGATGTTGCGTGCCGCTTGTGCCGCGTTGCTGCCACGACGGTACTCATATTCCATAATTACTCGAATTTTTAACGTATCCATGATGACGAAAAAGATTGAAATGCGATGAAAATGTAACAACACTAATCAATAAACAAATGACTACTTTTGGAAAAAGAATTCCATGTTTTTAAAACGAAATTATTTTGAAATTAGAATTCTTAGCCAAACAAAAATTTGTTTGATTTGAAATGGCCAGTACTGCAGAACGGCAATTTCATCGGTAAAGACCTATTTATATTGTCAAAAATGCTTCGCGAAATTTATGCAAGTTTATTTTGAAAGTAATTCGTAAAGTGCCAGGATCAGGATTACTTTCGTTCTTGTTGGATTTACTTTGATACCATAAGGACGACCTCAAACGGAAACGTGTTCTAGGTGTGGTTTCATATTTCAGTAGTTAGTTGATTTACAGGCGCTTGTGAATTAATTTGTATGTAGTCGGTATAAAGGAGATCATAACAATTAAAGGATAAGAACGCGTTTACTTGTTTATTCTCTAACTTTTGACGAAAGTAATAGAATTGAAATTGAGCGATAATTTGAAAAAGAAGAAAGGTTATGTTTTTTTTAGGTAGGTAACCTTTTTTGTTGTAGGTTATATGTCACAGGATATTGATGTAATAATACATCTTAAAATGTGAATAATGATGTTTAGTATTGCTACGATCATGTTACGATCAATAACATCAGTACCAACGGACCCCAAGTTAGTAGACTTAGTGCTCTTTGAAACCGATAGAAAATTGGTAGAATTAAAAAGTTAAATAGCTAGGAGTTGGAATTATACAACGAGCACTGATTGTTTTAGATTTTGTCCTAATAAAAACAATAAACAACGCAGAAGTGTTGACTAAAGTAACCAATGTTAAGATCATTTTGTAAAATGCCACGAGACGATTTTCCAACTACTAGAATCCTATAAAATTTCCAAAGTTTTTCGGAGTCTCCATTTTCTATTCGTTTCATATTTTTTTGTAGAATCAGTTCTCATTTATCAGAATTCGTTCGTCACCAACAGTAGTTTGATTTAATTCATTTGTTCGGAGAAGTAGAAAGCATTGTTTTCTTATTTAATTACTCGTTCGAAATGCAAAGACACGTTATATCTACCTATCTAATACAATGCAGATACATTATCTTAGCCTTCTTACCGCTACAATCAATATCCAAAATTATGATGTCATTTAGTCTTAAAATTTGAGTAGCTACTTAAATTTAAAAGGATGATTACAACAATATGTATCAGGATTACCTGTTTAATAAACGTAAAATTAAAATAAAGAATTCATTGGTAATACGTATGCTTTTTGTGATATCTTTGTAGTCTTTTGAACTTATAAATTTCTCTAATACTGCCATTATGATAACATTTATGTGATACATTTATGTCGAGCAAAATCGACCTAAGTGATTCGAACGGTGTATTAAATAATGTTATAGTGTTTACTTTTTTTAACATAAAAGAAATAAATAATAATTACATACGAGTAATGTTTTTTATTTGTTTTCATTTGATTATTGCAATTAAACTTAAATTTTCTGAAGGGACTATCTGTTTTTAAATATACGGATTTCACTGATCTTAGGACTATCACTGATCTTAGTCAGTTACATAGTTAGTTTTTTAACTGCTGCAGTATCAGATTCAGAGAATATATATTTTATTTTATGACTACTTGTATCCAAATCTTGCATTTTGTAGTATCTATTGCCGGATACTTTCAAACTAGAGCGCATCAATCCACCCATTCGGGACACTTTTTTTTCTTGATCCGAGATAATAACTAAAAGAAAAAAATATGGATTAGATTTGACCAAATTCGATTTATGCAGGTGGGCATGTCATTTGCGTATATATAGTCTAATATCGCGAGGTGTACCAGCTAGTAAGAAATACCCACTACAGGAAATAATATTGTAATCTATGTTGTAATGTTCTATCCGTGCAGGGACAGAAAAGAATACTAACCTTTGTGGCCGGGGTCGGCCTGTCGTAAAAGGCGACAAAACAACCCCACCCTAGCTACGTGGTAGGGCCCCAAGCCCGTGTGGATGGCGACCACCTTTGGTCTTAAGTATGTCGCCATAATAACCTTGTGTTGTGTTCCGGCATTAGTGACCCAAGTTCCTGTACCCTTATGGGACAGCAGCGTGTTCGCGATGCTACTGGCGTTGCAAACACTCATAGGCGACGGTAACTGTTAAATTCTAAGCAAACCGTCAGCCTGTCTGCTGTCGCTGCCTGTCTGCAATAAAAAAATACTCTTTATAGTCGACCTAAATATTTTTTACTATATAACAAGAACAACTTACATGCAATTTATGTTATAGTAACTTTATACTAACAAATCTCATAATATTCAATTTAAATTTGTCGTATAATATAAAATACAAAATTCAGCATAATGAGATGATCCAGTTTCACCACAGTCGAATAATAATGGTTATTTAATACAATGAATATGGCATTATAAGTATTTAACAGGAGGATACCGTTTTATATCAGCTTCAAAACTTGCTAAATGGTTATCATACAGATTTATAATTAGTCAGATAGCTTATAGTCACGATGATTTTCAAAATTTATGATCGCTGTCAGTAATTAAATAGCATCACGTTTTGATGTTTTTATTATTATAATATTTTTGAAATTTTATTTATATGCTGTATAAATTTAATGCAGTTTTGGAACTGATTTGAATAATGTGTTTCTTTTTATTATTTGATATTAATATGTTTTAGCTTCAGTTTTGGTTAATGAAGTATACGTGATATATGGAAGATTTTAAATTTGTACCATTAATAAATTACCTCCTGGGTTGTTAATATTAGATCGACTATTGCTATGAGTTTTTTGTACTTTGACAAAGAACAACGGCATAATATTACACTGCAATATAGTAACAAGGTTTAAATATTTTTAAGAATACATAGCAGTGGTTAAGTAACATTAACAAGAAAGTATATAATTGAATATTAAGATTAGGGGTTCATATGCGTGCCAATGGACTGACCACTAGAGATACCGAAGGTGGTGCGAAGTGGAGAAGAAAAAGTTGGAAAGCGGACCCCGTGCGCCGAAGCGAGAGTTTGGGCTGCAACCGGGATTCAACGCTAAGATGATGATGATTAAGATTTTTGACACAAAACCTACCAATTTTTGTCGTAAATCATATTTTGCGCATCAAATTTGTACTGCTTTTATAACTATTTATATTCTTTAAACATACAATTGAGCTATGCAATTTTGGACAAGAAGGTACTTTTTCAATAAATATGGTATATATTTTTTATTCCACTTTTAATAATAAATTTATGAATTGCTAATATTATAATGTTTATGACTTATAACTGTATCTATTCATTTACAAATGTAGTTTAAGTAACAGTGATATATCAGAACTTTCTAAGAATATCATTTGAAAGAGGTCATAAGTCATTTGGTCATTGCTCTTTTTAACCTTATAACTGAGTGATAGATATATAAGTGAGTATCTTCTCATTTAGTCTATCTGATCTGCAATATTCTACTTAAGCTATTTTTTGTAACATTATTGAGATTGTCTTTTTAATAATATTTATTTAGCTCTACAGTTGATTGTCCCACTGATTATCATACACAACGCCTTTTTTTCACTCTCTACACTATTAATATCTTCTGTAGCTGCAGTACAAAAGACAGGCTAACGACCCACCAAAAAGCAGTTGGTTACCATCGTCTATAGACGTCTTTTCACATATATGGACAAGGATCCCAATACTCATTTGGATGGTATATATACTATGGTATATAATAACAACATCAACTAGCCAAGTGCAAATACTCTCGGGTATCGCGTAAAATGGAAGCTTCGCAAGAAGAGACCTATTCCAGACAACATGTGATATATAAAAATATTAGACTGTATTGATAATACTGCTGGCTTTTTTGCATCGATGTCCAACTGTGAGTTTTTCCATTCTTGTGCTGAACAGGACAAACAATACTTATATATAAAATTTTTACAAAGTCGACTACTGTTTGATTCTTAGAGCTTTAAAGGAAAATCCAGTTTCTTCTCATTAGTCGTTTAGCAGCTGGCATGGGGAACTTAACTAAGGCTACGGAAGTCTTGGTATCTTACATACCGATTTTATAGCAGATGGGGGTTAATTAATCATTTTTACTCACTTGTTTATAACTGCTAAGTTAGATTATAGAAAATTTAGGTTTATCTTTTTCTATCCATCCAATTTAATAAATCATTGCAAACCTTTTTTGGATTACATTGGTTTTTATTATATTGGTTTGAAGAGGTGAAATTATTTCAGAATAAATAGATCAGAGGTTATATCCAGATCAGCTATGGATAAGCTGCAAAAAATATGGAGAAATCGTAAAATAACGAAAGCCACTAAGACCCGGCTAGTTAGAGCACTGGTATTCTCCATTTTCCTATATGCTTCGGAAACGTGGACCCTGCGAGAAAGTGAGAAGAAGAAAATAGACGTTCTCGAGATGTGGTGCTGGAGAAGAATGTTGAGTGTCCTGGAATCAATTCCGGACCAACAAGTCCATTCTAGAAGAACTCGGCATTAAGCAGCGTCTATCTTCCATCGTACAGGCTCGAATTCTCACTTTCTTTGGTCACGTGACTAGGCGTGACGATGTCTCCATCGAACGTCTGGTTGTCCAAGGGAGGATAGAAGGAACAAGACCTCGCGGCAGATCGCCTATGAGATGGACGGACCTAGTAAAGGCTGCAGTGGACGTCCCAGTACACGTGTGCTCCCGAAAAGCAGCTGTCCGGGAGGAATGGAGACGGATTTTCAGGCGTGTGACTGAAAAATGATGACCACGACCGCTCTGACAAGAGCGCAACGAAAGAGAAGAAGATCAGAGGTTATATACGTTTTTAAAATTAAGTTTTTCATGTACATTTTACCTTATGGGAACTTGTTACTGCTATAATTATACTGCATATAAAATCAAAATAGATAGTCTAAGTTTATATATAAAATTTATTTGTTTAAAGAACTAGTAATTGTGTCTTAAGTTGCGAACGCATTCGCATAATAATGATCGACTTAAATTGCCATATTTCACAAACACAATTATTTGGTCCGGTACCTAGCTAGCGTCACAGACAAATTTAGTCTTGCGTTAGGTTTACACCAAGGATCGGCTCTTAGCCCTTAGGGGCTGTCCATTAATCATGTGAGGCTTGAAAGGGGGGGGGGGGTATAATAATATAATCACGTGTATTTATTTTTTCGGCAAACGCGTACAAAATCGAATTTAGCGCTGTGCCAACAACTAGCAAGATGCTTATCCAGTTATTGGTGTTGAAGAAAGTCTTGCTAATCCGTGGTCTGAGGATACTGTACATTAAATTATGTTCATGTATTAGTATAAAAAGGTATTGGTGTTTCTTTCGTTATTTTTATGTCAGTCAAAAACAACATGCAACCTTTCTGTCTACCTCTAAACGTTATTATTGTAGTCTTTAATTTTCTATAATAAAATTAGATGATACTTTAAATTAGGATCAAAGGACTAAAAATACACGTTATATAGGGGGAGGAGCGGGGGTTTTAGTCTTAAACCTCACCATGTATCACCAAGGGGGGTTAAAAATTTCCAAAAAAAAAATAACGTGATTAATGGACGGCCCCTTATGAGGAGGCACGATGGTGTATTCTCTTTGTCGATGACACTGAGCTGGTTGGAGAAAATGCTTACAAGGTTTAGAGAAGATTGGTTAAATAGCAGGAGAGATTGGAGTATGTTGGGTTGAAAATAAGTAGAACAAAAATTGAACATCTACTTTGCGACGTTGGTGCAATTTCCGCCTTCACTCCGATTTCCTTAGAAGGCATGTTTCTGCCAACTTATTCCGGTATTTAGATCGAAACATTAATCCAGAACGACAGGCCGAAATTTGAAAAACAAAGTGTATCCAGGATGGATGAAATGGCGACAGATCTCAGGAATAATTTGCGATCCACAAGTGCCACTTACTTAAAGGTAAAATTTATAGAACCTATGTATGGATCGGAATGCTGGGCCACAAACAAATGAGAGTGGTTGGATACAAGAGTAGAGGTAGACTAAAGAAAAGATGGATGGATTGTGTAAAAGATGATATGGTAAAAAAAGATGTGAATGTTGAGATGCTGGCTAATAGAGGAGTGTGGAAGAAGATAACATGTTGTGCAGACCCCGCATAGTTTGGGATAAGGTCAGAAAGAATAAGATCTTATATAGTGATACTTATTATATAAAGTAATATCTTTTTAACACTTAACAAGCAATTCCACTAATGATTTTAAAATTCTATTTGATATCAATTGAATTACCCAATATCACGCAATAAACGGTTCTTAAGAGTATTCAAAACAAACTAAAAGAGTGCTATAATAAAAGTTCTAGTAAAACTTGTGACATAAAAATCAATAATATATAAAATATATGGTGCAAGATTTTTTTCCATCAGACTTTAATGTGGTATTTCTTGTGATATGGTCGTAAAGTTTAATAAACAGTTTATTGACCTTAGTGATTTACTAATTAATAAAACTCAATTAATCGTAGCCTCGGCATGAAATAAATCTCGTTTGTATTATTTATCTTATGATCTTTGGTAAATGGTCAGGTGGCCACAACATGACTTTTTTACTGCGAAATTTATGACACTGAATAAAATTGGTCACGTTTTGTCCACAACATTTATGCAAATTTCACCTCACATGTAGACAGAGTGGCAACAAGGCGATGGAAAAAGATCACCGTGTTCGTATTTGCTTTTGCATTTTCAATTAAAGGCGATACATAAATTCAATTCTTTTTTGTATTTTGTAACTTAATATGTCCGTATCTCGATGCTAACTTATTGAATTGATTGCGTTATTTTGTTTTATTTTAGATCAATAAAGACTATTGGATACAAAAAGGTGAAATCTTGTATTGTTTATAAAGATAATGCTTAAGAATATTATATAGAATAGAATATATAATTATATATAGAAAATGATTAGGAATATTATCCAATATTACGGTGGCCTTAAATCATCATGTACATATGTACCCGTATGTACCATAGATTCGAACCCCACCCGGGATTATGTTTCATCTACAATAGTTCCACTGCTACGCCTTAATGATACAGTATATTTGTTGCATAGTTCTGAATGCACGAGTTTGCGTTTTTATTTAAAAACCATATTTTATATACATTTTATAATTAATTGGAACGGCTATAAAAATCATAGTTCTTTGTAGATCATTACAAATGTTATTTAAGATTAATATCGTAAATATAATATCCATCAGCCTCTCCATATTTTTCATTGTATTTGACATCCTTTAAAAGTTCCCTCGTTAATTTTTTATGAGTGTTCGAAATAGCCATTACTTTAGCACCTTGTTAGCCTTCGGTTCTTCTTGTTCAGTCATCTGTCCAAGTGTACCTACCGCAGACCTGCCTACTATATTATTAATAACTTTTAACGTCTCAGGTATAAAACAAGCCTGCAGCTCAGCAATTTGCTTTACTAATGAATATTATGAGATATAAAACACGCTACTTTTAATTTTACGTTTTATTCACAAGTATTCTTTTTGAATTTGACTCGATTCATATTAAACTTCTTGCTTTGGACATAAATCCAATTTGGTAAGCATAGCTTTGAATGAACAGCTATGACGGACAGCTTTGAATAAGTTTTATTTCATTCCTTTCTCGACCATAGTTTGGAGACAAAAGTTTTCAAGCAATACGATCTTCACCACCATCATGGTACCCTATAAATCCGAGATGGAATAAGGAATGGAGATGGATAAAAATTGAAATATCCATGAGAGTAGTGAGTTGATCATCAATGTATGAAAATACAAAAATGAACCTTAAAGTGATGGCAATCTCTTAGTAATCGTAGTATATAGTCTGCTACTAAGTCCGGTAGATCGGCAACTTATGTTAGTTTGCCGATCGAAACATACAATAACACAGATTATTATCACAATCAAAATAGTTAAAAGAGTGTGAAATTACTAGAAATAACGTTATATATTTAAGTAAAACATTATTTCTCGTTTCAGAAAACATTGTTTTATTTAAGTAGTCTTTATCGATTATTTGTTCTTTTAAATATCTTAGAAAGTTATTATTATACTTTTCGTTCACTTTTCATGCCGATGGTACGAAAAAGAGCATGTCACCCGTACGGTTTTGTGAGAAGCGCTTATGCATGCAAAAGTCGTACACTTGGATTTGTCTGCCTCACATAAAAGTAAAATTATATGACAAGCTGCATTGTGAGTATTTTGAAAATGAGTTTAATGCAGGTTAAAAATCTGGATGATATTAAAAACGTCCTAAGGGAGCAAAAATGTTTCCAGTAAAAAGATTTATTTAGCTATCTAACCTAAAATTCTTTTATATGGTCGTTAACATTATAATCCTTAAAAAATTCAGGTTATTTATTATGTAAATTGAATTTCATATCAATGTTAATTATATTAATTGCCATGTAATAAGCGTCTGAACCGATCTTTAATTATTATGTTTAATATGTTCGTTTCTTCTTCTTTTTCAAGTGCCTCTCCAACTAATGAAGGTTGGCTACCAACTTCTGGAATTGTTGTCTATCCTTAGCGAGTCGAAACAATTCGGATACGCTCGCTATACCAGTCCACTTTCAGATGTTACGGAGCCACGACTTCTTTCTCCGACCAACTCGTCGTTTACCGGCAACCTTGCCCATCATTATATGTTGCAAGAGGCTATATCTATCGTGCCTGAGCATGTGACCGAGATATGCAGGTTTTCGTTTCTTGATGACAGACAAAAGTTCCCTTTTCCGTCCAGCTCACCGCAGAACCTCCTCATTTGTGACTCTATGCGTCCAACTTATCCTCAACATACGCCTGTATGCCAGTAAGCCCACATTGTTCGTTTCTGTAAAATACAATTGTTATTCCCGAATCACGATTTTTTTGCACTTATTACTAAAGTAACGGTACGGTTTATTATTTCTCTAACTTAACATTTCTAGCCTCATTTCAAATTACCAACGACAAGATGAGAGGCATCGAGGCAAAACAAAATGTAATTTTATAAAAATCATAATATTATATTAAGTCTGATTTTGATAATTATTTGGCTATGAAATATATTTTTATTTCAATAGCAAATATCAAAAATTTATAAGATTATGACAAAAGTTATTAAGATGGTAGTAAAATATATCTGGATGGTTTATTTGCAAATAACCCTAATTGTATTTGATGAGATGAAAAAATAACTTTGAATTTATGATACGAAATTCATCAACATTTATCCAGGTTACACAGGAAAATATTTGTTACGATTTCTTCTATAGTATTACTTTTGCGATATAATATATTTTATGCTAGCTGTGCCAGCGACTCCTTCCGCGTGGAATAGCGACTTTGGGCAGCATTTTTTTGGATATGTCTTATGGTTTATTTTGGATTACAAACCTTCTAAACCCTAAAATATAAATAAATGAAATATGCAAACAGTCAGTGTTATCGAATGCAACTGTTACGCCATGCGCCTCCGGAATACGTGCGTTCGAACCAACAAGGTCCAGCCTAAGCTAAACCCTATTTCATATGATTGATGATATAAATCTGAGGTCAACTTAAATTGCATTTTTAAAATTTCCGAAACTGATCATATTTAACTAAATTTTTTTTTCTAAAATAAAAGTAGCCTAAGTTACTCCTTGTTACATCAGCTAACTGCTAGTGAAAGTACCGTCAAAATCGGTCCAGCCATTTCAGAGATTAGCCGGAACAAACAGACAGGCAGACAGACAAAAATTGTAAAACATGTTGTTTTGGCATATGTACCGTGTATACATCCAAATGCACTTAGTAAAAAGTGGTTATTTTAATATTACAAACATACACTCCAATTTTATTTATTTGTATAGATCGAAGCTCAGCTTTATATGGAAACCTACCTCATAGCTGTCAAATTAAAAGTATAGTTTCTAAGAAATGCTATATTGTTGCCCGTTTGACGTGTAGTGTGTGTCATGTCGAATAAAATAGGTTTGGGTGATAAATTTAATACTGTCTTCTACATCGTTTGTTATATAAATATACTGCTTATTGTATTCTATATTGTTTATAACAAAAATTGTTATTAAGAATGAGACGCTAAAAGTTTTGCTTATAATATTTTAACCACAACGTGTAGCGAATTATTATGAAATCAGCTAAGTTTTAATTGTAATCAAGTAATTTTTAATACTTGAAGCATTTTTAAGTCATTTCTGTATTAATCTTCTACGCGTGATAATTATGGCTAGTTTAACAAGCTACTACGAATTCAAGATTACTCATTGCACACCCGTAAAGACAAATATTACGGAAACGACTTTTCTGATATCATTTGCGTTTGATATGTTGTGGGATCTTCTTCAAAAATTTTTCTTATATGTCAGCCATACTAAAAGCAATAACGTCTATTGATCTAATTAAAAACAATAAAGGAAGTATTGTAATTAGTGTAACAAAATAATAACATTATGAAATACTTAATATCCTTGGACTATGTTAGTTGTGCTGGTGGTATAGGTAATATCCACTGTATTCTACGGGGCAGATAACTAAAATATTTAAACCAGATTTAAACTGAAAAACACGTATCCGTAATAGGCAGACAATTCTATAACCACCAGGCAAAAGAGGGAAATAAAATGCTACTTTCCTTTAACAAGGTTGACCAAATATTTTTGGCGAATGGATTACCTAAAGGGCAAGTTTTAAATGATCAGATGGCAATGAATATGTTCTCGTAAATAATATATTAAGATAATGACTCATTTTACTGTTCATCTGATTTAATGAAATTCATAATAGTTGGTATCGGGTCAACAGTTCAAGCGCAGTATTCATAATTTTTTCTACTTTTTAACATTTTGTGAACATTAAGCAAAACCGTCAATGATGTCACAGATGAGTCACGTCTTATTTGAATCAATATGATTAACAAAATTTGATAATAAAACGATACATGTTCACTAAATAGGCGATACTGTATGGTGATGAGCGACATTATGCTTTTCAAATCCAAAATTTGTGCGTTTAAAAGAAGGCTTGGCAGACATAATGTCATGCAGTTATTTATGAAGGTTCTAAATTTAAATAGATTACATAAGTGTGTAAATCTTATAAGAATCCTTGTAGTTTCCTTGACAGACTTGAATATTATTAACGTATATAATTTAAAACAGGCACTAACGTGTCTTGTCTATTAGTAAGGCCATGTTGTTCCCGCCTTTAAGTACGCACAGGGCTATTTTACAAAGTCGACAAATAGATTACGACTTCTGTTTAAGGACAGCAAGGGCAGAGCATCTTTCAGTTTTTTCTCATAGTTTATTATTTATACATACTCTATACGTATCCTTTTCTCTATACTTTTTTTTTTGGTATCGGGGGAAAACCTCTCTTGACGGGTTCCCCCGGCCCAGGGGGACCGAGGGATATGTGGGACTCCGGGAAAGATGTTTGGCCATCCGACTACCCACTAAAAAACCCCGCTGTTCTCCTATCGCCTACGCCCGGGCCCACGGATATATGGCCTGCCGATCTCGTGGCCCAGGCCAGCGCCAGCCCGCCCTTTGTCTTGAGGCGGGCCCCTTCTAAAGTGTTGGCGCCAGGGGGTCAGGATTTCGTCCCCCCGGCGCTCTCCTAACAACTCTAGGAGTTGAGGGGGGCCTTGGAACAGCACACAGCCCTCACCCTCGCGGCAATGGTGCGGGCGGTGGATCCTCCCCCGAGGGGCCGCCCGCGGCCGCTTTTTACGGCGGCCGGAGGTCGTTATTTGGCCTCCGGCGCCGCCGACGTGGCCTGCGTTGGCGGGAGGGGAGTATGGTGGTCGACTCCCGCTCCCGCTCCGCCGCCTCCTTTGCGGACATGACTGCCTCGCAGAAGGAGGTTATAACTTACTCGTAACCCCGTAGGTTTGAAAGACGTTGCCAGAATATTCACTTAATTTGTTTATAATAGCAATTGTTAATTTTAGTTATTGGTCGAGTCGTCGAGTGTAATGCCTTTAAAAGAAATCGAATAAAGTTCAAGTTCCTCACAAAAACATTATAGAACTGTGAAATGATATTAACAATAAATATCTATATATTTATTGTTAATGTCACCTCACAGTTCTATAACTTTAATTATTTAAACAATACGTGAGGCGAGGTTCAACACATAATTAATTAACAGAAACCGCGGTCACGTATCGACGTGACCGCGGTTGTTTCGTGAAAAACCTGTTGTTTCGTGAAATTTATTAATATTCTGATAATTGATCGCAATTATCAGAATATTAATAAATTTCACGAAACAACAGGTTTTTTATTTCTTTTTCTTTTTCCTCCTTCAAATTGGAGATAATTAGCATATTATGTTCATCTATTATTAATATGTGGGATATGTTTTTCTTGGAAAACATCTTTATATATAGTTTTGCACATTTAAACTAAATTTATATCAAATTTAATTTATCGATGGGCTATATTAAAATCAAATAAATTTTATAAAATAAATATACTATTTTCTCCTTCATTTAATGGCCAAAACTTTATTTTTATGAATACCATAATATTGAATAATAAAGCTTAATTGATGATTTATACAACGTTATCAAAAAAATGAAATAATAAGATGTTGGTAGCAGCTGATGAAAATCCTTATAACCTGATTTTAGTAATAAATAACAATAATAATATCTTAAGAATAACTTAAGTGGCCTCTGCTGGCCGGATCCTCATCATGGGACCTCGATTCTCGTGTCCTAGCGCTGCTATATCAATGGTGCAGGGACGCGGCTGAGGGTGGCTCCCGCTCTGCGCCTCGCAAAGTAGAGGCAAGGCGGGCGAAGCTGCACGACGAGGTACTCATAGTGGACTGACAGGAGCGTCTCGTGCACTCCAGCGTGGGCCTTGCCACCAAAGAGGCGGTGAGACCCGTCCTAAACACCTGAATTGGTAGGCGCCACGACACTCTGACCTTCCATCTCACTCAGGTCCTCTCGGGAGGTCCTCACGCTTGCTTCCGGAGGTACCTGTGTCGCATAGGGCGGGAACCGACGTTAGGAGCGATCCCAGATGCACCTCCGTCACCTCCTTTTGTGAGACCGTCATGTCCGCAAACGAAGTGGCGGAGCGGGAGCGAGAGTTGGCCAGCCAGTTCCCCTCTCGTCAACGCAATTTCCGGCCGCCATCAAATGTGGCAGCGGGCGGCTTCTCGGAGGAGGTTCCGCAGCCCGAACCATTGCCGCAAGGGTGAGGGACGTTTCTGTTATGGGCTATCTCAACTCCTTAAGTTCACAAAGGGGAGTGCGGGAGGGACGAAATTCTGACCGGATTTCGTCCCCTGGTGCCAACATGGAAGAGGCCCACCCTGCGAAACAAAGGCCGGGCTGGCGCCGGCCTCGGTGACGAGATCGGGGGGCCGTTTATCCGTGGGCCCATACACAGGCGATAAGAGGACAGCGGGTTTTTTAAATGGGTAGTCGGATGTTGGCCTTCTTTCCCGGATTCCCACATATCCCTAGGTCCCTCCGGGGCGGGGACCTCGTTAAGTGTGGTTTTTCCCCGAGACCAAAAACAAAATAAAGTTTATGAATCTAATGAAAGACTATGATTAAACTATTTTAGACGGGTTAATTGAGTGGGAGTGTTCGCTATAGATTTTAGACGAAAAGTTACCTTAGTTCTACACCATGTCATATGAACTGTCACTAACTGTATGTAATATTGTATACAAAACACAATTATAGTATATGCTATGTAATACAATGGCATATTCTATTCTATTAGTAGAACACATGTGTTTGGTATTACTATAATAAACTATTTTAATTATGTGAAACTCAAACATAAAGATGATTAGTGTAATTTTTGGAGAATAATAATGTATTATCCAAAAAATTGGTAATACAAAAAAAAATTATGAAATATATAAAGGTTCTTTATTTTCCAATACATTTCTAGGGTTTTTAGTATTTTAAAGTTATTATCTTATGACAGGTGGTCCAGCTACTACGATGCTTATGTTCATTTGAGGGAGTGAGTGAAGGTGACTGTCAGTAATGAAAAAAATATACACAAAACATGATTTTAATAAACATTTTTATATCGACATGTTTTATGTGTCTAAGAAAATTTACGAGAGTTAAATAATTTATTTGAATAAATACTATCAATAGAATATATGTTTAGCACAATGGAAACCTTCCATTTACTCAATAGTCTGTTTAAGTCCAAAGGTAGATAAAGGTTGTTTTTGTTCGTGGCCACAAATCGCATTATTGACAAACGCCTACTACTATTAAAGTAGAACCAAAATTAACGACGCCACAGGAAGCACAAAAATGAATAGACAACGAGGTTATTTGTAAAAAAAACTTAAATAGCAAACGTAAACTGATTGAAAAAGATAAATAGATAAATGTGTGTTTTTTAATTAAACAAAAAGTCAAGTTTTAGTTTAGCGCAATGGGTCAAAAGGTACATAAATACTCATGTCGGAAGACGTCGAATTGGTTTTTTTTTATGTTTGAACAATCATTAATTAGATGCCTTTTTATTAGCTCGTTCTATGATTATATCTACGATTTGTACTGAGTGACAGATTTATTACTCGCACAAGGTGATTTCAAGTCTTCCTGGTGCTGAGCATTTGTGCATCATTGTTCACACCTAATTCATTTTCAAATAAAATTACGACTAAATGTCTATTCTGTTAGTAAATATTGCTGACAAATTATTATCTAAAGGAATGTTTGTTCTTCCTTATTCAACGCAACAATTTCTATCAGTACCATACTTTACTGAAAAGTATTAGAATTGTCATATATTAGCTTAGATTTATTATTATTAAATAATTTGAATTGTTTTTTCAAAATTATAAACGTTTAAAAACCTGATAAAACAAGAAAGGACAAACGAATTTAATTGCACCAAAACGGAGAGAAAGGATAAGGTACATTTTAAACGTTACAGATAGTAAGTAATATATTTTAGCATTTTGTTCGATAATATGGCAGGGCTTAAGTTCAAAGGCGGCCGCTTCTGAATTGATACTGTGTTTCTTTTTGTAAACGATGTATCGCATAATTCACGAGCCGAGTGTCATAGCTTTATATATCTATCAGACAGGAAAGTTCACACAGAGATCTGTTTTATCACATGCTTAGGTAGGTTAGGGCACTAATATGAATTCAGAACTATCGTATTACTTATAACAACAAATTATTTATTAATCGTTAATTTGTCAGATAAAAATAAATCAAGCTTTCAATAAATGACCCAAAAATTAATATGTTAGTGTAATTCTTTAGTTTACTCTTCAATTTAATATGAAAATAAAACTCTAAACGAAATGTTATTATAATGTAAATTATTTTCAGTATTGAGAGGATTCAAACTAGGAGTTTTATTTTGAAATATTATGTTAAGCAAAGTACACGAAACTTCATTTTATATAATAAATTAAAACGATCAATAGTACTTTGAATGATTTCTTGATTATTCTTTTTCCATTTTGTTTAATGTCAAGTAAAACTACAAAAACCAATTAATGCAGTTAAAACAAATTTAGCATTAGAAATGTGTCTAGACATTAAGATTTACGTTTCTCGCCATGTCTATATTGTATAAATCACTACACAAGTAGACACAGCCTGGAAATGAAAGGTCAGGGCAGCTCAAACTACACGGTAATTAAAGGTTATTTTTGGCGATTACCATCAGTAAGTAAAACAGTTACCTACGTGTATGAAATAAAAACTCGATGGTTATACTTCGGCAAGCCTTGACATGAAGGGCCTTTGTAAGCAAAAGTCAACATGTTTAATTTTATAAACAGGAGTTGATAGCTAGAAGGTAATGTTTTCGATAACTCTAAACATTTACTGTTTCTTCAAATAATTAATAAAAAAAATTTAATAATCTGAATATTATTATGATCATTTTTTAACAATGTAACGATGTGTGAGATTCTTTTAAAGCAACGAGAAGTGCTGACAAGTTTAAATAAAGCCGACATAAATTAAACCGATGGTATTGACTATGTTACAGATTTTTAATGTACAAGTGTCATTATTTTCTTCCTCGCTTGTATTTAGCAACAAATCCATACATATTATGTCATGAGCAACACCTAAAATCAGAATACGCTGGAATAGCCATGATGCCATAATATATGCTGTATTAGTTTTGGGGGAATGATGCACAGTTCTTACTTTCTTGGTTTATATAACCCCATCATGTGATAGAAATAAGATAAGGATCCAAATATCTAAAGGCTTATGAAAATTCAATTTTCTTGTGTAAGTAAATAAGGAAGAAACTAATAAGTCAATAAGGAAAAAAGTGTCAAACGTGTCGATGTGGATGTACAAATATGATAAAAATACTCTAATATTCTTTTTATTGTTGAGAAACAGCAGACAGCCTGATGGCCTACTTAATAGTAAGCAGTGACCGACGCCTCTGGATGTTTACGATGACAAAGGCACTGCGAACATAGTGCTGTCCGCATAGTGGTACTGGAACCCGGGTAACGGATACCGGAATAAAAAACTAGGTTATTAGTTCAGAAACGTCTGCCATTCAGTAATAATATAGAAGTCTAACCTTGCGCTCAGAAATGAACTCGGATTAGAGTTGAAGCGATCGGTAGAAGATTAAGAATGGTTAATTAATACAAACCATTCTTGGTCCAGTCTTGGTAGTAATCTACCAGAGCACATTATGAATGTTTACTATATATTGTCTCAACATCATTATTAAAATTTGGAATCCGGGTTCCAAGGTGGATTACGGCCCCGGAGAAAAATTACAACTTCCTTCTTGCGCCTTTTCTTCGTGCAAGGGCAGAGTAAGAATACAATCTTTGCTACCAAAGAAAAGAATATAATCAATCCTAGCTAGGTGGTACGATCCCAAGCTCACCTGGATGGTAACTACCTTTAGTCTCTTAATATGTCGCTATAATAACCTAAATAAAAAATATATAAAAATACATATACCGCAACAAAAAAATAAATAAAAATAGTTTCCCTAAATATCAAACATACATTTATTGATGACGAAAATGGTCTTTTTAAATACTGCAATACTTTAGCTGTAGAAATCCAATTAAAAAAAAAATGATACTCAATGAAAACTTTTTTAATAAAAAAATACAAACTAAAATGAAGAATACTGTATATACTCGGGCCGCTGCCCAAAACCGGTTTGCTAGAAGAATATATACGACAAGCGCACACCTACCTACTTAGTTTCAAGATTATTAAATAACTAGCTGTGCCCGCGACTCCGTCCGCGTGGAATAGTGACTTTGGGCATCATTTTTTGGATAAATATTATGGTTTATTTTTGATTACAAACCCTATAAACCCTAAAATATAAATCAATGAAATATGCAAACAGTCAGTGTTATCGAATGCAACTGTTACGCCATGTGCTTTCGGAATACGTGCGTTCGAACCTACAAATTCCAGTCTAAGCTAAACCCTATTTCATATGATTGTTGATATAAATCTGAGGCCAACATAAATTGGAAAAATTAAATTTTCGAAACTTATAATTTTTAACAAAAACTATTTTTTTTTTCTAAAATGAAAATAGCCTAAGTTACTCCTTGTTACATCAGCTATCTGCCAGTGAAAGTCCCGTCAAAATCGGAGCCATTTCAGAGATTAGCCGGAGCAAACAGACAGACAGACAAAAATTGTAAAAAATGTTGTTTTGGTATATGTAGCGTGTATACGTCCAAATGCAATTAGTAAAAAGTGGTTATTTTAATATTACAAACAGACACTCCAATTTTATTTATTTGTATAGATTTACCAATAAATATAAAAAATAATATAACCCAAAAAAAAATATTAAAACCTCAGTTAAAAATACTTTTTAGACAATTTGTAACCTAAATTTACTCAGTCATTTGAACGTCCGTATACTTAAGTTTCAACGGCATTATATAAATCTTAGTGGTTTATTGTGCTATTATTTTACTAAGCCAATGTAATAACTCTGAATTAGATAAATAAATAAAAAAGAACTGTATATATATATATCTAGTATATACTTACCTATGTATTTTTGGTTGTAATTCGGCTTTCGTGATTTTTTAAAGTGAATATCTCAAATAAACCGTCATCGCATGTTTTTAAGTAATAAATACAATACCCTTCAAAGTTGTCACGTGAAGCGCTAGTATAAAATGAATGGGTTGACACAATTTAAAGGAATATATTAAAGATACTGATTTACTACTAAAAATTTTAATACAATGGACGTTGAAAAATTTATAACTCATTATTTATGTACTTACAGTCTTTTACATTTAATTATACAATTTATAAATTCAGTATTTTAAACAAAAAGTTTGTCTCGTCAGTTTAAATATTTTGTGTTGTTTGGAATTGTAATTCGAATTCGCATAGGTGGCTAATGTATATTTTACCAATATATTTTTAAATAAATTAAGTAAATTAGTGATATCATCACCTGGCGTAGACTATTCGGCGTCGGTTAAAAGTATATAATATATTATCACATAAAACGGCCATGATTTTGTATGCATTATTAAACGTCGTGATAACCTTGTTAACAGCCATGAAATACACTGGAATATTTATAAAACTTTCTTTTTGATGTGATGAATAAGTCATTTATTTAAATAAAATTCAATTAAACGAATCAATTATTTGTAATATATATATAAAAGGAAAATGGGGTTTCTTTGAGGCACCATTACAACAAAACCAAAAACATATCGAAATGAAACTGATATTCGACACGGAACTTTTTCGTAGATGGCTTTAGGCTACTTAGTTTTCAGATTTCATTTTCTTGATTATAATTTTTTTCAATTTCCTTATTTCTCTTATTCGCCCAGTATAGTGACCACATGGAATAGTATTTTTTCTTCAAACTACATTTGTATAAAAAAATCAAATTGTCAGATTATTGAATTACCTCTATATAATTGTCAGATTGAGCGTAAGATGAAGCGTTTGTATAAAAATTTGACCCGCTCGAGTACTTCAAGGCCACGTTTTTTTACATGACTAAAATCGGTCATTACTATTGGTCGCATCCAAATTGTCAGTCATTTGAATAGGACATTTTTGGGTTCACTTAACATTCCTTCTTAATATCTGACACGCTCAAACAAATTTTTATTTATTTTTTCCACCCCTTTTTACGCCCCCCCCCCCCTAACAAATCGTCAGATTAATCTCTCGGTTATTAGAAAGACGTAGAGCGTATACGCTATGAATGTCAGATGCGCTCAAGTATTTTGAAATAGCTGATTTTTTTTAATTTTTAAAATTTTGTACCCGCTTCAGAAAGGGCATACTTAATATAAGCTTTTTCGTTTTAGCACCTAATCTTCGTAATCTAATTAGTCCCCATAACGCTTTAGTAACTACCGATTTGGCATCCCTGGCTCCTTTATTATTAGGTTATTATTCTACTAAAGAAATAAACAAATATTTTATTTATTTCTTTGATTTTGACTCCCGACGCAAGACTTGGATGCAAATGGGATATAGCGCTTATAAAGAGAAAAACAACACAATACAAATAGTTATTTTAGCTATCAGTTTTTTTATAATAGCATCATTTGAAAGGTACATTTTTGTGCAAATTTGGTCTTTAAAAAAGCTAAATACTTCTTCATATATAAATAAATTATTTCTTAAATCATACTAATATTTCAAATTAATACTTGATGTATTTGTAATGTGATTTGATACTTTGTCCATTAATCTTTGTACTTTTTATTAATGTATTTATAAATTTGAATCGTTGATTATGTATATTTTTTTCTTTTTAATCTTCTTATTCCTTTTTTGGTGTTATGTTTAGAAATTAAATGAGTCATATGAGTTTTTTTGGTATTTGTCTAAGTTATTAATGACTTTATGGTCACTTGGATGACCTTACATCAATATTACTATATTTTATAATATAAGGATTTTATTAGGAAAATGAAGTTTATTTTCACACATTTGGACGGGAGTCACACAGGACAAGTACGGACGTGTACGGACTTTATTATTTAAATGCATTTTTGCTTCTAAAAGGACACCTTCATTTGTAATTACTTTGTAAAAAAAATTGTTATTACTGAAAGAGAAATAAATTAGCTACGAGGGTGGTCTGAATAGTTTCTAACCTAACAAAGATACAAAACATATTTTCAGATTTTCTTTTTAATTTTTTAACATAGTCTCTTTGTAACTCTATACACTTCTCCCAGCGATGCTTCCATCTCTGTAAGCCGTCCAAATAGTACTCGGCGTTTATCTCTGCAAAATAATTGTTCACGAAGGTGATTGCCTCGTCATTTGACGAAAATCTCTGTCCTCCGAGCGCAAATTTTAGATGAGGGAATAAAAAGAAGTCGCTTGGTGCTAGATTTGGTGAGTAAGGCGGATGATCAAAGAGTTCAAACCGTAATTCGTGGATGTTCGCCATGGCAACCGCTGAGGTGTGAGACGGTACGTTGTTTTGGTTAAACAGGATTTTTTCTGCACATGTGGGCGTTTTTCTACTAGTTCTGCCTTCAGCTTGTCAAGTAATGATGCGTATTAAGCTCATGTAACGGTGTTTCCTTTTTGAAGATACTCGATGAAAATAACTCCATGACTATACCAAAAAAAATCGTTATCACTTTCTCAGCCAAAAACACAGTTTATGCTTTTTTTTTTGGGGCCGGTTCCACCTTTGCAGTTCACTGTTTGGACTGTATTTTTATTTCGGGTGTATAATGGTGTATCCAAGTAGTTTTTTTTTATAATTTATAGTAATCAAGCGGCGCAAAAACTCGGATTTATTGCGTCTAAACCCGCCAATAGAGCGTTGAAAATGTTCATTCGAACACGTTTTTGGTCTAACGTGAGCAAACACGACACCCAACGCGCGGATAGCTTTCTCATGTTGAAATGTTGATTTTATGTTAAATAAATATGACAAACACGTTCTTTTGACACGTTCATAACCTTTGCTATCTCTCTCACTTTAATTCAGCGGTCGTCTAGTACCATTTGGTGAACTTTGGCGAAGTTTTCGTCGGTAGTTGCAGTTTTTGGACGTCCCGAACGTTCATCGTCTCCCAAGCTCTTACAGCTGCCCAAAATTTCACTGTGGTAAATGATGGTGCAGTGTCCCCCCACACACAGAATCCAACTCATTTGATTTGTGCAGGCGTATTGCCTTTCAAAAACAAATATTTAAAGACAGCTTGATACTCGATTTTGTCCATTTTCATAAAAACACTCACATCAACTCACTCAAACGACTGTTACATAACAATTGCGTGTCCAAAATGGCTGAAACTTTTCAGACTACCCTCGTATATATACTATCTATTTTGTTTGGCAAATGTTATTCGACTTATGAGCGCAACTGTACTACGGAAATTAAATACAATTAAAATAATTAAAAATAAATAAATTAAAAACAATAAATAATCTTTTTTTTATATATATTTTTAGTTTTAACGAGATATGGTTATTTAAGACTGTTATTTACTCGCTAAAAGCCAAGTTCTTAAATGACTATATTGGAATAACGGTTATTTTACCGGTTTTATTTGTTTTTTAACGGTTTTTTGAGTACTAGCTGACCCGGCAAACGTTGTTCTGCCATATAAATAAATAAAAAGTAGCCGATGTCCTTCCCCAAAGTCAAAACTATCTCTATACTGAAATTCATTGAAATTAGTTCAGTGGTTGAAACGTAACGAACATGGGGTATGGATATAAGAGGGATGAGTGGGTATAGTGTATTTTTTAAAATCTACCCTCCATGTAGACATTTATTCGTGCAGGGCCGGAAAAAGAATACTGACCTCTGCGGCCAGGGTCGGCCTGTTGTAAAACGCGACAAAACAACCCACCCTAGCTACGTGGTAGGGCCTCAAGCCCAACGGGATGGCGACCACCTTTGGTCTTAAGTATGCCGCCATAATAGCCTTGTGTTGTGTTCTGGGGTTAGTGACCCATGTCCCTGTACCCTTATGGGACAGCAGCATGTTCGCTATGCCACTGGCGTTGCAAACACCCATAGGCTACAGTAATTGTTAAATTTTAAGTGGGCTGTCAACCTGTCTGCTGTTCTACAGCAATAAAAAAGACAGGGTAGATTTAAATAAAAATACTGTAGAGTGGCGCCATCTCTTGACTGAGTTATGAACCGTGTTCTCTTTTCGAATCCACCCCTGGTGTTGTTACAGTTTCTAGAGTCTAATATTTATAATTCCAATGTAATGTATATGATGCTTTTCCTTTTCGTTATACGGTTGAGGGGGTAGGGGGGTTAGGACTTAACCCTTACTAAGCGACATTGAGTGAACTTTCCAGGAAATAAACTCCTGTACGAACAGCTGTGTATTCACGGTGGCCCTAGCGTCGCAAACATTTGTATGCGACGGTAACTGGTTATTATCAAAGGGGCCGTCAGCCTGTCCGTCCGCAATAAAAAAAGGAAAGGGATTTGAAGTTCAAGTATTTAGAAAACAAAATATGTAATTGTTGGATTTGAATGATTTTCTGATAGATCAATTCCCAATTTCACCATGCAGGGGTGGGGTAAGAATACTAACCTTACTAACTAACACCTGCGGCCGGGGTTGGTCTGTCTTAAAGGTGACAAAACAACCCTATCTACCTGGTAGGGCCACAAGCCCGCCTGGATGGGAATATGTATTTATTTACTAAAAAAAAAAACTACATATGTAGTGTATCAGTGATGTAGTACCCACGACACAGCTCTTCTTCAGTTTATTGCTTCGAAGATTCTGAACGCGTCTTGCGTCACGCGTGCTACGGCCGATATTTTTACCCCTCACTGGTGGCATTTTCTTATCGATAATAATAAATATCACTATGATAAAACTCTAAATACACGAAACCCTTCGAAGCATTGATTAAAATTGTCTAATTCTGGATCGTAATAGTTCCAGGAACTATGTTCACCATTGGAAAAATGTCCGTCCATTCCGCTGCGTCAAATGAAATAGTTCCACATGTCCATGTCCTGTGCAATAAAAACGAATTTCCGAACATGTACCGAACCAACCGATAACTACCGAGTCCTCCCGATCAATAGTTCCACATGTCCATGTCCTGTGCGATGAGAACGAATAAGCCAACGAATTTCCGAACATGTACCGAACCGCCGCGCCCGCAGAGCCGACCGACAATGACCGAGTCCTCCCTAACCAAGCAAATACCTAGTCAGGTCATAAGTATTGTCACACAGTAAAAACTTTTCTTTTAGAATGCTGGCCACAAAAAAGTTTATTGAATTCGAATTTCGAATTGTTCATGAAAATAAAAAAGTATACTTTTAGAATTTTACTCATTTTTAAATATGGAGTGGACGCTTAAAGAAGACCGTGTTGCAGTTATTGCGTTGCATCGTTGCGGTTACGCGCCAATTCAAATTTTTAACATACTGAAAAATTTGAATATAACCAAAAGATTCGTTTATCGTACCATCAAACGATACAATGAAGACTCTAGTGTAGATGACAGGTCAAGAAGTGGTCGCCCTCGGTCTGTTAGGACTCCAGCAGTGATAAAAGCTGTGAAGGCACGAATTCAAAGAAATCCCAAACGTAAGCAGAAACTGTTGGCCCTTCAGATGGGGTTAAGCAGAACCACGGTGAACAGGGTGTTAAATGAAGACTTAGGGCTTCGGGCATATTGAAGAAAAACAGGACATCGTTTGAATGCTCGTCTAATGGACCTGAGACTTAAGAGATGCTGCGCTTTGTTGAAGCGGTACGCGGGAAAAAAATATCGGGAAATTCTTTTTTCGGATGAAAAAATGTTTACCGTAGAACAGAGCTACAACAAACAAAATGATAAGGTGTACGCATACAGTAGTGAAGAAGCGAGCAACCGTATTCCACGTGTCCAACGAGATCATTTTCCATCCTCGCTCATGGTATGGTTGGGAGTTTCTTATTGGGGCTTAACAGAGGTACATTTTTGTGAAAAAGGTGTAAAAACGAATGCTGTTGTGTATCAAAATACAGTCCTGACGAACCTTGTGGAACCTGTTTCTCATACCATGTTCAATAACAGGCACTGGGTATTCCAACAAGATTCGGCGCCAGCTCATAGAGCGAAGAGCACACAAGACTGGCTGGCGGCGCGTGAAATCGACTTCATCCGGCACGAAGACTGGCCCTCCTCCAGTCCAGATTTGAATCCGTTAGATTACAAGATATGGCAACACTTGGAGGAAAAGGCGTGCTCAAAGCCTCATCCCAATTTGGAGTCACTCAAGACATCCTTGATTAAGGCAGCCGCCGATATTGACATGGACCTCGTTCGTGCTGCGATAGACGACTGGCCGCGCAGATTGAAGGCTTGTATTCAAAATCACGGAGGTCATTTTGAATAAACTTTAATGTCATAAGAATCTATGTTTTGTTAAGTTCATTTTGGTATATGAATAGTTACATAATGAATAAACTTGTTACAATTATTTTACATTAAACATGTGACAGAATTTATGACCTGACTAGGTATAAGTATACCTGGAACGTTCCGTCTTATGTTAAGCAATTTTATGCACAATGCAACTATTATGCTTTGCGTTAGAGACGACAATTGGTTTATTAAATTTTTATTTCTCGCTCGCATGACCATGACTCCCACTGAGATAGTTCCGCGAACAAGTTTACCGAACATGGTTCCGATAGGAAAGTAAATTGTTCCATGTTCAATCCATTCGAGGATATGATTTGAACATGTCTAGCATTGATGTATCAGTGTGAAGTTAGAAGTCAAGTTACTGTCACTTGATCTACTACTCTAAGTGCGACTATGTTCTAAAATAACATTAAAATAATTAATATAAACAACTTTTTTACAATTTTCATTTTATACAAACCTTGTCCTAACAATAACGAATACACAAAAGAAAGAATCATCCAATTTGGTGCAGTCATTCGAACGTGATGAGCGTATATACATTTCGAAGATCCATTTTTATTTTTAAAGATTTTCTTTTTCATTTTTGTATAACGACATAGAATAACATTTATGTATATCGTCTGGCTTTTATGATTAGGTGGAAGTGTTGTAAGAAAAATAACGGTAAAAGTACGAAAAAATATAAAAAAAAATTGTACTCCGTTGAGAAAACTCCAATTAAAAATTACCATATGACTGATGAACACATGATGAATTATTGTGTGTTGACATTAATTTAATTTTTATTGGAAAATGTAAAGGTTAAATTTCAGCGGAGAAGTAAGGTTGACAAACCGAAGATTTTAAATGTTGCAAGATATGTATGTATGTATGTACTACAACAGGCTGTTAAAGAGAAATTCTTTAAGAAGTGATTTTAAGATTGATTTGTGCTCTAAATTAGCGTGTGCGACCTTTCGCATTTCATTTAATAATAATATCACTCACTCATAATAAACTTGGTTGGACGATGTTAACTTAATATTACATTTGATTATACAAGGCACCATATTCACCGTATCGACCCTTATAAATTCTTTTTATACAAAGAAGATAAAGATATTTATTTTTATTAGTATTTTAAAATTTACCTTATTAAAAATTTCCAAAACATTTTAGTTTAAGCTTCAAAGAGTTAAATATTGTTTTAAATTACCGTAATACACTTTTTAAGTTTCGCTAATAATTGTTAAATTAATAATGTTAATAAGAACCAAGCTATAGCGTATTTTAAAATATTGCAGTGATTTGATAGAAATTGAGATAAGTTTTCAACGATACAATTCTGTGTAATGTATTCTTAATTTATATATATAATAGGTAGATCTTGTTTTTATAGAGGCTGATTCTTCAACTTTTTTCTGCCTATGAGATAGAAGAGTGACGGATAAAGTTTAATTCTACATTTTTTATGATTAACGTTGGCGAAAAATACTGTAATTGGTGCAATTTTGAGAAACTAATTTGTTTATAAATATTAGTGCTGTACACGGTAAAGATACTTTATCGAAATCTGCTGCGCGGAAATGGTTGGTTGAATTTCATTTTGGTAACTTAAACTATAAAAAAGTGATATGCTATTGTTGTACAATCATCAAGTTCTTGAAATAGTCCAAAAAGATATACATCTCAGCAGTGTTGTTAAGACATTGAAACTAAGAACTAATTACAAAACTGTTTGAACAAAATTGTTATAAAAAGAACATATGAGTTCATAATAGAAAACTCTTTATTGTTCACCAAATAATAAAATAAAACTGCATAAAATCTAAATTTACAAAAAAAGGCACAATCGGCGTTCTTCTTCCATTAATTGTTATAAAAATCTGTAATGCGCTGTTGAATCGTATTAAAATTGATAAATAGATTACGCACGATAACCAAAAGTATAAAAAGTCGTGAATAAAGGATCTTAAACCCTTATAAGTCTCTTAAGTCAATATTGATGCCAAAGTAGCGATATTGTGTATGCGGTGGAATTAAAAAGGTAGTTTCCAGCTAGTAAACTGATTGATTTGAAAGTCTACTCTGCGCAACCAACCAGATAAATTACGCTAGGTTATTTAAAATTATTAGTTCAAATCGCTTTTTTTTTATTGCGTAGGCCAGCAGACAGGCTGACAGCCCGCTTAGAATTTAGCAGTTACCGCCGCCTATAGGTGTTTGCAACGCCAGTGGCATCGCAAACACGCTGCTGTCCCTTAAGGGTACAGGAACTTGGGTCACAAATGCCGGAACACAACACAAGGTTATTATGGTGGCATATTTAAGACCAAAGCTGGTCGCCATCCAGACGGGCTTGAGGCCCTACCACGTAGCTAGGTTGGGTTGTTTTGTTGCCTTTTACGACAGGCCGACCCCGGCCACAGAGGTTAGTATTCTTTCTCCGCCCCTGTACGGATAAAAATTCGCTTAATAAATTGTTATCTGACAACGCCTGACCACACAATTTTGATGGGAAATATTTAATCTATTCACCTTCCAGTCAAGATTAGCAACTTTTGACTATTTTCACCTCTTCCGATTTGCGTAAAAATATACTAATATAATTGAGTTAGTTTAAAAAGATCAGAGATTCAGTTCTGCAACGAGAAAATAAGAAAATTCTTCACAGACCAGATCAGAGCATAACCCAAAAAATTATGAAATATAGTTGATTATTTTGGAGCATTATTAGTATAAATAAATCAATGTAGGCGCTATATTGAGATTAATGGAATTTTGTTGGGGAAATGCGAGAAATTTTTTTAGAGACCTAATTAATTGTCTGTGTTCTAAGACTAAGACAGTCAAAATATTTCGTGACACACAGAAGTTCTCATAATGCAGTTATAAAGGTATGCCATTATCTGATATTTTGATAATCTAAAAACATTTTATAAACGTTATATTTTGCTTTTAAAATTTACTATGGCATAATGTTAATTTCACGAGCGTTTTCGTATGTACAATTAATAATAAGTTTAAAAGTATATATATATTTTGCTTCAACGTGTAATGTTACTAATAAAACAATCAGTTCTTATCATGAAATAGTATACGAGTAGCTGAAATAATGGTCTTGTAAAAAACGCTACAATTCTAAAGTACAAACGATACGCTTATTACGAGATTTGAATAAACAAGCATTATAATATTGTCACTATTTTAGTGGTAAATGATGCAACCAGTTTCATTATCTCATCAAATTTGCTTACCTGCTTTTTCTCACCCAATTCCATGGACAACGTAGAGCATAGTTAGATAACGAAGTGAAGTTGGCCTATTTTCGTGCTCCAGAATTACCCTTACCATCAGAACTTAGATCTTAAATTTTTTTTAAATGGTAATAGCACCATCTATCAGTCATATTTCAAACATTTCATTTGAACAAAATCTAGTTGTAACTTGTCAAATAAGAACGAACGGATGCATGGTTGAAACTCGATGATAGCTCCGAGTTGAATGTAATATAAAACTCATAGATGTCACTGTAAATTATTTTTCAATACTTCAAATGATTTAATTATGTCGTGAAAATAACAATAGACTATTACTTACTTCCGCAATCATTTGCAATATGTTAAACCCGCTAACGGATTACTCCTTTTTCATTACAAAACTACAAAGTTATACGTAATTCTGTCTTTCTTTCGGAATTAAGGAACCGGACGCTAGTCGCATACTTTGCTTTTTATAAATATTTATTAGTTCTTACATTTCTTATCAATACTTTATAGCACGTGTTATTCTAATATTATATCTAATAGTTTCTACTCTTATGTTTACTCCTGTGCGTTTACACAGATCACACCCTGTTAGAAAACTGGGCACTCAAACAGGGTATATCTGGCGCACTCGTCTGGCACGAGAGATCCTCCTTGATCTTAAAACTATGCATGTACTTGGAGAACTCTCTGTACCCCGTCAATATTTACGTCATTATGCCAATAGGTTAAAGTTGCCTAACTGTTCCGTATACTTGAGGGAAGAAAGAGCATTGTTACTGCGCTACTAATTCCTTTTTGTACCTGTGATACCATTTCTTCGAAATTCTCCTTCCAAATTTGACAAATGAGACCGCACACATATGACAATCAGTGCAGTACAATATTTTTGGCCAAGCAACGCGAGTCTCTCTCTACCAATATGCTTAAATTTTCAATAGCTAGAATTATTAAACCAAAATAACAGCAATAGAGAGTGAGAATTGAAAATAAGAGTGAATGTAGGAGGATTTGAAGAACAATTTGCGACTCACGAGTGCCACTTAAACTCAAGGATAAAACTTTAAAGTTTGTAACAAAATCTGTCGTATTATATACATCTGAACGCTGGGCCTCAAAAGGAAAGGATGAAAAGATATTGCTTACTCCTTAGATGTGATTGCTGAGTTGAATATGTAGAGTTACAAAAACGAATAAAACCAGAAAAGAAGGAGAAGACATGTCGAAAAAGGGATGAAAGTCGAGAAAACGGAAGGAGATTATATTTATTGTCGATTTAACATAATGTAGCATAACGGCAGAAAAATTATAGGTGTGAACAGTGCATTATTGAAACTAAATCCTACTAATAATATTTCTCAATAGTTATGATATTTCTTTTAAAGAGCAAAAACTCAGACACACATTTGGAATCCCTTTTATACGTCAAATATAAAGCGCAGTCGTAACTGTTATACTGTGTCTTAGGGGCTGTCCATTAATCACGTGAGGCTCGAAGGGGGGGAGGGTCCATAAAAATCACCAAATATCACAAGGGGGGGGGGGGCGTGTAATAATATCACGTGTATTTATTTTTTCGGCAAACGCGTACAAAATCGAATTTAGCACTGTGCCAACAACTGACTTGCAAAATGCTTATCCAGTTATTGGTGTTGAAGAAAGGTTTGATAATCCGTGGTCCAAGGATACTGTACACTAAATTATGTTCATTGTTCATGTATTAGTATAAAAAAGTTTTTCGCATTTCTTTCATTATTTTTATGTCAGTCAAAAACAATCTGCAACCTTTCTGTTTACCTCTAAACGTTATTATTGTAGTCTTTAATTTTCTATAATAAAATTAGATGATACTTAAAATTAAGATCCTTTGTAGGTACTAAAAATACACGTGATATAGGGGGGGAGTCTTAAACCTCACCATGTATCACCAAGGGGGAGGGGGGGGTAAAAAATTCTAAAAAAACATCACGTGATTAATGGACGGCCCCTTATACCTAGTCAGGTCATAAGTATTGTCACACAGTAAAAACTTTTCTTTTAGAATGCTGGCCACAAAAAAGTTTATTGAATTCGAATTTCGAATTGTTCATGAAAATAAAAATGTATAACTTTTAGAATTTTACTCATTTTTAAATATGGAGTGGACGCTTAAAGAAGACCGTGTTGCAGTTATTGCGTTGCATCGTTGCGGTTACGCGCCAATTCAAATTTTTAACATGCTGAAAAATTTGAATATTAACAAAAGATTCATTTATCGTACCATCAAACGATACAATGAAGACTCTAGTGTAGATGACAGGTCAAGAAGTGGTCGCCCTCGGTCTGTTAGGACTCCAGCAGTGATAAAAGCTGTGAAGGCACGAATTCAAAGAAATCCCAAACGTAAGCAGAAACTGTTGGCCCTTCAGATGGGGTTAAGCAAAACCACGGTGAAAAGGGTGTTAAATGAAGATTTAGGGCTTCGGGCATATCGAAGAAAAACAGGACATCGTTTGAATGCTCGTCTAATGGACCTGAGACTGAAGAGATACCGCGCTTTGTTGAAGCGGTACGCGGGAAAAAAATATCGGGAAATTATTTTTTCGGATGAAAAAATGTTTACCGTAGAAGAGAGCTACAACAAACAAAATGATAAGGTGTACGCACACAGTAGTGAAGAAGCGAGCAACCGTATTCTGCGTGTCCAACGAGGTCATTTTCCATCCTCGCTCATGGTATGGTTGGGAGTTTCTTATTGGGGCTTAACAGAGGTACATTTTTGTGAGAAAGGTGTAAAAACGAATGCTGTTGTGTATCAAAATACAGTCCTGACGAACCTTGTGGAACCTGTTTCTCATACCATGTTCAATAACAGGCACTGGGTATTCCAACAAGATTCGGCGTCAGCTCATAGAGCGAAGAGCACACAAGACTGGCTGGCGGCGCGTGAAATCGACTTCATCCGGCACAAAGACTGGCCCTCCTCCAGTCCAGATTTGAATCCGTTAGATTACAAGATATGGCAACACTTGGAGGAAAAGGCGTGCTCAAAGCCTCATCCCAATTTGGAGTCACTCAAGACATCCTTGATTAAGGCAGCCGCCGATATTGACATGGACCTCGTTCGTGCTGCGATAGACGACTGGCCGCGCAGATTGAAGGCTTGTATTCAAAATCACGGAGATCATTTTGAATAAACTTTAATGTCATAAGAATCTATGTTTTGTTAAGTTCATTTTGGTATATGAATGGTTACATAATGAATAAACTTGTTACAATTATTTTACATTAAACATGTGACAGAATTTATGACCTGACTAGGTATCTGCAATTTTAACATTCAAAACCAGGAATAAAAACATAAGTTACACAATATAAAATTAAATTACAAAATATGAACTTTTATTCAAATATATTATTCAAAAGATACAATAAGGAATATAATGCAAACAAATTTTATTGACATTCAACGAAAACTGGGAAACAATTAATTAAATTAGAGTTAAAACTAGCTTTTGCGATGGGATCATCCGAGTTTCTCATTTTTATAGTTGTATTGTTGTTGAGAACTACATCCTTGAAGAGGTCCACTACAATATCATTGTGTGGGTGGACCACGTCCATTGACTTGATTTCTTTTGCGTGACCACTTAAGAAACCCAGATCTCTGCAAATGGCCTCGAGTTCGGATTTAGTATGGTTATTTGTGGAGAAGCATTTCGAATACCATACGCCATGTGAGCGAACTATCACTTGTCCTCTGCCGTACCTGTAATTATTCAATGAATATAATTATGGAGTCTTTATTAACATTATGTGATACTTTAGTCTAAAGTAAAGAAATTGATTATTTTTTTTACATTTTGATCAAGCTATATTTAAAACTTTAAATGAAGTTACAGTAAACAAGTTATTTATGCTCAATATTTTCCTATTTATTAGTTTAAATTAAGCAACAATATTGTTTTGTGGGTTATATTCAAAGAAAATCTCTAAGGTCAATCCCCAAATGAGAAAACGAATAAAAAGAGCCTTTTGCCTTTCGTTTTAATGTAGTTACCCTCATATTATAAAATCATAGAATTACCATTTATAAAATCATAGAATTACCATATTATAAAATTACCATATTACCATATTAAATTACCATATTAAATAAATTACCATATTATAAAATCATAGAATTACCATTTACAATGAATAAACTGAGGTTAAACTTACGGGGCATCAAGTGGAGCGTGAAGTCCAATACACGTTTTCTCATCATCTCCATGTGGGCAATCAGGGACACCATCGCATACCATATCCAAAGCCACACACAGATCTACGCCCCCAGGATCAGTTCTACATCTATAATTTACAAATACAATGTCATAAAATCTACAGAATTTTTAAAATCATTTATGTTTCCAAAATTGATTCTTAAGGATAGTTGAATTCAGTAGCTTGAAGCTGCTTTTTTCCAACGCTTTTATGTAACGCTTTCTATTTCATGTCTCCAAACACAGAAGTATAGGGTATATTTAAAGCTATATTTGATTTTACAGGAGCAACTTCAATCTGAAAGCCCGAGGCTGGTAAAATAAGAAATACATTTGTTGCCTTACCCTAGGAACAATATACGTTATTTTTCTCATATTTTCCTCAATAATAAGGGATATGTATGGTGTTTGGAAAGTGATTTCATTTTCCCGACAAAGAGCTCAATTGTTTTCTTCACACCCAATTTTAAACTTGAGTCGCATGATCTTCAGATAGCAAGACTTACTTGTGAAAAAAATTATTTGAAAAAAAAATAATAAGTAGAATTTTCGGGATATTTTATTTTTTACTACCGAGAAGAAAGCAATGTTGCTTAAGTTAAAAAAAAAAATTAGCTGATGTGTACGGAGAAGATGCATTGACAGCACGTCAGTCTCAAAACTGATTTTCAAAAGTTCGATTTGGCCACTTTGATATTGATATCTGTTTGGTGGGATTTCAAAATAATCGTTTCTTTTAACTTTTATCGGTCAACACAACGATCATTTTGAAGTGTCATCGGCTGGATAAACTGAATGATTCACTCAAACAGAAAAGGCCAGAATTGATCAACAGAAAAGGTGTAGTGTTCCACCAAGTTAATGCGAGACCTCATATAAGTTTGGTAACTCCAAAAGCTTTTACAGCTTGAATGGGATGTACTGACATACCCACCACATTCTCTAGATCTGACACTTTCGGATTATTTTTTGTTCTTTCTATAATTTAATTCTATAATTGTTTTAGATCGTAAAACTTTAAATTAAAATGAGAAGGTCATTTGAAGAGTGAGATTCACCCGGACCAGGTTTTTGACAGCAAAGACCCAAAATGTTATGAGCGTGGAGTACTGCCAGAAAGATGGTAGACGGTGTTGCTAATACCGACCAGAATGGATAATATATGTGGCGTACTACAAAATGTTATTTTATTTTCTTAATACTTTTATTACCCGTTTTCTGTATGTTGCGAATGCAATTTTAGAATTAATTGTTTCTTAAAATCTTTATTACTTTCTATTGCATTTTGCTTTGTACATATTTCGTACTCACGATATAAGTTATTAATGTAAATATTTTCTGTGTGCTATTTTGTTAACTTTATAGCTTTATTGTAAAAATTGTGTCAAGGCCTGAAATTTAGGTACTGTTATTGTGTAATATTATTGCCTTACGTCTAGTTTCTTTAAACTTTTTTTATTTTCTTTTACCAGTTTAATTTGTTTACATAACGCATTTCCTCAGAAAAGGACTTACAAGAATGGGTTAAGGAATTGGAAAGGCATGGAGTACTTTTCTCCGTAGTGGTGTGACGTACATACTCGCGCCGGTATTGGGCCACTCGATAAGTAAGTGACAACGCTAGCCTGACGTTTCCCTGCATCGGCAAGCACCGACAAAAAAGAGGGAGGGGTAGACCACGAATTACACAATCACACAACAACAGGCCACCACAAACACCCAGCCAAGATGCACATACGCCGAACGCACATCAGGAAGGAAGCAGAGGGAGAGGGAGAAGAACGCAAAACACAACACTCACCGCTCTAAAGAGTTAGGTGGGACATGAATATCTCTCTTCCTGTGGGCTACGGAACGGGGTATTCATGAAAAACCGACATACGTCGAGATAAAGTATACATTATAAATAAAATGTTTATTATTATTAGAAAAAATTCACAGTTTTGGTCACTCTTTAATTTTATTGTAGTAACGATGTCGAAATACGAGTAAAAACTGTCTCCTTCTTGCATAAATCTTAGTTACTTAATTATTAACAGACGCTCAGTTAATTAATGTCCCTATAGGCACTATAGTGATTTCAGAAGCTACATAAAACTTTATTCGAAACTAGTTATTTTAAGAATAACAAATCTTACGAACAACAAAAAAACAGCTGAGTAGGCAACCTGGTCTCAAAATATGCCACCATAATAATTTTTCTTTGTGTTTCGCAAAAAGTGGCCAAGTTCGACCCCTACGCGGTCGGCAGCGTGCTAGTGATGTCATCCATAGGTGACGGTAACTGTTTACTATTAAGTGGGCCGTCAGCCTGTCTGCTTTTCCAGAGCAATAAAAAATCTGTCAAGAATTAATAATAGAGCTACCCTATCACTTGTCATATATAGACAATATAGAGTAAAGGTAGATTTTTAGGATTTTTAGTTTAGTAATGGGATGACCACAAAATTCTGCTATATCAATTTTTCTCATTATTTTGTAGATATTTACTTATCAAAATGAATAGTTACAAGATATTCCTAACGTTAGCAGGTGAGCAGAGGCTTACGACTGTTTTCTCAGCTGTACCTCCGACTCAGTAGAGTAACAGTAATGTACTTGTAAAATATAGACTTAATTAATAGCTATATCTCTTTCAAAGAGCTTGCTTTTCAATGCAGATCCTTTTTAATTTTTTAAAATATAGAATATTGTATATTTACTTTAATACATATTTACGTTTTAAAATAAAAAGTTTCTACAAAATTCTGATAAATACTGTTGAAAATAGATAATCCGAAGTTTTTTCTGTTAGTTAAGACTAATAAAATTGATATCGACTTACCTAAAACTTTGTTTGGAAAAACAATTACATAAACTCGGGTACTCATCACTTCTGTCATAACAGTGTAGAATTCCGTCATAGAGTTGAGACGGCATTACTCTTTCCAAATACTTAGCGCAAGTAGCATTAACAGGCTCGTCGCTACCATCACCACAGTCATCGTTACCATCTTTAAAAAGCTCTTTGGATACACATTTACCATTTTGGCATTTCATTTCACTAGCAAGACATTCTGAAAATAATTTAAAATGTTTTTTACATTTAATTAACCTTTCTTATACTGGTTGTGCGGGAAATTAATAGATTACTCACCAGTGCACGGGGTCCCAGTGGCGGGTGCCACTGGGACCCCGTGCACTGGTTCATATTGGAAGCAGGCACTACAGGACCATGCTCCTCTTTTTTATTTTGGTCATGGCCGGGAGGCAACGGTTGCCTCTACGCGCGGCTAGGAGTGGACTGTGCCGCGGAGGAACGATCGCCGCAAGAGCCGGGCCGCGCTCCTCAGCAGCAGCATGGTATCCATCCCTTTCATAGCGGGTGTGTTGGTAAGGGATGGATAATATAGTAAGCGGGGCGTAGAAGCAGGCGGGATCGGGAGTGGATTGCGGAAGCGAGGTGTGGAAGCAAAAAGGAGAAGACTGGTGCATGCTTAACGCCCGGCGCATACATATACTATTTTCTACATGAAATAGAATTTTGAAACATACCACAGCCTCTTTGGAGAGGATCTTCTTTACATATCACACGTTTTTTTTCGCATATTGCTTCCATTTCATCTTTACCATCTTCACAGTGTTTAATACCATCACAAATTAAACTCAGTCCTACACAGCTCCCACGGCTACATCGAGTTCCTTCGCAATTATCAATTAATTTATTGGTTTGTATCTTTGAATATGGATCTATAATGGTTGTTGAAGAAAAACATAATATTTTTAATTAGTCTAGAAAGTGCTAATAATTATTATACAATATTCTTCTAATATAATAAAAAAACAATTAATTTATGAAAACGTACTATAAATTATTAATAAGATTTTTAAGAAAAATGCTTCAATTGAAGTAACCTTAAATAGTGTTGATTTATAACATTGAAAGCTCGTAAGGTATCACCCGTTATATACAATAAAATGTTATTAGTTCAAATAGATTCTATTTCAAACTTTCTGATAGTAATAAATGAGAAATTATAAACACGTTAACATAAAAAGTCATATATTTCATAAATACGGGTATTTTTGTATTTATTAAGAAAAATAAATGTACTGTCAAAACATTAAAAATATTTTAGTGGTAGCTTACAATTTATTTTAACTTTTGTTTCTTGACCAATATCTGAGTAAAATTTAAGTTCGTCTTCTAAATTTTCTATGTTTGTAGCTAAAATGTGACTTCCAAAACCACACTCTCCTCTGCTATCAACAAATGATGCAACTGGACTCCAGCCATGCTTGGAATGGCAACTTATAATACCAGCCCATTCCCGATCTGATGAAACATTAGGCTATAACAAAAAAAGATGACAGATTAATACGATTAGTTATCATTAAAGTTTAAAACTGTACTAGTTTCTAAGTTTTAATTGAAATAATGACTAACTACTTTGAGTTACTTACTAAACAAATGTTATTTTTGGTTTTTCGTTTAAAACAACTAAACGGAAATTTACAATGTTCATTCGTTTCCTCGAGAAGTATACTTATACTATTGTTTTTATTATCTTGTCCCACTGCTACACAATGTTTCCGGTTTTCTTTATTGTGGCTCCTAAAATACAAGTGATAATATTAGAACAAATGTTTTTTTTTTCGCAAATTAAACATAATTTAATTATACTCACAGTGTATTTATAACCATAGGCTTGACTACGTTGGAATACTTGGCAAGTTCTGACAAATGTAGCAAAGCTGCTTTACTTTTGTAAAGAGTTTTATAAACATCAACAATAAATTGTTGCTCAAACGGACCAATTGTGGACATTAAAGTTCTATGAGATCCTAATACTACTGTAATAAAATCATTTGGTGTCCTGAAAGATATTTGAATATAAATATTTTTTATGTTTAAAATATAATAGTGGTTTAATTATTTAATACTTACTTATCCCACAAACATGAGTGGCTCACTAATACCCACGACAAATGTATAAGTATGCCTGTACATCTATATTTTCCTTCCAAATACACTTTAGCAATCCAAGGCCAACTCTGGTTTATATCACTATCTACGTGGCGGTTGAAAAACAGCATTTGGGGAGAATCAAAACTAGTAAACAGAAAGCTATCACAATAAACGTATAAGGGTTTGCACGTCTTTTTGATATTCGGAACATCGTTTTCTTTAATTACTTCAGGTCCTTGAATTGAAACGTTTCTAGCAGTTTCATTTTTTATTTCTTTATATGTGGATTGTATAGGAGATATTGCTTCACGCCTATTTCCTCTATTATCTATATATTTAGTGTTTTCATCTTTAACACTGATATAATTAACATTAAATCCTTTTACTGAGCTGTAATACAAAAAAGTAGATTATATATTTTTGATTTATTTTATGATTATTATAATTTAAAAATTGGATAATAAATTTATCACCTGAATCCAAAGTAACGACAAACATGAATTGCTGTTTGTTCTAGTTCTTCACTTGACAACGTGTTTTCACATATAATATTCCATTTGTTTTGATATCGTTTCATTAAATATCCTTCTAAGTTTATAAGTGGCCGCTCATAAATATCATATACTAACTCTTTTCCATTAGATAAAGCCACTGCAATAAAAGAAGAGACAATATGCAAATAGTTGCGTATGCCTTGAATTGGACCTGACTCAACATAATTGCTGGTTAATTAAAACCAGCGCTGTTCTTCCGTCAGGCCCGTCGAACATCATTACGGACAGAGACACAGAACTAAAATATAAACTTAATTATTTAATAATTTTTTCTTAAAAAGTTTTTGTTTTATAATTTTTTGTGGCTATAATCTACTAATTACTACATGCTTAAATAAATCAAATCTGTCAAAAGTTATGCGTGGTCATAGATATAATCAATGAGTGAACAATCTATCATTCTCTATTTTCGTACCCTTAGGGTTGGATTTTATTTCTCAAATTTATTTGTTACTAACTTTGAAGTATATATACCCTTTCCAATAAAAAAATAATTTTTAAAATCGGACTACTCTGTAAAAAGTTATGCGTGGTCATACATAAAAAAAGAAAAATATATATACGCGTCGACTTGAGAACCTCTTGCGTTTTCTCGTCAGTTAAAAATGGATTATATTAGTAATGAACACGCATATTTTAAATCTAAATGACAAATTAATCAACAAACCATTATACATATATTTTATACATAAAATAAGAGAGTTTACCACAAGTTTAAAAAAATGTTTTTAGTATATAACAAATCAATAAACTGTTAGCTATATACAAGAAAGTTACGTTTAAATTAACTTTCATGTTGTTTTATAACAATTTATGAAGTACATAATATTACGTACAATATATGTTATAAAATATATACCTAGTCAGGTCATAAATTCTGTCACATGTTTAATGTAAAATAATTGTAACAAGTTTATTAATTATGTAACCATTCATATACCAAAATGAACTTAACAAAACATAGATTCTTATGACATTAAAGTTTATTCAAAATGACCTCCGTGATTTTGAATACAGGCCTTCAATCTGCGCGGCCAGTCGTCTATCGCAGCACGAACGAGGTCCATGTCAATATCGGCGGCTGCCTTAATCAAGGATGTCTTGAGTGACTCCAAATTGGGATGAGGCTTTGAGCACGCCTTTTCCTCCAAGTGTTGCCATATCTTGTAATCTAACGGATTCAAATCTGGACTGGAGGAGGGCCAGTCTTCGTGCCGGATGAAGTCGATTTCACGCGCCGCCAGCCAGTCTTGTGTGCTCTTCGCTCTATGAGCTGGCGCCGAATCTTGTTGGAATACCCAGTGCCTGTTATTGAACATGGTATGAGAAACAGGTTCCACAAGGTTCGTCAGGACTGTATTTTGATACACAACAGCATTCGTTTTTACACCTTTCTCACAAAAATGTACCTCTGTTAAGCCCCAATAAGAAACTCCCAACCATACCATGAGCGAGGATGGAAAATGACCTCGTTGGACACGCGAAATACGGTTGCTCGCTTCTTCACTACTGTGTGCGTACACCTTATCATTTTGTTTGTTGTAGCTCTCTTCTACGGTAAACATTTTTTCATCCGAAAAAAGAATTTCTCGATATTTTTTTCTCGCGTACCGCTTCAACAAAGCGCGGCATCTCTTCAGTCTCAGGTCCATTAGACGAGCATTCAAACGATGTCCTATTTTTCTTCGATATGCCCGAAGCCCTAAGTCTTCATTTAACACCCTTTTCACCCTGGTTCTGCTTAACCCCATCTGAAGGGCCAACAGTTTCTGCTTACGTTTGGGATTTCTTTGAATTCGTGCCTTCACAGCTTTTATCACTGCTGGAGTCCTAACAGACCGAGGGCGACCACTTCTTGACCTGTCATCTACACTAGAGTCTTCATTGTATCGTTTGATGGTACGATAAACGAATCTTTTGGTTATATTCAAATTTTTCAGTATGTTAAAAATTTGAATTGGCGCGTAACTGCAACGATGCAACGCAATAACTGCAATACGGTCTTCTTTAAGCGTCCACTCCATATTTAAAAATGAGTAAAATTCTAAAAGTATACCTTTTTTATTTTCATGAACAATTCGAAATTCGAATTCAATAAACTTTTTTGTGGCCAGCATTCTAAAAGAAAAGTTTTTACTGTGTGACAATACTTATGACCTGACTAGGTATATATACATATATATATTTTATATAGAAATCGTAACAACTAATAGTTTTATTTTCTGACTTGAGTAATGATAGTAATGGCAGTACTGCTTAAAAATAACATATAAAGTATGTTTAACTTTTAATTTTGCAACACAATCACTTATAATGTTGCTTTAAATGCAAACTTTAGCCTTTAATAAGAACTATTTTCTATTTTTTAAAATTTCGGTAAGCGCGAGCCGTACCACCCGTGTCACGGTCCGTGACGTCCGTGAATAGTTGTTTTAAATTTTTGTCAATAATTTATAAATGAAACTTCAATATGTTTTTAATAAATAAGTTAGTACTTACAACAGTCTAGTTCATCTTCGTGTTGTGCACATTGAAATTTTCCATCACAAATAAATTTCGGAAGTATACAAGTTTTACTTCTTTTACATAAAAACATATCATCTGGACAAGTAACTAAAAATAGGTAACGATTTTAAACAATATATAAAAATATATAACATATTTTAAACAACATATAACAACGATATATATGATACTCTATAAACAAATCTCAGAAAAAAATACTTACAACAGTCGAATTCATCTTGACCATCAGCACAATCAAAAATTCCATCACAAAGAAGATTTTCAGCATTTGTTGAAAGATAATCTTTGCAACTACAACCAATTTCATCTGTTCCATCTTCACAATCAGCTTTGTGGTCGCAACGTTGTTTATATGGGATTGTTTGCAACATTCTATGAAAAAAGATCAATAAAATAATTTTCATTATGTAGACATAAACATTAAGTTTTCTAACTCTATTCACTTTACCAAAAAATAAAATGTAAACAAACAAACCAATGTTTCTCAAACTTTTTTGTCAATCGACTGCACATTCAAAGATGTTTTATGAGGTTATTACTTGAAAATATCAGTTAATAACAACATGGCGGGTATAATCCGATCGTAATAATAAAACACTCCTTCCAATCCACAATAGTACGTTGAACAGTAGACTTATAATTACCAGCATATAAAACCAGTAAGAGATTTGGAAACATTGTCTTTTTGGTTTCTTTATAATGTAAGTTAGTTATTACAATTAATGTTGTAAATATGTAAATTTTATACGCATTATATTTATCATTCATAATTGTAAAAATAAAATTATTTTATATTATTTTTCTAAAAGTAAGGTATAGTAAATTAAAAAAATAAGAATATAGGAGATATTTTTAATAAATAATTAAAAGTTGCTTTGATAATTTTTATATCACGTTGATTATTGTAAAATTGACATCCAAAAAACCCTTTTTACGATTTGTTTACATTTTAATTTTTGGTAAAACGGATAAGGTATAGTTTGTAATCTATTACCTTCTGCATTCAAACTGGCTTGGAATCTTATGCTTTCTAATTTTGGCGGGTTGTATTTCAGTTATAATTTCTTCTATTTTGTGAATTTCTTTATTATCTTCAACTTTAGGAAGATTTTCCCCTGCTACTATGTCGGTGATAGGAAAAAATGTAGATGTAACAATTACTTCGTCTGTTATAGGTTTTATTTCTTTTACATCTTTAGTTGGAATTATCTCTGTTGAGATTAAACCAGGTAACAGTTGGGTTACTGATTCATCCGACGAGTTATTGTTGTAATTAGAATTAGTATTATCTATTGTAGTTTCATCAATCATAGAAGACATGCTTGCTACAATATTATCTTCAGTCGTTTCTCGAAATGGCATTTCAGTTGTAATTTCTAAGCTTTCAACACTTGAAAAATTATCTATAGTTGGCCAATCTTCTGGTATATCTGTTCTGTCTCTTAACGTACGATTTTCATAAACTTTGGAAGAACTTGATTCCGAAATATTAATTGGAAAAGTTGTAGTAGTAGATATATCCGATAATTCAGGTTGTCCTTCAAGTTTTGTGCTCACTGTAATTGTACTGGAGTCTTCAGTTATACTTTCTATTAATAAATTAAAAATATCTATTTCTTTAGGACTTTCAGTCATTGATAATTCAAAAGTGGAAAAATTTTCAAACTTGCCTGTCTCACTTGAGGGAGTATTTATATGACTATCTATTAAATCGGTTACGGAAGTTTCCATGGTAATTAAATTTTGTTTTGTATTGTCTTCAATAGATATTGTTTCGCTGCTTTGCTCTAATACGTTTTCGGTAGTAATAGAGTACGTCGTCATATGTATCAGATCAGTCATAGTAGATGTTTTGATATTGTGCATTTCTAGATCGTGCACAGATGTACTATTTAGACTTATTTCTCGCATTTCTGTATTATTTTCACTTTTTATAATATTATCCATATTTTTATGTATGGTATCATTTAATCTAACATTGTCCAGAGGACTTTTTGTTTTTGAGTCGGGAATGCTAATGACATCGTTTTGTATATCAAGTAGAGACGTGTCATTTGTGACGATATTTGTTTCAGTATATGCTAGAGTGGACAAAACTGTATCATTGTTATCTTCGCTAGTAACCGTTCTCATAAAAATACACCCCATTTCGTCTGCACCATCGAGGCAGTCTATAATTTTGTCACACCTCCTTTTATTTGCGAGACATTTTTTGATTCCTGATTTACATTGAAACCCTGGACAATCTTGTATTGGTTGAATGATGGGTAAGGATTTTGATGCTTTGAAATAAAAATATTAAAATTAAGTTATGTTATATTATGAAACTTATGTAAATATTTTAATAGCTTCTGCGCATATTAAATTCAAACTTAATATAATCATACTTTTTTTATTATATAATATATAGCTCAAATTTAATATATATCGGTCTCGAGAGCCAAAAAAATTTTTGTAACGAAAAATTTCAAGGTTAAACTAAAAAATGCATGAAACATATTTGTCAAAATAAGATATATAAAGCTGTTTGAAACATGTAACTCACACATATGATATCTGATCCATTTAACGAAGAGACTAACTCGAGTATAAACTCCGGGCTCATCTTGGCGAGCACAACCGTTTCCGTGGCTCACAATGCCCGCTATATACCATTGTTCTGAATTGAAAGGATTTCTGCATAAAAGTGGACCTCCACTATCACCCTAAATCCAACAAAGGACAGAACTTTAATCAGTGTGAATGACACCCATATACTTCCAAGTAAACATTTTTTATGAAACTAGTTTATAATTTTCATTTATTAACAGTATCATCATCCAGTTCGGGTAACATCATTCCTGCAGATTGCTCTTTGGACCCTAATCAAACCTTCAGAGAGAATAATTCTGCAACTCTATTTTGTGTATGTGTATTGATTTTCATGTTTTTTCCTACTATAAAATCTAATTTTTTTAAACAAAGGAACACGAAGAATAAATATGGATGAGACTAAATGTATATCTCGTAAAACTGATTCTCGATCCTCCATGAAAGGAAAACTTAATGTTTGACATTATGCCTCATGGTTGTTTAGCAGGGTGTACCAGTTGGCATTTTAAATTGACTTGAGCCCCAAAAGTAATTGGTGGGACCTCTCACATTAAAAGCATTATAAACTTATAAACTTTACCTTGGTCATCTTGATAAATAATTAGATTGAACACTGAAGAATAATAAAATATCTTACTTGACATGCATCTTTTCCTCCTTCAACGAAACCTGCACATATTTCTTTTCCAGCTCGGTCTTCACGATGTTTGCAGCTTTCCCAAATAGGTACCTCCACTTCACGCAAATGATCAGCTATAATTTTAATATAAGCTTGTAAAATCATCTGCAGCTTATTTTATTTATCAATGTTTGTATGTATGATTCGAATAAATTCATATTCATTAACACAATAGAGATATTTAATTACGTAAAAGTTTATAAACTTCCCTAAAAAGTTATATGTCTTCGGGCATATTATGAATCAAATAAAATCCGTATTGAAGCATAACATGTTAAAAAATACATATGAGAAATATATAAATGGTTCTAGCACTAGTCGGTGTCTGCTATAGCACGTTCAATCAACTCGCACCTTCAATTTAAAGCAACCTTATCTGCTCTGTCATCTAGTTTGCAATTAATGTAACACATTGATGATTAGATAAGAAACTTAATTAGAGGATAAAAACTGGCAAAATTTTGACACTGAAAGCTATAAAATAATTAAGGTTGATTTATTTACTACATACCTATTTTATCAATATCATATGAAGCGAAGCATATATATATATATATATATATATATATATATACAAGGTGACTAACAAAACGGTCCAAAATTTTTTACGCACTAAACATCATTTAAGGAACCCATTTTTATAAAAAAAAAAAAAATTGTATGTCAAATTTTCACCATAAAATATTTCATTCCAAGGAAAATATGGTCACTAATTCAATCGTACAAAATAGTCATATGGTGCAAATTTCGTACGTTAACCTGTTATTACCTGTCTGTCACTCCCGCGTAAATTATATTAGTATTGCGTAGTATTCGCTCGCACAGATGCAATGACCGCCGTCCTCGGCCTCGTACTAGGTCATTGTACCAGTTTTTTACGGTACCGATGGAGAGGTCATTGACACTTCCGCGCCGTAGTATGTAAATTGCGAGTTCTTTGGATAACTTTGTGATGCTGATTATTCAACATTTTTGTACTATGTGATACTAAACTAAAATACATGTTTCTCATAACTTTTACCTCCATAGCAGTTATACTTTATGCGATACTAGCGTTGAACAGGTGAATTAAATATGCGATCTGGGCATAATAGTGGACAAAACGTTAAACTTTAAATCACACGTTAACCATATAGGTATAGTGACTCGCGCTGCGCAAACGATTGGATTTATTAAACGTGCCACTCGCGGCTTTAAACAACCAAATACTAGACTTCGACTTTACGACTGCTTGGTGTGTAGTCGATTGGAGTACGCCAGCGTTGCTTGGAACCCCTTTTATGCTGTGACCTCACAAAGAATAGAAAGTATACAAAGAACGTTCACCAAACATCTCGCATTTATCTCTCACGGAATAAGTCACCGTTGTTCGTATGACCAGAGGCTTTTGTTCTTCCGCTTAAACACATTAAGAGAACGTCGTCGTATGCTTGATTTAATCTTTCTCTTCAAGATTGTTCACGGAATGGTTCATTGCAGTGAGCTAGTAGAATACATCAATTACTCTGTACCCTTTAAGCCTCCCCGTCATCCTTTAACTAAGCTATTCCATATACCTTCCGTCAGGACAAACATTGGCTCGAATTCACCGTTATCACGAATATGTAGTGAATATAATGATTTCTGCAGAAGGTTTCCCAACACTGATATTCACAATATGACACTCAATGCATTCTTTAAAATAATGTTTCAGAAATGATTGCATCAGTTTTAATTTGTTTTTGTTTTTGTTCGCTTTCTTACTGCCACTGTTTAATTGATTAATTAACAGAAATAAAAATAATATTTAATGCCAATTTTTATAGATTGTCATTTTCATCAGTATATAAATTTTCCTTATTGTTATTAGTTTGACTTATTTGATATTGCATGATATTTTTCTTATTTGATATTGCATTTTATAGATATAGTAATAAACAACTACTACGACGGCAAATGTTGTGTGCACCTATAATTGGCATACATATATGAATTTTATTATTGTAAATGTTTTGTAAATTGTATCTTATGTATGCTGTTGGTGTACCGTGTTAAATAAAATAAATAAATAAATAAAGATTATTCTGTGTGAATTTGGACGGTTTTGTCAAAGTCACCCTGTATATATGGAGGAGTAACTGTATCAACTACTTATTTAAAAAATGAGAATAAAATAAATATTACGATCGGGGCCTCTTTCTACCGTTGCACCCCAACCCACTGCAGTACACATAGTTCCTGGTGAAGGTCCCAACAACCAGTCAGAGCCTGCAGTATCCGGACTTGGTAAACATATTGGTCGGACCCATCGATTAAACTGTATTATTGGCGCTACCCTTAATAACGATAGATCGTTTTTCATATCAAGCTGACTATATTGCTGATTACTAATGACATGAGTAACTAAATGATTTTGTTCCTGTGGAGAAAACGAAAACCTTCTCAGTATGCCAGTTTGAACTTCATAGTAGTGATCCCAAAACCTAAAAAAAAAAATAATCTTCTGTATTAATTTATCTTCAGAAATAGGAGAACAGTGTAATTTATCAAAATTGGATAGAAACTATTATTTTATGTCAATAGCTTTACTTAGATGAAGTATTTATAACATACGTAATTCAATTAACATTTTCGAATACATTGTATTTATGTAAAATACTAATTGCATATGCTCTCGTACACTTAATGATTTCGTACCTCTGCTAACATACATCTCATACTCATACTCATTTAGACACTTACTTATGAACACAGTGGGCCGCTGATACTATCCAGTGCTGAGTAAGAACAACACCGCCACAATGAAATGTACCATCTCGGTATACAGCTACCATCCAAGGCCATGCAGCAGGCATGCTTGGCTTGCCACCTACCACTCTACTTTCTGTCCTTTTATCTCGTGTACTTTCAGGGCCAATGATATTCTCTTTAAAATCATTACGATTATTATTATAATTGTGTGTGTCACGTTTTAATATTTTTGCAAAGTAAGCGATTGGATCCTGGTAACCGTTGAACAAATCTGATCTTTTATTTCTGTCAAAAAATTGATTTTCAATTGCCGGATTCTGAAAAACATATTGGCATACTTTAGTTACTTCGACACCAGTAAACGAAGCTCTGGGAATGGATTTATTTTCAGAAGTGGGGTGACATAATTCCTAGCCTAAGTATTCTTATAACAGTATAAAACTGTTTCATGCTTTTTTATCAGGTCAGTCGAAAAGTTCTTGCGCATTTATGGGAAATTTTTAAATAAGTAGTGTACATAAAACACAATATAAAATTTAATCAATGATTATACTTTCCTCCACTATCTACAATTTCTCGTCATATTGCAGATAGATTCTTAATTCCAGCATTCGGCATCCGGGTCTTTTTCCCACAGTCTGTTATTGCGGGAGGTTTTGGGGCCTCGAGTTAACACTCCTTACTCCAGCCTACACTAAGGGGGCTACGACCCCCCGGTGACATGGTTCGAGTTGCAGGAGCGTACGTCCATGTTGGTGTGGCGTCACCGCAGCTCTACGTTGGCCTGGCTTGGCTTGGTGTACCAATCAACCAAGATTCGACAGCCATCAGCGGCGTGTGTTGACCTATCTGTGGCTTGATGATCTCGTGACCTTAATTGCTCATCGCCCAGGTCCAACGATGTATTATTTATTATTATTATTTATTTATTCTATTAAGTTCTTTGGTCGGTAGCTAAATGCCACGGTGATCTGGTGGCCGGCCGTGCAGAGGGGTGATGCCGTGGAGATGTGTGGAGGCCATGGTCAGCGCGGTCAGACATTCGACGCGTCGAGATCGCTACAAAGACTTCTACACGAGGAATATCTATGTCGCGGGCGATTACATAATTTCTAACGTATCAACTCGTACCTGTGCACACTTGTAGGAAGATGTTTTACTAGGCTTCGATGCGCCACAGAGTCTTTGTCGAACCAAGCGCGAACCACGCCGGAGCTGCGTATGTTATTTTGGAACGGACATATGTCTTGTAAATCACGACTTTGATCCTCAAAGGCATGTTAGAAGCGAGAAAAAGTCGAAGTATGGCCCTAGCAACAAGCACCTAGTTTATAGCGTGTTGATCGTGGTCTCACATTGTCAACGACCTGTCAATGTGGACGCCGAGGTACTTCACCGAGGTCTTCCACCCGATGTCCTGTCTTTGAAGCTTCAACGGCTGTCATGAGGCCTTAATTCCATTGCTGTAGAAAGACTCTGTTTTTGATGCAAAAAATCTAGAAGGTTCGTACATCCTGTTCAGTTTTTTTACTGTAAACATCTGCATTAATGGTTTGATTTTGTTTTAGGATTTCATAATAAATCACACCGTACATATTCCACCAAATACTTAAAAGTATATCCCAAATAACCACCCTCGGACAGGAGTCCCAAGCCCCATCTCATGCTCCACGCTCAGGGAAATCCTCTAAAGGACAACCCACAGAAGAAGAGGAGTCCGACCAGGGCTTGATGCGCTCCATCTTTCAGCAGGTGGGGCGCATGTTAAACGCCCGACTAGACGGCCTATAGAGTCGCCTCCTGCCGGAGCCACACCTCCGCCCCTTCTTAGGATGTAAGGATACATTTGCTGTTAGAATTAAATGCTTATCTTTAGCTAAACATTATATTTTTTTGTGACATTATAATAAATAATCTATTTTTCGTCACCAAACGGTCTAAAAATTGCTCTCTTTCGAAGCGCTGTAAAAAGGAAGTGCAGATGTTTATTCGCTGCTGACAATTGGTTTCGGACAGTGCATCAGTGCCCACTTTTGGATACTTTCCCAATCTCCTTTAAATGACAAAAGGCTGTTCCACGAGATGAATCTTATCTTTTCTGCGATCTGATCCACTATTATTTGTGGCTCTGACCCTACAAAATTTTTAAGAACGTCGGTTTAAAAATTAACAGGACATCCTGAACGGGGTTCGTCATAAACGCTTCTTTCTCCAAGTTTAAATTTTGTAATACATTTTTGGGCAATCCTCGCACTGATATTATGTTCACCATGTACATTATTGATTTGTATCACTGCAGATATGGTAGATTCACCACTCGAAAATGAAAAAAATAACACAGCACGTTTATATTGATTATCGATATTCATTTTCTATGGGTAACTAATATGCATCGTTGAAGGACGACATATTTCAAAATCTTATTGCCTGGTAGTGAGGCACAGCAATTCCCATGCATGCTATTAATGCACAAAAACTTTTGGAATGATCTAATATTTTCAAAATTAAAGGGTGTAATATTTTCATATGAAAATCTGTTTTGAAAAAATTAAATTTCTAACTTACTTCTCGTAAAGATTGCCAAGTGGTGGATACTCTAGTTCCACAAACTAAATCAGGACATGTAACGTATACAGCGGATGAATTGAAACACGTGTCATCAATTTGTAACACTCCACCAGGTGCAGTATTCAAGTATTTCACTTTCAGTAATGGATCTATTGGCAGTAACTGTATGTAAGGTGGCCTGTTAAAGTATGTTAACTTATTATTTCTTAATACGGTACTAATATTAATTATTAATACTGTAGCCCTTGTTCAATAAAATGAAATATCATTTAAATATAACAATGTATAAAAAGGCAAATACTAGCAAATACTTAGGTGATATTACACTCTTTGTCTAAGCTAAATGTTTCGTATTAAATATTCACGATTGTATGTGTTGTTTCTAGCCATGCAGGGGCGAAGAAAGAAGACTGACCTTTGGGGCCGGGGTCAGCCTATCGAAAAAGGCGACAAAACAAGCCACCCACTACATGGCAGGCCCCTAAGCCCGTCTGGATGGCGACCACCTTTGGTCTTAAGTATGCCGCCATAATAACTTTGTGTTGTTCCGGCATTAGTGACTCAAGTTCCTTTACCCTTATATGGGACAACAGCGTGTTTGCGATATCACTGGAAAACACCCATAGGCGACGGCAACTGCTAAGTTCTAAGTGGGCCGTCAGCCTGTCTGCTGTCCTACAGCAATAAAAAAACATCTTGAACAGGTTTGGTATCAATATTTTCAGCTGTGTATATAAAAATCATCGTGTAGAAGCCTACATACAAACCGATATGTATTATCCGAGATTCCGTCTTGAATAAGCACGGCGCGTATACTGTGCCTTACCTTCAGAGAGAGAATGTCTGAAAACAACAATCTTTTTACTGCTGTTCAACAGCAGGCTGGATGACGGTTCGCCTAATAATATGTAGTAGTACTTAATAATAATTAGTGAAACTTGAACCTGGATCACTTATGCCGGGACACAACATTGTTATGGCGGAAGATTAAAAGATCAGAGGTAGTTGCCGTCTAGACGGGCTTAGAACCCTACCACTTAGCAAAATCAGTAGTTTGTCATTATAAGCTATATTATTGTAAACGGTTTTGATTAACAGTTTTATAGTACCTGATAATAAGACCCGCTTCTCTTTGACAAACATCATGGGCCCACAGGTAAGGATTTTTGCACACAGAATACCAATCCCCTTTGAAATTTCTGTGTAAAAATCCTTCTGTGTTGGAAATTGCAGACATCTGAAATATTATGTACGTGTTAAGTATTTTTGGGTACAAAAAATTAGTTTATGAAAAATGTTCTTTGATTGAAAATTTATATTGAATGAAGAATAAATAATAAAAAATAAATGATAAAAATAAAAATTGTAAAGATGGTATAATTTTGGTGGGTAAGAAGTTTTGTTTCCATTCATTTCGTTGCTAAGATTTCGTAAAATACAATAAACTGATTACATTTTATGTGAGCTTATAGGTAGCCTTAAAAAAGAAAAACCTTTTGAGGCTTGTGGGCAAGCGATACGGCCACTATAAAAGATTAAACAAAATGAATGATTAAATATTACAAATATTTTCATAAGGTTTTTCCTATAACAATAATCGCTAGGTCTCACCGACTTCTTATTAAAAGTAGGAGCTAATGTATTACAGTCAGCTTCATCTTTGTGGTTAGGACAATCTATAATATTGTCGCATCTTTGTTCTTTAGAGAAACATTTAGGCCGTGAATTAGGACCGCAGCTAAAATTATCCTGACTACAATCTGAAAGGCAATATTAAAAATACGTTATTAAAAGAAAATGTTAATTTGGAACTATGTTATTTAATATACAATGGAAATTTGAATTTAATTTAGTTTTATCTAAGGAACAAGAAAAATACACATTAAAAAAGTCTAAGCAACATACATGATATTACAAATTTACGATTTATACTAATTAATTTCTAAGTCTTTACTCGCTCAAAGTGCGTACGTGCGTGCGCTTGTAAAAGAAAAATTTCGATTATGTTTTGTTTTTTTCATAAAATTAAATGAAAGGGAATTTGTTTGAATTTAAGTGCGTTTTTATTGTTACGTTTAGTCTTGATTTTATAATTTTACCAACCATTTAAATAAAGTTAGCGACAAAATTGAATTGTTAGATATTCTTTACGTCATGAAGCGACGTCATTTGACGGCAAATGAAATGAAAATAGCTGTAGGGATGTTGCAAGCGGGAAGTAATCAATCTCAGGTATCTCGGCATTTTGGCATTCATAGAAGTGTTTGTTATTTGTCATCTTTGGCAGCGCTATAATAATACAAGCGAACCCGCTGAACAGCATCCAGGCCGTAAAAGGAGTACAACCACTAGGCAAGACCGGTACATACAAATGACTGCAAGACGCCAGCCTATGTTAACCGCTCGAGAGATAAGTTTGAGGCTACAAAATTCAAGTGGTGTTGATGTAAGTCCCCAAACTGTGCGAAATCGACTGCATGAGTACGGCCTACGAGCTCGACGCTCAATTAGGTGCCCACCGATACGTCACAGGAATCGCGCTCGTCGAAATGAATGGTGTAGAGAACGCAGAACATGGACCCAGGAACAATGGGATAAAATTATGATTTTCGATGAGTCGCGATTCAGGTTTAGGCCTGATACAAGAAGGGTGCGAGTGTACCGTCGGCCCGGAAATACTGAAAGGCTCCGGTGCATTCAGGAAGTTCATTCATACAGCGGCTCATCCACCATCCTAAAATTTAAATTAGTACATGTTGCTTAGACTTTTTTGATGTGTGTATATCATATGTAATCATAGAATCGAAATTAGGTACAATTTTAATGCAAAACTAATAAAATTTTAAACAACTAAATTTAAAGTTTACTAAAGTTTATTTCAAGTTTAAAATTACTTCACACGAATTTTAGGATTTCCCGCCTCCCGTCCTTGTTACAGTTTGTCATATTTTAAAACTCCATCCCCCCGATATGACGTCATACATTTTTCTATTTTTATACATATATTTAAAATTATTCAAAAGAAATAGTTTATTTTTTATTTTTATTAAATAATCTTTAATAATATCAACATTACAACACCGCTCTTGAAGTTGAATGTTGTTGCGTGAGAGATAAATTCATAGCGAGAGTGATAAAGTATTAATAAATATAGATCGAGTTCGTAAATTTTTAAAGTTTTTTATTCACATATAAATTTCGCGTTTTAGTATTTTAAATCTTAGCATGTCATATGTCATAAAGCTTTTGACCGCCCTGCGCCTTGTCACAAAATGTCACATTCCGGTGATACCCTCCCACCGTTAACGTGTGACGTAATTTATCGATGACCCCATTGGTTGGAATGATTTCAAGATCAGCATACATACTAAATAAATCTATTTATTACCAAAACATCCCATTTCATCTTCGCCAAATGGACAGTCAAAATATCCATCGCACAGCCTTGATTTTTCAACTCTGGATTTACAGCTACATTTAACTTCATCACTGACGTCAGAACAATCTACAATGCCATCGCACCATTTTGTTTCCGAAACGCAATCATTTCCGCTATCACACAGTAAAGTGCCAACGGGACATTCAGTATCTCTTTTAGAAGAGTTTAAAGGTGCACTAACTCGTGACACTTGTGGTCTGAAAGTTTTAATATAAGTATATGTTATTATATATTTATGTATATTATGTAAATTATGTATGAGTACTGAAACAGATTGGCGAATCAAAATTAGTTTTAATGTTATTTAATTATTGTTCTTGATATGATTTATTTTATCCAGTTAGAAGATAATTTTTTCTAACAAATCACAATCATTCATTGATATCTTATTAGTTTTGTTAAATAAAAAGAAGTTTATTTAAATAACACTAAGCTATTTTGTACATACGTAAAAAGCATTATGCTATTTTGTACGTACATACGAATATATTACACTATGTCGTAGAAACAATTATAAATATACCATATTTGATTACAAAAGCTACATGCATATTACAAAACAAGAAAAGGCGTACCAAAATATCGAATTACGCTTTTAAATATTTTTTCATAACACTTACTTCGACATTAAGAAGCTCATGAATATATCAACATCTTGAGGGTGAATTTTAGATGCTTTCTCTATCAAATCGCGATCTTGGATATAAGGTTGTGCGGGTTGCGAGGAATACCTGAAATTTTATTATTTTATCACTTTTTTCCGAGTACTCAATTCTGAGTCTCCCGTAACTGACTTTGTGAGACTACCCACTAAAACCCCATTGTCCTCCTATTACCTGGAGCCTGGGCTGACGTATAACTGGCCTGCCGATACCATCACCGAGTCTGACGCCGACGCCCCTCTCATCAGTGCAGGTTTTTTTATATAGTGTGCGCTAGGAAGTTAGGATTTCGACCCACCAGCGTTCGCCTGTGTCAAATTAAGAATAAGGAGGAACGTGGAGCAGGATGCGTGCCTTTATGCGGCCTCCGAGGGGCCACCCGCGCCCACTGTGTGGTGGCCAGAGGTAATAGGATTCCCTCCGGCACCGTAGTCTGGTCCTGCGTTCACGGGAGGGGACCTGACTTCTCCGCTCCCATCCCACCGCCTCTTTTGCAAACATTACTGCTTCGCAGAAGAAGGCGTTGGTGATCCATTCAGATTTACTCCCGAACGGTCATGTCCAATTTGGACAATGAGGTCACGGTGTTCCTCGCTCCTAACGCTACGCTGGGGACTCGACAAACGTGTAGTTCATTGGGTCGTCCTCGTCGCCCCCGCCATGATGGTAGCACCCTAGCGTCTCCTCCTCTGTATGCAACACAGGTACCACCCCAAGCATTCGTACCCTGAGACAACTTGTGTCAGGTGGAATGCCAGGGTGCCGTGGCGCCTGTCTCCAAGGAGCCAAAGCACCTTACCGTCCTGGCTTTGCCTCTATGGTAGCCAAATTCGCACCCGCACTGGGGTGTACAAGTACCTCTGTCCACTCTCATGGTGGACCCCGCCGCGCAGCTCTGTACGCTTCGTCTCCACTTCAAAAGGATTGTTTTATCATTTATTTAGGTGTGGAAATCACATATCATTTTTGATAGGTTTTATACTTTTTTGTTTTATTATATTTTAAAATACATTCATTTAATGGTCAGTGAGTTCAAAATTCTTGTGTATCACTTAATATTAAATGAGTATAATTTAAGTAATAATATACCTTGAATGGGGAAATCGATGCTCGCTATCTAAATGATTATATTGGGATATCGGGACATCATAGATTTCTGAAAAAAAAAAAACTTATTTACTGACAAAATATAAATAATAAAGAAAGTAAAATGGACTCCAAAGGTTCGACGGTTCTGCTGGTACAGTGTTTATGTTTGGGGCTTTGTGTATTTGTACCTGTGAGTACGAGTTTTCATTAAAGCAAAATAAATATAAAACTGTAGTTCATCGTGGTCTAGATTTATCACTCGTGTTTTAATTTACCTTCGATAGAACTCCTGCTAAAGTAGGTAGTATTATTAAATAAACAGATATATTTATATTTTCATGTCATTATAGCAATTGGTATGAGTTAATTTAAGTGGAATATACATTAACTTACCGTGCACGTGTGGGTAATTACTTTTCAGGAGACGTGCCAATAAACAAGTGTCAGTTATAGGTTGGTTAGAAGCACGCAGTGAATGAGGTTCAGAATTAGCTGGATTAGCATATCCATACATATAATTTTCCCTGCTCTCTAGAGCACCGTTTGAAATATGTTTAAAGACGTCTTGAAATCTATGCAGATGATGCGCTTGTCGTTTTACAACAGAGCTCGTTTCACTAACTCGCTTGCGTTTCTTTTTCAGTTCATATAAACTGGTTTCTAAAATACTTTTAATTTTTGATACATCATTATTAGCAATGATCTTAAGTTTAGTAATAATTTCATCACATATTTTTAATTCAGCTTCTGTTTGGCAAACAATTCCGTGTCTTCTTAAAATATCTTTTTCAACTGTACTATTTCTCACAGATAAATCTTTACTATATCCAGTATAGTGAGGAAATATTTGTCTCTTCATTCTTTTTGAACTTAATTTTGTGCTATTGAGTAATAATATTAACTCACGACTGGCTTTGTCAATTGTTATATTCAGATTATCTCCGACAGCAGTTACAGGCACCAAAATTATTTCGTCACTTTCATCTATAACAAATACACGTATATGTTAAGGTGCAGTTGTGTATTTAAATAAGTAATTTAAAAGACACAATACTTACCTTGCGTATCTAAAGCTTTATAAATCATAGCAAAGGTGCCTATTACAAATACTGTTATAAATATTGCGGTTAATAGCATTTGAATGGTTGTATCAAAATATCCTCCATTGCGAAAATAGATTTGAACTGAAAAATAAATAATTTAAATATTTCTTGTGCCTAAAACTTCTAACTTTTGTCAATAAAAATGCCTGGCTAAGAACAAGTTTAAAGTTTAAGCGTAATTTATTCTATAAATTTTAATCAAATTGCTCTCAATTCACATATCTTAGTCGTCGTGTTTATTAAATTACAATATGGGAAATATGTTAATGTTAAAAATGCAACGAGGGTGAAGTTCTTGTACAGAGTGGGTATGGTGCCATGTTTCAACTTTTTATTAGTAATATTTTATACACAGTACTAGTAAAACCGAAACGATGACCTCCTAGCGTAACGATTAACGCACGTCGGTACGCTTGCGGGGGCACGGGTTTGACCCCCGTCTAGTGACTGGATGTTTAGCTATAGTATGTATTTATTTACAAAAGAAAAGTATGAAGTATATCAGTAGTCTAGTACTCATAACACAAGTGCTATGCAACTAAGTTAGGAACTAGATAACGTAATTATTTATTTATTTATTTATAGACTTTTAATTTTTTTTTAAGAACTACTAGTATCTTGATTTAGGCGAAAATAATTCTAGCTCAAATCTTCATCCCTTGGACTGACTATATTAAGGGTAGTTTTTAAGAACATGGGTTGGTGAATATCATTTATAAATATTGCGATGAAATTAAATTTCCTCATATAAATAGTCGTTAAATTTGCCACGGGACAGGGCATCGATCCACTGAATATTAAACCTAGTAAAATGACGAAACCAAGTAAGGATTTTTCAGTAAAATTCAACCAACTAAGACAACAGTTCAGTGCCTTGTTTTAGGGTTGATAGATCAGACAGCGGTAGCTCCCAAAAATTCTTTTATTATTATTAGTTTTAACCTTTTCTTTTGTCTTCTGAGTTAAAAAATGGTACCAAATACCCAAGAACCAAAAAATTCTCGAGGCAAAAATTTTTCTTTTGAGTGTAGTTCATTGTAGTCTGTAGTCACTACACATAAAATAATTGCATTGTTTTTAGTAAAACAAAGGTAACAAACAGAAGAATTATACCATTAGAAGGTGTTTCTGTCAGTTTCTTGGGAGGTAAGCCAATGTTGTCAATGGGTCTAGATCTTCCAAAAGTATTGATCGCCATCTGTACCAATATCAAATTATTATATATTAATTTAATAATATTTCTCAAATATCTGCGAATCACAATCTTTTCATCATCATTAAATCAATTATCATCAATCATTAAAATATTAAACATAAATAAAATACATTTATTGGAATGCTACCTACAGCACGAGTTCCCCTATTTCAATGCAAATTTACTATATACATATTTTTAAGGTTGTCAATATACACATGATCAAGTTATAGTTAAGAACTAAAAAAACCACTTTGATAACAATCCAAAATAAATATCTATTAAAATAAATGTATACAATTACAATTCAAAAGTGTGGCATAATCAATAGTAATCATGATATACTATTTTTATAAAAATAAATATCTTCTTTTCTTCCTGCCTTTATCCCACATTATATGGAGTCGGTACAACATGTTCACTCCTTCCACTTTCCCCTGTTAGCCGTCTCAACACTCACGCCCTGTTTCACTATTACGCTTTCATTTTTTACGCAATTCATCCATCTTTTCTTTGATGTACCTCTCGTCCTGCCATCATTCTCATTTCTATAATTTTACTTATTATATGGCATTCTTCTCCTCGCAGTACGTGGCTAAACCACGTTAGTCTGTTATTTTTAAGTTTTTCAACCATCGGTGCTACTTTCACACTTCCTCTAAAATAATCATTTCTAATTTTATCCATTTTCATAACTCCATAAATCCATTTCATCATTCGCATCTTCGCAGCATGTAATATTCTTTTATCCTCCCTCTTTATGGCCCAGCATTCCATACCACAAATTGTTCCTGAGACCTGTCGCCATTTAATCCATCCTGCATTCACTCAGTTTACCACATCACATATGTCATTTCTCGTTCATTATAAAATGTTTACAAAAATAAGCATGTTTTAATGAAAATTCTTGAGTCATAAAGAAAGCTCTTTGAAGTCTCATGCGTGTTAATTAACGTCGTATAACGTTACATGAGTGTTGCACAGATTCTTCCACATTCAGTATGATATTCTATACATAAAATATCCTTATTACTAGGGTCACATATTTCATTTACATTATTTGTATCATTAGTTTTATATATACATAATTTCAGTTCGATCCTTAACTATACGTTTAAGCGGTCGATTTTTCGAAAATTATTATAACTAAATACAAAAAAATATTTGATTGTAACAATAATTAGAAGTAATTTTGTGTTGCCAATTAGGTAATGCTATCAAACACGAGTATTACAGTTAAAACATAACTTCATATGCAAAAAAGTAGACATTATTAAAAAAAACCTCCTAATCAATCGCCTATCTGTGACAGTTAATTTTATTTTCAATATTTTACAAAGAAATTATTTGAAATTAATACAGAGATTAGATTTAAAATGCAACAAACAGACAGATAATGTAACAAAATTCAAACTTGAGTATGTCGGCGACTATGAGTATATCGGCATCCATAGGATACATATAAATATCTAGACGATGGCGATAAAATAGCAGAAGTAAGTTGCAGAATGAGATTTAAATTGATACATATAATGGAAGAAAAATAATTAACACCATCATCATTACAATTATGTGAATGTATATTTGTATTTAAGTAAATTGTAGCAACTTTCTTCGACTAAATTCTAACTTGGATAATTTTACAGTTTTTGAGTGGTAACCTCTCTCTTAGGTTTTGCAACATAATAATAATAATAATTATTATTATTACACAATTTGCCTCAAAAAAGGAGAGCAAAAAGCCGGAAAAAGATGAAAAGTAAAAAAGATCGGAATGCTAATATCAAACAAAATTCGTCGACTTGGATTTACTTAGAATTAGTTTATTACTAAAAAGGATTCAGGGCTAAAAAGAGTACGTGCTATTTAACTAATTCAGATTTTAAAATATGTATATGTGGAATTTTACTGCATATCCACAACATCTGTGCAGGGGCGGAGAAAGAATACTGACCTCTGCGTCCGAGGTCGGCTTGTCGTAAAAGGCGACAAAACAACCCACCCTAGGCTACGTGGTAAGGCCCCAAGCTCGTCTGGATGGCGACCACCTTCGGTCTTAAGTATGCCGCTATTAAATTTGTGTTGTGTTCCAACATTAGTGACCCAAGTTCCTGTACCCTTACGGAACAGCAGCGTATTCGCGATGCCAATGGAGTTGCAAACACCCATAGGCGACAGTAACTGCTAAATTCTAAGTGGACCGTCAGCCTGTTTGCTGTCCTACAGCAATAAAAGCATCCATGATCTAGTTACCGTATTAATATATCGTATTTATAATAAACCACTAAGCTTAAAGGTGAAAAATATTTTTTTAAATAATTTTCTTTCAGGTTCGGTATAACGGCAATCGCTTCTGTAAAAACTAAACTAAGTCAACTCTCTTATATACAATTTCTAGTGAATAGGCGCTCAGAAGTTTAATAACGGGCGTACGTTTTACTTAAGAGTGTGACTCTGATTCTCAAATGTATTTCTCTGATGTAACCAACGTAATGACGTTGTAAGAATATTTACTGTAATAATCTACATTTGTACTCGAAGCTTAATTCAGAGGTCGTCCGACTTTTTCTTCTCCACTTCGCTCGGTCTTTTTGGGTCTACCCCTCCTGCCGGGGCCCGGTGGAGGCGGCATGGCCAGACATTTGTTTCCCACGTAAGCATCCGGTTGCCATAAAACGTGGCCGTTCCTTACGCGGTGATTCGCGTCACTTCACACATCCACCGCAGCATATTCATTTCCGTGACACGCAGTTCTTACTTGTGTCGCTTTAATACCGGCCACGCTTCACAGCCGTATAAAAGGACAAGCCTAATGATGATCTTACAGACGACCTGTCCCTTCAACTTTACCGGCATTTTAGGGTCACAAATGACACCAGTTACCTCACGCCATTTAGCCCACGTGACAGCAATGCGTGCCTTGACGTCGCAATCGATGTCACCAGACGCATGAAATACAGATCCCAGATATTTGACTTGGTCCGTGCGCTCGACCGTGTCGCCGCCTATGCGTACGGGTGTGGGATCTGTGGAGTTACAGGCCAAGTACTCGATCTTCGCCACATTGATCTTCAGACCACCGTTCTCAAACGACTCCTTCCACGCCTTCACGCGTCGCACCAGCCTACCCCTGTCTGAAACTGCCAGTGCAATATCATCAGCATACATGAGCAGCCACGGGGGCTGCTAGTAAGCCCCCCAGTAAGCCTGAACTGGTTCGCCCATACCACCGGCGCACTTTTCACCGACGGCTAAGGTGAACTCCTGGGACGTTATTTCATCAAGCAGCCACCACCTGATTCGGCGCTGAACGCGCTCGGTATGCGTGTCTTAAGGCTTAGCGCAGAGGTCCATGATAAGAAGACGATGTTGTACAGTGAGACTCTCACCGGGTATGACCTTGCAGTTAGCCACTTTGCTGTTGTGGTGTCTCCTAGTGAACAGGAAGTCGATTTGGGTAGCATTCCTCCCGCTCTTATGCTCGGGTCTCTTTTTGAAATACGTGTTCATGATGGCAAGGTCGGCAGCCGCACACGTATTGAGGATATCCTCCTCTTCTGCGTTGCGGCTACCGTACCCAAATCCACCGTGAACACGCTCGAATTCCCCACATTCACCACCCACATTACCGTTCAGATCACCCCCCAAAACGATCCCCTGTGATAATGGGATTCCACGGAGCACTTCTCCGAGTAGATTCCAAAACGCTATTTTATCGGCGTCGTCACAAACGGCCTGTGGCGCATAGGCACTTATCAAGTGAGTAACTACCCCATCGATAAGCACCCTAACGACCATAAGCCGGTCGCTATGACGTTTCACTTCCAAAATGTCGTTCTGGAACTCCTCCGAGAGCACTATGGCAACCCCATTCTCCCCACCAGGTGCACTTGTGTAGATCAGCTTGTAGGCATTTCCAATGAACCGGGATCTACTGGCCTTCCGCCGAGTCTCCTGCAGGAACGCCAGGGCCACCCTCCTCCTGGAGAGCACATCGGCTAACTCCCTCGCACGTCCGGTTAGCGTACCTATGTTCCGTGTTTTGAAGCGGATCTTTCGAGATGTTTGGGCTGCGTGAGTTGGGGCTAGCGTCGTTAGCCGTGCCCGCCCATGACACGGTAGCCCTTCTTCACTTCTTACAAGACCCGGGCGAAGTTCTTGCGCGCCGTTATACGGCGGCGCCCTAGCCCCTGTATAATCTCGCATTCGTGTCCTGTCCATTTGATTTGGCTGGTGTTGGCTTTTACGGGGGCGACTGTCGTCTGACCCCCCAACCCCAAAAGGAAAGCCGTCGTCAGAGCTTTGTCCGTTATTCAACAGGGTGCGCCGACTTGCAGGTGAGGTTGACTTGGGCCCCGAAGATGTTGGTAGGGCCCCTTACACCCCTTAATATACATATTTTTGTATAATTGCCACGTATTAATTGTGAAGACAAACATCGTAAGGAAAAATGCACCGGCGTGCCGTAAATCGGCATTTTCATTTTGAATTTTTATTATTATGCAAACCATTTACGTAGTCATTTTATACTCTATTAATAAAATCATTAATTATATCAAATTATCATTTACCAAAAAATACTAGTAAAAATTATTCTTACCATAACTTTTAGAAAAAGTAGCACAAATTATTAAAACCTTTCTTATTACTTCAAAACAACTGTGACACTAATGCACTGCATCGATGCCAAGTGACTGTTTCTAATTTGCTGATCATTAAACTTTCGAGCCAACTTAATTTTTCATTACTTAGAAATGTAAATACGTAATCATGCATGTACTTAATGCATATTTATTTATTGAATTACTTTAGCAAATATCTGTGGAAAAAGAATACTAACCTCTGCGGCCGGGGTCGGCTTGTCGTAAAAGGCGACAAAACAACCCACCCTAGCTACGTGGTAGAGCCTCAAGCCTGTCTGGATGGCGACTACCTTTGGTCTTCAGTTTGCCGCCGTTGCGTTCCCTTGCGTTGTGTTCTGGCATTAGTGACCCAAGTTCCTGTACCCTTATGGGACAGCAGCGTGTTCGCAATGCCACTGGCGTTGCAAACACTCATAGGCGACGGTAACGGCTAAATTCTAAGCGGGCCTTCAGCCTGTCTGCTGTTCTACAGTCATAAAAAATTACATCTTTGTTTTTAAATGACAATTTAATGACTGACTTATGACATAAAAATCTTACGAAAATAAATATGATACATATATAAAAAGGCTTTACAATATATCTTTATAAAATATGGTTATAAAATTCCTCTCCATTTACATTTCTTGGACAAGGCGTCGAGGTGGTCGCTTTTGACACTTGTTGCGACGAGGTGCAACAACAGAAGCACAGCCTACATCTATGGGTGTATGGTCTGTTGGTGATGATGACTAAACACTCGGCAAATCCGTGAAGTCCTCCGTGTTGTACGAGGATGGTATGGAGACGATGTGACGTGCAAGATACTGTGTTCCTTACAGTATTCTTTGAATTTGAAAAATCTGAATTGGGGCCCATTATCAGAAACCGGGGTATTCGGGGTAACCCAAACGTGCAAAATATGTAATCTAATAATCCACAAAGTGTCCTTGTGGTAATGTTTTTCATCTTTCTAATTTTTATTCATTTAGAAAGTCCATCACATAATACTAACCAATATGTGCCTTCAAACGGCCCTGTAAAATCTATATGAATTCTCTCCCACATCGTTTCTGGTTTCTGGTAAGACTGACAGTTTTGTATTATTAGGTCGACTCTAACAGAGTCGACCTAATAACTAAACTAAATATTAATAAAGTAACTAAATATTTTATCTCGTTGCCAATTTAATAAATTACATCTTTGTTTTTTGATAACAATTAAATTATGATATACAAATCTTATGAAAATAAATAATCTAATGATATATAAACAGGCTGTGCAATGTTTATAAATAATAATAAATATAATAATATAATAAGGTTGTAACAATTATTTATCGTACCGAAACTTAAGTTTGCTTTTGAACTAGCAAAAAAATTTCTGTGAATGTATTATATATAACTCTATTTGCAGCATATTTGGACCTAGAGAATGATCTAGACTCCGGCTTGCGTTTCGAAATAGGAAAGCCGTTACGCCACGGAAGTCTATGCCGCTGTTTAATGTAAAAATTATTTATTTTTTACACATCCCATATCATTTCTTGTAGGTTGATTCGATTGAAATTTAATAAATATCATCTTTGATCTATTTTACTATGGTCTTTTTTTAGGGTAAAGGAGTATCATGGAAATAATTACGGTACGTAATGGTGCAGAAATAGCTCTGTGACAATATTCAGCAGTATTTCTTAGACACTGAGATTAAAGGATTTGTAGAAAATGGGATAAGGAGAATAAATATTTGGTAAATTATTGAGTGATATTTGTAGACAACTTCCTGAGGTAACTGATGTCATTTTTGACCCCAAAATGCCGGTAAAGTTGAAGGGGCAGGTCTATAAGACCATCATTAGGCCTGTCCTTTTATACGGCTGTGAAGCGTGGCCGGTGTTAGAGCGACACAAGCAAGAACTGCGTGTCACGGAGATGAATATGCTGCGGTGGATGTGTGGAGTGACGCGGAAGGACCGCGTTAGGAACTCCCGCATTCGCGGTAGTCTTCATGTCCGTGACATTGCAGATAAATTGCAGGAGTGTCGGCTCCGTTGGTATGGCCATGTTTTACGGCAACCGGATGCTTACGTGGGAAACAAATGCCTGGCCATGCCGCCTCCGCCGGGCCCCGGCAGGAGGGGTAGACCCAAAAAGTGCTGGCTTGACGTCGTAAAGGGTGATATGCGTGCCAATGGGCTCACTACCAGGGATGCTGAAGATCGCGCGAAGTGGAGTAGAAAAAGTCGGAAAGCGGACCCCGGGCGCCGAAGCGAGAGTTTGGGCTGCAACCGGGATTTAACGCAAAGATGATGATGATTTGTAGACAACTTCCTGCTGCAATCGTTTACTTGATTTTGTATATTTCAAATATGATTAATTAAATATTTAATTTTATGGATTGACACGTTACGTTCTATGGATGACAATGTGCAAGCTGAATCATCAAATACTTGTCCTCGATGAACTAATGCTGATTGCGAAATATAAAATATGTCAATTGTATTAAAAGTGCATAAATTATCAATTTATAAAAGTATATCTACAATAGTTTTGAATTTATGTAAATATCAATATATGACTTGATTTTATATTACCTACCAAAAATGTTAAATTTTGCTATGCTATGCTATGCATGTGCCAAACGAATATTTATTATTCTTTATTACTTTTTTAATCAAAAAGGAGACATGGTGGTGGAACGATACAGTCCAAAGGGAGACTAGAGCGAAGAAAGCTCTCTTTAAGAAGTGGCAAGCGTCCAGATCGCGACGCATACCGGGTGGCAAAGTGCGCCACTAAGAGAGCTGTTGCCAGAGCCAGACGAGACCACGTACAACCACTTTATAATATGTTGGAATCGTCTGAGGGGCAGAAGCTCATCTTTAATTGGCGCGCTCCAGGGTTACAGCGGCACAGGATATTTCCAAGTGCCGCTGTGTAAAAGATCCTGTGGGCATTGTGCTATGCTAATACATCGCGAAGGAGAGATGATACTCGTATTTCCACAAGCTGCTGAACACGCAGCACAAAGAGGTGTAGCCGCTGGATCTTTCTCCGAATCAAGGACTAGTGGCACTGGTAACGCCTGTAGAGGTCCAGAATTGTCTTCGCCGCATGAAAAATCGGAAAGCTGTTGGATCCGATGGAGTCCCCATCGAAGCCTAGAAGGCGATGGGCTCTCGTGGTGTGGGCGTCTTAACCGACCTTTTCAACCGGACACTCCTCACCGGTTCGATCCCGAGCCAATGGAAACTGAGTATCATTACTCCAGTCTTCAAAGGCAAGGGGTTGGTGCAGGAGTGCGGTAGTTACCGAGGGGTTAAGGTCATGTCCCATACCATGAAGCTCTAGGGTTATCGACTGGGAAGGGTAAAGAAGGGTTATCGACTCTTGGATTCGACAGGAGTGCATTGCCTGTTTCTTGACTTGCAGAAGGCCTTCAACTGTGTTCCTCACACGATAATCTGGTGGGCATTGCGGTGCAAAGGGATTCCACAGGCCTATATTGACATTATTCGAGACATATACCGCGATTCCGATTCCGTGGTTCGGACCGCTGTTGGTGACACAAAATCCTTACCCATCACTGTCAGAGTACACCAGGCATCCGTCCTTAGTCCGTTTCTGTTCAGCATGGTATTGGATGTACCCCCATGGTTGCTCATGTATGTTGATGATATGGCGCTGGCAGATTCGGACAGGGCTAGGTTGGTGGAACGTTTGAAGGCGTGAAAGGAATCGCTTGAGAACGGCGGTCTGAAACTCAACGTGGCGAAGATCAAGTATTTGGCCTGCAACTCCACAGATCCCACACCCGTGCGCATAGGCGGCGACACGGTCGAGCGCACGGACCAAGTAAAATACCTGGGATCTGTATTACCTGGGATCTGTATTAGTATTGGGTAGTCCCAAAAAGTGCTAGCTTGATGTCGTAGGGGTTGATATGCGTGCCCATGACTGATCACCAAAGATGCCGACGATCGTGAGAAGTGGAGAATAAAAGGATGGAAAGCGGACCCCGGGCGCCGAAGCGAGAGTTTGGGCTGCAACCGGATTCAACGCTAAGATGATGATGATGATGACTTTTTTAATCAAAAAAGTTTCATCAATAACTCACAAACCTCTCATGTCCAATATGATAAATAAAATACGTATGAACTACAAAGGAATCGTGTAAAAATTATCCGTGTTTATCCGTGCAGGGGCGGATAAAGAATACTAACCTCTGCGGCCGGGGTCGGCCTGTCGTAAAGGGCGACAAAACAACCCACCCTAGCTACGTGGTAGGGCCCCAAGCCCGTCTGGATGGCGACCACCTTTGGTCTTAAGTATGCCGCCATAATAACCTTGTGTTGTGTTCCGGCATTATTATGCAACAGCAGCGTGTTCGCTTTATCATAATCATAATCATCATCATAATCTTTATTTGTTAAAATGCAGGTCTGTTTACAAATGATGTCAGTTTATAAATTCTTCCCAGTGCATTTTTGACCCCAGGCGTACAAATATATATTATTATTTGGGAAATTAATTAACTACTTCACAATAAATTCTTAATTCTAAAAACTTTCATATATTATTAATTTATATTAATTAAAATCGTTATTCAAAAATTCAATTATATTATAGTAACATTTCTCAATTAAGAATAATTTTAATTTTCTTTTAAAATTTACCATGTCAAGATTTTTAAAACTATTGGGTAATTTATTAAAATTTTTTGGTGCCATACCATATATACTTTTGCTGTATAGGGATGTATTCATTGAGTTTGTTATTAACTTATTTTTATGTCTTTCATTATATTTTTGTTGATCTTCGAATTTCGGAAAGCGGTTTGGATTACATTTAACAAATAATGCTACCTCATATAAAATGGGGTTTACAGCTATCGATAAGTTTAATATTACATATTGCTCTTATGCACTTTTGTGATCGAAATACATCTTCTTTGTTACTTGAGTTGCCCCAGTAGTTTATACCGTAGCGCAGTATAGAATCAACACTTCCGTAATATGCTGTCAGAGCAGTATCACAATTGACTACTTTTTTTAGGTGATAGAGATCATATGAAAGACTATTTACTCTCTTAGTTATATTATTTGTATGCTCGTTCCAAGTCAACTTTCTGTCAATGTGTATTCCTAAAAACTTTATAGAATTAATTTAATTAATTACGTCATCACCATTTTTTTTTGGTCTCGGGGAAAAACCTCTCTTGACGGGTTCCCCCGGCCCGAGGGGACCAAGGGATATGTGGGACTCCGGGATTTTTCCGACTACCCACTAAAAAACCCCGCTGTTCTCCTATCGCCTACGCCCGGGCCCACGGATATATGGCCTGCCGATCTCGTGGCCCGGGCAATTATGTCATCACCATAAATTATGTCAAATTTTGGATCATTAGTGTGCTGTTTAAAGTGCATTATTTTAGTTTTATTTATATTTATACTTAAATTATTCCATTGCAGCCATTTTATTATGTCAATTAATACATTATTTATAATTTCTACATAGTCATTGTTTTGTTTGTGTATAATCACTGTGCTGTCACTGCAAGGGAATTCAGTGCATTTAGGGATATCATTAATATAACATAGAAATAGTAGCGGTCCCAATACACTTCCTTGGGGTACTCCTTATAGAATTATCGCTATGCCCCTGGCGTTGCAAACTCCCATAGGTGACAGTAACTGCTAAATTCTAAGCGGGCCTTCAGCCTGTCTGTTGTCCTATAGCAATAAAAAAAAAACAACGAGTTATTACTCTATTCTTGGAAACGTGCGTGTATTATGAGCTAGTAATGTGAGCTGAACACTTCTTACAGGTTTTTCCCATCTATACACAGAAATTCTTAAAAATCTAGCTCGGTTGTTGTTACAAGTCATCTCTAAAACCATTAGTAACTTTATCTGAGATATATCAGTAATACTATTCAGTTATACAATATTAGGAGTGTTATTAATCCCCCAATAAATTTATACGCGTAGTTAGTGTTTACTTCGAACCCAAGCTCTCTTGATCAGATGCCTAGCCAGTAAACTATGGATGAGTTCAAGTTTTCCTGTGTAAGAAGTAAAGCATAATCTAGATTCCTTGATGCCGGCAGCTAATAGACCATTGTATTTGGAAATAACTATAGATCACATAAACTAGAACTTAAAGGTTTCCCAGCTATATTTAAAACTGAAGTATAATTATGACCAAAACCTCGCCGCTTTTTGTTGCCGCTAAAGCTGGAGAGAAAATAGTGAGATAAAACAGGGGCCGCATTTTTGTTTAGCCTTTTCAAATACCATATCTGATATATCTAGATATACAACGTCTACTTCGTATGCATAACAATTTTACCCGTTTAGGCATGATCATCGCATGATCAAAGCATTTTTACATGGAAAGATAATTTTTGATAATTATTTTTTATTTTATAGTTTATTTCCTACATTTCCGAATGTATTAGAAAAAGGGGTATACTATGGTGTGTATATTAGTAACTCCTTCTATGTATCATATTATTGAGCGTCGAAAATTAGCATAAACTATATCATTTTAGCAGATGTAATTCAGGCGGCCGCATTAGGCTGCAATAAAGGTCATCAGTTTTTCCTATCAAACGGTACTGACTGCTGAAAAACAAATATTAGCTATGGAACAGTAGACAATTTTAAGGCCCACTTAACAGTAAACAGTCGTTATCGCCTATGCACTTCTGCGACGCCAAGAGCACCATTAACATGCTGCCGACCGCATAACAATTTTTTGTTTACTTGAAGTCATTACACTATAAAGGGCATTGTCATGTAAGGGTTTTTTCATGCACTCAAAAGGTTATGCATACGGTTTAGCACACATTGAATTAAAAACCTCGGATGCAACTGGGATGAAATTTTTAGAAGAAGAAAGTTATGAAAACATTATAAAATCATAATAAATTAACATACCTTCTAGCGGAAAGCAAATATTACAAAGAATACATATTAAGTCTGGCGCCGTCACGGCTTTGGACAAATAGTTACCTATGTGTATTCATTAACATGTTTTGGTCAGTGATCACGTGGAAAATTGTTCGCTTTCCATAAACCAAGGGGAATAAATGTATGAAGGTCAGTCAGACTTTTCCATACGCAGTTTGTCCTTGAACGTGTAAAGTTCTGTAGTATTAGTTGCTTGGTATAACAGAGAGGTTTGTAAACTTCAAAGTTGCGAACAGATAAACAACTTGGTTAAACATTTTTGTTCATTTCATACCTATTATTAGATCATTTGTCTAAACATCCTATTAAATGTTTATTATCTACACATCAAGTAGAAAAGGTTTCAGTTAACTAAATTCTAGTGAATAATAAACAACAAAATTAGAATAATAAATATAAATTCAATTAATAAGTCAAGAAAAAAACATAATTTGTTACTTATTAATATTGTGGTTTGCTTTGGTTTCCAGTTAAAAAATTATATTTTATAAAAATTATATTATATTATAGTTTTAAACTAAATGTGTTTATTTTATATATCGTATTACAAATTGGTTAAACGCTTTCTCAGTGACTAACAGATTACTATTTGCAAAACGAAGTTTATACGATACGCCTGTTTTTTTCATAATAAATCTTGCCAGGTTGTTAATACGAAGTGCTACTACGTGAAATGGGATTTGTGGAACAAAAATAACAGACACGACAATGCAATCTCGATGGGATAAATTCACTCTAATATCGCTGTTGACTGTGGCTTTAATCTCGCGTTGCCATGGTGAGAAAGAAGACACCGACACTTATCTGAGCCAGTTCATGGCAGATTTATGGCAAGAGGGTGCGGATATAGTTCGAATTATATGGAGAGATTGCTCAAAGAAGGTATGATATTTTTATATTCGAGTTATTAGGTTAGTAATAAGGTAATTCAAAGTTCAAGTTAGTTTAGTACTGTAAAATTATTTCTCATTTTTTTCATACTAATATTTAGTAGATATTTTATATATTAATTGACTATAAATTATGGAATAACAATGTTTTACACTATTACATACTGACTCCGGAGATGTAATAAACATAAGTTTAATCGTAAATATGAAAAGGAGGAGACAGATCGAAAACCAAAATTTTCTTTTTAGTAGGAATGACTTGAAGTATATCCTTTTGACGCTAGAGTAAGATTTCTTATATTACATGTTGCAATTCAAATTAATTTTCGGAATCCAAATCTAAAATTATTAAATAATTGGAAGGTAAATTTTGATAAACCCTTGTAGAAACTTGAAGGGCAAAGGGATTATAACATAATGTTGATTTATCCTTAAGGCATTAATTATTAAAACCTTAAACCTTGTCAGATACGTCCGTACACTTTAGTAAAATTAGATATAAAATCTGTAATACGATGGTGATGATGAAGTGATAAATGGAAATGATTGACAATTTCATTACTATCGCAGTAGTTAAAGTAAATGCGAACGTAGATGATTTATCTATACAAATAAATAAAATTGGAGGGTCTGTTTGTAATATTAAAATAACTACTTTTTACTAAGTGCATTCGGACGTATACATGGTACTTAAACCAAAACAACGTTTTTTACAATTTTTGTCTGTCTGTTTGTTCTGGCTAATCTCTGAAATGGCTGCACCGATTTTGACGGGACTTTCACTGGCAGATAGCTGATGTATAAAAAAAATAGTTTTTGTTAAAAATGATAAGTTTCGGAAATTTTATTCCAATTTAAATTGACCTCAGATTAATATCATTAATCATATGAAATGGGTTCAGCTTAGGCTGGAGATTTTAGGTTGAATTTCCAATTTAAGTTAACCTCAGAATTATGTCATCAATCATATGAAATAGGGTTTAGCTTAAGCTGGACTTTGTAGGTTCGAACGTACGTATTTCGGAGGCGCATGGCGTAACAGTTGCATTCGATAATACTGACTGCATATTTCATTTATATTTTAGGGTTTATAGGTATTGTAATCCAAAATAAACCATATATATCCAAAAAATTCTTTCACTATTCTACGCGGACAGAGTCGCGGGCATAGCTAGTGGATTAATATAATTGTGTTTAAATAATGTCTTTTCATTTTAGAAATATTTTATTACAGAAATTTTATTGTCATAAGATTAAACTTGTGTGCGCTCATGGGAGGCTCTGTTTTTATTATTGGTTGAGACAAGACTAACAAAAGTTACTTTTTCTATACAAATCATTAAGTAGTAACTACCGATAACGACCCACTGAGTATTCCTTATTTTGTCCTAGGTGATAAGCGGGTTACATAGGTGATCGTGTTGGTATGCAGGTTCCTCAGGAAGTTTTCCTTCACCGTCGGTATATAGTATATAGCAACTATGTTATAATATGCACATTATGCGAGAAAAGCTGCCTAAGCTGTGCATGCCATCCCATCTATCTAAATATATATATATATATATATATATATATATATATATATATATATATATATATATATATATATATATATATATATATATATATATATAGTCTATTCATTAGTTTAATACTAAGACCTTAGTAAAAGCTAATTCAGCTCTCCAGAGATTTAAGTCTTTGTCTACATAATTAAATATGCAAAGACGGTATGTCCCGTTCTAGTGACGTGACGGGCCTGTTAAACTATTTCTTAAGTGAACTCTTAGAAATTAGAAAGAAAACAAAAATATTATGCCATCGCTAATATTATGATATTTTTCTAAAGTCTAAAAAGTGCAGGCCGCTTTGTACGTAATATTTAAAATGTTTGTTAGGTCTGTGTTGCGGACCTCCGCGTAAGTTATTATTTTTGAGTATTTTGATATTTAAATTAGTAAGTAGTTATGAATTAAAAATAATTATAAAAGTAGTATCGATATGTTAATGACTTGAATTAAAAAAAAAAAAACAATTTAAACGTATTTATTTTTCATCATTACAAAGTATATATTTTAAAGATATAATTAAACAGCATACTTAATTGCGTACGTAATATGTATATTTATTTGCACCTAATAGGTAATAACTTGCACGGTCGTGTCTGTGGCCTTCGGAGAACAAAATATTAAATTTGTATGGTCTGCGAATACTTCTAATTTGGGTATGTACTCGTACATTTGGCGAGTACAGTATATTGTACCAGACATCTGTGGTTTTCGCCTATTGTAGAAAATGAGAAAAAATTAATATATAAACTCAATATCGTCACTAAGATGCTTCTTAGGGGTGGGATATTTCCCATCTCTAAATATATCCATTAAAGACTGTATAAAGACGCTTTGTAGCCACTGTCCACGTAGATATCTCGGATAAAGCCTTCGATAGCCGCTCAGAATCCCATAATCGGCTTTACGAACGTTCGGCGCTTTTGCTTACATTTCGGGGCAATTATGCATGATGGATATTTGGGAATATTTGAACTGGTAAGTGCTATGAAAGTGTTTCGAGAGCTGAGACCTTTATATATTGAAACTAATGCATTAGGCCCTTTTCTATGGAAATATGTGATTGTTTAAAGTAAGAATACGTAAGAAGTAATATTTCTTAAGAATACATTAAAAATGTTAAAATTTATTAGGAAATAATCAATATTATTATTTTTCCTTATTATGAACTACTATTAACAAATTTACATTCGTTGAATGCTAATTATTTTTAGGAATTCTGATCTATTTAAACTGTTTACTAAATCTAAAGATCAATACAAAACTTGTGATTCACTTTTTTTTTATTGTAGATAGGCGTACGTTTGACCGCGGTCGACGGTGTAGCACGCTTGCCTATAAGAAACCTGTTCACTCTCCTCTTGAAGACCCCTAAGATATATCTTCTTAAATTTATTGTTAGTAATATCTAAAATAATGAACCGAAAATTATTTCAGTTTAAGTGATTTCTGTCGTTTTAATAGGCTTAGTTAAATTGACAATTTAGAGGGCGTCATCAAAATTTATGATTGGTCATTCATAACTTTGGCAACAAACGAAGTTAACAGACTCGAATAACTTCAGAACTCACGGTAATTGGTTTCATCCAATTATACCAGATATCTTTCTGGCTGAGAAAAATAGTATTTTCTCTGCATTGGTGTAATATACCAGAAAATACTATGCCTATAAAATAAAGTAAAATAAATATTTATAAAAAGATTATACAAAAAGACTTAATAAAACTTCAAATTTATTTAGGCATATCCAGGTAAACAACAGGCGAGGCTTTGACGAAAGTTTATGCTCTTGGGACCGGTGATTCAGATGATAGCGGCCTTGAAAAGACAAATTCAACTAAACCGTTTCCATCAGTTTTCGTGTAAATATTATCTTGAGTCTAAACTAGAAAGATTAAGCAAGATTACATACTCCTATGAAAGTACTCACTAGTGATGAATCTTGAGCTCTAGAGTGAAGGATTAGAAAACGCTAATTGGTTTACAACACAGATAACGATGCTAAAGATAACATAGATAACTTGTCATTTTTGCAAACGCTGGAGTGTCTTGCTGAAATGCTGAACGCTTAAATGTGTCCTCCCTACGGGTTGGTCTCGGCATGAACTTGGACAAGACGAAAGTAATGTTCAATGATCATGTCATACCGAGAAATGTCTAGTTGGGCAGGCACAACTTTGAGGGGTAAGCGAGAATTCAGTTAGGTTTTAAGTTAAAGCCGGCGGAGCTGCGCGACAAGGTGCTCATGGGGGAGTGGAAGGAGCGCCTCGCGCACCCCAGCGCGGGCCTCGCCACCATCGAAGCGGTGAGGCCCGTCCTGGCCGAATGGGTGGAAAGGCGCCACGGCGCCCTGACCTTCCGCCTGACGCAGGCTCTCTCGGGGCACGGTTGCTTCGGGAGGTACCTGTGTCGCATAGAGCGGGAGATGACGTTGGGGTGCCACCACTGTGGCGTGGGCGACGAAGAGGACACGGTGGAACACACTGTCACCGTGTGCCCTGCGTGGCGCGAGGAGCGCCGCGCCCTCGTCGCCCAAATCGGCGCGGACCTGTCGCTCCCGGCCCTGGTTCTGTCCATGGTCAGGGACGATCCTGAATGGACGGCCGTCACCTCCTTTTGCGAGGCAGTCATGTCCACAAAGGAGGCAACGGAGCGGGAGCGGGAGTCCACCACCACACTCCCCTCCCGCCAACGCAGGCCACGTCGTTGGCGCTTGAGGGTAACTAACGACCTCCGGCCGCCGTAGAAAGCGGCCGTGAGCGGCCCCTCGGGGGAGGACCCACCGCCCGCACTATTGCCGCGAAGGAGAGGGCCGCGTGCTATTTCGCGACCCCCCTTAACTCATGTTGATTTAGAAGAGCGCCGGGGGACGAAATCCTGACCCCCTGGCGCCAACACTTTAGAAGTGGCCTGCCTTAAGTCAAAGGGCGGGCCGGCGCCGGCCCGGGCCATGTGATCGGCAGGCCATATATCCGTGGGCCCGGGTGTAGGCGATAGGAGAACAGCGGGGTTTTTTAGTGGGTAGTCAGATGGCCGAACCTTTTTCCGGAGTCCCACATATCCCTCGGTCCTCCCGGGCCCGGGAACCCGTCAAAAGAGGTTTTTCGCCGAGACCAAAAAAAAGACTTCATCTTTTCTTTCACTTACCGGAACCGAAATATGACTGACGGCGAGGCTGGTTCTCAAATTTCAAGTCACTCATCGGGCTCTGGAGTGAGCAATTTTGGGTGTTCCTCTTATGGACAAAATCCGAAATGAGGAAATCCGTACAAAACCAAAGTAACCGATATAGTTTGTAAAATATGCAAGCTGAAGTGGCAATGGGCCGGTCACGTGTGACGCAGGACCGCTGAACGTTGGAGCAAACGAGTTCTGGAACGAAAATCGCGTCTTGGCAAATGTAGGGCGCCCCTCAACCCGATGGAGCGATCACCAGTTTCTGGCCGGGGCTGGATAGGAAAAACAAGGGATCGGGATTTGTGACGCAAACTTGGGGAGGTCTACGTCTCGCAGTGGACAACGGCCGGCTGACGACGAGGTAACGATGATGAAAAACAAAAGTGAATATTACTACTGTTGGGGCCTACTTTAGTCGCTTTATTAAACTTATCGATAACGGTTAGTGCTCAGTAAAATAGGAATATTATGATATATAAATTATATGTACATATAAATAAATAAAAAAAGATATTTTGGAAATTAATAACCTCTTCATTTTTATCTTTACCATAAATGATGGTAGGACATCATATATAGTAATTTTGAATGACTCAGAAACGTTCACATTGCTATAACTTATATTGTTCATATTTCTCGTGTGTAATGTAGTTTGAATGTGTTTTTGATATCACGGTGTAAAATGATACTTAAGTTTTATTTTGCGGTACTGTCGATTCAATATTAACTCGTTATGAAATATGAAACTAATAAAATGAATCTCTTGTTTCCAACGCTGCTATACAAGTTATTTTTAACAGCTTTATCAAAAAGATGTTTTATTATAATTATATAATACCAACTAGCTGACCCGGCAAACGTTGTTCTACCATATAAATTAAAAAAAAAAACACATAAATTAATTACATTCACTCCTATTTCACCTCTTTCAAGTTTCATTTTCGCGGCAGCATATGCCCTTCTCCAAGGTCCAATCTATCTCTATATCGAAATTTATCATAATTGGATCAGCGGTTTAGTAGGCGTCAGACACAGTTTCTCTCATATATATAAAATATGGACGTAGCGTCCATATTTACTACAATACGTTGTAGTGTATGGAATATAAAAATAGTTGATTTTGCAATTAATTAATAAAAAATACGTGATAAAAACTATCCTATCTTAGGCACGCCAGCAAAAAGCACATTTAAAAAAATGTGAAAATCGGTTAGATAGTTTCGGAGTTCATCGTGAGCAACAACCTGACACGAGAAGTATATATAACAGATGTCAACAGCCAGTAAGAACGAAGGTAAAGAAATTTGTGTCAGCAAAATTTATTCAATTAACCCTGATTTTTACTTTTATCGTAATTTTCCAAATAGCTTTACATATAAAACTACCAGTTGGGTCATAGCACTCCAAACTTGACGAGATTGAGTTTCTATTAAGTGTTTAGACAAATATGTTTATACCTGTAGAGGCGAAGAAAGAATACTGACCTCTGCGGCCGGGGTCGGCCTATCGTAAAAGGCGACAAAACAACACACCCTAGCTACGTGGTAGGGCCCCAAGCCCGACTGGATGGCGACCACTTTTGGTCTTAAGTATGCCCCCATAATAACTTTACGTTATGTTCCAGCATTAGTGACCCAAGTTCCTGTAGACTTATGGGGCAGCAGCGTGTTTGCGATGCCACTGGCGTTGCAAACACCAATAGTCGACGGTAACTGCTATATTCTAAGTGGGCCGACAGCCTGTCTGCTGTCCTACAGCACTGAAAATCGGAAATCGAGTCCGTTTTTACCTTTTTTATTATTTTTTACCTTTTAGTTCGATTTTCTATAAAAGAGTGTTTTTCTAGTTTTTTTAACTATAATAATTTATATTTATTTTTAACTTTTTAATTTAATTAACTGTAAAATGAAAGCGTGTTAACATAATTTATTTGTTGTCAATTCCCAATCGGCAATAATAAATGTTTTTATTAATTTAACGCCATCTTCTGGCAGTGTTATTATTTAAACTCCAGATAGCGTTTCGGCAATTTTGAATTTTTTTGATTGTTCAAACCGGGTAATCATCCTGTCGAAATCCGAAAAATCTATTAATTCTGTTACATACAGGTCAAGTTAATATAAAAAGTGTAAAAAAAGAGCAAAAAGCTACCGTCACGTGGTGTTCCCAGGCGGTCACCCATCCAAGTACTGATCGTGCCCGACGGTGCTTAACTTCGGTAATCGGACGAGAATCAGTCCGAAAATTCATTAATCGTGAGGATCCTGGTAAGAATAATGATACAAACTATACAGATTATTACATTGTCATCGGTCCTTGATAAGTGTGCAAAGTTTCAATCCGTCGTTTTGAAAGGGGTGAAAATCACGTTCGAAGATTCCGTTACATAGATTCATAGATATGATTGTACCAAGCTAATAAAAGCGTGTTAAAAAGATTCCGCAATTAAGTTACGGAAATTTAAAGTCCCTTAATACAAAAGCATAAAAATCAATAATACCCGTATAAGGTTGTTAGAAATATTAATATTGTTACATTGACTATATCCAGACTGTATGTGCCTTTCTTAAAGCAATATAAATAATCGTTTAACATCTTTTTTAGTTTACATAAAATGTTCACTGGGATAAAAATTAATTAAAACTTGGTTTAATATAGTTCAACTCTGCGATTCTCTCGAACTTTCTAGTTTAATATCTGAGATATTAAAACTATATACACTTAATTTCCGAGGAAATTTAGAAAAGGGTTGATCCCAATTTTGTAGTACATCGTATATATATATATATATATATATATATATATATATATATATATATATATATATATATATATATATATATATATATATATATATATATGTATGTATGTATGGTATATTATATATGAAAAATTACGTCGCTGAGTATCGCCACATGGCAGGACTTCTGTGCGGGTGGGCTCTCGTGCTGTTGTCTTTCTGTGAAAGAAAAATTTTAATATAAAGCTTTGCCAGAAACTTATCTTTATAAAATGAATAGTATCTTTGTATAATTGCCAGATAAAATACCAGATTGCCTGTAATAACTAAATTTGGTCACATCTATAGTCTCTATTTTGAAGTACATTTCTCAATAAGATCGAAGTATCAAGAGCTTCGATTCCAATCGAAAGAAATACTAAGAAGATGGAAAGTGTGAAACTTCTAAGAAAAAATTTAGACACCACTTAGCTTAAAATTAACGTACATTTATCGCACAATAATTGTGGTAGAGCGGTTAGAGCATTGCGTCATTATCACGCTTGTCACAGCGTGCGGGAGGAGCCCACTCCTCGCGTGCATTCTGGGGTGGCGCAGACGGTGGTGAGAATCCGGTGACTCAGCCCGGGCCCTGATCTTCTACGGACCCCGTCAGAGGCTGCCATTGGGCTTGAGTATCACAGAGGGAAGCATTCGCAACGCTGTCGGGCGGTCTATGAAATACCTCGGAATGATGCTCGACGGGCGATGGGACTTTGCGGCGCACTTTCAGTGTCTGCGGCCGAAACCGGCGGGATTCTCCCGTCTGCTGCCGAACGTCGTTGGGCCGGACGCAGTGCCCCGAAGGCTCTTCGAGGGGACGGTGCGGTCGATGGCCCTTTACGGGGACTCCATACGGACGAATCACTTGACGGCCAAAACGACGCCGCTTTTACGCAGGCTGCAGTGCGTCTTAGCCGTGAGAGCGATAAGGGGATACCGCTTATCCCCTTACCGCACGCTGGATACCGCACGCTGTCCTTCGAAGAGGCCTCCCTGCTGGCTAGATCTCCACCATAGGACCTCGAAGCTCGTATTCTGGCGCTGTTGTACCAGTGGCGCTGGGATTCGGCTGAGCGTGGCTTTTGACCCGCCCTGCGCCTCGCGAAGTTGTGGTAAAGCGGGCGGAGCTGCGCGATGAGGTGCTCTTGATGGAATGGAAGGAGCGTCTCGCGCATCCCTGCGAGGGCCTCGTTATCATCAAAGTGGTGAGGCCCGTCCTGGATTCTTGCTTTCGCCTGACGCAGGTCCTCTCGGAGCATGGATGCTTCGGGAAGATCTATAGGAACTGTGTCGTATAGGGCGGAAGACGACGTCATGATGCCACCATTATGGCGTAGACGAGGAGGAGGACATGGTAACCCACACTGTCGCCGTCTGCCCTCTTAGCCCAAATTGAAAATCAATACTCGCTCCCGGCCCCGGTTCTGTCAATCGTCGTAGGTGACTTTTGATGAACGGTCGCCGCCTCCTTTTGCGAGGCAGTCATGTCCGCAAAGGAGGCGGCAGAGCGAATGCGGGAGCTGACAAGTATTCTCTCCTCTCGCCAACGCAGTCCACGTCGACGGCACCAGAGGGCGTCCAACGCCTTCGGCCGCCGTAGAATGAGCCAACGGGCGGCCCCTCGGGGGAAGATCCGCCACCCGCACCATTGCCGCGAGGGTGAGGGCTGAGTGTTGTTTTGCGGCCCCCCTCAACTTAATGAAGTCTAATGAGACCTGCAGAGGAGAATACCGGGGGGACGAAACCCTGACCCCCTAGCGCCAAACACATGGAAGAAGATCGCCCCGATATAATGGGTGGGCTACGAGATCGGCAGGCCACATATCCGTGGGTCCGGGCATAAGCGGTAGGAGAACAGCGGGGTTCTTTAGTGGGTTGTCGAAGGTATTATTCCGATGATATTTCTGCTGCGGGTGTAGAAGACTCGGTTCAGAGACATTCTTATTAGATCTATTTTAACACTAGCAATAACAAAACGTTATTTATTTTATTTGGGAATCAATGTAAGTGTATAAATTAGTGCGTAACCTATGAACTAGAAAATTCAGAGCACGTCAAGTCAAGAGAAAATCTTTCACAAAGTTATTCATGCGTAAACTAATTTACAAAGTAACGCGTTTTCCTAGCAATTCAATTTGCACTTCGACACGTTATTACTTAAATACAAACAATTTTTTACACCTTCATTGGTTGATAAATAAGAACCTATTACACTTCCAAGCATTTGTGTCAATAAATTGGGTTTTAACTCAATATTCTACAAAGACTTATATTCTACAAAGAAGCGTTTCATATCGTTTACACCTCGTAGCTCAAGGCACGTTAATTGCTATTACCACCTGACCTTAACTCGTGAACGTTCTATGGTGCCCTACCGGGATTACTCCTGAGAAAAAAGATCGAGTGGCAGTTTGCCTTGCCTTGTGCCTTTTATAATATTTTCTGCTCATAATAAAGAAAGACACCTATATAAACTTGCATACGCAGAGGATCATCTATGAGTACAATACCTCTTTGTCTTGGACAGGCATAATAGTTTTAATGTTAATAGTTATTTTTTTCTCTAGGAGATGCTTAAGTTTAGCAGCGAGACATTTTAGTCTCTATTTATATTGATAAGTGAAAGTACCTAGTCAGGTCATAAGTATTGTCACACAGTAAAAACTTTTCTTTTAGAATGCTGGCCACAAAAAAGTTTATTGAATTAGAATTTCGAATTGTTCATGAAAATAAAAATGTATAACTTTTAGAATTTTACTCATTTTTAAATATGGAGTGGACGCTTAAAGAAGACCGTGTTGCAGTTATTGCATTGCATCGTTGCGGTTACGCGCCAATTCAAATTTTTAACATACTGAAAAATTTGAATATTACCAAAAGATTCGTTTATCGTACCATCAAACGATACAATGAAGACTCTAGTGTAGATGACAGGTCAAGAAGTGGTCGCCCTCGGTCTGTTAGGACTCCAGCAGTGATAAAAGCTGTGAAGGCACGAATTCAAAGAAATCCCAAACGTAAGCAGAAACTGTTGGCCCTTCAGATGGGGTTAAGCAGAACCACGGTGAAAAGGGTGTTAAATGAAGACTTAGGGCTTCGGGCATATCGAAGAAAAACAGGACATCGTTTGAATGCTCGTCTAATGGACCTGAGACTGAAGAGATGCCGCGCTTTGTTGAAGCGGTACGCGGGAAAAAAATATCGGGAAATTCTTTTTTCGGATGAAAAAATGTTTACCGTAGAAGAGAGCTACAACAAACAAAATGATAAGGTGTACGCACACAGTAGTGAAGAAGCGAGCAACCGTATTCCGCGTGTCCAACGAGGTCATTTTCCATCCTCGCTCATGGTATGGTTGGGAGTTTCTTATTGGGGCTTAACAGAGGTACATTTTTGTGAGAAAGGTGTAAAAACGAATGCTGTTGTGTATCAAAATACAGTCCTGACGAACCTTGTGGAACCTGTTTCTCATACCATGTTCAATAACAGGCACTGGGTATTCCAACAAGATTCGGCGCCAGCTCATAGAGCGAAGAGCACACAAGACTGGCTGGCGGCGCGTGAAATCGACTTCATCCGGCACGAAGACTGGCCCTCCTCCAGTCCAGATTTGAATCCGTTAGATTACAAGATATGGCAACACTTGGAGGAAAAGGCGTGCTCAAAGCCTCATCCCAATTTGGAGTCACTCAAGACATCCTTGATTAAGGCAGCCGCCGATATTGACATGGACCTCGTTCGTGCTGCGATAGACAACTGGCCGCGCAGATTGAAGGCTTGTATTCAAAATCACGGAGGTCATTTTGAATAAACTTTAATGTCATAAGAATCTATGTTTTGTTAAGTTTATTTTGGTATATGAATGGTTACATAATTAATAAACTTGTTACAATTATTTTACATTAAACATGTGACAGAATTTATGACCTGACTAGGTATATCGATTAATAATATATTTCAAAACACGAATGAATATTATCATGTAAATCTTATAAAATATTTAAACATTAATACAATTTTCAGTTAGTAGAAGTGAAGGACATCATAGACCGCAAAGAATATTTTCCTAAATTCATGAAGTGTATGAAACGCAAAACACTTAGAGTCCTCGACCGTTCGCTGAGCCCTGACGTCGTACCAATTGCAGACGGGGTTGATTTAATAAGATTCGAACTAGTCGACCGAGCGGGAAATGTTGTACCAGAAAATGACACTAGGTGAGTCTTTTTAATATTTATTTCTAAGTATACTGCTAAATAAGGATCCGAAAGTCAGCCGTTTGCAACCCAATCAATGCCACTAAAGTTTCTTATATTTGTAATATATACGTTTATATCTCCTAGGTTAAACGGTTGCCTGGAAGAGATCGCTTTAAGCGATAAGGCCGCCTATTGTTCATGCTATGTATATTTTATTTTTCTCGCTGATGCTGTAACACTTTAGTTGGTGAACAATAAAGAGTTTCATTCATTCATTCATTCAATGTTTCATTCACAATGGTTGGTTTGTATATCGTAGTCAGGTGGTATCTTGCCTAAAGCCTTCCAAAAAGTAATGCGTTCGAAACCCGCAATCACATGCATCTCTTAGCCAGTTTTCTTGCTTAATGTGCATAAAATAATATAATTGCCATGTACCGTTCGTAAAGAAAAACAACTATCGACAATATGTTATAGCGCGACTACTGCTCGTTCCCGCTACATACAGAGCCAAGCGCAGCTGCAAGATATTAGGGACTGTTATAATATACATATAGCCCATATGCACAGTAATTTCTATAATACCATGTATCACGAGTAAATAGTCTTCCCATGGGCTATTGGTAAAAGTTATAAAACAACTTAGTTCTAATACTCGGGGCTGCTTCAATGTTCTTATAAAATCTCGGGACTGCTTCATAAAATTTTGTTTTTAACTAAATCAAAAATCTATATTTTAGTGATATGATGTTGTTTGAAGTAACTAATAGATGTGTGATACCTGGATGGTCGAGCATCTGTCCTCAGAGGCTACTGGGATTTTTATACTCTTTAGACTAGATATGCTCTAAACATAAGAATATATTAATATTTTCTTTTGATATACGACGAAAGTAAAATTTCCAGACGGTATTGATATGTGTGTTATCGATTAGATAGCGTGTGGGATACGACACAATCCTTCTTAAAGTGAGTAGAAGATCGTTAACCCGGCGATCTTGGCATAATCCAAGCGAATGATTAATGTATGAAGATCATACCTAGTCAGGTCATAAGTATTGTCACACAGTAAAAACTTTTCTTTTAGAATGCTGGCCACAAAAAAGTTTATTGAATTCGAATCTCGAATTGTTCATGAAAATAAAAATGTATACTTTTAGAATTTTACTCATTTTTTAAATATGGAGTGGACGCTTAAAGAAGACCGTGTTGCAGTTATTGCGTTGCATCGTTGCGGTTACGCGCCAATTCAAATTTTTAACATACTGAAAAATTTGAATATAACCAAAAGATTCATTTATCGTACCATCAAACGATACAATGAAGACTCTAGTGTAGATGACAGGTCAAGAAGTGGTCGCCCTCGGTCTGTTAGGACTCCAGCAGTGATAAAAGCTGTGAAGGCACGAATTCAAAGAAATCCCAAACGTAAGCAGAAACTGTTGGCCCTTCAGATGGGGTTAAGCAGAACCACGGTGAAAAGGGTGTTAAATGAAGACTTAGGGCTTCGGGCATATCGAAGAAAAACAGGACATCGTTTGAATGCTCGTCTAATGGACCTGAGACTGAAGAGATGCCGCGCTTTGTTGAAGCGGTACGCGGGAAAAAAATATCGGGAAATTCTTTTTTCGGATGAAAAAATGTTTACCGTAGAAGAGAGCTACAACAAACAAAATGATAAGGTGTACGCACACAGTAGTGAAGAAGCGAGCAACCGTATTCCGCGTGTCCAACGAGGTCATTTTCCATCCTCGCTCATGGTATGGTTGGGAATTTCTTATTGGGGCTTAACAGAGGTACATTTTTGTGAGAAAGGTGTAAAAACGAATGCTGTTGTGTATCAAAATACAGTCCTGACGAACCTTGTGGAACCTGTTTCTCATACCATGTTCAATAACAGGCACTGGGTATTCCAACAAGATTCGGCGCCAGCTCATAGAGCGAAGAGCACACAAGACTGGCTGGCGGCGCGTGAAATCGACTTCATCCGGCACGAAGACTGGCCCTCCTCCAGTCCAGATTTGAATCCGTTAGATTACAAGATATGGCAACACTTGGAGGAAAAGGCGTGTTCAAAGCCTCATCCCAATTTGGAGTCACTCAAGACATCCTTGATTAAGGCAGCCGCCGATATTGACATGGACCTCGTTCGTGCTGCGATAGAGGACTGGCCGCGCAGATTGAAGGCTTGTATTCAAAATCACGGAGGTCATTTTGAATAAACTTTAATGTCATAAGAATCTATGTTTTGTTAAGTTCATTTTGGTATATAAATGGTTACATAATGAATAAACTTGTTACAATTATTTTACATTAAACATGTGACAGAATTTATGACCTGACTAGGTATATTTGGTTTCTGGTAACTATCAAGTATATTACACAAAAATGTATAGACATGTCACCGACCTTTGTGTCGATGACATTGAGCTTTTAATTAAAGAAATCAATCGATTAAAGGCTAGGGAATTGGTGGTAATAAGATTTACTCGTACTTATGACAAACTAGAAGAAGTTCTTTTGAGTTTATGTGATTAAGGCTCCAAATTATCTTTTGTCTACAATATAAGTTTATTAACAGAGATAAAAAAAAATTAAAATTAAAAATACTATACTTAGCCGTTACCTTTCTAGGATATCGTAAATTTACATGCAGCAATGAATGGATGCCGTTCGGTTTCACTTTCAGGGTTTTATCAGGCGGCAGTTGCTTCTGTAAGAACATAATTTGTAATAATAATAATATAAAAACAGCCCACAACGTTCCACTGCTGGGCTCAGACCTTCCCCTACAGGGAACGGTACTATCCGTTTACCCGCAACGCTTGTCTAAGGCGAATTGCCGGGTTACTTATACCGGTGACCTCAAGTGCATACTGATGCAGATGCCCTCATAATATTTCACTCCACCATTGGTTTGGGCCGTTATGTTTTAGGCATATTAGGCGTTAATCATTTCTTAAGCGTTACATATTTTCGAGGAATTTGGACCTGGGACCTTTAGGTCAGTATGTATAATGCGTTTCAAATAAGAATAGAATCGACTTTGAGCTACGTTGTGACGTCATAGCATAGGTTTTTAATATTTATTCCACTAACTGTTGTTTAAAATAAAATTAGGTATGTTACCTGTATTTATATGACTTCAATTCCACTCATCATTATTGATACGCAAATAAGGTTTCGTTCCAAATCGTACTTTTCCATTTTACATTTCCATTGACATTTGAGAGATAGAGGTCATTGACGTTCCTATTCTTATTTGAATCGCATTGTAAACTACTTAGCTACCATGTATCTGAAGCAACACAACTAACATAAACAACCACATCTCTTCAGTCTTCTTGTTCATGAAAAAGGTCACCATGAAGAAATTAACGCAAAAAGGATGACTTCCCCTGCGACTGCATTTAGTAATGAACTTCGATGATGGTAACATCTACAATTTACTAAATGGAACTGAATACTTACATTTACGATATGTTTTATGTTTATTAAAAAGCAGTGATCAAAAGTCGATAGTACGCAGCTCCCACATGTGGCATTGGGCGACAACCGTAGTTTTAATAGGTTAGACGTTGTGTACAAGTACAACTCGGCTAGCAGCACAAAGGCCGTCGACGTATTGATAGAACTGTGTATGTAAAGATGAGTTCGGTGTGTTACTGGTAATTCTAACTCCTCGAGCTCATATTGTAACTTGAAATTCATATTTTGTTACTGTTCAAATAATTAATATTATTTACAATTCCATCTACTTCATTTGTATGTCTTAAGTCAGTGAAATCCTTTTTCAAGTAAAACGATCTTGCTGCGCTGATCAGATTTCGTAAAAAAGTTCAAGATATTAAGAAACCCGTAACAAGATATGCTTTCTACTCTTGCAATTATTAGGGATTCCCGTAAAGAAATCCCTTTAAGAATAACTTTAAAATGCTATATTTGATTCTACAGAAATGTGTCTTATTATATTTAAAAAACACTAGTCATAAAAATTAAGAGATAAAATAATTATTTTCATCTTCCATCAAAAATAATATTAATTGAAAAAATCGGGTAATCTTATAAAGGATATTTTGTTGTTTCTGAAAAATGTTTCGATTGCAGTAATTATTTTTCGAATTATTGATAATCTAAGTAAATAAAGACTTTTGGTTTGAACGACGATATCTCCGCGACAAATTATTGTACCCGCATTTAGTAAATAGCAAATTATAGGGGTTTATATCCCTTAAATGAATTTTGTAGTGGAATTTCAAAATAAAACCTTTGTTTAAGAGAAGCAAATATATTGGAAATAAAATATTGTTTTTGAAGTGAAAACTTCTTTAGCGGCGTTGTGCACTTTTTTGTGATGGGTAAAAATGTATGGTGTTAATGACCAATTTAAACTTTAATCCTTGATCATAAACACTTCTTTATAAACCGAAAATAATAATATAATAGCTCGACGATACAATTCACAAGTTACTTAGTTTACACTTATATCGGCAGTCCCCAAAGACTGCCCCGCATGTTTTTTTTTATTACTCCGAAACCGCACAAGAACAAAATTTTTAATGGTCAGATTAGATAACTAGACGCTTGGAGCTACAATTAATTTTTTGTGAACGGATCATTTTCTTCAGAGTTGCAGCCTGTTGCAAATCACCTAAAAAAATGGATTTCTTATTGGATACCTTAATTTTTGTAACCAGTTTAATAATAAATTTTTTGTCTATCTGTTCATCAATATAAGTTATTAAAAAAACGACTTATTATAAATAGTAAACAAAATAACAGATCATTCCGCCTCACTGTTAAACTCGGGCCTCTCCCTAGAGAGAACGATTAGTATACCCACCAGGCCCATCCAAGGCAGATTTTCGAGTTACATGTTGAACTTGGTAAGCAGCTTTCCTTATGATGTTTTCCTGCACCATCGAATTACCGTAATCATATTATAATATGCATACCTAAATAACCAGCCCAAACAATGTATGTGATCATGGGAATCGAATTTGGAACATTAAGTTAAATTTCCCAGTGTGTTATATATTCTTAAGTCGTTTTAGGTATGTAGTACTGCTCAAAAACATGACTTAATAATACTGATAATTCTTCTAAAACTTTACTTATTGTAATTTAATAAAAAAAAAACGCCAGATACTGACCGCAAAAATAATTTTTTAACGTCGTAAACATATAAAGTCTATCGAGTAAGAAATTGCGCAATTCTGCTCCACTTTCGTGCAAAGTGATAAAATACTTATATTGATGCAGCAGAAAAAAATAGATTAGACTCAGATTGGTATAAAACTTAATGTTTATTACTATTCTTTAAAAAGTGTTATTGAAATGGAGATAATGAGATTCAAATATAAACACTGCTTAGGATTTCGTAGTTAAAGTTGTACTTCATCATCACAAAATCGTTTGTTTCTATTATCACAAAATAGCTTAGTGGCTACATAAAACGTTTGGAATAGTAATTACTGTGAGATCAATCGCCACTAAGGGAAATGTTTGTATGCTGAAAATAATTTGTTCTATTATGTTTTATGTATTTTAAATGCTTTTCTAATAGTGCAGAGACTTTACTAAAAAATACATTGAATTTGTTGCCAAAAATAAATATTATAAAAATAAAATAAAATAATCAAAACATGCCTTCATCTTATAAGCGATTTATCCTAGTTCCATTTAAAATTTTATTTCCAATTTGGTGTAAGTTTAGCACAGAAAAAATAATTCAACGGCAGATTTAACGAATGTACCGTAATATTGTATGTACTCATGTAGAAGAAGGAAGACTATGGTAACGTATTATAGGTTTTTGAGGAAGTTTTCTTATAAATTTTTCGTGTAGTTGCATTCAAATGAGGAAATAGGTGGAATAGTTTTAAGTTTTGAGTTTATATTTTACGTATTTATAGGAATACGCTTACTAAATATGATAAGTAAGAAATGTTTATTTTTATTAGTGATTTTCCAAAAAATGCCTAGAAGACTGGTTGTATTTCATAATATGTGCTCACTGTTACTTCCAAGTAATCTTGGCTTGGCTTTCGAGGAAACGTTAATTAGTAATCGTACACCACGCCATCCAAGTAGGATGAATTAACTACATCCAACTAATCTTGGAATACAGATTTCTTCACGGACTTTGACTTTCTCAGTACCTAAAAACCTTAAAGACGCATGCATAAGCATCAACCCCAGCCATTTAAAAAAGAACTTTATAATACCATTTAATCTGTATATGTCAATATTATAAAATATAATATAATCTCCTTATTGTTAGAGCGTAGGCAGTAACACGTTTGCCCGCCCACGCTCACTGAGATTGCTCCATAAGAGTGACTTTTACGTTTTTATATTTTTACGTTATAAATTTATGAAAACGTGTAATTGTTTGTTATCTCCACTGAAAGAAGAAATTTTTCCAGATTTTATAGTACATATTTAGAGGCCAGGGTGGTTGCCATCCAAACGTACTAGCTAGGTATTAGGGCATCAAGCTCCTAAAATCTAGCTAGGGTTGTTTTGTCACCTTTAATGACAGTCGTCCCCGGCCACAGGGTTTAATATTATTATTCGGTTATTTCACTATGACTTAATTCATACTCGACTGATAAATCATGTAAAGTGACCAGAATGTTATATGAATGCTCAAAAGCCACCAAACTCGGTGGTGTTAGTATAAGCCTTTTTCGATATACGGATACAAAATGATCCATCATAATATTCACCTCATGCCCCATAAATCTACAAAATTAACATTCACAGAATTATTTTCGATAAGCCGGTAGACGTAGTATATAAGCCGAAATATAATTTTTTTACATGCATACATTTTACATTCACAATGCTATGTAGGTAAACGCAATTACTATAAATTAATTTCATTTCTGTTTTTTATATCAATTACTATAAATAATTTTATGTAATTTATCGAAAACATAATTTAAATACGCAATTTTAAAGTAAGTTTTATTTTATTTTTAATAACAGATCTAGGTACACTTTTTAAAAGAGGATGTGGTACTAAGTTAAAATTGATTCGCGTGAGATTTTTAATAAATAATTGCAGCACGTGGACTAATCAGGAACTTGAGACGGGTGATTGGCGTACCCTAGCTTTGCAACGGATGGGTCAAGTTCTACGCACCCATGTCATAAAATTTGACCTCGAAAGCATTAGATCCATTGATAAGGGTAAGGTAACATTTATGTAATATTTTTCTTTTTGACTACATTGAAATAAGTTTATACATTTTTTCAATTTAGTTCTAGTACGAAATAATTCTTCACCTTTTCCTTATACCCCGTTGGCTAAAGCGTGATAAATATAATTGAAAATAATGGTCAGTCGTGACCTTCAGCAAACTATCTCACGTTATAAAGATCTATTGGGTATTAAAACTTTTGGAATGAAAAATAGTCTAGAATAGAAGAGTCTCAAATAGTATGGAAAAAGAAAATAATATTTTTACGCGTTTTCATTAAATTCTACACTTCATTAGATTGACTTCCAAAAATATTTAGAAAAGCAAAATTATTTAAGCTGTTCTCAAGTTTTACGTCTAAGTGGTTTGCACTTTAGATTTCCGCGTAGTAAATATAAATGGCTGAAATGGTATTACGGTAATAGAAATCTTAAAAAAACCTTTATAATTTTATTAATAACCTATAAAATATTGAAACTAGGGTTTTAAAAGTATTTGATATAGTATTTAATAGAATGTGAAAGCTTGGGTTACAACTAGCAATAAAAAGTACGAGTTATATAAAAGAAAAAAAAACATGTGTTTATACAAGTACATCATTATATTTATTTTAAGAAAATTGCCTCAATAATTTCAACAACAACACCTCATGTGCTTTAGCAAATTAATACCTATGTTCTATATATTAAGTTATATAGCATAATGATGCATTACTGTAAGTATTTTGTATTCTGATTTTATACCTTCTTAAGAACATATTATATGCAAATTACATTAAAACATATTTTCTTTATTGTAGTCGAACATCGTGGCCGAAGACGGCATCACATGATGACGATGATGATGTTCGGGATCGTTTCTCTTGGCATGGTTTTTGTACCGATGGGTTTTCAATTCTTAGCTGTTCTTGGAGGAAAAGCGCTCCTGTTGGCCAAAATGGCTCTCATTCTTGCTTCAATTCAAGGACTTAAAAAGGTAAGGTTTATGGTACCCTTTTGGATTTGATTACTTTTAGTTATAATTAACATTCTTAAGACATTCTTAATAAAATATGTTATTAGCTTCATAGATAGATACATATTATTTGCATAGAAATTGTATCTAGTTATTATTTATATAAATATTTGTATCATAATACTAACTATTAACATACTATAACTCCAAAAAAAAACCTATAACTTAAAGTTATTTGTTATTACGTTATAAACAAATAACGTTAAAATGTTTGCCAGTTTTAACTTTGGATTATGTAATGTATCAACTGTCGCTATCATATGACGTGTCATAAAAATTGAGACGCTTTTACCGAAATTTGACTTGATTAAGAAGAGAGATGGCAGATAGAAAGCTATCTTATACAATTTTTCATCTTTTTATTTTAATTTTAACATTATTCACCCCTTTATTTTAACAAAATCTCAGTTTATTTAAATTACATATTAATTTAATTGCTTTTGAACTGTTTATTCCCGTTAAACTTAGACTATTTCTATGTCGAGCAAGTTTTGTTTGTATTCTATCCAAAATTTCACTTAATGACTTACTCCAAGTAGTCTTATAAATATCATCTGGTCCCACCCTTCAAAGACGCAAGTCTGAGTATTATCTGCTAATAAAACCCAATAAACACCTGCGCTACAGTTCCAAAGCACTTCTACCATCTCAGAGTATTGAAATCCTTGGTGTTGATATAAAATATTGAGAGCTGGAGGGCAAAGCTGAGCTTGCCTCCAATAATCTGGGTGTGGTAAAACTATCCAAGCAGTATTTTATACCACGGCAGCGGCTTGTGCTATATAAAACACAGTTCAGGCTGTAAACGGAGTACTGCTCATATTTATGAGCTAGAGCACCAGCCTGTTGGTTAAATCTCTTAAACGCTATCCAGCGGCGCACAGTTCGTTTGATCGATGATTTCATATTCACAGACGGTGTAGATACGCTCGGTCTTTGGAGAGGCTTTGCGTATTCGTATTGCATACTATTCATCCATCTGTTCTATTATCCAACGGGGAATGTTCAGAGGAACTGTTTATAATGGTGCCTTCGTCGTCTTTATACTACCGCACTGCACATTCTGCTAAGCGTGTATCCATTACCAGGTGCCCCTTCTTACCTGTACAAAACTGTTTTCAAAAAGCTTCACGTAGCGTACTCTTCGGATTTGGCATGAGCTTTCAGCTGAGGATATCACGTTGCAGTACGATGTAGGGTTTTTCAAAAAAGGCGTTATAACATTTCTTCGAGGTCAGCAGTGTGTTGGCAAATTGTCTCTGGTGATCCAAACATCCATAGGCAATGGTGATAACATATTATCAGGGGAGCCGTTTGACTATCTATTGTACAACAACTCTGAAAAATGTATTGTATTATATATGATAACAAGATAAGCTATCTGAAACACCATTCAGTAACTTATAAGGCTCAGTTCATCTAATCCTAAATCCTGAGAAACAAGCTTACGACTTCATAAACAAAGTTGTTTATCTGTTTATAGCTTCATTAACTTTTTATTAAAGACTAATCTACTAACGTGTAACCTGGAAATTATTATTTTTAGGTAGAATTACTAAATGATGACCAAAAAGGGAAGGTATGAATCTAATTGTCAGACTATCACCATATTTTCAAAATTTATTGAAATACACGTAGCAGTTTTATATAGCAAACGTGTACTCGTAACAAGCAATTTAAAACTTTACTCATTTAAGAAAACATTCCAGGCAGTACCACGTGTTGAGACATTAGATCTTGGACAGTGCTTAGAATACAATATGCTTAATTTTGTTATAAATAGTATGTTAGATACCAGCTGCGTGTATTTTAATTACTCTATATTGCTTTATGACCTTGGTAATGCAACAGAAAATTAATATTTGTGTTTCACCGTAGGCTTCATTGCACATACTAATACTAAAGAGGATAACCGGTTAACAGATGTTCTGTTCCAGATTGCTGCAAGTCCGTTAAACTATGGTTTCTACCAAGCTTACCCTACTTACGACAATTATGAGAAGCGCAGCCGTGACGATTTGTATCAATCAGAAATTGAATTCACAACCACACCTCCCGAACAATTGCAAAAAGATACTGGAAGCATCAAAATTGATAGAGTACACGTTGCGAAGAAGAGTGAAATCAAATTATCGAAAAAAGATTCAGATCTTGTTACATGGAAACCGGAAGTTCCAAAAGATATAAAAAAACGTTCTGAACCTAGACTATTCCCTATTTATCCAGGACCTTTAGATTCTCCTGGGCCAATCTATGCTATTGATGCAGCTATTGATGCGCCAAATTCAATAGTTGATTTAACAACAAGACCTGGAGAGGTCCAAGCAGAGTATGCTTTAGACTTTCCTTTTAATAGATTTCATTTTCAAAGTCCCACTCCTGTCATTTCAGCTTGATGTATTTGTACAGCTATTCAAAGCGCTGTTTGATGTAATTATTAGTATTTATTCTTATTTCACTCAAGTAATTTATCCAAATAAAAATGTGATTTATACTGCTTATTGACACATTGATAATGCATGTAGTAGATATATATTTTAATAAAGAATGAATTATTCGAAAAAGTAATGAAGTTTTATTTTAAGTGTATATACTTGAAATAATTTTAATAATATTTACAAATAAATAAAATCAATAATTATACTGGAACAATTCACACAGTAGTACCATCTAGTTCTTAAGTACATATTATAGCAAAACTGGTTTGTAATCAGTGATTAATTTTTACAAGACTGACAAGTTTTGAGCTAACAACTCTAGCGCGTATAAAAATTATTATAATGCACATTTTTAAGTTTATAAATTTGCAGGTCCAGCTTGATGGGAATTCTGGCTACTTTGAAAGCAGGTTGTTAGATGTCTATATTAACTAGAATAAACAATTATAATTAATCTAAAGCCTAAAGAAATAATTATTATTAATTGTTTAAGTTGGTTTACCACCTGATGTTGTGCGTAGTAATAAAGCAGTTTCCTTCTCATTTTACGGTCCCACGTGATTTACGCCCTTTAAATGGGGGCGGAATATTCTGTCTCACTAATTAGATCTTCGTAAAATAACTTTGTACGTTGATGTTTATCTTAAACTTTAGACTTTTGCATATTTAAATACCATGAAATCATCGTTAGGAAAGTTAAGATTATCACTGTTAACTATCTTTGACAAGCACAAAGTCCAATGCTAGCATGCTCAACTATAACATTAAGAACAGTATTGTCATGTACTAAAAAAATTCAAAACTATTGAAAAATATATATATATATATATATATATATATACCTATATATATATATATATATATATATATATATATATATATATATATATATATATATATATATATATATATATATATATATATATATATATATATATATATATATATATATATATATATATATATATATATATATATATATATATATATATATATATATATATATATATATATATATATATATATATATATATATATATATATATATATATATATATACCTAGTCAGGTCATAAATTCTGTCACATGTTTAATGTAAAATAATTGTAACAAGTTTATTCATTATGTAACCATTCATATACCAAAATGAACTTAACAAAACATAGATTCTTATGACATTAAAGTTTATTCAAAATGACCTCCGTGATTTTGAATACAAGCCTTCAATCTGCGCGGCCAGTTGTCTATCGCAGCACGAACGAGGTCCATGTCAATATCGGCGGCTGCCTTAATCAAGGATGTCTTGAGTGACTCCAAATTGGGATGAGGCTTTGAGCACGCCTTTTCCTCCAAGTGTTGCCATATCTTGTAATCTAACGGATTCAAATCTGGACTGGAGGAGGGCCAGTCTTCGTGCCGGATGAAGTCGATTTCACGCGCCGCCAGCCAGTCTTGTGTGCTCTTCGCTCTATGAGCTGGCGCCGAATCTTGTTGGAATACCCAGTGCCTGTTATTGAACATGGTATGAGAAACAGGTTCCACAAGGTTCGTCAGGACTGTATTTTGATACACAACAGCATTCGTTTTTACACCTTTCTCACAAAAATGTACCTCTGTTAAGCCCCAATAAGAAACTCCCAACCATACCATGAGCGAGGATGGAAAATGACCTCGTTGGACACGCGGAATACGGTTGCTCGCTTCTTCACTACTGTGTGCGTACACCTTATCATTTTGTTTGTTGTAGCTCTCTTCTACGGTAAACATTTTTTCATCCGAAAAAAGAATTTCCCGATATTTTTTTCCCGCGTACCGCTTCAACAAAGCGCGGCATCTCTTCAGTCTCAGATCCATTAGACGAGCATTCAAACGATGTCCTGTTTTTCTTCGATATGCCCGAAGCCCTAAGTCTTCATTTAACACCCTTTTCACCGTGGTTCTGCTTAACCCCATCTGAAGGGCCAACAGTTTCTGCTTACGTTTGGGATTTCTTTGAATTCGTGCCTTCACAGCTTTTATCACTGCTGGAGTCCTAACAGACCGAGGGCGACCACTTCTTGACCTGCCATCTACACTAGAGTCTTCATTGTATCGTTTGATGGTACGATAAACGAATCTTTTGGTAATATTCAAATTTTTCAGTATGTTAAAAATTTGAATTGGCGCGTAACCGCAACGATGCAATGCAATAACTGCAACACGGTCTTCTTTAAGCGTCCACTCCATATTTAAAAATGAGTAAAATTCTAAAAGTTATACATTTTTATTTTCATGAACAATTCGAAATTCTAATTCAATAAACTTTTTTGTGGCCAGCATTCTAAAAGAAAAGTTTGTACTGTGTGACAATACTTATGACCTGACTAGGTATATATATATATATATATATATATATATATATATATATATATATATATATATATATATATATATATATATATATATATATATATATATATATATATATATATATATATATATATATATATATTCATGTCAGAAAAACTCACTATACTTTGGAATTAGATAAAATAGGATTTTTTTAATTGCTGTAGGACTGCAGACAGGCTGACGGCCCGCTTATAATTTAGCAGTTACCCTCGCCTATGAGTGTTTGCAACGCCAGTGGCATCGCAAACACGCTGCTGCCCCATAAGCCTACAGGAACTTGGGTCACTAATGCCGGAACATAACGTAAAGTTATTATGGCGGCATACTTAAGACCAAAGGTGGTCGCCATCCAGACGGGGTTGAGGCCCCTCCACGTAGCTAGGGTGGGTTGTTTTGTCGCCTTTTACGACAGGCCGACCCTGGCCGCAGAGGTTAGTATTCTTTCTCCGTCAGGGGCTGACAGAAAGATAAAGCATGATAAAAGAAGAAAAAGTACGGATTAGTTTTCAGTTTTTTTCTCTCTATATAATAAAAGTCGTAAAACATATTTTAGTCATGATAGTGTTATGTATATGTTTAAATCATAAATCTATTATCGTAAAAATTCTCTTATGATTTTATAGTCCAAGTAGTCATTATTGTAACCGCCGCTTTTATTTTTATATCTTACTAGCAGCCCGTCCCAGCTTCGCATGGGTATTTAACAAAAAATTAAACCCTTCTATTTTTTTTCGGTTTCGGGGAAAAACCTCTCTTGACGGGTTCTCCCGGCCCGGGGGGACCGAGGGATGTAAGGGACTCCGGAAAAGATGTTCGACCATCCGACTACCCACTAAAAAACCCCGCTGTTCTCCTATCGCCTACGCCCGGGCCCACGGATATATGGCCTGCCGATCTCGTGGCCCGGGCCGGCGCCGGCCCACGCTTTGTCTTAAAGCGGGCCACTTCTAAAGTGCTGGCGCCAGGGGGTCAGGCTTTCGTCCCCCCGGCGCTCTCTTGTAACAACTCTATGAGTTGAGGGGGGCTGCGGAACAGCACGCGGCCTTTTCCCTCACGGCAATAGTGCGGGCGGCGGATCCTCCCCCGAGGGGCCGCCCGCGGCCGCTTTCTACGGCGGCCGGAGATCGTTGCCCGCCCTCCGGCGCCGACGACGCGGCCTACGTTGTCGGGAGGGGAGTGCGGTGGCGGACTCCCGCTCCCGTTCCGCCGCCTCCCTTGCAGACACTACTGCCTCGCAAAAGGAGGCGACGGCCGTCCATCCAGGATCGCCCCCGACCATGGACAGAACCAGGGCCGGGAGCGACAGGTCCGCGGCCAATTCCGGACGGGACTCGCATCCCCGTTGCGTGCTAGTCAGGCGTGTGTACGACTACCAGACGACACTCCAGAAAAAGCAGAGTCGCTTGACGTCGTAGCCGGCCCAGCAAGACCAACCGACAGCGAGGATGCAATTCCCGCCCCGGGAACACTCTCTGTGCAGGCGCAGTCGAAATAGGCATGGTTTTGACTACCAAATCAGGTCCCATGGTAGAACCCGGGACCCCAATCAGTATTCGCAACCATCCCATCGGGGACCATGCCACGAACAGAGAGCTAAGTTGGAAAGGATGTAAGAGGTAGACGGAAAGAAAGGTAGGACTCTGTCGCCTCGAACGGAGAGGGGAGTGAAGCGACGGATGCTCGGGCACCTCGGGTACGCACACCCGTGCACTCCTCGGACAGAGGAGCGCCCCTGGGGGCAAACCCTTCTATTTGCGTCAGGTTACTAAAAAAATAAAATTATAAAGAAAGTTTGAATATTATTATTTCTATGAGCTTTTATTTTAATGTTTTTTTTTGTTATTACTTTTTATTTATTTTTCGTTATTTTATAATAAGTATTCTAATTTTTGCAAAAACCCCAGTACCGCACGCCTACATTGCATAAGGTGCTGCCTAGCTAGCCGAACAGGGTGAGCGGCTACCACGCAACATTTTTCTAATACTTACATTTTTAAACTCGTGATATCTTTCGAATGGAATATCCGAATTGAATAATTCAAAAAGTTATATAAAGGTATTGATACAGTTTTGAATATGAAGTAATTTATTTTGATAAGGATTAATACCAAGATCCAAATAAAGAGCCTTTTCTAGGGGCGGCATTTCAATTAATTTTTTAAAATAAAAGAACACTTATTGTGGCATAACTATAATAGTTAGACATATGCTGTCGCGACACTTTTTGTAAATAATGATGTGTTCTGCAAAGTTGTAGTACATTATTTTATTCTATCATCAATAGTTTTCGCAACGCACGCGATTTAAATAATATTTTAGGTAATTTTTTTACACTTCGGGTTACATTATTAGAGTTTTAGTAAGGATCCCTAATTTTTTTGAAAATATAATATAGCCTATGTCACCCGGGGATAGTGTAGCTTCCTAACAATGAAAGAATTTTTTAAATCGGGTCAGCAATTTCGGAGCCTATTCAAAGCAAACAAACAAACAATCAAATCTTTCCTCTTTATAATAGTAGTATAGATATAGATAATAGAGAATGAAAATCACCCTTGAGTGCGGTCGTAAAATCTATAGGTGTCATGTAGTTACTAGTGTATGTCTACACAACTAAGGATTTGTTTATATTGGTATATTATATTGTATTTTTGATTTTTAAGAATGGTCAATGAATTCTGATATCTCTGATAAAGAGCTATACTATAATAACTACTTACATAAAACAGTAAAATAACAGGGTAGTAGAGAATATTTATCAATAAACTAAGTTTCCACTTTATTCTAAAACAAGCTGGTACCCGCGACTTTGTCCGCGTTGCTTGATATATTAACAAAGTTTCCGTGATGAGACGGACATAGAAGAGACTCCCCCTCTCCTACGCTTGTGCGCTACACCGCTTGCCCTACTTTGCCGCGACAAGAAAACACACCACTGAACACGTAATGCTTTTAAAAATCGTAACAAAGATAAGAAAAAACTTAAAACTTTGATAACTTTATGATAAAGGAAGATATCGAACTAAATTTTTTTAAATAAGGACCAAGTGTCTATAAAACTTAGAAAATTTAATTGAAATTTATCCAGTAGTTTTGCCGTGATGTACGTACAAGTGTAGACCTCTATCATTTTATTTATATAGATATAGAATTAGCTATTTGAGGACACTTTAATTACTCGTTTAAGCTAATGTTGGGATGAATTAACACCTACCTACAGATATTACGAATTAAAGGGTTAATTATTTATTCTGTAGGTAGAGACTTACATACATTAAAAGTTGAGTAGAAACAAGAGCTTTAAATATCTTAGTAGAAGGCCTTATACAATAAGTATAATTCCTAACACAAATTAAGTTAATACTTTTTAAATTAGTTACCTACACTACAACGTGAAAATTTATAACGTTGGATTTTTTACAAACATACAATAGATGAATACACACCCAGATAAAGACAAACTATTTGCATCGTATGTTGTGAAAGAAATAATGTTTACTTGATGGAACTATTTTACAACGAGCTTACAAAATGCATCAATTGTATATCCACCAAATTAGGTCGACCACTCCGCATGGTGTTCAGCGCTGATTTTCAGTGCCGACGACATATTCGGGCCTTTGAGACGAAATATTGACTCAAAATAAAATCATAATTACATTGACTAAAATGAAGATTAACTAAATATAAATAATACATATACAAATTTTATATTCCAACAATTGTACCTAGTTTTAATTATACTTACTTTAATAGTAAAAAATAGAGTCGCAGTTATATGGCGGACCATCGCACTGAAGCTTCTAACGCGTGTTCATAGTCATAGCAAAGAAATTATATGTATATTACCGAGAAAAATTTATACCGGTAGGCGTGATAGATATATATATATATATATATATATATATATATATATATATATATATATATATATATATATATATATATATATATATATATATATATATATATATATATATATATATATATATATATATATATATATATATATATATATATATATATATATATATATATATATAGAATTAAGTTTACAAGATAACATTTCAAAAACAAGATCATAAAAATTCAAAAATTCGCACAAAACTTATTTATATATTTTGTAATAGCAAATATGTATTATGTTTCCTAAGCAGGAAATTGCTTTTTAAGAAATTTACTTTTCCATAACACGGTCTTGAGAAATTGACTACGTATGTAGTCAATTTCTCAAGACCGTGTAACATGATTATTTAGTGTGTAATACATCAAACGTTCATTTTTGGATGGCTTATCGAAGATCAAAAGATAATTTTATGTTTGAAATTACTGAATGAAAATGTACAGTTATTTTTTCCCCAAACTTTTTTCAAATTTTAAGTATTTTTAAAAATCTTTCATCATCATCATCTCAGCGTTATTTCCCGGTTGCAATCCAAACTTTCGTTTCGGTGCCCGGGGTCCGCTTTCCGACTTTTTCTACTCCACTTCGCACGGTCTTCAGCATCCCTGATAGTGAGCCCATTGGCATGCATATCATCCCTCACGACGTCAAGCCAGCACTTTTTGGGTCTATCCTTCCTGCCGGGGCCACGTTTCACAGCCGTATAAAAGGACAGGCCTAATGATGGTTTTATAGACCTGTCCCTTCAACTTTACCGGCATCTTGAGGTCACAAATGACACCAGATACCTCACGCCATTTGGCTCACGCGGCAGCAATGCGTGCCTTGATGTCGCAATCGATGTCACCAGACGCGATGTCAACAGATCCCAAGTATTTTACTTGGTCAGTGCGCTCGACCGCCTACGGGTACGGGTGTGGGATGTGTGGAGTTACAGGCCAAGTACTCGGTCTTCACCACATTGAGCTTCAGACCACAGTTCTCAAGCGACTCCTTCCAAGCCTTCACGCGTTGAACCAGCCTACCCTGTCCAAATCTACCAGCGCGATATCATCAGCATACATGAGCAACCACGGGGGCTGCTCATGTAAGTTTCTGATGCTGTCTGACAATACGTCTAATACCACGCTGAACCGAAACGGACTAAGGACGGATCCTTGGTGCACTCAGACAGTGACAGGGAAAGATTTTGTGTTGCCAACAGCGGTCCAAACCACAGAATTGGAATCGCGGTACATGCGTCTGATGTACCTCTGGAAACCTTTTGGATCGCAATGCCCACCAGAATACCGCGCGAGGAATACAGTCGAAGGCCTTCTGCAAGTCAAGAAACAGGCAGTGCAGAAGCGTATTCTTCGTCCTGTATTTCTCCGCGACAATCCTTAGGGTAAAAACAGGGTCCATGGTCCCATGACCAGGGCGAAACCCATACTGACATCCCGAGACAGTGCACTCCTGCTGAATCCGAGAGTTGATAACCCTCTCGAAGAGCTTCATGGTGTGGGGTATGACCTTTATACCTCGGTAGTTACCGCACTCCTGAACCGATCCCTTGCCTTTGAAGACTGGAGTAATGATACTCAGCCTCCATTGGTTCGGGATTATACCGGTGAGGAGTATCCGGTTAAAACGGTTTATTAAGATGCCCACACCACGAGAGCCCATCACCTTCCAGGCTTCGATGGGGACTCCATTGGCTCTGACAGCCTTCCAATTTTTCATACAGTGAAGATAATTCTTGACTTCTGCAGGCGTTACCAGTGGCACTAATTATTGATTTGGAGGAAGATCTGGCGGCTGCACCTCTTTATGTTGCTTGTTCAGTAGCTCGTGGAAATACGAGCGCCATCTCTCCTTCACCGCGAGGTCCTCACATAACAGGCTGCCTCCGGGGTCTTTTACATAGCGGCACTTGGAGATATCCTGTGTCACTTTGACCCTGGAGCGCGCTAACTTATATACAGGGTGACTTTGACAAAACCATCCAAATTCACACAGAAGAATCTTTAGTAAAAGTTGTGATAAACATGTATTTTAGTTTAGTATCACATAGTACAAAAATGTTGAGTAATCAGCATCACAAAGTTACCCAAAGAACTCGTAATTTACATACTACGACGCGCAAATGTCAATGACCTCTCCATCGGTACCGCAAAAACTGGAAACTGGTACAATGACTTAGTACGAGGCCGAGGACGGTGGTCATTGCATCTATGCGAGCGAATACTACGCAATAGTAATATAATTTACGCAGTAGTGACAGAGATAGGTAATAACAGGTTACGTACGAAATTAGCACCATATGACTATTTTGTACGACTGAATTAGTGACCATATTTTCCTTGGAATGAAATATTTTATGGTGAAAATTTGACAAACAATTTTTTTTGCAAAAATGTGTTCCTTAAATGATGTTTAGTGCGTAAAAAAAAATTTGGAAGATTTTGTCAAAGTCATCCTGTATAAGCTTTTGCCCCTCAGACGATACCATCCTATTGTAAAGTGGTTGTAAGTGGTCTCGTCTGGCTCTGGCTACAGCTTTCTTGGTGGCGCACTTGGCAGCTTTGTATGCGTCGCGATCTTCAGGAGATCTGGACGCTTGCCACTTCTTAAAGAGGGCTTTTTACGCCCTGGTCTCCCTCTGGACTGAGTCGTTCCACCACCAAGTTTCCTTGTCACGCTTGCGTCCAACCTTAGACTCGCCAAGCACCTCTCTTGCCGACCCAAGGATAGCCGTCTGAATCCTGTCCCAGTAAGCTTGAACCGGTTTGCCCTCACCACCGGCGCATTTGTCGCCGATGGCAGAGGCGAACTCCTGAGACTTGACTTCAAGCAGCCACCACCTGATTCGGCGTTGAAGGCGATCGACACGTTTGCCTTTGGGCTTCACGCAGAGGTCCATGACAAGAAGACGGTGTTGTGTAGTGAGACTCTCACCGACTCTCACTTAACCTTGCAGTTTGCTACTTTGCTGATATGGTGTCTCCTAGTGAGTAGGAAGTCGATTTGGGTAGCATTCCTCCCGCTCTTGTAGATGATGAGATGCTCGGGTCTCTTTTTAAAATACGTGTTTACGATGGCAAGGTTGGCAGCCGCACACGTATTGATGATGTCCTCCCCTTCCACGTTGCGGCTACCATACCCAAATCCACCGTAAACACGCTCAAATTCCCTACATTCATCACCCACATGACCATTTAGATAACCGCCCAAAACGATCCCAAGTGACAATGGAATCTCACAAAGCACTTCTCCGAGTAGGTTCCAAAACGCTATCTTGTCGGCGTCACTACAACCAGCCTGTGGCGCGTAGGCGCTTATCAAGTAGGTAACTACCCCACCAACAAGCACCCTCACAACCATAAGCCGATCGCTACAGAACTTTACCTCCGAAATGTCGTTCTGGAGCTCCTCCGAGAGCACTATGGTGACCCCATTTTCCCCACCAGGTGCACCCGTGTAGATCAGCTTGTAGCCATTCCCAATGAACCGGGATCTGCTGGCCTTTCACCGAGTCTCCTGCAGGAACGCCACGGCCACCCTCCGCCTGGAGAGCACATCGGCTAACTCTCTCGCACGTCCGGTTAGCGTACTTATGTTCCATGTTGCGAAGCGGAGTTTGGATTGGGCTAATGTCTTTAGCCGTGTTCGCCCACGGCACGACAGCCCTTGTCCACTTGTCACAGAAGTCGGGCGAAGCTTCTGCGCGTCGTTTTGTGGCGACGCCCTATCCGTGACTGGACCTTTTCTTGTTCTGACCATTAAAATTTGGCTAGTATTTTTAAAAATCTTTATTCGATACTAATATTTTTGTTTTAATAAACTTTTATTCAAATATTACTTTTGTTAGATCATAATTCCCTTAAGTAGTCTAGTCAACAAGTTCAAAAACTTGAAAAATAGAGATTAAGGTCCTAAAAATATGCCAACTTTTTGAAAAATGGTGATTAAACTTTTTTTCTTCAGGGTCCGATTCTTTCAAGTGTTAAGAAGATACTAGATTTTTTTTTATTTTTAAATTCACATTTTATGTTATAAAAAAATATTTTTATTGCTGAACTCTCTTTAGCGGCGGCGCGCGCATGCCGTAACAGCCGCGCGGAGCCCTATTTTCAACGTCAAATTAAAATTATAAATAATGGAGATAGAGTTCCGGAAGTTAGAAGAAGAAAGAAAGAAAGAAAAATAATTTATTTAGAGCTTCAAACTATAACAAAAAAAATATACATTAAGAAATCACTAACACATTTGTCTTAGCCCTAAAAAGGTGCCTAACTCAGCAATGCAAGGAGCTGTTTAAAGAGCATCCTGCGCTGATCTTCCGTTAGCACCCTTGAAGTGACGATATAACATTAAGATTTTTTATTGGAAAATTTCTCCTCTTTAATGAGCTTTTTTCAAAATTGCTCAAATATTATTATTTTTTGAGTTACTAACAAAAAACGAAATATCATTTTTTTTCATTTTATTTTGTTAATAACAATTGCAATTTTTTACCTGCACCAAAATCCTTCAAAACCATTTTTAGAGATGATTCCGAATTGAATGAGCCATCGTTCATATTTTTAGGACCTTTATCTCTATTTTTTACGTTTTTGAACTTATTGACTAGACTAAAGGTCAAATGGACCTTTTAATGAATTGTATGTATAGGTAATCTAGCCAATAACATAATTTTGCAGACATAAAAGTAGCTAGGCATGGTTCGATAAGATCGTGAAATAGCAGAGTTCTTATGTCAATGTGAGATCACAAAGGGATCCAGTGTGATCATAATGCTAAATTTCTTTTAGATTTTTATCCGTGCAGGGGCGGAGAAAGAATGCTAACCTCTGCGGCCGGGGTCGGCCTCTCGTAAAAGGTGTCAAACAAACCCATCCTAACTACGTGGTAGGGCCTCAAGCCCGTCTGGATGGCGAATACCTTTGGTCTTGAGTATGCCGCCATAATAACTTTATGTTGTGTTCCGGCATTATTGACTCAAGTACCCTTATGGGACAGCAGCGTGTTCGCGATGCCACTGGCGTTGCAAATACCCATAGGTGTCGGTAACTGTTAAATTCTAAATGGGCCATCAGCCTGGCTGCTGTGTTACAGCAAAAAAAAAACAGAATTCATCATCAGAGCTCAAGAAGTGCTGTACTCGAAACTTAATATAAAATATAGATCACATTTACGGCAGCGAAAACGATGGGAAACTCATCGCTTCTCAATTCAGGAAGAAAATGTTTGCTACAGACGATCGCTCAGGACTAACTATAAATTTAAATTGGAAGTCGTACATTCCAAGGAAAGTTGAAAAAATAAAAAAATGCGCCTTTTTTTCATTTAAACATAATTATGTTTGACAATGATGTCCATGTCATGAAACATATTTTCTTTGGTTCTTAAAAATATTAAAGATTTTTCATGATTGATAAATATTTCATTAAAGAAAACAATACCCTTCAATGAATTTTAATAAAGTTTCGAGATAAATCTTCCGAGTATGTCAATATTGCAAACAAATGTATAGGAAATAATTTGAAGTGAATAGAATAAATATTTATATAATAAATACAATCATTTACAAGTTTATTCGCGGTTATTCCTGCAAAATATCACGTTGAGGCGCGTGACATTTCTGAAGGGATTCGTATTAAAATATATGACTTTTTGAGACCAGTTTACTTGTAAAGAAAGTATTATAGTTACTGTGTGTTATGAAATCGAGTAAATTCAGAGTGCTCAGGGATCCTAGAATGGAATATAGAAAGTTAAAACCGATATTCTAGGCAGTGATAACAAAAAATTAATAGAGTCTAAAACAAAACCCCCCCTTTAGAGTTCATCTCTTAAACAGGGTTTTTCCTAATATCATTAGCCGTAAACCAGATAATGTTAAACGTCGTGAAACGCTGCATTGCCTGATTTTCAGTCACGGGCAACCTATGACGGGCTACCTGTGGTTTTGATATACCAAATTTTGTACGGGTACAGTTTTAGATATTTATGTAAAATATGATGTAATTATCTATACACATTTAAACAGCTTCCCATTTAAAAGGATTCTTATGAACAAACTGGTTTACACTTTCTGTTTTCTGTCATTCTTGATGATTTTAGCGGTACAAAATTAGGTATTTTTAAGGTTTAACCTTTAAGTAGGTACTTTCAATCTTTTAGACACATTCAAATGAGAGGAATGCTTGGTGCATTATTTAAGTGTCTAAAATTTTGAATACTATAATATAAATCTTCTACGGGTTACAGTGACTACATAATGGTTTTTGTGTAATTATTGTACACACAGAGTAAAGTCCGTTTCAAAGAAACGCTTCCATAGCGACTAAATTTTCAAGAGCCAGGCTACCTATTAGCATACGCCTCGTGCCACTCAAAGTTGAGGCGTTGTCGCAGTCAGCTAAATAAACGTACAATTTCTTTTGAAACACTTAAACATTACTTTTGTTACATGTCATTTTATTATAAGCCATTAGATATGTGATAGTTTCTTGTCACAAAAACCAAAGGTTAACATGGCATACTTGTCGTATTTCTCAGGAATTATTTAAATAGTTTTGAAATATAATAATTTAAATATTTTGCTATTTTTAATGTTGCAAAATTACAAGAAAGTTAATCTAATAATCTTCTTCGCCCAGTAGATCGATTCAGTTGCTAATTTAAATAAAGTTTTAAACTACGTGCAAACGAAACTTCTACATCGTTCATTTATCGTTGAGTAATCTATCATAATAAAACTAGAAAATAAATGTACTTTAAGATAATAATGTTGGTTTACTTGATTACGTTAATTCCTTGATATAACGAAGTATTTAGTATGTACAACTGTCATTTGATTCCTAGATTGATTAATAGAATAGTATGATGTTATATTACAAATTTACTAGCTTACAAATTTATTTTATTATCAAAATAGCTCACAGAATACTCGTATGTAATGATACATTATTATTAATAGGGGATTTTATTGCAAAAATGGTTATACACAAAATATACGAACACTTATACCAATTAGTTAATTATATGATCGGATATATAAATATAGATAGAATAGAATAAATAGGTGATGATGATATGATGAAAGATATGCTTATCAATACAGACTTGAGATAACGAATAACTTTTTTAAAAAGTGACATTACAGAAAATGGACTTAGAAATCTTCTGATCAAAAACTCCAAAACGAAATAGACTTTAATAATAATAATATCCTTATTAGCTTATAAACATGGTAAAATGATCTTACAAATTTATAATGAAAGTTATGTCTTGCCAATAAACTTGGCATGCTAATTAATAATATTAAGTTCAATCGTTCAAATTAAATGCTATACACCTTGTATATATTATATATACATTTTAAAAATGAGTATACACAATAATTATGAACATTATATACAATGAATAATTAAATTATAATATAATAGCAAAATATGAATCGATCACTTAATTAAAACTATACAATATTAGTTGGCCCGGCAAACGTTGTTCTGCCATATGAATTAAGAAAGAAAAGTAGTCTATGTCCTTCACCAATGTCTAATCTATGACTATACCGAAATTTATATAAATTGTTTCAGCGATTTAGGTGTGAATGGGTAACAAACAAACTCACTTTCTCATTTATAATATTAGTTAGGATCAAAAAAAAATTATGAGCTTGAGGCTTCTTCTTCTTCTGAAAGTTCCACTTCATTACTGGAGGTTGGCCGTTAGCTCTGAAAACTTCTCCCTGTCTTGAGCCATCCGGAATAGTTGTTCTACGCTGCTGATTCCGGTCCACTCCTTAATGTTCCGCAGCCATGATTTCTTCCACCTTCCAGAGCGCCGTTTTCCCTGTGCTTTGCCCATCATTATTAATTGAAGCAGCTGGTATCTGCCATGGCGCAACACGTGTTCCAGATATTCGATTTTGCGCTTTTTGACGGTGTGCAATAATTTTCGGGTCATACCAGCACGCTGAAGTACCTTCTCGTTGCTGACCTTCTGGGTCCAGCTTATACGGAGCATGCGACGACAGCACCACATCTCAAACGCCTCTAAGCGCCGCCTGGTGACTTCCTTTATGGTCCACGATTCGCTGCCGTACATAACCACAGGCCATAGACTTGAGGCAGAGCTTGAGGCAACCGGATCTAATTAATTTCTGAATAATTATGTTATATTATCGTTTAAATATTGATGTATTGTATTCAATACTTTACTATTGTATTCTTTACTATTGTATTGTATACTTTACTATGTTACTATTGTAACATTTAATTAATATTAATAATTTTTTAAGATGACTTTTAAATAAAGACTCTGTCAGTTGAGCTAAGGCCTGCCTGTTGATTGTGCGTCATCAATAACTTTTGATATTCGTTTTAGAATTATTAACGCAAACAATTACCGCTCTTTCAATATGGTATCTATGTTATCATGTTAAATAGTTATGTTAAGTGACCAAGAACAATGACAAGACTTATGCATTTCATTATTAAATTGCTTATATCATCTGGCCCTCGGCTTCTTGTAGCTGTTAACATGTCGAAAATGTTTAAAGCAGTGCCGTCGAACCAGGATCCTCCTTCACTACTGCAACTTTTGAGCGCACTCCTAACAATCAAATGTTTAAATATGGCAGGTGTTGAAATAATGAATTATCCGCTTCATAGTCCTGACCTGGCGCACTGGGACTTTAATTTCTTTCATTTTTAAGAATCAAAGATAAACTTCGAGACACTCGCTTTACAATCCCTGAAGATGCAGTGAGAACGTCGAAAATGCTATAGAATGCCTTCCTTACTTGAAGGGGCTCACAGCTTTTCTCAGTTGTTTCATCGAATGCGAAAATGTATAGAGCGGATTGAAGACTACTCCGAGAAATAGTAAAAGTATAGGCAAGCATTTTTTGTTTTCTAAATATTCACTGGGGCTCACTTATAATAACCAAAAAAAGCAAAAGAAGACCTATCAGTACTAGAGGAAACAATACAGAGTTTGTAGATAAGTACAGGTATCTAGGCAACTAGGCGTCATTCAATAGTTCATGCAATCAGGAATAAGTCGAAAGAAGAAGCAAAATAACTGACAAAAATAACGATTTTAAAAAGAGACGATACTATAGATATAAAGAAAAGTGTATTTTGTACGTGTGTTCTACATAGCTTTTTTATTGCAGTAGAAGTTGCTTAGTTATTAGTAAAAGGTTACCGTCGCCTATAAATGTCTACGACATTAGGGGCCTGGAACCTAGGCCACTATTGTCGGAACACAAGTTTATTATGATGGCATGTTTAGGGATCAGGGGTGATTGCTATCTAGTCAGACTTAGAGGTCCACCACTTAGCTGGCCAGGGGAACTATAAAAATCTTAAAAATGGTGTGTTGCTTCTTTGCACGAACAAACATACTTTTATTAAATTTTACAAGTTTTACTATTAGGAATAATATGGGCTGACCCGAATTTTAAATTCGTCGTCGAAAATTTAAATTCGTGCCAATGCGTTTAACGTGTACTGTATTCCAAAACGCTCGTTTAAAATAGGTATCCAATCACTAAACGTTTGGTAACTAGTGAACACGTTATTCAGAGTTAATTTACATTTTATGTTTAACATTTGCAGACAATAAATATCTGGTTTCATATTTTTTTATTGTCTGTTCTGTTCCTATTTACTAATATTTTATTTCTATTTTATAAAACACGTAAAACATATTTTTATTAGCCGATATAGTACTTGTTTCTTGATACATGATGCTTATGCAACAGAATTTGTTTATATTATATAGTATTTATTGAAGCGCGTTGTTATTTACTAAACTAAATAACGTTCATAATATTTACTCAACAAATAAGAGATAAATTTTCACTCGTGCGCACTATTTTACTTCATGAACATATGTGATAGATATCTCTACGAATATGGTTATTTCTCACTATTCACTTTTGAAGAGTGATAGACAAAGTGAGGTAAAATCTTATCATAAATAGACTGTTTAATTAAAGTTGATGACAAGTTTGCAATAAGGAAGTTGTGTTAAGCTAGGCGCAGTCAGGGTGCGCAGAAACATCGCCCAACGCTATAAAGGCAGGGAATATCCTCCCCATTCACAAGTTACGCGGCATCCACGTTACGGTGGGAACGGTTCCGACTGGCAGAAAACTTTCCCTCGTTTCAGTGGGTGTGAGATGAAAATGCGGGCTTTTCTATACATCGTTGCGGTGGTGCTTGCATGTGACGGCGTTAATTCCCTTTTATTTCCGGTAAGTTATAAACAAAGATTTTTATAGATATGTCGGTGATTGTTCTCAATCTTTTAATATTTTATGAAGTGATTAGTAATAATGACGATTAGATAATTTAATTTAGGTTTTATTTTATGGGGTTAAATTGCAATATTTTCGAGTTAAAATCTCTACTCAAAATACTTTGAAATTATAGCTAGCTTCTAGCGTTATTTTTTTATTTCGGTTTTTCCAAAGATAAATCATCTAAAAACAATAAAAATTGTAATCACAAATGTAATTCAAATTGACTTGAGTTGTGTAAAAAGTGTAATATGTAAAAAAGTCGTGTATTTTATTCTTCGACAAAATGTGTCTTTGATATATAACAAAGTAAGAAAAGAAAGACATAAAAAAAACTTAATGAACAATATTAATGTCGTATATTGATAGAAATTTGATGAACTGTGTCTGTGAATTATGAAAACAGTAGCCACGCATCGAATTTTTTAGTCGAGTTCCAGTTGCGGCCGATATTTTTATGTCCTGCAAGTGTTTTTTTTTAATAAGTGTCTTAATCTACCTATGTCTGTATATGATCCTAACATAAATGAAATAATACGTAACTATAGTTATGTTATTACTTAATAAGTGTTCCTTTGCTAATATATTTTAATTTCGTCATAAATATTCTATTTACACGCGCATATTTAGAAGATAATACGTAGTGTATAAACGGTATTAGGCTCACTACAAAACCAGACCTTAAGGGTACAATCCGCAATATGGCGTGCTACTCATAGACAATTTTTTCTCATCCAAAAGGTATATTATAATTACGATGTACAAAAGGAAAAAAGGAATACATCGTGAGGAGAATTACACATCGAAGAATTTATAGGAGGGTATAATCAGGCTATTATAATTTTAAACCAAGATGCCTATTGAAAAATGATTGCGTGTTATGTTGGTGCTGCCGATCTCGAAAGAATTAGAGAAAATAAAAAAAGATAGAGGGGGACAGAAAATTGGAGCAAGACATTTTCCATTAAAAAAATAATGGACTATATAAGTTGTATTTCTTGATGATTGTTAAAGAGCGTGGCAATACGTTAGTCGAACCAACCCTACAAAAAAAAGAGGAAAATAGAAAACAAGAATTATATATACGTCTTGTGGCCCTCTGGCAATAGCCAATAGCCAGACGGTAATTCCTCCTGCAAAAACCTAAGCGAGTAAAATCTACTATATGTTTGCTCCAGTGCTCAATTTCGAAAAAAAAAAACGGCACTAAATCAAAATACTCACATATGATAATGTGCGGTTTAAGGTTGACTCTTAAAATATTATGCTGACAATAAGAATAATATATTCGATGCAGAATGCATTCTTCATTATGTATTCTGGAATACTTAATATTATGTGTCAGTGTTAGTGAGTAAAAATCTTAAAATAAATGGATTACTCATTTTGCTAGCTCACAGGCGGGCTATGAAGAAGATTCGGGTTGGCCTTTGAATTTAAGGGCAGAAACCTGTGTTTTTTTAATTTAATAAAAAAAAAAAACATTGTAAAGAAACACTTAAAAAAGGCGATAATTTTTTATCTATACAAATAAATAAAATTGAAGGGTCTTTTTGTAATATTAAAATAACCGCTTTTTACTAAGTGCATTCGGACGTATACACAGTACATATACCAAAACAAATTTTTTTTTAAATTTTTGTCTGTCTGTCTGTTTATTCCGGCTAATCTCTGAAATGGCTGCACCGATTTTGACGGGACTTTCACTGGCAGATAGTTGATGTATCAAGGAGTAACTTAGGCTATTTTTATTTTAGAAAACAAAATAGTTTTTGTTAAAAGTGATGTTTCGGAAATTTTATATTCCAATTACAGTTGACCTCAGATTTATATCATCAATCATATGAAATAGGGTTCAGCTTAGGCTGGAATTTTAGGTTGAATTTCCAATTTAAGTTAACTTCAGATTTATGTCATCAATCAAAAAGTCAAAAATCAAAAATTTCCGAAACTGATCATGTTTAGCTAAAACTATTTTTTTTTTCAAAATTAAAGTAGCCTAAGTTACTCCTTGTTAGCTATCTGCCAGTGACAGTCCCGTCAAAATCGGTCCAGCCGTTTCAGAGATTAGCCGGAACAAACAGACAGACAGACAGAGAGACAGACAGACAAAAACTGTAAAAATCGTTTTTTGGTATATGTACCGTGTATACGTCCGAATGCACTTAGTAAAAAGCGGTTATTTTAATATTACAACCACACCCTCCAATTTTATTTATTTGTATAGATGGCTTAGATTGTTAACATTTCTATTGAAGCTTGATGCGAACCATACTTAGCTTAAAATTCAAGAGGTCATCAATCATATTCGCATCAAAGTTGATTCGATCCGCCTATGACATAGATGTGATTGGGTCGTAATTCAATGAGAACAAATGTCAATCATGTATGCTACTCGTCGTATCAGTATTATAGATATTGCGTACATAATACTTGTAATAAGTCATAACTTCTGGGCTCAGACTTTCCTCATGAGTTTGGTAAATATACTCCCCCGGTTGTATATATTAGAGGATTACACTCACAGGTGATCTCGGTTTCCAGCGATATTTTCTTTAACTGTTGGTACGTAACAATTATCTTATAAAATGCCACCGCTTATTTTACAATTGCCTAAGCAGTGCTAGTCAAAAAGCGGTGTTGGCCCAAAACATAGAAGCATGGAGAGACATGACCCGAGATGCAGCATATGGTGGTCACGACTCTAAGCCATGAGGTCACGACGAAGAAGAAGAAGCGGTGCTAGTCGCGATATCGAACCCGTGACCTATAGATTAACCTTCGAATGCGATATTTTACTAGGCTACCACGCACTGTTTGAATAGTTTTAAAATATAGTTGTATAAGTAAATTCTTTAAGAATTTTGATTCTTGAAGTACATAATAAAAGTTTTATGTTATTGTCGTGAATGGTTTTGTGAGGGTATATTTTCAAGATATACATGTCTATTTTTATATAGTAATTAATTATAATTATAAAATTATACAAGCTGCTCACAATATAATTATCTAGAGAATATAAATTGTACACTTTTAGTTATAAGTTTAACAGTAAATTACTTTGTAAATATATTTTGGAGGAGAATAAAGCATAATCTATATCTAAATTTAATAATCTGTATATGACATCTATCAAATGCTTTTTCGCGTATTTTCGAACATTATTAGCCGTATGAATTTTAATAAGGTATGGTTAATTGCTACGTCGTAAATTTTAAAATTTATTTTTGTTTTAAACCAAATATTGAACGTAAAATCTTGAAGTCAAGTTCTAGGCAGAAGCGTTATATATTTAAGCATTCTATATTCGATTTTTTTCATTTGTTTTTATAATTTTTTTACTACTTATTTATCACATCGATGACAGGTGCATTGGTGTGGCTATGTTGTACATAATCTAACCAGTTTTGCTGGAGACTAACCCAATAAATGTTTCTTGACGTAAAGTTTATACCAGTTAATGGACATTATGAAAAAATGGGAAGTCACCAAATAGACCAGCGGCAGAAGCAGCTTTAAATAACTATAGAATTATTATATGATAACAATGACATCAGTGTGACAAGGAGACATGGTGGTGGAACGACACAGTCCAGAGGGAGACTAGAGCGAAAAAAGCCCTCTTTAAGAAGTGGCAAGCGTCCAAATCTCCTGAAGATCGCGACGCATACCGGGTGGCAAAGCGCGCTACTAAGAGAGCTGTTGCCAGAGCCAGACGAGACCACTTACAACCACTTTACGATAAGCTGGAATCGTCTGAGGGGCAGAAGCTCATCTATAAGTTGGCGCGCTCCAGGGTCAAAGCGGCACAGGACATTTCCAAGTGCTGCTGTGTAAAAGACCCTGTGGGCAACCTACTATGCGAGGACCTTGTGGTGAAGGAGAGATGGCGCTCGTATTTCCACGAGCTGCTGAACACGCAGCACACAGAGGTGCAGCTGCCAGATCTTCCTCCGAATCAAGGACTAGTCCCACTGATAACGCCTGCAGAGGTCCAGAATTGTCTTCGCCGCATGAAGAATCGGAAAGCTGTTGGATCCGATGGAGTCCCCATCGAAGCCTGGAAGGCGATGGGCTGTCGTGGTGTGGGCGTCTTAACCGACCTTTTCAACCGGACACTCCTCACCGGTTCGATCCCGAGCCAATGGAGACTGAGTATCATTACTCCAGTCTTTAAAGGCGAGGGGTCGGTGCAGGAGTGCGGTAGTTACCGAGGGGTTAAGGTCATGTCCCATACCATGAAGCTCTTCGAAAGGGTTATCGCCTCTCAGATTCGACCGGAGTGCACTGTCTCGGAATGTCAATATGGGCTTGACCCTGGTCACGGGACAATGGACCCTATTTTTGCCCTAAGGATTGTCGCGGAGAAATACAGGATGAAGAATACGCCTCTGCATTGCCTGTTTCTTGACTTGCAGAAGGCCTTCGACTGTATTCCTCGTGCGATAATCTGGTGGGCATTGCGGTCCAAAGGGATTCCAGAGGCATATATTGACATCATCCGAGACATGTACCGTGACTCCGATTCCGTAGTTCGGACCGCTATTGGCGACACAAAACCTTTGCCCATCACCGTCGGTGTGCACCAAGGATCCGTCCTTAGTCCGTTTCTGTTTAGCGTGGTATTAGACGTATTGTCAGACAGCATCAGAAACTCACATGAGCAGCCCCCGTGGCTGCTCATGTATGCTGGTGATATCGCGCTGGCAGATTCGGACAGGGGTAGGCTGGTGCGACGTGTGAAGGCGTGGAAGGAGTCGCTTGAGAACAGTGGTCTGAAGTTCAATGTGGCGAAGACCGAGTACTTGGCCTGTAACTCCACAGATCCTACACCCGTACGCATAGACGGCAACACGGTCGAGCGCACGGACCAAGTGAAATACCTGGGATCTGTGTTTCATGGGTCTGGTGACATCGATTGCGACGTCAAGGCACGCATTGCTGCCGCGTGAGCCAAGTGGCGTGAGGTAAATGGTGTCATTTGTGACCCCAAGATGCCGGTAAAGTTAAAGGGACAGGTCTATAAGACCATCATTAGGCCTGTCCTTTTATACGACTGTGAAGCGTGGCCGGTGTTAGAGCGACACAAGCAAGAGCTGCGTGTCACGGAGATGAATATGCTGCGGTGGATGTGTGGAGTGACGCGGAAGGACCGGCCATGCCGCCTGTCTGGCCAAGCCGCCTCCGCCGGGCCCCGGCAGGAGGGGTAGACCCAAAAAGTGCTGGCTTGACGTCGTAAAGGGTGATATGCGTGCCAATGGGCTCACTACCAGGGATGCTGAAGACCGTGCGAAGTGGAGAAGAAAAAGTCGGAAAGCGGACCCCGGGCGCCGAAGCGAGAGTTTGGGCTGCAACCGGGACTTAACGCAAGGATGATGATGATGATGAACAATGACATCATAATGGCAGTCATATTAATTTTATGAGACCATTCTATGTGCCTAAATTCGATTTACTAAAGCTATTTTCGCTATTTCATTACCTGACAACTCTTATTGCGATTTTGGCAAAATCAGCGCCAAAAGCATTGGAGATGTAAACAATGTGCCAAGCCAATAAACAAAAAAGTATGTACATAATATGTTATATAAAAATTATAATAATTATAATTAAATATTTGAAATATATTCGGCTCGGATATTTCCAAAAACTACCGTCAGTGCTAGTTTTTTCTTAACACCCGCGCCGCGAACTTTGTACTTGCTCCCTAATCAGTGAAAAGTTCAAAAATTGTGACAATCTCGCCGCGCATTACCAGCATTGTGTACAGGAGACATATACTAAAAACGAAATACCAATACCATTTTATGTGCTTCTGAGAAAATCATAAGCATGTTTTGTATTATAAAAAATGTCATCCAATTAGGAAGTCCCGGTGGTATCCAAATTTTTTACTTTGCAGCCTGAGACGATGTTGAGTAGATATAGCTACGCTTTTCTCGAGGTAACTGCTGCTTGACTCCTCATCCCTTTAAGGGGAAATCATAGGACGTATTTACTTTATTTCAGTAAATAGGAAAAATTCATAAGTCGCGTTCGTGGCTTAAATGTTCGGTAATACTTTTATGAAATGTTGTAAATTGTATCATCATACAGAACCCATTCAATTTAAAAATAATATATTCATAATCTGAATAATTATTTACATTAGATGGGTCTTTTTCGAATGTATGGTACATTTATGCTATGTCAATGAAATACTTTTAAAGTGTGTAACATATAATATTAAAACTTGGTGTACTTTTCTCATACATAAAATATTAATTTATGTCATATACACATTAAATAATATAATACAAAACAAAACAATTTCGGCTTTGATCTATTCACAAAACAAAATATATTTAATTAACATTAAATAAAAAATATATTTTATACGTTAAATCAATAAAAAAAATTTAATGAGACGTAAACTCAATTTTCCATTTGTTGATTTGTAACTGAGTTCATTGATAAAATATAGAATAAAAACATCGATCTGGATTACATTCGTGTCAATTTATACGCGCGAAGACTTATGCTTAATTTAATAAATAAATAAATTTGATAAAAATAAATCAGGCTTTTCAAATTCGCAAAAGTTATCGCATATTTTGTTACATCTGGCTAAATTGCCTCTGAAACTGTTATGGATCTCATGGTGTGTAATAACATTTAAAAAATATATAATTTGTTATCTTTTATATTAACAATCTGAACCTGCTTCGTTTAGTTACACATTTTCTGTTTCTAAAACATATTGGCTCCATAGTATTTGAGTGATACAGAAAAAAAATTCTCTTCATAATTTTAATATTGATTTGAACATATTACATATTTTATAGGAAATTCTCTGCGCTAGATTAATAACTATTTGCAAAGATTTTTGTTATCATTTCATGTACAGTCTGGTACACAGTAAAGCCATAAAAACTATTTGTGAAAAGGTCAAGAGTACCCTAAACCGAAGAGCATGTATGAAGGGAATAATGAAAGTGGACGAAGCGAAACATGTAAGGATCGTAGCAAGTGGAAAGAAGTGGTCTCTGGTTACCCCTACGGGAAAGAGGCGTGATTATATGTATATACAATTTTCACAATGGAAAACTTTATACGTGTTTATTTTATCAGTCGTCCCTACGAATTGAAAATTTGTACAATAAATAAAAAATAAAAACTTCAGCTTACGCCCTTTGTTTTTTTTTTGCCTGGGGTAGGCACAATGTAGTAACGGGCTTTATACACTGAGCTTTTATGTTTTAATCTCTGAGTTTATGCGAAAAAATCAAAGAAAGGTCGAACAACATTTTGAGTAATAATTTTAACCGGTTTGAAAACGTAACTGGCACCCAACACCTTATGGTTTCGTACCTATATAAGAGGATTTGTATGGTTTACCTGTGGGTTCGAACCCCACGGAAGATAAAGTATAGATATAGTCTAAAATTACTCGTTCTGGATGTATGTATTATACAAATAAAATCATTGTAGAATTTTTTCACCGTCTTTTCTCTAGCCAGCGTTCTGTTTTGAAAACATTGGTAGCTTTTTGACAGTCAATAAATTATCTATACATATTGGAATGAGTGATTTTGATTTAAATTAGAATGTGGTTGTAAAAAAGCTCTGCGATACAGGTTTTCATCTAGTTTAGTTAATAAATAGTATAAACATGTAGCCATTAAGTTTTCAAAAGATACATAAAACATATTATGTAAGATAATAGCCAGAATCATATCAGATTTACTCGTAAATTATAACGGCCAAATTAAAAAAAATCTATTAAAAAACGAATATATAAATAAAAAAGGAGAAATTAAGTGCTATTTTACAACTTTTTTTATTTTAGAATGAATTCTTAAGCAAATATTATGTAAGAATGAACAAAAAACTTTTTTTTAAGTCATATTACAGTTCTTAGATAGTACAAGATTATTTTAATACTGAATTATAATTCAGTATTGAAATAATCTTGTAAGTAATTAGCATACTAACTCTCACATTCACTTTGTGAGTAGTCTTCAACCATTTCACGTTTATCCTGTGAAAGTTGTCTTAACAAAATTAGTTGGTTTTGATACGTAACTGTTATGAAAAGCTAACATAAGCCTATGACCCTTTTAGTGTTATGCTAATTTTCACATATTTTGCATAAATTGCGAAGGGTCTTTGAAAAAAAAAGTATCTTATTTAATATTTTCCTCAAACGTAGTGGATTCTCGTAATTCTTTCTGTTATGTGTAAGGGACATCTTTTGAATGGTTATTTATAAAACATGTTATTAACTTATTATAAACGTTATAATGCGTGCGCTACGACACGTCCGAGAGTTAAACTGTAAAGTTTAGTTATTGATTTATTTAAAATTTTATTCTCTGCATTCCTAAAATTTTCTTAACGATTTATTGCTACTATATCTAAACTTAAAAAAAAATAGTATACGTTTCTGTTTTGCCATTTCCTTTTTTATGCATTGCAGAACAGATTTACAAAAATATTGAAACTGTATGAGGGCTCTTATTACTTGACATTCAGGTTCCATACTATCACTAGCACGTAGTACCTAAGTAATAGGTTTTAGGCATTGTAGGAATAACCAAAAAGCAATTCTATAATATTCCTACACATGACTCAGGTGATATGTATGCTAGCAGCCTTCACTGGCTACATGCGGTACTTGGATAAGCAGCCACATTGAGAAAGATGAAATTTACATAATCACGCTGAATTCCCCATGAAGTACGTACGGCATGGCACTGATAAATCGGTTTCACCTTTATTTAGAACCAGTTAACCAGGCAAACATTGTTCTGCCATATGAATTTAAAAAAAATAGCCTATGTCCTTTTCCAAGTTCCAATCTATGACTATACCGAAATTCATCAAAATTGACCCTAGCAACGTTGTTCTGCCATATGCCATATAAATTAAAAAAGTAGTCTATGTCCTTCTCCAAGGTCCAATCTATGACTATACCGAAATTCATCAAAATCGGTTTAGCGGTTTAGGCTTAAAAGCGTAACAAACAAACAAACTCACTTTCGCATAAATTTATAATATTAGTTAGGATTAAAAAAATATAGTGAGAATAAAGTTGAAAATACACAATCTTTTGAACAATAAAAAAGTTTAAATGGGCCAACCAACCAAACAAACCAGTCACCTGCCAATCAGGTCCAGGCTACAAACTCGTTGCAAGCTGTTTTTGTCATCAACAAATCCAGTTAATTAATACGGTAGGTACATTTCGTGATTCAACTGAGAACTTATTTGCAGTGATTAAATTTGAATTTTAACTGGCATTTTGATATCAAAAAAATATATATATTTTACATTGTCTGATCAGATTTTCTTACTTTCTTCTAAGTAATTCATCATTCGCTTGTATATATGATAACTATTAGACGCAATAATATGATGACTATTTTAAATAAAGTTAGCATTCATCATTCACGGTATTTAAGATAACAAATCTTAAAAAAATATCCGAATCCTCAAATGGCGACTTTATGTAGATTTGAAATCTAACTTTTGAAAGCTTACATAGTAAAATCTTTATTGTAGGAAAAATATTTTTTCGTGTGTTTTATGTATATTTTTTTTAAATATACTTTTATATCTATAGTACCAATAAAACTGTTTATTAGCAAGGAAGTTACTTAAATAGCTTTAGATATAGGTAACCTAATTACACCGATTATGAAGTAATGTTTAGGTTATCTTATCTTATTTTTGGGGCCGAGAAACATCTCGGACACTTCGACCCAATGGGATCTTTTGTGTTCCCCTAGATAGCAATCACTCCTCTCCAATCTCATTGAAAATTTGCCTCATGAGCCTAACAATGAGGTATGGAGATAGGAGCCTATAGTCTTCCGGTGTTGGATATCCTACCCCCAAAAGATTCATTCGCCTCCTGGCCAATGCATCACATGTACACAGTAGGTGTTCCATGCGTTCTGTATGTTCCCCACACAACCTGCACATGGGTGTCGCGGTTAGACCCATCTTCATGAGCATGTTGTTGGTTCCAAAGTGCCCAGTAAAGGCTCCAAGCATAGCGTATTTGCCCCCTGCTCATATTCCAGATGGATGATCCTCGTGCTTTGTACGTGGATCCCAAAAATTTTTTGGAGTGTTCCAGACCGATTCTAGTCAGCCAGTGTTGTTGTTGACTGCGGTCTGCAAAATCCCTGAATGTGGCTTTCACGAGGCTAGTCGGAATGCCTACACATGGTTCCGGACCCATAAAATCATTAGTTGAGCCCTCTCTTGCCAGTTCATCTGCCATTTTATTGCCAATGAAATGTTTAGGTTACTAGTTTCATGTATTAATTTGTTAAGAACTTATTATAAAACCATATAAATATAAAACAAAATATATTAATTACTGATATAAAATAATCCCCAGAACGCTGTCAGTCGGTGATGTTTCTATAGCGCTGGCTGCGTTACTGCATTGGGCGGTGATACTTGTTTCCTACCCAAAATACACACCAGCTTTTTGATCACGCCAGCCCTTATAAAACTTGTTGATATGTCTCGATAAAGCGGAAAGATCCCTGGAATCCATGGCCCCGGAGCGGATAGAGTTTTATTTGACCATGTAATCCAATGATTTGTTATTTTTTTTATTAAGTGAGTAAGTATACGATAACTTTATGCAAGGTACACAGAATTAGTGTACTTATACATGTACGATGCCGGTCACGGACCGAGAGTGCACCGTATAATAGATGAGTGGGATAACGAAAGCAGTGGACTGTATGAGAGAGGAGCGGTGGTTAAAGATATGCAATGTCTTGCAGTGGGCAAAGAAATTGGTTGATTCCACCCATTCTTGGTTCGGTTTAGGTCCGTTCGCGGAGTAACTGTTGCATGGCACCAGCTAAATGTCGCAAAATAGACATGGAATACATAGAATTATGGCACAGCCAATGAGAATTAGTAAGGAGTAACCGAAGCCAATTGCGCACGGCGCAGTGTGGTGTTCAGGGAGGTCGTCGACCGTCCCGCGCGTTTAGAGGCTCACGCGCTATCTCTACCTTCGTCCCACGTTAGCTTTTACTATTTACCTCACCGAAAGTGAGGGTAGATATAGATGACAAAATCAGGAGGGGAGATCTTAACTACCTTTTATGCAAGGATCGAATAATACATAATATGATATTATATTCACGAACTTACGGTAGCTATCTAATTTTGTTTTCTTCCTCATTTTACCTAACATTCTAAGTACGATCTGAGAAGATCGGCTGACCTCCCACTTATTAAGCACTCAGTAAGAAGGTATACCTGTGGATGTTTAGCTACTGATACCTCCTAAATGGCTCCTGTCTGTGTAGGAACTGATAGCTTTATCACTTATACCAGAACACAGCATAAGGTCAGGCGGAATCTAACTAGGGTTGTTTTGTCGCTTTTTACAACAGACCGCCCTCGGCCGCCGTCTTCAATATTATTCCACCGCACCTTCATGGTGAAAAATACTTGCTGTCGATATAAGTTAAGCAATCTGTTTTCAATCGACTGTTCTCCTCACGGCAGGTCTAAACGAGTGCGCAACGAACGTTTTTGCAAAATAACTACTAGCTAGTTTTTATCCTGTTGTAGAATGGATCGTGTTCCTATACATTCAAGGGAATGTTGAAGCGCGGATTTCGTGTCAGTTTTATCTCAGTATGCTTTCAACCTAGGACCTAAAAGAAACTATCTGTATTGTAGTCCACAGCTATTTATAAAGAGGAGGCCTAAGCGCCACCGGGATGACTTTTCTATATCCCTACATGATACACCCGTGCTCAATGTACGATTATGTATGTAATAGGAATGAATATCATCCTCTTTGGAATATTGAATTTGAAGCCAACTTTAAAACTGTAACTGTTAACTAACAGGGATACACCTGTGCGAAATTTATGTGAGGTGTGCCTAAACAGGAGATGAATGTTACAACTATAAGATGTTGAAAAATATTTTATATTCTATGCAATAAACGTAGTCGACTTTCTTCTACCAACCGTTTATTTTCATCTCCATTTGAAGCCAACTTAACTTCTGAGAGCAAAATTGAGTTAAAAGACATTATATAAACTCATATTTACGTTACTAAAATATACTGACGGACTCATAAACTGCATCCAAGTAATAGACGACTTTGAAATAAATATTTTAACCAAGTATGCAAACTTTCTATACAAATTTAAATTGAAACTTCTAGATTGGTTCGTGAACTTTAAAACAGCGTAGGGTCATATCCTTAAGTTTAAGTTTGTGTACTGGAAAGGAACTTAAGACTTTTTTGAAGAAAAAACAGAAATTTAAGGAAAATTAGTTTAATTAAAAAAATCTTGGGGAATATTGTCCTATTCTTCTGAAAGTGCTGTTCTTAGTGCTGCCACTGTCGTGGGCAAAGGGTTTCTCGCATATACAGCTCTTTTTAAATTGTCCCAAACATGCTCAATGGGATTAAGATCCGGGCTGCGTGCAGGCCAATTCATTGTACGTATCCCAACCTCTTCGTAATATTGTCGAACTTGTGCAGCAGCGTGCGGCCGGCCATTATCCTGCATTAAAGTAAAATTTTCGCCTATGAATCCCATGTAAGGCACCACGTGATCTTCTAAGATCTCTGTTATGTAGCGATGTGCAGTCAAACCCCCTCTATTACCGTTTTGATGGACCATGTCTATGAACACAAGTTCTGTTCGCCCGTTCATTGATATGCCACCCCAGACCATACACGAACCGCCTCCAAAAGGAACACGCTTCTCAATGCAACTTTGAGCATATCGCTCCCCACGTCGACGATAGACTCTTCTGCGACCACCTGCACCATATAAACATGTCCCACACTCGTCCGTGAACAATACGGAGGCCTATTGCTCTTCTGTCCAATTCAGGTGATCACGCGCAAATCTTAAGCGAGCTTGTCTGTGGGCTACAGACAACTTTGGATCATTTGCTGGTCTAAAAGGGGTGATATCCGCTTCCTTTAACCATCTTCTTATTGTTCGTGTACTCACGTTTACTCCACGCACTTCATTAAGCTCTGTTTTGATGTTACCTGACGTGAGGAAACGATTTCGCAGGGAAGTTGTAACAATAAATCGGTCATCACGATCGGTGGTTGCTCGAGTCCTGCCTGTACCACGTCTCCTTCTGTAAGAACCTGTCTCCACAAACCTTCTGTATATTCTAGAAACCGTAGACTGGTTTAAATTTAAATTTCTACCAATCGTTCGTTGATCCAAGCCCTCCCGCACCAATGCTACAATTTGAGCCGCTTGTTCGCACGAAGTATCCATATTATGGTTCAAAAACTCTCGATGAGTTAAAAAACTAACTCAACAATTCTGCTGGTAACAATAATTCAATTGACAAAAATTATAAAAAAATTATGAGAATCAATTTAAAACTTTGCTATAAATAACACGCAAATCTGATACTACGAGTAAATTTTGTTTTCCCGGCTATATTCATTTGTTTTACTGCAGTTCTGTTTTTATATTTTCCTTTTTTTTGAGATTAAGAGCCAGTCTCTCCATATTTATATAATTTAATCTAAAAAGTTTGCATACTTATTAAAAAAAATCATTTCAAAGTAATCCTGAACTTTGATGCAGTTTATGAGTCCGTCAGTTTATAAATTTTAGTAAGTAATCATACATTGGCGCCATAAAAGGTCAATAATCTTGAAATGTTTTTATATTACCCAATATATTTACTGCAAGAAATATAACAAAAGTCAAGTCAGGTCAAATTTGGGCTGAGGGCTTAAGCCAATAGAAAAAAATTCTTAAGATTATAAACGCAAGGGTCCAGTTTCGCAGATAGCAGTCGCACAAGTGTATTTTTATGAATACCTATATGAAACAATATTGAACATTTTGGAGATCTATATTATTCTAAAGTATTTTTCTGCTGTCATGTTTTAGTTATACTAAAAAGCTATAAGTTAGTATTTATCCGTGTAGGGGCGGAGAAATAATACTGACCTCTGCGGCCAGGGTTGGCCTGTCGTAAAGGGCGACAAAACAACCCACCCTAGCTACGTGGTAGGGCCTCAAGCCCGTCTGGATGGCGACCGAACACCCATAGGCAACGGTAACTGCTAAATTCTAAGCGGGCCATCAGCCTGTCTGCTGTCCTACAGCAATAAGAAAGTTAAAGCCTTTAAATATTTATTTTGGAAAATGAAATATTACTTCTATATGAAGCTTTAAAAACTACTTTCCTCTTAACAAAAATATTTATCGTCGATACTAATGAAATAATGGACCAAGATGAAATTCAGTATGTAGTATAAGACAGAACAACTTCATTTCAATTTAGTAGTTACGAAAGTAGTCTAGTATAATAGTGGGTTTGATACCTACGTAAAGCAAAATATTTATGTGATGTAAATAGTTCTGGTCTGGATGTATGTGTTATTTAATTGTATTAAGTAGCGCAGGAAACAATCAAATAAATATAGCAAATGTACTAAAAATAAACAATTCGTTTTGATTGATGCACCTTTTTTATAGCCCGGGGAAAGCAAATGTATGCCGGAACCCCGGAGAGAAACTGGTTATGTCGGCCTCACCGAGAAAGATGAGTCTTACAGGCGGCCACCTTTGTGATACTGGCCGAGATGTCATGGCCAACAGTGGCTGCAACAGTATACTGACTAAAACATTAACATCACAGAGACATCGCAGGATCGACTTTGCGACTTGAATGACGCACCCGAATAAAATTATTTCTCCTGGGATACTATGAATATATATATATGAGTGAAACTACAGCCATATCCTAGTACATGCTTGTATTTATGCCCATAATTTAGTTTCTACTTTTAAAGCTATTTATTATATTTGTTTTAAAGATAAAGATTTGTTTTAAAAATGTCTTTAGCATTTTTACAAATACCTGTTAATTGCAAGTAGTTAGTTTATAATTACTTATTTCTTCTACATGAGAGAGTTACAAAAGTCTCTTCATCATGTTTTTACTTAAACGTTCATAACAACCACATATAGCATTTACATTGAACGAAATTATAAACTTTAGTCATTATTAGTTTCGTTAAAGCCTGTTTAACAAGAATAATTTGTGAGTAGCAAATGTTACCTTACCAGCATGAAAATGTTTAATTAAACATGATAGAGAAAGTTGTACTTAGTTTGGCATGCGATTACAAGGTAATTTAGGAGTTGTGCTTTTAAACGCGCATGAAGAAACTTCAGGCTTGAACTTGTTGGTAATATAAGGACGCGGCGAAGACTTGATGAAATTTTTCATTAAACGCTGCCCTAAAAGGTTTTTACGTAGCTTGGATACATTCGTTATTTTTAGTTATTATCATCGTTACTTCTTTGTGCTTTATTAAATTTATTTTTTATTATGTAGCCAAATTATGTTTTGATAGTAAAAAATTCAAACCTCTTTTTTTATTATTTATTGTCATTGTTCTATACTTCAAGAATATCCTATTGAAAAAAATGCTATTAAGCATAGTTGCAAGGCGAAAAATAACATATAGATATATATTACTACTAGTAACCGAAAAATATGAGAAGTTTTCGTACGCATGCGCTCTACACCGCTTGCCCCACTTCTCCTATAAATATCATTGTTTTTTAAAACTTTAATAGCTATATATTAAACGAAGATATCGCAATATATATTTTTTGTAGGTAGGGGCCAAGTGTCTAAGAAATAAAACTTAGAAAATTTAAATGAAATCTATTCAATAGTTTTGATGTGTGCAATTGCAGACCTCTATCATTTTAATTGTATAGATTACATTATTTATTTGTAAATTTACAATATTGAGTTACAGGCGAGCTTTTACAGTACATTATTTATAATACCAATTAAAATTACAAATATCTTTATTTCATACTTTGTTTAAATTGTAATAACATAATGAATGTCTTAGATATATTTATAACGGCTAAAAGAGCCCAGCCTTTCATCTATCTCAAAGAACTTCAGATATTTGGTTTAAGTTTGGACCTTCTATCGGCAAATATATTATGGCTAAGAAGGGTAATTCGGTGTATAAACTACCGATTGTGGCTCCAATAACAAAAAATACAGAAATATAGAAGCACTAATATAAACGTCGACACAAATGTCTAATGCAAACAATGTAATAAAACCATCCACTTGAGTTCTGAGTTTTGCTAAAGTGATTAAATAAACATGGAACGCTTTAAGGAGGAAAGAAAACAAAATTAATTTTATTATTCCTGTATGGAGTCTGAATGATATTTATTTGCCATATTCGTACTCTAGCATATTCAAAATGGGAAACCCTTCGAAATTTTATATACTTATAATTACTTATATTTAATATGCAAAAAAGATTTTTATTAAAATCTCAAGATTTCACTTAACACCTTCAGATTCTTAAGCAATTAAGGAAAATTTATATATAAAACACTATAGCATAGTGTTTTATACAAATTTTCCTGTAATTTATTTTGTGTTTTCGTGTTATTATTAGTTTATTTAATTTACTAGGTTATTTAATATCACAACAATAGATCATCTTTTTGCTATCGTGTTTTATTGGTTCACAGATATATAAAGAAATTTAAATTGATTACTAAACATTATTTTATTGGCAACAAATATTATTACGAACTATTTATTTCAGGGGAGAGAGTACGAGCAGGCAAGAGGTTCGACATCCGCTCTGTCTTGGCACTCAAGAGTACGAAGAGTACCCCGACATCGACTCATAGACGCCACTGAAGGTGAAAATTTTATACTCAAATAAACAATCAAAATATATAACTAAAATATTTAGAACATGTTAGGACTACATTAATATTGCCGCAAACTCTAAAAACTTTTATTCCAAGACTTCTACCAACTTTTATGGTTTGATATGTTTTAAAATGAAACATTAGTTATATTACATATAGCAAAACGTGGTGGCCCACTAATACAGCTGCGCCAAAACTTTATTTGAATTTAGCCTCAGTATACCAGCATGAATATGTCGCTGATTTCAGATTATATCTTCCTGCTTTTTCTATCCATATTTAATTCTAGTTTCTTTAGTCATCTTTTCTTAATCCATTTCTATTCTCTTCTTTCCTTTCTATTTTTTATATTTTCTCGCATTCAAGAATGGCAGCACATTGGGAATATCCCAGGCATATCAAACAACTTTATGTAACCGTACGACTTTCCACTAATGTGGTAGTCTACCTATTTGCCGTATTGCAATAAAAATATAGCGAACGAAAGTATCCATTCCATCAGCGTATCAAATTTGTGACAGGATAACTCAATTAGTCCTAATGAAAAATAGTTTTTATTTACAATATCGCTGATAGCCGGTCTTCTATCTTTTATAATAATATATTTCCCAACGAATGATTGTAATCTGTGGTATTTATATTCAAGATTTTATTAATAAAACAAATCCATAGATAAAAATTATAGAGTATACATATAAACAAGAGGTTGGACCCCTTAATCAAAACAAAAGATTTTCCTTAAATCTATGCAAAGGACGCATAATATGCATACTTTTCAAGCTTTAAAATGTATTTGATATATTTTGAAAGACCGAATAAGTAAAGGGATTGTATGAATAAATATTAAAATATCTTTGAGTTTGTAAATTGGGGATCAAGAAAGGGTATGTCCTAATAAAATATTCATGTAAACCTTCTTGTTTTCAACTAATTTATCTCCATGAGCTCCTTGGACATAAATATTTTTACGTACCGATAATTAAGTTTATAAAATTCAGTAATTTCACTTGGTTGGAAGGTTTATTTTTCACACATTTTGAAGGTTTATAATTAAGTCATAGCAGCTAGCATGTTTGTCCACGTTTCCAAATGTTGTATGTTTTGTCGTGGTTATAAATAAATTTTTATTTATTTAATCAAATTATGTATTAAATAAAGTAGATTGCTTTGTGCAAGGTTAGCAGATAGAGTAACACTCAAATGAAATGTAGTTGACAGTCCTATGTGTATTCGCACGCTGTTGTTTCGAGACATATAAAAAGATTTATTGTGTCGAAAGCTGTAAAATATTAGGATTGTTATGAATTAATTAAATAAATAAAGTGGTTGATTAACTAGAGTGATACTTTATTCTAGCGTAAGAACTCGTGAGGATTGCAGAAATATTATTGCGAGTAATTAAGAACTCCCGATTCCCGCCAGACGGTGGCGTAAAGTAAAACGAGAACTGATTTAAGAAGTTTATTGTATTCGTAATAAATATTCAATCAACGAACTGTCAATGTGTAAACAATATTTGTGTGAAAATAAACATACAAATATTTAACATTATTACCTACAATATATAATTCTTCCTAAAAATTCAATTAAAGTTCCCTATATTCAAAAATAAAATATGCTAAAATGTAACTAACGAAGAAAATAATTATGATCATGACTGCATAAAATACGGCCGAAGACAGACTTCATCATCATCCGAGCGTTAATTCCCGGTTGCAACCCAAACCTCCGATAAGGTGCCCCGGGGTCCGTATTCTGGCTTTTTCTTCGCCACTTCTCACGGTCTTCAACATTCTTATTAGTCAGCCCATTGACATGCACCCTTTACGACGTCAAGCCAGCACTTTTTAGGTCTACAATGCCTGCCGGGGCCCGGAGGGGGCAGCATGGCTAGACATTTGTTCCCAAAGTAAGTAACCGGTTGCCTCAAACGCGGCCATACCAACCTTCATGTCACGGACATGAAGGGTCCTTCCGCGTCAGTTCACACATTGCTCAACTTTCCACACATTCACGCGTCGCACCAACCTACTCCTGTCCGAATCCATCAACGCGATATCATCATTGGTGTACCCCAACGGTGACGGGGAAAGCTTTTGTGTTACCAACAGCGGCACGGGCTACGGAATCGGAATCGCGATACATGTCTGTGATAATGTCAATATAAGCATCACGCGAGGGATATAGTCGAAGGCCTTCTGCAAGTTCAGAAAAAGGCAATGCAGAGGCGTATTCTTCATCCTGTATCTCTCCGCGACAGTCCTTAGGGCAAAAATAGGGTCCATGGTCCCGTGACCAGGGCGAAACCTATATCGACACTCAGAAACAGTGCACTCCTGTCGAATCCGAGAGTCGATAACCCTCTCGAACAGCTTCATGGTGTGGGACATTACCTTTATTTCGCGGTAGTTACCGCACTCCTGCACCGATCCCTTGCCTTTGAAGACTGGATTGATGATACTAATCCTCCATTGGCTCGGGATCACACCGGTGAGCAGTATCCGGTTGAAAAGTTCAGTTAAAATGCACACCACGAGAGCCTTCCACGCTTCAATGGGAACTCCATCGGCTCCGACAGCTTTAAGATTATTTATGCAGCATAAATAATAGTCACAGAGTTGTTTGATATTTCAGCAATTGTATTACTACTGCCCAGAGAAGTTAAATGTTATCATATTATAAAAAAATCTGATAGTGATCTTCTTTATCCAAATTTTGTTTATATAATTTATGATTATATATAAATACCAGTATATCATTTTTATTAGTTTAATTATTAAATTTTCATTTCCGTTTAGTAATATTTTTTATTGCTCATAACTTAGAAAGCAAAGCCCATTTGTATTATATATTTTATAACAACAATTTAAATCGAATAAATGCTTCATAAAATTTATAAGAAAAAATATTAGGGTACAATATTTATTAGGATTGCGGTACCTATCACCAATAAATACAAAACAAGGGAAATATCTCAGTAAAGACTTTTGTAATCCTACAGATTGCTTTTTGGTTACGTCAGAAGAAGGGGAGTTATTCTTCAAATCACCATCGGACGAGCCGTCGGTATGTGGCATCTACATGATTGCAGAACCAGACAAGCGGATCGAGGTCGTCTTCAATTATCTCGACGTGCCGTGTGATAACGGCGGATTAGTTGCGGTATGACACAATTACATATAATTGAGTATTTAACCACTTATCTTTACAGGTAATGTACAAAAAATAGGCAGATAGCTCATCTCATACTGTTTTTTTTACAAGTATTCACATTTATTAACTTGAATTTCACGCAATCTTAAAAATTCTATAACAAAATAATATTTTTAAGGATCCTGCACTAAGTCGGGATTCGTATCATAGGGGCTTTTTGCTAACATTGACGAGCGAATAATCTAGTGATAACCAACCTAAAGATCACAAATTCAATTCCCACGATACCATGTATGGTACAGGCAGTTTTTTCCTAATGTGCCTATAGCATAACTCCTACGTTCTGAAGGTGAAGGAAATTATCAGAAATCTACATGTGCAACTGGTATGTGTAAATTAGTAGAGGGAATATATGTACATATTATACCCTATATGTATATTCCCGCTAGGGGCAGACCTGAGCCCAGCTGTGGGATGTTATGGACTGATGTTATTATTATTTACGTACACGTACACATTGACAAAGACAAACTATTTATAGGTCATATTTTGTCCACTTTATAGTCATTACGACCTCATTTAAAGGCAACATTTCCCGCTGCTTCTTTAATACAATTCGTACTTATACATTGTGTCCTTTGAGGAATATGGTTTTGTGAAATTTCCGAGTGAGTTTGATCACAATGTATAAATTTTTTTTATACAAATTAGCTCTTATTAAATATAAAGTTTCAAACTATTTTATACCACGTAATATAATTCAATCTTAGTAAAATGACACACATTTATCTTTCAACATCTTAATGTAATATTTTGTGAATTTTCTTCTTTTGTTTAATATATGTAAAAGAACAAGATTCGAATGAATAAAGTAGAATTAATACTGCGAACGACTTCATACAATATTAAGTGTATTTTTTTTTATATTTGGTCTCCTTTGATCTTCAACTGGCTTTTCTCATGAACATATTCTATCTTATTTCGCAGTATGTACTCAAATATTTATGATAAATAATTTCATTCATAAAGGACTGAAGCAGAGTAATTAAGCTTAGATATTTTTATCATTACATTATTTCTTTTTAAATATCATAATAGGTCTTTACCTATGAAATTGCCGTTCTGCAGTACTGGCCATTTCAAATCAAAATAATTTTTGTTTGGCTAAGAATTGTAATTTAAAATTTATTTTATTTTAAAAACATGGAACTCTTTTTCCAAAAGTAGTCATTTGTTTATTGATGAATGTTACGATACGTTAAAAATTCGAGTAATTATGGAATATGAGTACCGTCGTGGCAGCAACGCGGCACAAGCGGCACGCAACATCAACGACGTTTACGGAGCTAACACTATGAACCAACGCACCACCTGTTATTGGTTTGCTCACTTCCGTTCTGGGAATTTCGACCTAAAAAATTAATCTCGTGGTCATCCAAAGACTTTGGTTGACAATGACGAATTAAAGGCGATTGTGGAAGCTGATGATACAACTTTCGACGTTAGCGTCAAAACAATATTGGTCCATTTACGTCTAATTAGCAAGGTAAAAAAGCTTGACAAATGGGTGCCCCACGAACTCATTGATCGCCAGCGCGAAGTACAAGTCGAGACGTGCCTTGCACTGCTCAACAGACACACAAATGAAGGAATTTTGAACCGCATTGTTACCTGCGATGAAAAATGGATTCTGTTTGATAACCGAAAGCAAGTTGGTTGGATCCTGGTTCAGCACCTAAACGATGCCCTAAACGAAAACTTACCCCTAGAAAAGTGATGATCACTGTTTGGTGGTCTAGCGCCGGTGTGATTCATCACAGCTTCTTACCAAACGGGGTGAGCATTACTGCAGATGTGTACTATGAAGAACTGAACACAATGATGGAGAAGCTGGCACATCTCCAACCAGCATTGATCAATCGTTCGTCTCCGCTGCTCCTGCACGACAACGCGCGACCTCATACTGCACAGCAGACGGTCTCCAAGTTGTAAGAACTGGGGTTAGAAGTTCTCCGTCATCCGCCCTACTCACCAGACCTTGCGCCTACAGACTACTACTTTTTCCAGAATTTGGATAACTTCTTGGCGGGAAAAAAATTCAATACCCGAGAGGCAGTACAAAATGCCTTTGAAGAATTTGTTGCCTCCCGTCCAGCTGATTTCTTTAAGAAAGGCATCAATAAACTGCCACTGCGTTGGCAAAGATGCATTGATTGAATGGGTGATTACTTCGATTAATACAAATAAAAAATACATGAAAAAATTCATTTAAATTTTCTCATACAAAACGGCTATTTCATAGGTAAGACCTAATATAAGTGTTTAATGTTCGAAAACTCGAATAAAGAATTGGTCATTGTTTATTAAAAAGTAAATGTTGAATTATAAGTGATTTGAGTAATTACATTTTTAATTTTCAATATACTTAGATCAACTGTAGCAAAAGAAGCCCACATTGATTTTTAAAGTATGCACCGACTTGCATCGATTGTGTCTTTATGTCTTCATTTTGGAGCCCGAGATACACTGTATTGTTACTTTACTGCTATGAGGTCTTAACTTTTTGCTCTATCATAAGAAACAGTTTATTAAAAGGATTACACTAAAACTGTTTACGCTGCGACCGTTCTTTCATACATTATTCAATTAATTTGAAATCAATTTGACTTGGCTGTGGATTTTCCAATCCCAGTCCATTTACACAATATACTTTGGGAGTATAAAATTGAATTTAGAAAGATTTATTTATTATTATTTAATGTCATTTCTTACTGATACCGTAATCTCACATAATTTTTCTTTTTTCATGTTTTTACGTATAACTAACGTTTATTTTAACAATAACATAATTACTAACTATATACGAGTACACATACTTTGTGAGAAATCAATTTAGGCTAATATTGGTTTAAATATATATGTTGGCGTGAATTCAGACACAGGCGAGGACGTCGGTAGCAGAATATAGAAGACCTCTGTCAGCACGAAATGTAAACAACTTAACAAAGCAGCTGTTAGCAGAAAAACATGTTTACGTAAACATTGTGTAGTGGAATAAACCCCGAGCGCATCTTTGATATTCTTTATGTGAACTTCAGAATGTTGTATATATACGATATCTCTGGGGGGAAAAATACACAGGTCAGGTCAGTCAAATACTAACCGCCGATACGAATCGTCAATTGTACGTGGCTCAAAGAATCGGCTCTTTGGTAGATATTGTGAATAAACTACCTACTAGTAACCAAGTTTGTGTTTTGTTTCACTCACCAGGAATACCAACGATGTAGTCGAAGATAGTGGCGCTAGCCCTGCTGGTGCCACGAATTTTAAAAACAATATTAACACCGAGCACCTGTCAGTTAGACATATAGATTTTCAGCGTTACTTGTACCTGTAACTATGTGGTTTTCTTTACTTAAACACTTTACGTACCACCCCTGTACAGTATGAATGCCTCACATTGTGTTTTTGTCTCTGTTGTGTAATATTTTCTACCTTTATATATATTGTTGCTTTGTAGCAGCTATTGAGCAGCGTAGCTCCCTAATATCCATTTTAATAGTTCATATTAAAATCTCTCCCTTTCAAAAATGGGACACTCAAAACATGTGGCACCATCTCTGGTGTACTGTCCTGACAAGAACATGAGGGGCTCTTATTGCATCTGAATTGTACGATTACTAACCTACTCTATCAAAGTTACTTTTAACGGAACATCAAATTTTACGTGTCCAAACGAAAGTTATTTTAACAAGATTTCTATTAAATATAGAGGCAGTACAGTTAGCAACGGCTATCTTGATACATGTACATTGTTATACATACAAATAGCATATAGACCTTTCGATTATCTTAATCATTTATTAGTAATATAACTATTTAATAAGTCAAGACCAAATAGTTCATATTAAAATAGCCCAATGACAGTACTAAACTACTTTAATAATTATAAACCAAAGCAGTTACAAATATTAATAGTTTATTTAAAAAAGTAGACAAGGAAGTTTAAAATAAATTAAATGGGTGTAGTAAATATATAAAAAGAGATTTATACAAATGTGTTAGCGTACTTTTCTGCGTATTACGCAAACTAATTTTAATATCCATGTAATATCCATAATTTCGATGTTGATAAAAATTTCTCATGGCCAGGGGGAGGAAACTATTAAAATGATGATATGACTACTTTTGTGGATATGTGCTAAAAGTGGTCTGATGGTATGATTTTTTTTGAGTCCAATTCTTATATATTTTGTACAAAAGAAACAATATATTAATAAGATCTGCAAATTATTTTGGTGTAGGAGTGGATAAGAATGCTGACCTCTGCGGCCGGGAGCAATCTGTAGTAAAAAACGACAAAACAACCCTTGATAAGTGGTAGGGCTCCATGCCCGTGTGGATGCCAACCAACCCTTGTGTTCCCGCATAAGCGACCCAGGTTCCAGCTTCCTTCTTTGAGGCCGGCAGCGCGTTGGCACTGCCTTCAACTATAAAACTTTCATGTTCATGTGTGACTTCAACTATAAAAAACGTAAAGTTTATTATTGTGAAAATGTTTTGCGATAAAAGTTATAATATGGTAAAGTAATAGTTCAACCATATGAAAAATATAAAGGCTCTTTATTTACTGCAATGAATATTTTTTTTTCTAAGTGGGTCGACGGCTGGGAACTAAATGGGCAAGTTTGGCCGGCTGATGCTTGGGACGACGACAGGCTAGTGGAATCATGCGATCAACGACCGAAGCGGAAATTATTGTCCAGACAAAATGCTGCATTAGTACAGTATCGCGTGCCAGCACAAGGGAAAGGTTTTGCTATTACTATTCGTCATTTGAGAATCGCTAGACGTAAGTATTTATTTTATAAGTATTTATTTAAGTAATTACTACCTTATTCAATTTTGAGTGTATTTTTCTTGGATAAATAGCGTTCTCTATTCTATACCAGATACCTAAGCTTCATAAAAACAGTTTTTGTTTGGAAATAGATTCTTCTCTTATACACATTATAGCCGCGCGACTGAAGCGCAACCACAAAAAAAAACTTCAGTAATAATGGGTGGGCATAACATGTCCTCTCATTCCACTTTCCGCTATTAGTCGTCATCTGAATATTCACTTCTATTTTTATTCAATATTAGATATTATTATTATTAGACTGTAATAATAAAACTATTAAATACTTTTATTAAATTTTTATTAAAGGTTTTAATTTTAAGAACCGGTTTGAATGACTTTGTTTATTCGACTGGCGCATCCAGCCAACCAAAGAAAGTAAAAACTAAAACTACACAACATAATTGTTGCTCCTTACTTTTATAATATTAATATTTTTTTAATATTATTATCGATGAAACAATATTTACAAACAACAAATTTTATAGTTATAAATCTTACGTGTATTAATTATATGTCATTCATTTATAGCTTGTAATGTAATGCTATTCGGAGCAGAAGGTGTGTATACTTTGAGGAATCACGGCGAAACTGGCAATTGTTCAGTTCTTGCAGTTTCTCCTGCTGCTGTCAGAATTTTGGACCTGAATGTTGGACAAGTAGTGAAAAGAGGTCGCTTGCTCGAGGTTGAAACTGGAACAATCCATCATGTGAGTCCATTCCGTAGTCTTGTATCTTGTGGTATTCCATAACTATTTCTCATCGCAGGATGCAGTTTCTCTAAAAGCTCTTTCCTCGTGTGCTTTATACAAAAACGTATGGTCTTTTTTGTGCCAATGCACTACAGTGAACCGAAAAGTGAACAACAGTGATACAAAACTTGATAATTAGTTTTTTTCCTTAGCAATAGAGTGACACGTACGGCTATTCTTTTTTGGATTGTACTAGTACATTATATGTATTTAATGTTATACTTTGATTGCATAAATAAATAACAGTGTAATATATTATTTTTGAGTGTTCTTTGAACCTCCATATAATTATTAGGATATTAGTAACAGAACGCAACATAAAGCGTGAAGTTATCGTAAAAATATCGCAATGATTTCCTCAAAACGATTTTTCTTATACCAGCTTTTAAAATTGGACCATGTATTGTCCAATTCTAGTGTTCAAATAGTGTTATCACCATCTCATTGTATAATATTAAATAAGGATACTTTTGTGATTTTGCGTATCGTCGTCCTGTCAAAATACACAGAAATTTACCAAATCAAATTTGAAATTTACAAAACCGACTCATTTATTTACAAAGTGTTTGAAAGCTTAGATCAAATTTGTTCAAGGATGGTTATCGTTTTAATTCCGTCGTCATAAATAACTGTATCATCCTTAAATAATCAATGATCTTAATTAACTACTTTGTATTATTTACATAATAGTTGAGATCAAAGTTAACAAACTTTGCTTAAATGGATGCTATCAAAGTAACTTATTTCTCTCCCTCTCTCTCTCTCTCTCTTCTCTGTGAATTTCGTTATTTTTATTCAAGGGTTTATAAATGGAATGAATTCAGGGTGAGCCCTGAACAATTAATTTTCAATTCATTTTCATTGTGTACAAAGATTGTGTAATGTTTCATTCTATCGTCTTCGTCGTTTGTGGTCGTTAGAGCACTAGAAAAAGCAGTCTTGTGGAAGGATAACTTGATGGACTTATGAAACATTTTAGTTACACGGTGAAACAAATTTATTATGACTTATGCATTTCAACTTTATTCTTTAACATGTCATTAAAAACATAGTACCCTAAGCTTTGTTTAAATTATGGATACAATTAATAGGGATAACACTAAATGTTCTCATTCGATCATATACTAAGTTCAATAAAAATTGATAATGAGTATGACGCCATTGTCTTTTATTAAATATTAATTAATTTTTCGACGTAGTCACCTTTCAAGTTTATACACTTTGTATATTTTTTTCTAAAGCTATAATTCCCTTTTTAAAAAAATATTCTTCCTGACCGCTTAAAAATCGTGTACCGTAGCGACTACTGCGTCATCATATTCAAATTTATGGTCCCTGAGATGTTCCTTTAACCGTGAAAATAGATAGAAATCACTAAGAGCTCGTGATCTTAGTGCTAAGTCCGGTGAATATGGAGGATATTCAATCAGTTTGAAGCCAGCTTCTTGAATGACCGCCATCGCAACTCTAAACTTGTGCCCGGGGGCGTTATCTTGGTGAAACAAAACCACTTTAGTGAGTTTGCCACGCCGTTGCGTATTTTCTCCCGCAACTTTGTTATTTGTCCTGCGTACAAAGTCCTCGTAATAGTGGCTCCATGATTAAGGTATTCGATTCGACACCCCTTGGCTGTCCCAGAAAAACAGCCCATGATCTTACCGGCGGATGGAACTGCCTTAAATTTCTTCAGAGTTGGAGATGACGGTCTCTTCCAAGTCATGGTTTTGTTTTTTCGTTTTCGGTTCACTATGGTGAAGCCATGTTTTGTTCATAGTTATGAATCGAGCCAAAAATCGGTCAAGATCTTATTGTAACAAATCCAAACAGCTTTGTGAAATTCTCAGTCTCGTTTATTTCTGCGCGTCAGAAAACGTTCTGGACACTCAGCGCGCTGACATTTTTTTCATACCCTAAATGGTTGTGTATAATATTACGGACATTTTCTATAAAATCTCATTTCTTCTGCTATAAAACAAACAGTAACACGACGATCCGCCAAGACAATGTTTTCAACTTTTTTAATAATTTGTTCAGTCACTACTGATGTAGGGTGTCGTCGTTAATAGAAGTTTTTCCTCGCTAAAACTCAGCACACCGACGCGCAATTGTTGAATATAGAGGAGCATGGAACCCTAATGTTGCTCTCAAGTCTTGATTTACCAATTCCGTAGTAAAGTTTTCCAAGCAGAGATATTTTATTACTTCTCGAACTTCAATTTTATCCATTTTTATGAACACGGTCCGACACGACGCAAACAAATGACATCTATTTTTTTTAAACCAGAGAAAATTTAATGGTTTATATTATTATTATACCTGATGTCTGGGCTATTCCTGCCAGTATTTATTTTTTTTCTTTACAAAGAGAATTAGTGAAGAATGGAGGAAGCACTATCACTATTTATTGAACATACCTCGTATTTCTTGTACTGGAATGAAACTTTAAATTCTTAAACTTAAATTACTGAGTAAATAAACGTTTACTATTAAATAATTTTATTGCATAAGTTTACTATTTTAATGAACTACTCATTTAAAAAACTTCAAACAAAATTTATTTCTAAATCAAATCATTGATTACATTCGTTGTTCAAATATTTTTTAGTTCCAAGTAGGCGACTGGAACCAATTTGGAAAAGGTAACCATGAATATTCACAGTAAATATTTGTCGTTGCAGTGTACAAAGCGAGGGTTACCTGATTACGTGGACATAGGCGGAGCTAGCGGCCTCGACCACACCAAAATGGAGGTTCTTGACAGCGTGTGTGGACTCGATTCTAATGAAGGTGATTTTACCTTTTCACAACCACGAGACTGTTGTTGGGGGATTTATCTAGAATTTTATTGAAATCGTGTGAAATAAAAACAAAGTGGCGTATTTCTGATGAAACAATATGCAACAATCAACGCTAAATAATTTTGGGGGTTAAATCCATACTAACGTTATAAATGTGAAAGTATTTAATTTGTCTCTGTCTATCTGTCGGTGTGAAAACGTAACATCACACCTAAACCGCTGAACTAATTTCGATGAATTTCGGTACACAGTTAGATTGGACCTTGTAGAGACATAGGCTACTTTTTGTCGCGAAAATAAAATTTGAAGGCGATAAAATAGGTATGGATGAAATATAAACAAACAAAGCGCCTGTTTCAATGTCAAGAGCAATGCGTTCACACGGTATCAATACTATTACAATATATCTCCAACAACTGATGAAAATTCAGTCCACTATACATGTTAATTATTTATTATATGGCAGAATAACGTTTGCTGGGTCAGCTAGTAATAAATATTTATGAAGTATATATTACTAAGAAAATTAATAATAGTGTATCACTATAAAAATATGACATACGGAAAATTAAATGAAAAGGTAAGTGAGGTAATTAATATATAATAATTTTATTTAGACTGATATAGATTCTAATTTGGTTTCTTCATCAAGAATCGGCAGTGTAACAGACCTCCAGTTTCAAAAACGCTGTTTTTATTTATTCCTTCGTCCAAATGCAAGCGTCATATATTATTTCTTCATCATCATCATTTCAGCCGGAGGACGTCCACTGCTGGACAAAGACCTCCCCCAAAGATCTCGACGACGATCGGTCCTGAGCTGACCTCATTCAACCTATTCCGGCGATCTTGACCAGATCATCGGTCCATCTTGTGAGGGGCCTACCAACATTGCGTCTTCCAGTACGCGGTCGAGGACTTTTCTGCCCCAACGGCCATCTGTCCTTCGCGCTATGTGCCCAGTCCACTGCCATTTCAGTTTTGCAATCATCCGGGCTATGTCGGTGACTTTGGTTCTCCTGCGAGTTTCCGCATTTCTGATTCGATCTCGCAGGGAAACTCCGAGCATAGCCCTCTCCATTGCCCTCTGAGCGACCATGAGCTTTCTCATAAGGTTAGCGACCACATCTGCGTTCCGTAAGTCATCGCTGGCAACACACATAGCGACCACATCTGCGTTCCGTAAGTCATCGCTGGCAACACACATTGGTTAAAAACCTTCGTCTTGAGACACTGCGCTATTTGGGACGAAAAGATTTTAAGGAGATTTCTTAATATATTTTATTTCTTAAAATAATTCTTTCTTAATATAATTATATCTTATAGTAAACACTTAATCTACCCAAAAAAACGTAACTTTCAAAGTTTTAAATTTTTATTTTTATAAAACAGTGTCGATTTAATAAAGTTCAATATTAAATTTTATTATTGAAATTACTACTTGCTTCAAGAATTTTATAAACACGAATATATAAATTTATAATTGTTACACTCGCGACAGTCAACAAATATTAAACGTAAAAACTACATAATACATCAATAGAACATCACGAAATTTCATAAAATCGTGGTGATAAATTGAGCTGTAGATTAACACGTTTACAATTAACTCCTGTAATAAATAATATTCGCAACGACTTTATATCTAAAGTTTAACACCTTTATTTAGAATATTGTTTCACATCTTTTACATAGTTATGTTAATATGTCATTTAAGTTATATATTACATTATAGTCTAGTAGATTAATGTAATATTAATCAAAAATAGCTTAAACATTGTGCTGGACTTAAATATTGCCGGGGAAAATATGAAATTGATTATCACCATAATTTTAAAAGAGATTAACAGGGTATTGATTGTTTTGTATTGCATTGTATTTCATATTTTGTTCATAAATATTTTTCTATAACGTAACTGTGATGCAAGCGAAAGATGTATAAATATGGAGATGAAAAAGATGCGATAAATATATTAAAAATACATAAGATCGTATTTATTATTCACTAGCTGACCCGAAAAACGCTGTACTACTATCCCTATTCCATCCCTTCAAGTTTAATATTCACGACAAAAAGGCCATGTCCAAGGTCCAGTCTATTTTTATATAAAAATTAGTTCAGCGGTTTAGGCGTGAAAACATAACAGACATTCATAGTTACTTTCACGTTTATAATATTAGTATGGATTCAAGCATTCATCGCATTTTTATGTCTGACATTGTGATCCTAAGCTAACGTGGTGACGTATAACGGTAAAGAGCTACTACCTATGTTGAGAAAAAATTAGTAGGTCGCTAAAAACAGGCCGAAAATGTACTTACAACCTTCGAAAGAAAAAGTAGGAAAGAAGTCTCTGACTCCAAAGTGCAAGTTTAGAATGCAACTGCGATCATCGTTAACATGAATATAGAAAATCATTTTAAAAGTAATAAAGTATCTGACATTGAAACCTTTTATTGTTTGGATATCAATATAGTTAGTGATGTATTTGAAATTGTATTTCGCTTTTATCCACATAAGCAGGTTTTCTCACGATCTACCGTAGAACAATATTTTTGCAATAATTTGCACATTTTATTCGAAATAATTGATTGTATACGACCGCAAAATATCTTAGGAGAAATGTCAACCTATTGGACAAACTCTAATGAACACTATTGAGTCTGTTTGGCAGCACAGATTTTAAAAGAATTACTATTATTACATATATTAATACGTGAAGCAAAACCTCTGTATCTCTGTGCGGATGGAGGACTATGGAATTTGGCACAATTAAAGTTTTTATAGATACGGAATCCCAGACAGCTATTATTTTTTCACTTTTATTCTTAACAATTTATTAAAAAAAATGCATTTTCCTCACTAAAGTTCGTTTGTCACACATCAATAATTATATATTTTTATGTTTATGGTTAAAGTCTGTGATCAAATTAAATAAGAGAAATTATGGTCAAATTTTGACTATTGGGTGACTTCTATTATAGACCTATTATAACCACTTCATTGTTATAAGTTTTTAATATAGTGTTGTATAAGGGGTGATCCAAAACTAATAATAATGAATACTAAATACAATGATTATACAATACGCAATGAAATGCATCTTATTCTACTAGTACTTACAGAATAATGTTTTAAATTAGAATGAATGAATCATGTGTCTGTGATTTATAAAATAATATACATATTTGTACAGGTCATCGTCCGGCGGTTATCGCATGCGAAAACACTGTTGTGCGGCTGGTATCGAGTGGCCTCTACCACAACTCTGTGACCCTTGCATTTGCGCCCTTATCGCCCGATGACATCGATCACGCTGATCTGATTTGCGGTATCAATGACCTGTAAAGTAACCGGAGCACGCCCCGACGATGGCTTTAGATATGATAATGTTAATGAGATATAGCCCTAAGATACTTTGTGTTGGTTACACAACGTGGAATAGTATTTAATTCAGTCTCTTTTTTCTTCATTTAAATAGTTATAACTATTAATTTCGGATACTAAAATATTCACCTATCTACGAAACTAAATAAGCTTTATAATAGTATAAAAGGCTTATTATAAGCTGAAGCTATTTTATTTGTTGACACGTTCACAATGTTTTTAATTATTTTTATTAGTAGTAAATTTTATCTAGCAATGTAAATAAAAATACCAATATCAACCAAATACAATAACGAATGGATTTAAAAAATATATAATTTAATCTTGCTTGATGTCATATGGATTGTTAAATGCAATTTTATTGAAGAACTATTTTCATTTCATTCTTATGTAAAACGCGCAAAAATCCATGATCATTATATAAATTAATATAAAATGGGAATAGAAATATTTTATCATAATCTTGTCTTAAACAACTAATTATTCTTAAATAAGTATTATTTTTCTTAATTGGTTTGACCGGAGTGTTTAAGTTGCATTCATTAGTTTTGAGAGTTTGAATGATGGTTTGAATAACTTTGTTTATTTCATTATAAATAATTACCACAAAATATAATTTTACATAAAAATAATTATATTAATATAAGTTTGAAAATAAAATTTTCTCTTTAGTTAACAACTAAAATTTTAAAATAAGAATTAACTAAGTGAAATAGTTATATTTCATTAAAAGTATAAAATTGCTTCATAAATATATGTATATACTTAATACAATAATTTGAAGAATATGCAGAGAGTTTTGGCACAAGTTTGGTTTATATCATACTTAGTCATTTATAAGGTGCATAAATACTGCGATATTTCCATTTATTTAAAACTAGCCCTTCCCGCCCGCTTCGCTGGTCGAATAACAGGTTTTGTTTTTTATCGGGTAATCGTATTTTTAAAAGCACTTAGTAAAAAGCGGTTATTTTAATATTACAAACAGGTACTCCAATTTTATTTATTTGTATAGATGTACATCTACCTGTAGTGCTACTGTGGGAACTTTCCTAGAATTGGTGGTAGCATAATAAATTTAATATGCTGTCATCAATAATCACCATAAATCAATCGTGATAAGGTAAAAAAGCTAGTTATGGTAACAAATCTCATTACTGAACAATATGATCATTGTGCTCAGTTCTCAAATTTCTGGTGCCATTATTTTCGGAACATAATTGGTGTCTAATGTTAAGTAAAATAGGATTATTAATGTACCTAACATTTCCAGTATCACTTTCTAGTCATAAAGTTATGAGGATATCACTTTTCCCTGATGATTTGTCAGTAATAAAATATGTATTTGTTTCGTGTTTTATTAAAATTTTATTTTCTGCACCCTTTATCGTAGTTTTGGAATATTAAAAATAGAAATTAAAGAAAAGTGAAGAATAATCCGGAACTCGAATATTTTATTTATTTAATACGAGACTTTTTGTATTCTATAATGTCTATCTGTTTTACCATAATTTTACATGAGTATATTTTCAGTGTAACAATCAACACTGTAACAATCAATATTAACAACATATACACACACATACATATACTACGTGTTTGTTATATTATACCCCTGGTAATATTTGGGCCAAGCGTTTGATTCCAGTTACATCCAAAAATCTTTTCGGAACATAAAATAAGTTTTTTTAGACAAATTTTTGTGTACTCTCTCGCATTGCATATTTTTGTGACTCTTTTTCCTGATCAAATTAGAAGAGTGTCACAGAAGCTACAATGAAATAAATTTTGTTTATTTCGTTTTTTAGAAGCAATCCATCTGCCCCTATTTCCAAACGGGGAAATCAAATCGTACCTTTCCTTTCCTGTCTTTTTTTATTGCTGTAGGACAGCAGACATGCTGACGGCCCGCTTAGAATTTAGCAGTTACCGTCGCCTATGAGTGTTTACAACGCCAGTGGCCAGTGGCATTGTGCACACGCTGCTGTCTCATAAAGGTACAGGAACTTGGGTCACTAATGCCGGAGCACAACACAAAATTATTATGGCGGCATACTTAAGATGAAAGATGGTCACCATCCAGACGTGCTTGAGGCCCTACCAAGTAGGTAAGGTGGGTTGTTTTGTCGCCTTTTACGACAGGCCGACCCCGGCCGCAGAGGTCAGTATTCTTTCTCCGCCCCTGCACTGTCTGTAAAATAGCAGCAAGGTTAAACTATTCCTCGTCGTTTCTTCTTTTCAATTTGTCGTTTTCTCTGACCGTTACCTAATGTTTTCTTGCATTCACTATTAAGTCGAGCCTCGTGGCCCCGTCTGGTGGAAAGGATATGATATTCCTTCAAGGGAAAAGTAAAGTGGACTTGAGAGATACTTTTACTGCTAGTTTTGGTGCGGTGGAGGAAGGATATAACTTAGATTTTCTTTAAAAGTGGAGAAATCAGACTTATCCTTACCACAATTTTTAACAAGAAAAGTAATTGTAACAGTTTGAATGTCACTGCAAAACGATGCACAAAAGCTTGGCCTGACTCAATGGCAAGTGGACGAGGGCCTTAGTTCCGTCAGTGACAAGTGCACCAGTGGGTGATATGATGTGGGTGAATCACCTCAGGCATCCAGGTATCGTTGGGTCAGCGAGGAAAATGCTACGGGTGGATTCAATTGTAACAAGGTGATATTGTGGTGGAATGACACAGTGCTAAGAGAGACCAGGCAAACAAGTCTTTTTCTCTCGCTGTCTGCAATTAGAAAATGTGGAGACTCCATAATGTTTGAGGTTTTACTTTCCCAAAAAGCGGTGTGTCGCACAGCTTTTATCCTCCACCCCCTTGACATCAAGAAGTCAATCGTCCCGGGTGGTATTCTTATTATCGTACTCAGAGTTGCATGCTGAGTTGTCTCCAGTCTTTTCCCAACTTGTTACCCTAACCTACCGCAAAGATTGTGTATCCTCTTCGTAAAATATATGTTCATTCTATTCTCAAAAAGGGTGAACGAACGGACGTCCAACTACAGGCCCAAAGCGGTTATCGATTAATGGATTGCAAGTTGATGTGCAACTCTCAGGTTATATGGAAGATTCACTCACAGTTCTTAAATGATGGCCATATCGATTTTGGCATTGCCGATCCGCTTAGGATTTCCTGGTTTACCCTAAGGGCGCGTTCCCACTATGTCATAACGATAAATTTATCATTGGACGACTGTCGTCTCTAGCTGTTCCCATTGGATCGCGACGACATTTTATCGTTTCACGGCAGTCGCTTTGTTGTTTACACATCATTAGCAAGCTACAAATCTACAGTCGCCTCTACTTTCCCTTGAAGGGAAAACACGTGTAAATGACGAGACGATATTTTTATCGTGTCTACGATAGATTTGCCGTCACGATTTTTTATCGTTTTACGACTGTCGTGTTAGTAGTTCCCACTGTCATGACAATCTGTCGTCACTGCAAAAAATGTCGTAGACGACAGTAAATCGTGTCGTTCTATGTGTGAACACTTCCATTTAAACATATAAGCCATGACATTTAAAACTACATAATTATCTGTCGTCACGACAAAGTGGGAACGCGCCCTAACCTATCGTTGCCTGAAGCATTTGAGAGCAAAAAAGAAACTCTAATTGTCAGCTTAGATATCACTAAAACATTCGATTAGGTCTGGCATAAATAAGGTTTTTCTTGCTAAGCGATTTTGACTAGGTTAACAAGTTTTCTAGCAGGGCGCAGCATCAAGGTCTGATCAAGGTATGATTGTTGCTAGAGGATAATGCCCATCAATGCTGATGTGTCTCAGGATTGTGTGCTATGAGATGACATTCATTTTGAAAATGCCGGCGCTGCTCGATACACTGATCTTGTTAACCTTCCTTCTGTGATTTTGGAAGAAAGTCGGGTCGGACTTCTGTCTCGAGTTTAAAAGTCTCTAGAAAAGTTCTTTGAACAGGGATGACAAAACCTTGTGCAATTCAATCCTTTCAAGACACAAGTCTGCATATTTTCTGCTAAGAAAACTCCGTTCGAACCTGCGTCACAGTTCTAACGACTTGTGCTGTAATAAATTCAGTTCAGGCCGCACGTGAAGTACTGTCTACATGCATGGGCTGGAGCACGTGCTCCAGAGAGTACTGGAGAGCTGATAAGCACCTGCTGTCAGTGGTCACTTGCCGTCTGGTTCGCCGATAGCACACCGATGGCCGCCTGCTAGACTTCAGCAATAAAAAATAACTATTACCAATAGTCTTATATTTTTTATTTATCTATATTATTTATATAGATTGATTTTAAATACGGAAGTGAAATAAAAAATAATTTTCAATTAAAATTTATTGAGTACTTCTTGGATAGAGATAATATTTGAAAGCAAAATATTATAACTATTGTCTAAAAGTATTCAGATAAAATCAGTTCACCTACTTTAAATAAAATTGTGCAACTGTACAAACGAATTTTACGATGATAAACTTTCTAATACATACCTAACTGCTCGAGGCAATACAATTCTAATATTATTTTCAACAGATTACATTTCACGGTAATTAACTAACTAGTATATCTGTTTTGAGCAGATCTTATTCATTTATCTTGGAGCTCTAAGCGTATAGCCAATATAAGATAAATTTATTAATCATTGCATTTGATGCATAACTAAGATCTGGAGACAAATGAGTAATAGGAACTGCTCAAAACGGCCATTAGGTCCAAGTATTATTGAAGTTAAGCATAATTGTGGAAGAAAAGCTAGAAATAAATTTAGCACACAATGACATTCAATCGTTGAAACCCTTTTTTGTAAAGTAAGATAAGTAATGGTTAAACTTATTTTAGTTAAATTTTGACTCTTTTAAAAATGGAGTATAACCAATTTAAGGCTAGCCTTGCTAGCTATGGCTAGCCATATAATAGCCGTAGGTGTTTGGTAAAAAGTATTCTGAACAAGAGCTGACTGAGGCAGCTGTTATCATATTTTGCCATTGTCATACTCGTCATCGCTATTATAAGTAGGGAAATCGAAGTATATTTTGAATATAATTTCGATGCTGGCAAATCGATGGCAGAGGCATTGGAGCCATAACCATAAAAACTGAACTAAAACCAAACTATGATATTATAGCGAGCAAAGTTATTATTATAGTTCTTTGTAATAAACAATAAGTATTGATAAAGATGAAAAAGATTTTTTAAAGATTTTATTACAAGATATACATATATTTTTTAAGGTTTCAATTGTTTTTATAGTTTTAACTAAAGAGTTTTTTTCGCATCATCAAAAATTAAAATAATTTCAATGTAATAAAAGAGAACATAATGGAAAATGCATGTACTAAACATATTCCTCGCTTATTACACATCAATGTTCATCTAAAAGCAAGCCGTACATTTAAGTGCGAAAATACAAAACAGATATTGTCAATGTCATATGCATTTTACCTAGTCAGGTCATAAGTATTGTCACACAGTAAAAACTTTTCTTTTAGAATGCTGGCCACAAAAAAGTTTATTGAATTAGAATTTCGAATTGTTCATGAAAATAAAAATGTATAACTTTTAGAATTTTACTCATTTTTAAATATGGAGTGGACGCTTAAAGAAGACAGTGTTGCAGTTATTGCGTTGCATCGTTGCGGTTACGCGCCAATTCAAATTTTTAACATACTGAAAAATTTGAATATTACCAAAAGATTCGTTTATCGTACCATCAAACGATACAATGAAGACTCTAGTGTAGATGACAGGTCAAGAAGTGGTCGCCCTCGGTCTGTTAGGACTCCAGCAGTGATAAAAGCTGTGAAGGCACGAATTCAAAGAAATCCCAAACGTAAGCAGAAACTGTTGGCCCTTCAGATGGGGTTAAGCAGAACCACGGTGAAAAGGGTGTTAAATGAAGACTTAGGGCTTCGGGCATATCGAAGAAAAACAGGACATCGTTTGAATGCTCGTCTAATGGACCTGAGACTGAAGAGATGCCGCGCTTTGTTGAAGCGGTACGCGGGAAAAAAATATCGGGAAATTCTTTTTTCGGATGAAAAAATGTTTACCGTAGAAGAGAGCTACAACAAACAAAATGATAAGGTGTACGCACACAGTAGTGAAGAAGCGAGCAACCGTATTCCGCGTGTCCAACGAGGTCATTTTCCATCCTCGCTCATGGTATGGTTGGGAGTTTCTTATTGGGGCTTAACAGAGGTACATTTTTGTGAGAAAGGTGTAAAAACGAATGCTGTTGTGTATCAAAATACAGTCCTGACGAACCTTGTGGAACCTGTTTCTCATACCATGTTCAATAACAGGCACTGGGTATTCCAACAAGATTCGGCGCCAGCTCATAGAGCGAAGAGCACACAAGACTGGCTGGCGGCGCGTGAAATCGACTTCATCCGGCACGAAGACTGGCCCTCCTCCAGTCCAGATTTGAATCCGTTAGATTACAAGATATGGCAACACTTGGAGGAAAAGGCGTGCTCAAAGCCTCATCCCAATTTGGAGTCACTCAAGACATCCTTGATTAAGGCAGCCGCCGATATTGACATGGACCTCGTTCGTGCTGCGATAGACAACTGGCCGCGCAGATTGAAGGCTTGTATTCAAAATCACGGAGGTCATTTTGAATAAACTTTAATGTCATAAGAATCTATGTTTTGTTAAGTTCATTTTGGTATATGAATGGTTACATAATTAATAAACTTGTTACAATTATTTTACATTAAACATGTGACAGAATTTATGACCTGACTAGGTATTTTCAGTTTATACAAAAAGAATAAGTGCACACCGATGTATACGTACATTAAAATTAGCACCTAATTTGTTAAGCAGTACCTACCGTTATATAATGCGTAACAGATAGAAGCTTTACATAATACAATACATTCAACATTTAATCTATCTAACAAATAATACATTTGTATATTTTCACTAGATCTACATATTTAATAGTTTTCTGGTAGATGAATTACACTACATTTTTAATCAATGAAGTTGGGTCCTTATTTACGTTTGACACAAAATAATATCATATTCGACTTTAATTTTAGTTAAATTTGGTTTACAAGTAGATCATAAAACCACATCTCTTAGTTTTATATCTGGTGATATATGTATATATGTACCACAGGACACTAGTGATATAGGTATTTGCAACAAATTCAATACTAGTAAGGCATATACTAAACAAACACGTAATTTAACACTTTACACTATAGTACATATTTGATCTGGGTAAAGTAATAACTCGATTAATAGAATTAAAAACTATAGAGAAACAACATTCTTTGTTTTCTCGGTCCTGCATCGTGAATAATTATTGTTTTACTTAGTTGAGCATTCAATGTAACTAAATATTTGAGATGGCAATAATTTTAAAGAAATTTTGTAAAAATACTTTCGCATTACTTGATTTTGAATTAACCTTCTTTTTATGAAAATATTCTAATAAAGAAATTCTTGATAAGAATATGGATTAAACAACTATATTTTATTTTGAACATTAAACGCAGATTCTTATCACGAACAGTTAGTGCAAATCTTTACTACACGAAAAGAACAATGACGCTGTGACACTATGAAGGTTACAAAAAGATCCTATATAGGTATATTAGACAAATCACTAATGGGCAATCACATTCAATCTAAACCTTATACAATATTTGATATACCTAGTGGATGTTAATGAATAAAAAAAAATGTTTAGTAATTGAATATTAATATTTTTTTTATTAATTTAAATTTCAATGACTGTTTCTTTGTCAATTTTATGATTTTTTTTCTGGATTAGATGTATTACAATGTAAATTTAGCTATTTCTATCACATTCTAAGAAACATTTTCAGTTGAAGTATACTTTGATTTTAAAATATGTTTTAAAGTATTTATTTGTTTATATTTCTATTTGATCTGAATAACGAAATGGGTCTAAAAGACCCAGATACGTTTAATAATATTCACATGTAACATTTTCGTTGTTCATTTAATATTAGTTACTTCACTGTTTAAGTTTCTCAACGACTTATACTCATATTTATGGACTAAGTGGTTAATATTGTGAAATTAATACAAATAACCACTATAACCGACGGAAAGTTATTTAATTTTGGCGGAAATGAAGTTTTGTCTTTTAGTTTATTTTACATGTTATTAAATAGAGTTGTATTACTTTTTTTAAATCAATATTGTTAAGTAAGTAATGTAAGTAATGTTTTTTCTGATATAAGATGAAAAAGGATAAATTCTAATATATAATTCAAAATTATTACCTAATACAAATACATATCTTATTCAGATCACTTTACAGCTTACATTAACTAGTTAAAGCTATCCCATATAACTTTTAATATTGTGCTTAACTCAACGTGAAAGCGAGTGTTGTGCGACATTTTATTCAACATTTAGTGTGAACGCACATTTTTAGAGACAGTAAGAAAATTTTTGAAGCCAGCCAACTTAATTCCCAATTATGTTTGACCTCGATGTGGCACATATTTTGGTTGGTTCATTATTTTATAATAGATTGTTAAAATATCTATTATTATATGATATATGTATAGTATATTGAAGTTTTGGTAGTAGGACGCCTATGCATTGTAAAATTTAAAAGGTAAACATGAATTTTGTACATTTCAAGTAATTTTTAAGAATACAAGATTAGTGTGGCTATATTCAAAAATTTTCTGACAAATATTTTGCGTGCGAAAGGCCTTAGCACTATACGTTATTGGTGATGACGGATTGATGATACGTTTGGATTGCAAATGATGAATTCCATCGTGTGTAGTAACTACATTTGTGCTCAAATATAGTGTTTATGGATTAATGATCATATTTTAATATATTTCTGTTCACAGAAATATTATTCTATCTAATAGAATGTTCAGTTAAGTTCTTACTGATGAATATAAATTAAATGAATTTTATGGCTACTACCCATTTTTCCTTTTTCCAGTAATTGACAATCGCATATTAGATTTCATGTGACAAATATTCTAACATATATAGGTGGCAATATTCATAATAAGAGGGATAAATCAGTTCAAGTGGATGGTCAGTCAATGGATCAAACTGAGGTGAATGATATTTTTATTGAAGCTCAGCTGAAGCAGCAGCACAAGAAGGTACCACAGTGGGCAATTAGCGGTATATAAAGTACCGGCAGGTGGATTGGCCAAATAGAAAATGATTCCCTTTCTCTGAATGCAACGAAATTGAACAGGGCATAAAAATATTAAGGGGATGTAGACTCTAAAAACAGTAAGAATTATTTAAATCAACATTTTATATTGATTTACCACATTTAGTACTTATTAAAAAAAATACAATGTAAATGATTTAAAAAATCCTCATTTGATCACTATTGAAAAAATCTTATGCCAAACTTACAAATTGCATGTTGTTTGACCTACTGTTATATAGCATGACATTCCATTTTGAAAATTAAAAAAATGTTCCCACTTTGTAGGAAATCCAGATGATCAACATCCTGAAAGTTGGCGTAGCTTTTTTTCCTTTCAATATTGTATCGGCAACGTTTACATATGTTATAAAATTTGTCACATTGTATTTATTACCACTAACATTTCATTAGTACAAATATGTTAAAAAGTATAAAATTGTTTCTAAGTTCATAAGACGAATTTCACTTAAAGCATTATTAAGCTACGAATTTTACGTACTGTCTTGTCACTGACATTCGCTTTTGCGAATAATTTCATGTATTCCGTGTTAAATATATAATACTTATAAAGAGAGTTTATATATTTGAATATTCATACTAATTGACTATTCAAAGATAAGTCATAATGATATGTATTTATGGAAAATTTATTGCTTAACTTATTTTATTTTAGCCCTGTCAAAATAAATAATAAGTGCTTTTTTATTTTTAATGCAAATGTGTTTTTTTTTTAGATTATAAAATAGAATAAATTTATAAAATATACTATCTGTATGAAGTCATAAGAATTTGGGAGTTCATAAGACATTTAAGTGGTACAAGTTCGATAGCTCTAAATACGAATATTAAATATATTTTAAAAACTTCTCACAGTATACACTCCAATATATTTATATCTAAAATTTTCCTACAATAAAGATATGTATCATTTGCTATTTAAGCAGAGGCACACGTCGATATGTATATGATCCAAGTATGAAAGCGTCGCTTCAACAATCAAAGCCTTTCTCTAATACAACGGATAGACACCTACTTTGCGTCATACATACATGACATCGAAATAATTGAAACATCGAACGAACAACAGGAACATCGTCAAAATTTAAATTGTAACATCCAACACATTACTCTTAAATTTTATACATACACCAAACGAGTACTACTATCATTTGAATAATAACTCCAAGTACACAAATAATTATCTTTTACAAAGCGGTGAGTGACGAAAGCCAAGTAATTCTTAATTTACCTCATCCTATCTTCTATTTTGTAACGAATAAAATAAATCACATGTAACTTATAGATAAATTAATATGTAATGATTTTATACCTACTATCTTAAAATAAATATGTTTTTTTATATTAATTATGTATTCGGTATATATAATATATAGTGATCCTGAGCAAATATATTAAACCTTTAACTTCATTTTGCTTTTGATATGGATTGTACTAAGCAGCTAAGTAACAACTACTAAATCCAGATTTGAACTACACGAACATTTATATTTCAATGTAATTAAATATGAAGTGAAAAATTTATAACATGATAATTTGGTTTCCAATAAATAAAAGTAAAAATGTTAATTTAATTTCAATTAACTTATATTTCTACGTATTAAATAAGACAAAAATAGAACAAATCGAAACATTATTTACGGTTACATAATTTTTTTTTTCTGAAACTTAAATGACGTATACAGAAGATATATTTTATGGTGTTAGATCTGTCGTTATCTAATAATATCGAGTCCAAGTTCAATAACTAGTTATTTTTTTACTAAGAATACACTATTAAACTTTGAATTATGATTTTTGCAATATTTGATTACATGTAATTAAATGGCCATGTATGATTATTGTAACTGCTTTTATGGCCATTTACAGTGCGACGGTTGTCGCGAGTGTAGTGAGCAGTACGACTGGCAGAGCTGTTCCTGCAACGCTGCTATAAGGGCCGGTGACTGCTCCGTCGCAGGGGACTCGCTCCAATTCTGAAAATATAGTATGGCAGTATTAAATTTTTATCCTCTTTAGCTTGTTCTTTGGGACCACCTGGGCAATAGGTTCATTTAGTTTCTAAGAGCGTTGTAAGATGCACCAGTTACATTATTCCTTTGGTTAATTTACAGATAACAAAGGAAGGTTGTATTTACTACTGAAGTAGGTAAATCAAAAGACTGTCACTCCCAATAAAAAAGTCAGATTTATTCCATTTATTCTCTTATGTTTATTTTACGTATCACGGAAAAGTAGTCTCGTAACAAACATACTTTTTTAGTAGTGCCTTGTAAGTACCTAATAGTGGACATAGATTTCAAAATGTATATGTGACATGGTTGAAATCATCACAAATTGTAATATATACATAAGAAAATAAAAGTTAATACAGTAGTTTTTTGTTCATAAAAATCTCGACACCATCGTTCTTATTTTGGTCTTAAATATAAGCGGAAAGAGCAGAATATTGAAGAAAAATAAATACAAACAGTTTATATAATATGACACACAATATGCATTTATCAAAAGATGGTGCAATTTATCCGAGCAATAATTCTCCAAATAATACAAGTACCCCATTCAATTATAACTAGGATGTCATATAATGCTACAAACGGATTATTCTCAGCTTGCTTTCAAGCAAAATATTTGCTTTTAGCTATCGAATTTTCAAACGACTGTTATCACCATCCTGCGAAAATCAAATTGTGTCGGTCAACTAGTATGTAGCCAGATGTAGCCCCGTAGTTAGTATTTTTACTCCGCCCTTACATGGAAAAAATCCACTACTATTATATGGTTAAACTTTTGCGCAGGTGCCTATTCGTGAATGAATTTTATTGTACAAAGGTAATTACTACAGAAAATAAATTTTGATTTAAATTATAAAGATGAATGGAGAGGCTTAATCCGTTGTTTAGCAGTGCAGCAGCACTTAAGGTTCTGTGGTGAGGGTTATATTTTCACCCCCAATCCACTACATACACTGCACTGTATTTTTAAAATTATTATTGTTGTATGTATTTAAATAAAAGCAAACTGAAATTAACAAACGTGATTTTATTTTTATTTAGAAGCTTACAGAGTGTGTTACAGAAAAAAAATTGTGATGGTTATTATAATATAGTGTTGTGTCAATCAGTAAAGAAGGGACTAAAATTTATAAATACTAAATACTAAAATACTCTTACCAAATTGCAGCGCTTCTATCACAATAAATGTCTAAGTAATATATTTTTCTGTGACTAGTTTTATAGTGTAATGCAGATTTGCATATCTGCGTGTTAGTTATTCAAGATATTATTCGTGAAAACCTGTAATTGGCTGTCTGATAATAATTTCAAGTATTTTTTCATGTGTATTAGCTGTAGGTTTTCCATCATTAAATAAATTAAATTAAATAAGAAATAATTACTTACTACAATACAATAACAATAATAGAGGATACAACTCAATATAAGACATTTCAAAGTAAATTCTCTTACCAAAATATAACTTTAGTAACATAAAAACTTCAAATATAAATTATTACTAAGTTTACAAGGAGACACTGTTTGAGTTGACATACATCTTACTTCTTAAATATTGAAATTTGACTCTTGTATTATAAATATGTCAGATTTACCACTCTTATTTATAACAAGTAGTTTCTTAACATCGGCTCTGCTTTGATAGCATCACCGGAGCTGGTATTTCATCATAGAGCCAGTCACAATGCATTGTGAGATGCATGGATGTCCCTGAGTCCACATGCCAGCCACTGTCATTACTCTTTGATGCAGAGAATACAGCCACGTAGCCTGAGTTTTCATTTGACTTCTCTTCCTTCTTCTTGTTCCTGTAACATTTGCTTATGTGTCCATTTATTACGTAGATACCTCGGACCTTTGTTAGGTTTATTAGATTTATCTGAAGCTTGTTTGACATGCTGCGAATTATTTTTATTTCTGTTGACATACAACGCAGCTATTTTTGAAGTTTTAACATCTTGTAAGTAACACAGGTTTAACGGCATCAGCCGTTATTGCCGAGCCTGAGCTTTCTAGAGCCATTATCATTGGTTGATTCATGTTAGGTAATCCGGCCAATAATAAGATTCCCAACCATTTGTCGTTAACAATAAAATCAATATTCCTAAGTTGAGCTGTTGTCATAATTTTGTTAACATACCCCTCAATATTTTGGCACGCATCTAAAGTTGTCGTTATAAGATCTCTCAATAGAGCAACCCGGCGAGTCAGTCCTTTGTCATCGAAAGCTTTGGCTAAATTATCCCATACTTCCTTTGCACTTTTGGATTCTTGTATGTGTATATAGTTAATAGGGTCGACCGAAAGAATGATCTTCGATTTTGCTTTGGTATCTATTTTATGGCTATCTACTTCATCCGACGCCATTTGGACACAATTTCATAAATCCTCATGCTTGAGGAATGTTTGCGTCGCAAATCTCCAGGTAGGATAATTATCTCTTCCAGTCAGCCTCTCTATTAACGCCATCACCATTTATTATTAACGTCATCGTATTGTTTGAGGACATTTTACTGATGAAGACGCTTTCAATACCCTCCAACCACGTTGTTACTTTTAGGTTATATTGCACCACTATAATGAATTAGGTTCTTCACTACTGTTTTTACTTTATCTATTTGATGTATTAAACTAATTTAACTAACTTTGGAAGAATTATGTGGGTCTGGGCCCATAACCTGTTGTACGTATTGAAATAAAAGCAAACTGAAATTAAAAAAACGTGATTTTATTTAGACATCTTACAAAGTGTGTTACCACAGACTAAAAAAATAGTGATGGTTATTAATTATCATATATAAAATTTAAATTTAATGACCCACCCAATTTTATTCCATTTATTTATTTCGGAACAACGAACAACATTAGAAGTCTGAATTCGTAAATATGTATTTGTTTAAGTTAAACACATTATATAATATTATACTCAAAGTTTTTAATGTTATTAAAAAAAAATTGCATTAAATTATACTACAAACACAATTTGATTAAATGTAAATTTGCGATAATAAGATTTAATTTTATAAAAAACTATTAAATATTTATTCCAACCATTCATACTTTACACAAGTATTTAAATACTATATGCAAATTACAAAAATATGTCAATATCTGCAAAGTAATAGTAATTTAACATAAGCTAATATCAAAACTTATTGATAGTAGCTTACTCGTACCTATCCACGACATACCTTTCATGTACTCGTACATTCAACCTTAACATTATAATTTCATATTTACTCTACAATTTCGCTCCACTGTAAAGGTTACATTTGATCTTGCGGTTAAGACTACTGAATGTAATGAAACCACCCTCACATATCAGTAAAGGTCATATTAATATTTCAATTAGAGCTTTAATTAATAACAATATACATAGTAAAGTTGGTTACGTTTAAACTCCACAAGTTCTTGAATTTAAAATAACAGTTTTTGATTAGCGTAGTAAAATACGAATTAGTAACGATAATTCAAATATTAAAAGTTACATAAGTAAATTGTAATATGCTATTTTAATTTAATAATATTTATTTTATTAGATTAGGATTTTGTTATAGATTTTTTTTATTGTAGATAGGCGTACGTTTGACCGCGATCTCACCTGATGTTAAGCGACGATGCGGTCGACGGTAAATATTTAAATATTTCTTTAGATTTCAGAACTATGGATAAACTATTCAATGTTAGATTGTATATTTAAAATAATATATATTTACCATTTAGCTTATTGAGAAAGTCGTTCCAGAAAGCGCAAGCAGAGGCGCGGGGTCCGCGTGGTCCAGCGGGGCCGCTGGTGCCATCGGCTGTGTATGTGTAATAATGTGGTGAGGAGCGCGAATACAACGGCCATTTTTCATCCGGTTTATGGGGTTTCCTGTAAATGTTAATAGGTATTTTATTATAAAATGTATCAAAAAACTTTTGAAATACAGCGAAGTTAATAATTGGTAATTAATAATTTTTCGTAATCTGTGTGGATTTAAGTTTTGCTTTTTAATTCATAATTTTCTAATTAATTTTTTTTTTTTCTTGAAAATGATCTACCTTTTGGTAACTCATTTGAAATTACAATATAGCCTTATACGTAGACTAATTAGTAATATAAATTTAACTTAATTTGCTAAATAGACTTTACTAAGAATGTGTCCAATAACACTTTTCTTAATGTCTCTATTAAGGGGAAGTCACTTTGTTCTTGTGTTCTTTGTAGTAGTACCTGTTTCACTACATTACACTAGCACTGCACTAAACTAACTCAAAAGGTTTTTTCCTTCTTAGTCTTCTCACTATGTCCGTGGTGTCGAGGAGTTGGATGGCCTCGACGTTCACATGGTGATGAAGCCTTTGTTCATGAGCTTCGGCGTACCTTTTAATAACGTTGGCAACGAGTTCCACTTTAAGGTCCCGATGGAGGTCGTCATTTCTAATATACCAGGGTGCATTGACAATACCCCTGAGCACTTTATTTTAGAAACGTTGAATTATTTGAATATTGCTTTCTTTGGTACAGCCCCACAGCTGTATACCGTAAGTCCATATGGGCATGAGAACTTGTTTATATATTAGTATTTTGTTGTGTACTGACTAATTAATTAACTTTGAAAACTCACATATTGGAATATGTGAGTAATAACAATAATAAATATATTTTAAGGACGAGTGCTATTTACCTGATCTTATTATAAAGTAATGATGACAAAGTTTAGTAATGCGAACCGGTAATGCCCTCAAAATATCATGAAACACGGTTTTGAAGTACCTAAGTTTCGGAGAATTTATGTTTCAGAAGTAAGTAAAGTTTCTGTAGTGTAAATAAATCGTAAATCAAACAAGCGTAAATCGTGTGCTATATAAATCACGTACCCAGTAAGTGCGAATCTAGTGAATGACTGCATAATGTGCGCAGCCAGGTCACGTTCCCTCGTGTGGTACTGGAGCGACATGTTGAGGGGATGCCCGAACACGTACTCCATCTCGTCGCCATGCATCACGCCCATCCACTCGCCCCATAAACTAGTACTTGTGCGCTGCCAACACAATTTTAATAAATGAATTTTACATTTTTTAGAGAACCATTCTACATAAAAAAAAAGATTCCTACACGAATATTATAAGAATTTAATTTAATAGTTGGCAAAATGTTTATTGCGAAACTTTTTTAAGTTCATTAATATTTTTAGTTCTTTTTTTAATCTTATTCAATCTTATCGTACAGGGGAGAAGTAAAACTACTGATTATAGCATTCGATAGCGCCATCTTTTATAATATATGTGTCAAAATTTAATGAAAATTGGACCACGTGTTCTCAAGTTATTCTTGTTTATGTCAAGCAACTTTGGTGTCTTTGTCACAAGATGGATAAGAAAGAATTTCGTGTTTTGATCAAGCATTGTTTTTTGATCGGAAAAAATGCGAAAGACACAAAAGATGGGCTTGATAAGCATTATTCGGACTCTGTTCCAGGGAAATCAGCCCTTCGCGAATGATATAATGAATTTAAACGTGGTCGTAGCGACGTAAACGACACTCAACGCAGTGGTTGCCCAAATACGGCTGTTAACGAAGAAAACGTCAAAAAATCCACAGAATTGTTTTCACCGACCACAAAATGAAAGTCAGGGAGATGGCTGAAATTTCAAAGTTATCATATCAAAAACAACAACGAATCGACGATTCGAAGGCCTGTCTGAAATTTTTCAACCATAACAAAGCGGATTTTATGCGTCAGTATGTAACCATGGATAAAAATTGGATACACTATTATACTCCAGAGTCAAAACGCTCGTCAGCTGAGTGGGTTAAGGCAGGTGTAAGCATGCCAAAGCGACCAAAGACACAACAATCGGTTGGCTAGGTTATGGCATCAGTTTTCTGGGATGCGTATGGTATTTTGTTTATTTTGCTTGGATCAATTCTGAATAATATAAAGCGTTATTGGACCAATTGAGCGAAGAAATAAAGAACAAACGGCCCCACATAGCAAATAAGAAACCACTGTTCCACAAAGACAATGCACCATGTCACTAATCAATGGCTACGATTGTCAAATTACATGAATTGCACTTCGAATTGCTGCCCCATCCCCTGTATTCACCAGATTTGGCCCCCAGCGACTACTGGCTGTTCGCAGACCTGAAAAGGATGCTCGAGGGAAAAAGATTTAGCACCAACGAGGAAGTCATTGCCGTTTGAGGCCTATTTTGCGAGCAAAGATCAAGCGTTCTATAAACATGGTATCGAGAAGTTAAAGAAGCGTTGGGCCGATTGTATCGCCTTTAATGGAAATTATGTCGATGAATGAAAACGAATTTTGCGAAAATTTTGTGTTTTTCTTACTTAGTCCGAAAAATTATTTATCAGTAGGTTGGGATGGATTACGCGAATTCTATGCGTCCTACCCATGGGGGCCGTTATGTTTATCGTCACATGATTCTGACAACTTTGCAAACTCGTTTTCTGCGGTGGTGCTGCAGCGAATGGATTGTTTTATTCCTAACTCTGTATTTCCCGTTGGTAGATCGGGAAAGCCATGGTTGGATAGGCTTAGAGCTAAGGCTATCAAAGTAATGTAAAAGACATATCACGCCTGGACTATAAATAGGGCTTGTTATGATCCTAAAGCTTCCGACCTTAAGAAAGTATATAATGTTGCTTCAAGGACTCTCAAAAATGGTTTGCGAGAGCTAAATGAGCACATCGGCAGGATTAGTAGGGTTTTAGACCCTTGCATAGCTGTCGAAGGAAACTTTTATCGCGCGTCCTTACGACTACTACGTGCAGCTGGATGGGCAACAGCCCATTAAGTAGCTCATGCTGCCAAAGATAAAGCCGACCTTTTGACAGCTAATTTGACTCTTGATGATTGGGGCAAATCTTCACTTTTAATTAGAAAATGTGGAGACTCTATAATGTCTACGCTCTTCCCTATGTAACGAGTCCCCCGGTCCCTCAATGTCAAGAAGTCAACCGGTCCGGATGGTATATACCATGAGCATATGCTCAGTTGAGTTGCCTCCAATACTTTCTCGACTACTTACTCGTACTTTATCGGAAGGATAATCGAAAGGTTATTTATGACCCGACTTCGTGGAAGATGGCCCGTATTCACCCAAAATTGATGGCCCGTATTTCCAAAAAGGGTAGCCGGACAGACCCGTCTAACTACAGGTCTATAGCGATAACTTTGTTGCTCTCAAAGGTGATGGAGCAGATTATTAACGCGCAACTCTTGGTTACCTGAACGATTCCCAGCTGCTAAATGATCGACAGTACGGTTTTCGGCATGGTCAATACGCTAGGTATCTCCTGGTTTAACCAACCCACCAATATCCCACCAACTGAAGACGTTGAGATCAAAGGACTTCTCCTTCCAGGGTAGGGAAAGCCAGGGCTTTCCCAGACTGTTAGCTTTTAAGCTAACAGCCAGTGCTTTTCCAGAGCATAAATTTTATACTTTAGTATAAAATTTCTTCGAGGCCTTTCTTCATAGGCGACGGTGACTACCTACTATCGGATGGGCCGTTTGCCTTTCTGTTGAATTCCAGAGATCTTATCGAGTAAATTTAAGATACATCTTTCTTTAATTTTTACGTAAAAAGTAGACGAGACAAAGAAGTACCTTTGATGAGAATTAATAAAGAAATTAAGTGTCATTGTATCACGAAGTCAAACAACAGGCTAGCAAAGTAAATTGATATTGTTCTAGTAATTTATTTACTTTATACTATAATTGCTTGTTATGCTTACATATAATTCTAAAGCGCATAACAAGATATTATTGTATATACAATGAAAAACATAGAATAAAAAGCGGAGATAACGACAATAGCATAGTTATTAATATTGAAAAACGATTTATTCCAAAATCCAGCTACTTTTTCATATATTCTTATTATTTCAAAAATAAGCATAAGAGTTAATGTTTTAGCGGGCGAAGTCACGAATAAAGCTATATAATATTAAAAAGAGTATATAAATATACATTTTATTTAAACGTTAGGACTTGTCACACTATTAGCGTTGAAGGTCTAAAAGCATTCACGATAATAGATCTATTTTATTGATTATTCTATTTTGGTAATCTAAGCCCATATCTTAGCTTTAGCTTATTGACGAGGCCTGTTCAAAATGTGTCATCTATATTCATCCAACTTGAAACTATCCTGTAAGGGGCTATAAATATTGTTTACCTATTCCCTGGCACCTATGACTGTAAACGTTATATAGTATTAAGTACAGTTGAACGTAAACAAGTGATATCATCTATAACTCAAATTCACAATTTTATATTAGTTTGTTTGTTCAGTAGTTTCAGAATATGATTGCATAAAAAATATCTGGATTATATAATAATATAAAAGCTACTAATGTAGATAACATTAAAGTAGTACTATTTCCAGAGTTGTTTGTGTTTCAGAAAATGTCTGGAAAATGTTTCATTTTTCTTTCCCTGGGGTTTAAATATATAAAATTGATACGTAATCCAAGATAAGTTTTTACATTCCGTCAGTCAGAATTCCTCTTTAAAAGTGAATACACGCCATAATTACTCAATATTTACTCAAAGGTGTAGACGACTTAATATTCCAGTTAGGTCTATTCTAATAGTCTAGATAGTTTTGCTAATTGTTAAGTTTTTAAAACTATTGGAATCAATAATACATAAGATAAGAATTAAATGAATTTGGCATTTAATAAATGGTACACCAATTCATTCCACCTAACTGTCAGCTACACAAAATAAGAAGTTTTTGGTTTTCATAAATGTCATAAAAACTGGTAACACAAATTTCAAACTTTACGCCACCTACTTACTTCATAAATTACGCAAAACAAATGTACATTTCATAAACGAAATCTTCCGAGTTTTCAAAGTTGAATTTACGTGTTATAACGTAAAATTTCTCCAGTTAGTTTGTGATTGCTTGATTCAGAAATTATTTACTTCTCATCAAAAAATCTAAACACTACTGCAAGTATTATTCAGGCGACATTTTAAATGAAAAAGAGGAATGATCATCATCATCATCATCATCCTAGCGTTAGTCCCGGTTGCCACCCAAACCTTCGCTTCGGTGCCCGGGGTCCGCTTTCCGACTTTTTCTACTCCACTTCGCGCGATCTTCAGCATCCCTGGTAGTGAGCCCATTGGCACGCATATCACCCTTTACGACGTCAAGCCAGCACTTTTTGGGTCTACCCCTCCTGCCGGGGCCCGGCGGAGGCGGCATGGCCAGACATTTGTTTCCCACGTAAGCATCCGGTTGCCGTAAAACATGGCCATACCAACGGAGCCGACACTCCTGCAATTTATCTGCAATGTCACGGACATGAAGACTACCGCGAATGCGGGAGTTCCTAACGCGGTCCTTCCGCGTCACTCCACACATCCACCGCAGCATATTCATCTCCGTGACACGCAGTTCTTGCTTGTGTCGCTCTAACACCGGCCACGCTTCACAGCCGTATAAAAGGACAGGCCTAATGATGGTCTTATAGACCTGCCCCTTCAACTTTACCGGCATCTTGGGGTCACAAATGACACCAGTTACCTCACGCCATTTAGCCCACGCGGCAGCAATGCGTGCCTTGACGTCGCAATCGATGTCACCAGACGCATGAAACACAGATCCCAGGTATTTCACATGGTCCGTGCGCTCGACCGTGTTGCCGTCTATGCGTACGGGTGTGGGATCTGTGGAGTTACAGGCCAAGTACTCGGTCTTCGCTACATTGAGCTTCAGACCACCGTTCTCAAGCGACTCCTTCCACACCTTCACACGTCGCACCAGCCTACCCCTGTCCGAATCTGCCAGCGCGATATCATCAGCATACATGAGCAGCCAAAGGGGCTGCTCATGTGAGTTTCTGATGCTGTTCGACAATACGTCTAATACCACGCTAAACAGAAACGGACTAAGGACGGATCCTTGGTGCACACCGACGGTGATGGGGAAAGGTTTTGTGTCGCCAACAGCGGTCCGAACTACGGAATCGGAATCACGGTACATGTCTCGGATGATCCCAATATAGGCCTCTGGAATCCCTTTGGACCGCAATGCCCACCAGATTATCGCGCGAGGAATACAGTCGAAGGCCTTCTGCAAGTCAAGAAACAGACAATGCAGAGGCGTATTCTTCGCCCTGTATTTCTCCGCGACAGTCCTTAGGGCAAAAATAGGGTCCATTGTCCCGTGACCAGGGCGAAACCCATATTGACATTCCGAGACAGTGCACTCCTGTCGAATCCGAGAGTCGATAACCCTCTCGAAGAGCTTCATGGTGTGGGACATGACCTTTATACCGCGGTAGTTACCGCACTCCTGCACCGATCCCTTGCCTTTGAAGACTGGAGTAATGATACTCAGCGTCCATTGGTTCGGGATCGTACCGGTGAGGAGTGTCCGGTTGAAAAGGTCGGTTAAAGTGCCCACACCACGAGAGCCCATCGCCTTCCAGGCTTCGATGGGGACTCCATCGGATCCAACAGCTTTCCGATTCTTCATGCGGCGAAGACAATTTTGGACCTCTGCAGGCGTTATCAGTGGCACTAGTCCTTGGTTCGGAGGAAGATCTGGCGGCTGCACCTCTTTATGCTGCTTGTTCAGCAGCTCGTGGAAATATGAGCGCCATCTCTCCTTCACCGCGAGGTCCTCGCATAACAAGTTGCCTCCGGGGTCTACACAGCGGCACTTGGAGATATCCTGTGCCGCTTTGACCCTGGAGCGCGCCAACTTATATATGAGCTTCTGCCCCTCAAACGAGTCCAACTTATCGTAAAGTGGTTGTAAGTGGTCACGTCTGGCTCTGGCTACAGCTTTCTTGGTGGCGCGTTTGGCATCTCTGTATGCGTCGCGATCTTCAGGAGATCTGGACGCTTGCCACTTCTTAAAGAGGGCTTTTTTCGCCCTGGTCTCCCTCTGGACTGAGTCGTTCCACCACCAAGTCTCCTTGTCACACTTGCGTCCGCCCTTAGACACGCCAAGCACCTCTCTCGCCGACCCAAGGATAGCCGCCTGAATCCTGTCCCAGTAAGCTTGAACCGGTTCGCCCTCACCTCCGGCGCACTTGTCGCCGATGGCAGAGGCGAACTCCTGGGACTTGACTTCATCAAGCAGCCACCACCTGATTCGGCGTTGAAGGCGGTCGACACATTTACCTTTGGGCTTTACGCAGAGGTCCATGACAAGAAGACGGTGTTGTGCAGTGAGACTCTCACCGGGTATGACCTTGCAGTTGGCTACTTTGCTGATGTGGTGTCTCCTGGTGAGTAGGAAGTCGATTTGGGTAGCATTCCTCCCGCTCTTGTAGGTGATGAGATGCTCGGGTCTCTTTTTGAAATACGTGTTCACGATGGCAAGGTCGGCAGCCGCACACGTATTGAGGATGTCCTCCCCTTCCGCGTTGCGGCTACCGTACCCAAATCCACCGTGAACACGCTCAAATTCCCCACTTTCATCACCCACATGACCGTTCAGATCACCCCCCAAAACGATCCCCTGTGATAATGGGATTCCACGGAGCACTTCTCCGAGTTGATTCCAAAACGCTATTTTATCGGCGTCGTCACAACCGGCCTGTGGCGCATAGGCACTTATCAAGTGGGTAACTACCCCATCGATAAGCACCCTAACGACCATAAGCCGGTCGCTATGACGTTTCACTTCCAAAATGTCGTTCTGGAACTCCTCCGAGAGCACTATGGCAACCCCATTCTCCCCACCAGGTGCACCTGTGTAGATCAGTTTGTAGCCATTCCCAATGAACCGGGATCTGCTGGCCTTCCACCGAGTCTCTTGCAGGAACGCCACGGCCACCCTCCGCCTGGAGAGCACATCGGCCAACTCTCTCGCGCGTCCGGTTAGTGTGCCAATATTCCACGTTGCGAAGTGGAGTTTCCTTTTGGATGGGGCTAGTGTCTTTAACCGTGCTCGCCCACGACACGGCAGCCCTAGTCCACTTGTCACAGGAGTCGGGCGAGGTTCCTGCGCGTCGTTTTGCGGCGACGCCCTATCCGTGACAAATCTCTTACGTGTCCGAACCATATATATTTGGCTAGTTTTGGTTTTTACGGGAGCGACTGCCGTCCGACCTCCCAACCTCTAAAGGGAAACCTAGAGGTGTCCTTCCCTCGCCGCATGCAAGCTGGCAGAGGGAGTAACCCATCAGTCGGCTTTTACGACTCCCTTGGGATGATTTGGGGTGGCCCTATTCTTTCTTCGGCCGGGACCACACGGCCCGAAAAAGAGGAATGATATCATTAAAAAAATACGCCAATAAATAGCTGGTAGTTTAGTCTACACAATGGTGTACCAGAATTCTAAATTTGAATTTAAATTTTCGAATTTTCATCCAATAAATGAATGTAGAGATTGTTTTCAATGTGTATTCCGTCGGAATTTCTGCACTTAATTTTTTTTGCGTAAATTATCGTTTTTTTAAACTGAGCGCTAAGCTGAGCTGAGCGTGATTGTTAACTAAGCTCTGTGACATCTTACCAAAGAGATATTTTCCTAAAAAATATGGATACCTCGCCCACAGGAGTCGCCCAAGTCGTGGCGTTGCTGGATGCAGGGATTGCTGGATGTGACTGCACGGTTGTATCTAAACCTCTCTGTTGTCAATAGAGTGTATCAGCGTTATCGGGAAACTGGTATGTTTACTCGCCATCCAGGACCTGGTAGACATCGAGTCATGTCTGAGCAAGATGACCGAAGAACACTAAGAAATCGCCACTTTAACTCGCAGAGTGTGGCAAGAAACCTCATACACCACTTAATGGCCCAAAATTGACGGTAGACCACTGAAGAGCGCGCCTCTACGTTATACTTGAGCACTTAAATTAGTCATACCTTCAACGGAGCAAATTTCTAGAGAGTAAATTCATGCCGTATGGTAATGACGGAAGAAAGAAGTTGTATCGAAGAGAGAGAGAGAGAGCGTTTTGCACAGTGCTGCATTGAAGAAAGAGTCAGTCACGGTGGCAGTTCATAGACGCTTTGGGAAGGCATAAGCGCCGATAGAAAAACCGAATTTGCGTTTGTATCTGGACCTCGGTTACCGTTATTAAATGGGTCACGTTACATCGAAAAGTGTCTGAAGCCTCATGTGATACCCTACGCATATTTTACTGTCGAAGACTTCATTTTATCCAGGACAATGCAAAGATGAGTTGAAGAGACGAGTCAGAGCGAGAGATCCTGCTCTGCTCCGGAGACGCTTGGCCAGCTTAAAACAGCTACACAAGAAGAGTAAGTAACATCCCACAACACAAGATTGTGACGCTTATCCCCTCCATAGGGAATCACGCGGAAGCAGTGATAAGAGCCCAGGAGGAAATATGAGATTCTGAATAACCTTTTTTTTATATTTTTCTGATTTACGTCTTTGTTTCCAACATTTACATTTTCACAACAATTTCTTCTTAAAGGGTAAAAACATACCTGTTGAACAAAACTCAATTGCTAAAGAAATTTATTTTTAATTTGAAACATTAATATTCGTTAAATGATACTTTTTTTTTATCTCGGGGAAAAACCACTCTTGACGGGTTCCCCCGGCCCGGGGGGACCGAGGGATATGTGGGTCTCCGGGAAAGAGGTTCAAACATCCGACTACCCACTAAAAAACCCCGCTGTTCTCCTATCGCCTACGCCCGGGCCTACGGATATATGGCCTGCCGATCTCGTGGACCGGGCCGGCGCCGGCCCGCCCTTTGTCTTCTTAAGGGTTGGCGCCAGTGGGTCAGACTTTCGTCCCCCCGGCGCTCTCCTGTAATAACTATAGGAGTTGAGGGGGGCCACGGAACAGCCCGTAGCCCTCACCCTTGTGGCAATAGTGCGGACGGCGGGTCCTTCCCTGAGGGTCCGCCCGCGGCCGCTTTTTACGACGGTCGGAGGTCGTTAGTTGCCCTCCGGCGCCGCCGACGTGGCCTGCGTTGGCGGGAGGGGAGTGTGGTGGTCGACTCCCGCTCCCGCTCCGCCGTCTCCTTTGCGAACATGACTGGCTCGCAGAAGGAGGCGACGGCCGTCCATCCAGGATCGCCCGCGACCATAGACAGAACAGGGGCCGGGAGCGACAGATCCGCGCCGATTTGGTCGACGAGGGCGCGGCGCTCTTCGCGCCACGCAAAGCACACGGCAACAGTATGGTCCACCGTGTTCTCCTCGTCGCCCTCGCCACAGTGGTGGCACCCCGATGTCATTTCCCGCCCTATGCGACACAGGTACCTCCCAAAGCAACCGTGCCCCGAGAGGACCTGCGTCAGGCGGAAGGTCAGGGCGCCGTGGCGCCTTTCCAACCATTCGGCCAGGACGGGCCTCACCGCTTACCTTATAATATCCACAATTAACTGCCATCATTTATATATTTTTGGTAAACCAACATCTTCAGTGGTGTTTCGATTTTTTTGATGAGAACTGTATATCCAATATTTATCAATTATTTTTCTATGTTTTGTTTGTTTTATACATTATATCAAATAATTTTAATACATTTATAGATTATCATAGTTATGCTCAACTAAATTACAACATCTTTTATATTTCATGATTTAATTATATCCATGAATTTTATATCATAAATCTCATGAGTTAAAATAGAGCAGAAAATATACATCTTTATTATCATTTTAAGATGAATGAGCAAGATTATTAAATGGTGTGTGTCAACCACATTTGGTAACATTTTTCAAAACAATGTAGCTGTTTTAAGGATTTAAAATGATAAGAATTAATAGCGACCGCTCAGTATGTACAGAGCCTTTTTAATAATGCAGGCGAGCGGCCAGCTGCGGACGACGGGCGGACGAAATGCGTTGTCATGCATGGTCTGCCTGAAAAGGTCAGATCACATAATGTAACGTGCCTGTTTTACATAGCAGCCGGTACCTTTCAACATTTGCTATAAAAGGTATTTTAATTACTCAAGTATTTCTATAAAAATATGAAACTAAATCAAGGATTTGAAACTTCAATATACGAATGTAACTTGTATTTAAACTTTATTTTTTTTTTTTAATATTGACGTTATAATTATGTATATATCTTTTTTTATTGCTAAAAAACCAACCCTAGGGGCACTGAAACACTCTGCTGTCCTATGTACAGGAACTTGAGTCACTAATGCCGGAACACAACACAAGGTTTTTATGGCGGCATACTTATAAACCAAGAGTGTTTGCCATTCAGACAGTCCTGGGGCCCTACCGCGTGGCTAGGGCTGTTTTGTCGCCTTTTACTAGAGGCAGACCCCGGCCGTAGAGGTTAGTATTCTTACTCCGCCCATGCACGGAGAGAATATCTAAAATATAGTTTGGTCCCCAAGGTTCATTATCCACTTACACAGATTTATATTTTCGTCATTAACTAAACTAACGCCCTGATCTTTTAATTCTGAGCCTCGTGTACTCAAGTGGATTTGAAGCCCGGTGATTTCCTTTTAAACGCTATTTGTACACATAAAATTGTCAAGGTAAAATAACACAAAGACTTATTTATTCTGTATAAGTACCTAGAATATATTTATTATATGTACTTTTTTCGTAAAATATTGGAAGTCCCAAATATTTATTATGACTCTTAATGGGGTGAGCTGTCGGCTGGTAGCAAAGAGGCTACCAGTCACAGAGGCTACAAGTCACGCTATCAAGCGATCCATGGTGAAGACTGCTGCTTGCTTTCAGATGTCTATCAATTTGTAGGGGAAACATAGTCTAGCCATTGCTAGACTTTGTTTAGCGCCACAAAATCTCACGGTTCACCCAAGAGGCGTCAACTTAACGTTATTGGTATTGAACTCATTACCATGGATACTGATGACTGTGTGGAAAAGACAACAAAAAGTCGGATAGAAGACCCCGGTTACCGAAGCAAATTTTCAGTGTTAAATTTTATTTCGTCTTAAACCCACGATGCCGATCATTAGTGATGATGTTTGTTACTTGAATTACAAAATTAAATGCCTTTTTTTATCTCGGGGAAAAATCCTCTCTTGACGGGTTCCCCCGGCCCGGGGGACCGAGGGATATGTGAGACTCCGGGAAAGATATTCAGCCATCCGACTACCCACTAAAGAACCCCGCTGTTCTCCTATCGCCTACACCCGGGCCCATGGATATATGGTCTGCCGATCTCGTGGCCCGGGCCGGCGCCAGCCCGCCCTTTGTCTTTGTCTTAAGGCGGGCCCCTTCTAAATTGTTGGCGCCAGGGGGTCAGGATTTCACCCCCAGCGCTCTTCTGAATCAATATGAGTTGAGAAGGGCCGCAGAACAGCACGCGACCCTCTCCCTCACGGTAATAGTGCGGGCGGTGGATCCTCTCCCGAGGGACCGCCCGCGGCCGCTTTTTACGGCGGCCGGAGTGAGTTACTTGCCCTCCGGCGCCGCCGGCTTGGCCTGTGTTGGCGGGAGGGGAGTGTGGTGGTCAGCTCCCGCTCCCGCTCCGACGCCTCCTTTGCGGACGGGCGGGACTTGTATCTCCGCCGCATGCCAGTCAGGCGTGGGTACGACTACCAGACGACACTCCAGAAAACCAGAGAGTCGCCTAACGCCGTAGCCAGACCGACGGACAGCGGAGATGCCGTTCCCGCCCCAGGAATGCTCTCTGTGCAGGCGCAGTCGAAATGGGCATGGTTTTGACTACCAAATCAGGGCCCGGGATCCTAACCAGTACCCGCAACCATCCCACCGGGGACCGCGCCAGGAGCAGAGACCGAAGTTGGGAAAGGATGTGGGAGGTAGACGGGAAGAATGGTGGGACTCCGCCGCCTCAGACGGGAAGGGGAATGAGGCGGTGGATGCTCGGCGGTGGTGATTTTCTGTGAAAGACCATTAAATGTGAACAGCTATTTTGCCAAAACCAAAGATTATGTTCTACCGACATTTTAAGAAAAATATTATAATTGCGACCTTTGAGGCCTATGAAATATCAGCGTCTTTAGATCAAAGAGCTAAACAAATAAATGTAAATCGTATTTTCAAAGATTTAGCAAAATAATGCCATGAGGTGTATCGTAGCAGGATGTAGTATAAAACCTAGACTGCTACAATACATATAAAGACATCCAACACAGTTTTGTGCATGTATATTTCAAAGCGAATGTATAATAAGATGTCATTACATAAGACTTAGTATTTCATATAAAGTCGAAAGTAATCGTTTAATGGTGATAAAATAATAATGAGAAATATTATGAGAAATTTAAATATGATAATTTTAGATGAATTTTATGTTTAAAAAGTGATAATACTGTCTTAAAAGTTAATACAGAAAGTGATATACTAGTAACTATTTACTAGGGTGACCGGATCTCATAGAGGGGGAAAAAAATGTCGGAATTTTGTTCGTCTGGACCCCACAAAACGATTCCCCTTTCCAGATATTGAGATAGCCGAAATTTGAGCTCGATTAAAGGACGTTAACCCGTGCCGCTCGTCGCTCAAAGTTTGAATAATTCCAAATTTTTTACCAACAAGCTTACATATAGAGCCATATTACATATATTAGTGATAAATATTGCTTTTTTGGTATATATTGGAGTTTAAAGTAGAAATATAATAAAAAACAAGTAATATGGATAAGTCTAATGACATTTTTTATTTTAAAATATAAAAATCAGGTATTTTATATACATACAAAACAGACACAGGAAAGCTACAGACGTAGTACCTACATAAGTTGATAATTTTACACAGTTATCTTATCTATTCTAGAGCTTTAGTTAAAGTAGTTTTTGAAACCTCAGGATGTAATGCTCGGCATTTGCTTACAACTTCAGGACTTATTGCTTTTGGCCTTCATCTTTTATCAGAAGGTTGTTAAAGTTAGTTATTAATTTAACACCACACATTAACTACTTTTAACGTTTTGCCAATTTTCAATCCTTCTTGGAAGTCTTTATTTTGAGGACAGGTGTTTGGATTTTGTCTTAGGAAATCTATTTTTATATTAAATCGGTCAAAGAATGTAAACGTTTCTTTGGTAAGTAAATTTACCAATCTTCCATTAACTACCTCTTTTAATTTTTCTTTCCTAACTTTTGGATTTACAACCCTAGCGTGCCCTGATGGTTCATCTGGGTTACTGAGCAATTTATTAGCCATTAACAACTTTTCACCTTTCTATAATGTTCGAAAATTTGGTCAGGGCTATTTCTGCAATGTCGTTGTCACATTGATTATAGTCTAACAGACTATGCAAAATACCTAAATCTTGCTTTGCTGCAAGATGAGCTTTTGGAGCATCGAATCAAGCTTTACAATAAATTTTAACTAGGAAAACAGAAATGGCACGCATAGAACTTTCTTCTTCTTTAGACATTTTAAATTGACGACGAAAAATGAACATTTTAAGCATTAAATAGCCTTTGCCATCCATCTAACGTGATGAATGGCTCCTAAAGTTCTAAAACCCACAAAATTGCCGTCTAGTGATCCAACAAATACGAGAACTAACTGCAATAGCTCCTTGTAGTCATCTCTGGGGTGGCTCTCAGTTAATTTGGTATTGAATTCAGCAGTAACATTTGCAATTACTTCTGGAGTTAGCTGCTTTTGTATTAGATTGTCACTGATACCTGTGTTGTATTTTCCTTCGTCTATCTTGGGCCACACAGTGAGGAATCTCTTAAAAATGTCTGGATATAATAATACGCCTCTTAACAGAATTTCCAAAATATGGTGACGGCAAGCTAGGTACAACAATTCTCTTCCTAACATTTGCTCCAATATGACGCATGCTCCTTTGGGTCTTCCCGTATTAGATGCTGTAGTGTCGAAGCACTTCGCCTTGACGATGTTGGTAAGACCCCATTTATGCAGGCATTCATATACGGCTACGGCTTGCTCCTCTCCAGAGCTGTTTGCTGTTACAGGATCTCCCAGCAGCTGTTCCTCTTCGCCATATGAAATAGCAATAGCTATTCGCTCACATTGTTCATTTTTACCGTCCCATCCACGGACTCTTTGTCAGGAAGGTTTACTTTATCAAAAAAAATTTTGTATATTGTTCTCTGAACCTTCTAAAATGTAGTAAAGTTTTCGAAACTGTACTCAAGAGAGTCAAGGTTTAGTGCTTCTAGAGTAGCTATTAAGATTCTCGTGGCATTTCTGTCGGATACCTTACATCGATCTAACAAAATGGACAATTTCATGTTTAGAATCTCTTTAACGCCCCTTGCAAATGAAACTCTCTGTTAAGGCTAAAAGCTGTTGTAACTCGGTTTGACTTGAAATAACAACAATTCTGTATAGAATATAAATTTTGAAGAATAACATTAGCTTTATTTTGAGATATTAAGCGTGTTTTTATTATTTACCGTTCTGGAGATATGGCTCCATATGTCAGTTTCTTGGTCAAAAATTTGGGTTTTTTCAAACTTTGAGCGACGAGCGGCACGGGTTAACGTCCTTTAATCGAGCTCAAATTTCGGCTATCTCAATATCTGGAAAGGGGAATCGTTTTGTGGGGTCCAGACGAAAAAAATTCCGACATCGATTTTTTGCGGTCACCCTACTATTTACAGACCGTTGGGACTCACCGATGCTGTAAAAATGGTTTTTTTTTTATTGCAGACAGGTTGATAGCCCTCTTAAAATTTAGCATTTATTATGGGTGTTTGCAACGCCACTGGTATCGCAAACACGCTGCTGTCCCATAAGGGTCCAGGAACTTGGATCACTAATGCCGGAACACAACACAGTTACTATGGCGGCATAATTAAGACCAAAGGTGGTCGCCATCCAGACGGGCTTGGGGCCCTACCACGTAGCTAGAGTGGACTGTTTTATCGTTTTTTACGACAGGCCGATCCCGGCCCCACAGGTTAGTATTCCTTTTCCGCCCCTGCATGGATTCAGTATCATACTCAGCTTAATTTACAGTGAAGATATCTGTATCTATTTCTGTAGTACATTTTAATTTTAATATTGTTATTATTGTTTATAAATATTTTATTATTGTTTATTAAAAATAATTTAATGATTTTGTATTTTGTGACTATGTATGGAACCTGGTTTACAAAATAAATGATTATTATTATTATATAACTCTTATATATCTAGATATTTTTATTATAACTCTTCTAAAAGAACTACTATAAAATTTCATCGTATATTAACATTAAGACTCAGTAGTACTCTTACATTTTTGATGAGATTAAAGTACGGCACTCGACACAAGGCAGAATTCTTGCTATAAAGTTCAAGGTAAAAGAAACACGTAAGTGATTTTACGACGTTATTTAGCGTCAAAGTAATTCGTTTGACTGTACATTAACACATTTCCATCTGGCAATAAGAGACGTATTTTTTTATTATTTCTTGTAAATTTTTTATTCATTGGTTATATAGAGGAAGCTTATATAATAATTTTCTTCTTACAGGCGTTTCATGTATGTTGCATCCGAAACTTATGCTTCAGAGCCGAATGTATGCTGCTGTCATCATTGAATTAAGCTTATTTGCATCGAAGCCCATCCGTGGGACTCCTAATGATCGAATAGATATGGCTATTTAGTTCTTAAAAGTCAATTACATCTGACTCCTCCAGCAGAAAAGAAAATCTGAGCGGTGCCCTTTTTGCTGTCTGTATTTGAAAGATTTCATAGTCTAAGTTAATAATTTTTATTCACCTCTTAAGTAGCAATTTTCATATTTATAATCTAGCTATAAGTTGAAAGTTCTAGCTAAAGCATATAAGATCCTACATATTTTTTATTATTTCTCCTTTTCAACAGAGTAATATAATAAGAAACATATAAGGTCCTGCTGATTGCTAATAATCTAGCCGTCATTAGATTAATTCTAAAGTACGACAAGAATTGATTTTATTTGAGAAATAGAACTACTTAATGAAAAATATAATAGTTTTAATTAATATTTCTTAATAAATTGTAGCACCGATTGCTAAAAGTATTGTTATTCTACGAGAATCCATTTATAGCCATACTATATAATGTTCAATATATTAAACAAAAAGTGTGGCGGAAAGAATAATAATTTGCTAATGTTACAAGTAGCATAACAGTAGTGTTGTGCGAGAAACGGTGTATATCTGTAAGGTACGAGCAACTCGTTAATTATTTCTACCCTATGCGCTATACAACTTATGAAGCGGTTTAGACTAACTTTGGATGTAACATTTTATATTTACATATCCTATAATTTATTAAACAACACATGTATGTACATTTTAGAAGTTTTAATTTTTAGTGGTGAACTTAAAAGTATGTGGTAGACCTAAAAAGCAATGGACAGAATGTGTGATGCGTTTTATGGTCGTTTGTGAAGTGACAGTTTACCCTGTCTTACCTGAATAAAATAGCCTCATGTTATTGGGATAAGACCAAGCTGACGATGAGGTATATCCTAGAACCCATAGCCGGTGGTTACTTGGTTGGAACTGGAAGCCTTACTAATCAAGATGCCCTCCCTATTTTCAGGTCCATTAGAATATAATATACAATAATATTTTTATTAAAATATTATTTCAACAGGTAGAATTGGAAAATAGTTTAAATTTAACCAAGATTTTTGAGATCTGAGAAGGATGATGACAACATAGAGTCACTCTCGAGAAGGACGAGAAATCCCGCTACTTAAGCTCTATTTATAGTGCTAAACAAATCCCAGCCAAGTAATGAACTTTCCTTTAATATAATGTAATGAACAGTTAACACTAATTTGTCTGATTAAAATATGATATTAATGAGATAAATTAAATCGAAAGTTGATAATATATGCAATATATCAAACACAGAGGAAACAAAGGTACGATAATAAACTAGACGCAGTGTCGGGAGCAGAAATGGAACGGCGACGGGTCACAACCCGAAATAGCTCGCTGTTAATCTGTGACCTTTGGCACCGCCGACCAGGGTTGACCCATGCCTAATTTATTAAAGCTGTAGTCGTTTGTTAGCATCGTGATAGTCGCATTTCTACTTGTAATCTCGTAAGTTTTGGAAGGCGTGAGGGACAAGTAACGAGTACCCGCCGCGCATATTGATGCAAAAACCTTTATAACCACAATTCATGTACGTAAAATAACTGGCGAGTGAGTAAGATACCAAATTTTAATCAATTTTAGTTTCATGTATTTAATAAATTATAAATTAAACTAAATATCTTGAAATGGAGTAACAAATGAATTAAACTTGAAATTCGGTTGAAAAGATATTCTTTTACGTTAAGATTGACGTAACTTTTAACATTTTCCTTGGGAAACTGAACAAGTAGCAAAGTGCTCTGTTAATGTTTGATGAGTTTCTAGTTATATAATACCAATACGGTAAGCGTACTATAAATATGAGTAGACCAAATAACAATAGTAGGGTAATAAATTTGTACCGGAGATAACGGACGTGTGATATGTCTTTCTATTCAAAAATATCCCCATTCACCAATATATCTGAACAATCTCAGCGAAATCGGTTAGGTCATGCAAATGCATGGCACGTCAATACGGATCAACGTAATTGACTTCCATTTGCTTTTTCAATGGACACCCTACGTAGAATTACTGAAACTTCGATTAAAATCTCAATTTTTTATATAACCAGAATTCCACATAAAACGTTATTATGTATAATAAAATCAACATAAAATTTATCTCATTTTTAAATATGGGACAAGGCTTGTGCAAGGCTTGTAAATCGGTAGCACCATCTAGTTGTATACTCCATAACAAATGAATCTTTGTGGCACAAAAAACATTGCGACAAAATAAAATTAATGCATTTTTTTATGTTTCAGGCTGTATAACTACAGAAATTTGACATAAACATAGAGCTATATTTATATAATTTAACACCTGTGTGGTAAATTTGAGAATACACTTGTATTAGGCATTAAAATATTAAACACAGCGTTTCATGTTCCTCTTATTTGAGAAATTTCCACAATTTTACGATGTTCACTAAGATGTAGCTTGCAAACAATGTAATTAAAGTGCCATATTTGGATGATAAGGTGCCATAAACTTTGCAAAGATGCATCCCCGAGATGTTACATGACGTTACCCACTTTAAGCTGTTTACAACTTTACAGACAGTTAACCTCTAATTTGTTAGTATTTATTGCGTAATACAAAGTTAAAAAGGTAGGTGTTAGAGACCTTAGACATTTCCAAAACCAAGTATTGCTTTTACTTTTGATACTCTAGTTGAAACCTTTGCAAAAGATCGTTAAGGATTTTATATAGGATCTGCTTTTCTTCCGTCGAAAGAAGACTTCGGCAAATGCGAATAATTTCATGACAATTCTTGCTTTAGTTTCCGAAAAAATACTAAAACGTAAAACGGCACATGTTATCGAATAATTATATTAAAGACGAAGTTTATATTCGGTTTATTTTAAACATATTAGGATAATAATACGTGACGGTATTAGGCTCGAGCCGCAAGTCAGAAGTAGCAAGAACGATTGTAGGTTCGACAGTTTTTTCGCACAATTTGCGAATTAGATTAAAATAGTCAATGGAAATTTTGATAAAATATACTATATTCCAACCTGTTATTGCATCAAGGCATATTAAAATGCCATATAGGCGATCAACGTTTACAAATAATTGTGTGCGTACAAAATTTCCCAAACAATATTTTGAAGGATTATGAAAATTTTCTCTTTTTAGCACAAATCTTATTTGAAATCTTCAAGTACAATGCAATTTGTAAAGATCCTTAGCAACAAAATATATAAAGAGATGTCATGAACCTGAAGAGTGCACAGAATACCACTTGAGTAGTTATGCTTCAGAATTGAATGACAAAAGATGTGAAATGCCAGAAGACGTCAATGCACTGATGCAATTAGTTGACTAAGTGACGTGGGAACCACTAATGGAAACAAGTGAATTATTTTATAGAAATCAAGCCAATGTAGATGAAAACTTTTTCAGGTATTAGACGTGCGGCAGGCAAGGGACCCATTAGTAGGTGTTAATTTTAAGTTCGTAAGTACGCACATTCTGGTTAGGAGATTCACGTCAAAGCATATGTTGGTACTTCCGCTTTGAGGGGTCAATGAGCACGGCTCGATATTTCTTGGACAGTTAGCAGTGAAACAGACGTCATAAAATCTAAATTGTGTAATGATTTTTATGATGTCCTGATGTAACTTGCGACCCGTCAGAAATGCATCATTAAGTGACGTTCCAGTGCTAGTTTTCGCGGAGCCGTCAAACACTACATGCACGGGCTTTGTGGTCGATGTTGGACGAAGCACACAGTGGTGTGGGATAAAATATTTTGAGAGTTCAGCACCATGGTAAGGTACCATATGTCCTAGAGATTCATACTCCTTTCATGGAATTAATATAAGAAGACCTTAATTCTGGAAACCGAGCGAGACGTCACTCAACTTGCATGAGACGCTTATAAGCTACTTCATAAGAATCGCCAAGTGGTGCATGATTGGGATTTAAAAGCAGAGGTGCGACATATCGGTCACGATCACATCTTTCAATAAATATATTTTCTGCCAGTTCGTTATCTGGATTTAAAGGAATATCGCAAGGCGAAGATTCTAACTCAAAAAGTCGTTTGAGATTTTCGTTAATAAGATTGTCCTGAGTAGTGTACGATACTAACGATAGTGACGCAACTGTGTAGCAATCCACTTTATCACTGGAGTGAGACACGCTCAAGTTTCCAGTAATAACAAAATCGAAAACACCTCCTAGTGCAATAGGAATGTCGCGGCTTAAAAATAAATTTCGTTCTATCATAAATATGAGGAAAAACATCACTACCCAATATCATACCAATTGAGGATTTAATGTAAAAGAAAGGATGTGCTAAATTCAAATTTTTATATTGCATAACAACTTGCTTCGGTATATGTATAGTAGGCTAATCAGAAGTTAATTTACATAGAACAACGAAATCAATATTAAAAGGTGGCTCACGATTACCGTGAGGTAGTATTGCATCATGCCATAATTTTTATATTTTCTCCAGCTAATCCGTACATTCTAAAAGAACATTTACGTTGAGATAAAAAAACAAGACAACGGAATAAAGTTAGACTAAGCGCCATAATCAATCGAAAAACGACACGATTGCAATTTATTATTCGCATCTAAAACATTAACGGGCGTGCTCCCTAATATAACTACGCTGCTATAGTTCTGAGCCGACACACGACACGCTTAGGCCAGCGACAGGCGACGGCGTCGCGTCGGTGTGATGTTATCAGCAGACTCGCTGTTATCAGTATGAATGCAATAAATAACAAATGATACTATTTTTTACACACCAAACATCTAAAACGATTATTGCATTTGTTTACATTATAATAAGGCTTTAAACAACTGCAACATAAAGAAAAAAATTATTTTTATTGAAATTATTGTTTATTTGAGATTTATTTAACTGATATTTCGAACTAAAGTTATTTATATAAGATTCACTATGATAAAGAGTTTTTATTTGGTTGTGTATATAAGAAATAAGACCCAAAAAATCTGGTAATAATTTTTGGTTTAAAGTTTGTTCGAAAGACTTTCGAGTTTCTATATCTAAGGCTTTTAAGGCGACATGACACAGGATATAACTGCCCAAGTTATCAATTTTTAAAGCTTGAATCGCGTTGTACGAATTTTCAAATGTTTCCAAAAACATATTTAAATTGACAGAAGATTGAGGTAAAAAAACTTACTAAGAGGTAAAAAAATTAACATTTTATCCAAATACCTATCGACGATCATTTTTTTTTCACGATATTTGTTAAAAAACGTCATAGTTACTAGCGGTAATTAGCACACTTTTAACAATATTTAAAGTGGAACCCTTGGTGCACGATAACAAGTAATGAAATTTATCAATTTTCGAAATGCTAGATGGATTATGTACCTACTAACAAACAAAATGTCTCGTAGAATGTGGTAAAATTCTTGATTTTACTGTCAAATGTTCATAACTTCTGTGTACGTGTTCTAATTTCGGCAGATGAGGGCGAGATTGTTGTGTAGGAATTTCAACTTTGTCATTACTACGCGAAGGCGTACATTTAGAAGCACACATTTTTATTTTATAATTAATTTCATCGAAACTGTTTAATTCTTGGCCGTTTATCAATACATTAGAGTTATGACTAAGTTCATACTAGTAAATAGCTTATAACTTTACTATTGTCACCCTATCATTTATGCTCTTTACATCCGTCACACATTTCTTCAATTCGCTGTCTAATACCACACCCACACCATCTCTCTTACCATCACTTCCGCAATAGTAGAATTTATAGCCCGCCCCGATCACTCAAGCTCTCGTAAACTTCTACTTCGTCTCTTGCATGCAAGCTATATTTATTCGTCTCCTTTCTAACACATTTGAAATCTCTCTTCCTCTTCCAGTCACACATAGTCATAGGTACACCTATATTCTAATTTGCAAGTCTCATTTTTATTTCACGGACTCGCGTTCCGCTTTCATTTGAGTTCCTTTTTGTACTAATAGTTTTGACTTGCTTTTACAACCGGCCGCCTGCCTGACGTTAAACCCTTTCTGAGGATGGGATTTAGTCTGCCGAAATCTAGCTATAATAGCATTTCTACAGAATAATAGCATTCAGTATTCAGTAAGACCAAAACCTTCTAAAATACAGCACTGAAATAAATAAATATATTGTAACAATTCAAATAACATTCCTATGTTACACCACCACCTAAAATAAATGGACAACATCCGTAGGACTACCTAAAATAAAATAAAAACAATTGTGTTATGCGTAGTGACAAGTAAATTAATCTAACATAACTCATTATATACTTTTATTATTACAATATCATAAAAACCAAGTTATAATAAATCTCACCACTATTTACAACTTGACTTAGGAATAAATTTTAAAGAAGTAATGCTTGGATTATACCTATAAATATGTATTTCTTATGTTCAAGTAAGGTAAAAAGCATGTGAATAATGCTGTTTGAGGAGGATCTTTTCAAAGTTGGCACCTAAAAGCTTAGACGGTCGTTACTTTCGAATTATAATAATATTTCTCCGCCCTTTCTTCTTTACCTCATAACTATACATGAAATACGGACGATTGAAATATTTTAGTTGTATATTAAGAAATAATGGAACACGAAAACAATTTTTATTAGTATAAGATACGAGTTTATAACAATATTATAGCATATTCAAAGTAAATCTCCTGATTATAAATTTATTAGATATCCTAGTTTTTTACTATATGATTAATAAAAGTGTTTAATTTTACATTCTCTTTTTCAACATAAAGAGAAAATATTAAAAAACAAATTCCATGATGTAATGTACATAAATAATTACTCAACATAAAGTATTTTTTATATAAAGCTGAAGGTTTAGGTAACCAGTAGAGGACAAACATTATTTAAAGTACAAAATATGTATTTGCTTTTTACCTTAGCTTGTAAATACAGATTTATATTTGAATTCAGTTGCAGCGTTAAGCAAAAAGCGAACACGGCCTCCGTGTAAGGGCTCTTGCGTCTGGTTCGTTAGCAAAATTACGTGTTAGCCAGGTACCGGTTTGCAGTTTCAAGTACGTCTTCATCATTCGAATGCTTTTGGAATGTTACCGGTTTGCGCGACAGACGATGTTTTTGTGACGTAATTCCACTTTTTGCAAGCCTTATTTTTACTGAGATATTATACTTTTGTACATTTTTGATACTTTTTTCTTTTAAAATGTGTTCTGTTGACATTGCGTAACAACAATATCTCTAAGAAATAATATATTTTAGGATGCCTGCTGGAATTGATTTACACGCACCCTGCCATGCATGGCAAGCATAACATATTAGACTCTGATGGTAAGATTGAATTGGGCACGCGGATCACCAGCGAGCCTCTACTGTGCTCCTACCGACCGTGAGCAGGTGGAGAGCTTAGCGCGATCTCAACTGCTCACGTCCAAAGCTAGGATGCAAGTCACAACTCATAAACCATAAAATAGACTATGCACATTTAGTGTGTATATATAATATAAATCGATTATTTTATGGTAATTGTAAAAGAATGAGAGTTTACGTGTAAATATTATGACAATTCACATCAAACATTTTAAATATTTATCGAGTATCATGTACTAGTTGAGCCCGGCTTCGCAATGTTTTGCAGCAGGTAGGAAGCTGCCTCAATGAGTTTTGGGGCCAATCGTTCGAATTGTGACACCATCAATCATCGAGCACCAATCCAAGGTAATTCAAGGAACACCCGACGTCAATGCGGACACCGCTCACTGTGATTCAATCCGGAGAAGGTCCTTCTTAAAGATTAATTTAACTTTCGCAAACTTCAAATGCGAAATTAAAGCGAATCAAAAGATTGTCTGTCAAATTTAATATTAAATATGTATTTTTTTACTATCTTGTTTTAATTGTTATTAAAAATACTTTTATCCAACTTGTATTTGAGTAAATTTATAATGATTGTCATTATACATTTCTATAAATCTAAAAAGAGAAAGCCGGTCATCCCAGCTGCGTCACAACTTTTCACTACAAAGCCGAAGTGAAGCTAAATACGTGTCCTTCTTACCCTTCCTGATATTTCTTTTTTTGTCCAAATAATTATCGAAAGCTTATATATATGAATCCAATTTCAGAATGAAAACAATCAGAGTTTTTCCTTCTCTGTTTGAAAGCGAAAAATGATAACCTATTTATGGTACTTTAAGACTCCCTAAGAATATTTACTATTCTTTTTGCGAACATATCATTCAATGGTCATTAATGTCATATTAAAAAAAAATTATGAGAAAAAACAAATATTTATGATTCTTTTAAACGGGAAATGAATACATAATGTTAAATAAAAAATAAACCAAATCAAAATATTGTTATATAACATTTCAAGAATTTAGTAATTGCTTTTATAAAAAAATACAATGATTACGAGATTAATAACTGAAGGAAGCAATAACGATGGTTGGAAATAGATGATAAAGTACTTACGTGGGTGAAATAATAGTAATATACGTCGACCCCAGAGTCAGCCAAGACTTCCGCGAAGTAATTTGTCGGGCATACGAAGAAATAATCCCCAACGACATCCGCTATCATCTTCTGATTCAGGTACCCATCAGTAATTTCTTCCCAGTCGGTATACTACAAATAAATAAATATTATATTAAATCAAAGTAATTATTTTGTATAAGTAAACATAGCTATTAAGTCTAAAATATTCTCGTTCAAAACTTTTTAATAAACCAATTTTACAGTTACACAATAACTTTACTTCATATATGCCACACCTACATTGTAAGTATGTTTTAAGGTTGACGACTGGACTGTGAAAGAAGAGAAGTTCAGGCAATATACGTGCTAACAAAGTAACCTAAAAACCTCTTTTATACAATTTGAAACTCAGTATTAAACATAATCCATTTCAAAAGCTGTCACATCAAACAAACGGATCAAACGGAAATGTTATGTTCATTTCATTTCGTAAATAATAAAATATTATCAACACTTACTTGAAAGATGATTGCATCTTTCTTAATCTTCGAGAAGTCTTTGAATATTGTTTCAACGATTTCCAGGAATTTCTCCCTCTGCAGAAAGCTCGGGCCATCTTTTTCGAAGTAGTCAAGAAAATCGTATAATAAGAAATAAGTTCCTGCAAACAAAAGTTTTTGTGATAATTATTCAGTTGAACTACCTGGCGCGGGAAGTAAGCTCGCTTCTTGAAATTTTTATTTATAAAACTTATCAAGGAAATAAATTTTTATTTCTTGAAGACTAAGTAAGGTGGAAAAATAATTGATTTGCAAGTAATTTATTTTTCTCGATTCAATTTTACTCGTTTGATTAATGATAATACGCATCACCTAAAAATAACCTCAGCTCCATAGCCGATAGCATAGCTCCATAGCATGGATTTCTGAAAAAAGAACATATCGTATACCAAGATTTTATATACCCATTATAATTATACCCATTACAATTTTGGGCAATATTATAAAATGGTTTTTTACTATTAATAACTTTAATAGGCAGTTTAGCCGCGTGATCCTGGCAAAAATAGGAATTTAATGTTTTTGAAAGATTAGATTATGTAGTATAGTAATAATAATATACTTTATTGCACTCAAAAATCATTTACAATAGTAAAAAGGTATATATATATTAAAAATAGTACAATCGGCGGTCTTATCGCTGTGAGCTATTTCTTCCAGAGAACCACGTGGACAAAAGCTTTTTTAAAACGAAACGGCCGGTATTGAGTGCACATAACTGCAAACTTATATTAAGGTATATATATAAATACATAAATAAACACATCCTATATATTAGTATATACTTGAAAATAATAAATTGCTATATATATTTACACAATGTACATATATCACAAATCATATCTACTAATTTTGCGTTGATAAATAGTGTTCTTTCAGCAGCCTATTAAAGGACACAAGAGACTATTAAGAGCATTTCTTATATCTAGTGGCAGCGCATTCCATAGCATTATCGCTTGGATAGTAAAAAATTTACTATATGACTGTGTTGTATGCAGAGGTCTCATCAGTCGCAAGTCTGCTGAAGATCTCAAAAGTCTTGGAGTACCATCTTGAAGGAATTTAAACCGTAAGGTTATAGGGTTGAAAAGTACATTATAAAGCAAAGACAGAATATGAGCATTCCGGCGAAGACGAATAGGGAGCCATTTGGAGCCACTTGTTTCGAATTTCGGAAATGTGATCATATTTACGCAAACCAATTTTTAAAACGCAAATTTATTTAGTAGTTTGGAATGTAGTATTATATTATGATTGGTTAGTTATTAATACCCTAATGTATTTCTTTTTCACAACATCATATGTAAAATATAATTTTCTATTACATATACAGTACATTTGTAAAAGCTAATTTGTAGATAACGTTGGCAGAAAATAGGACTTGATAAAATCTATTATTTTCTTTGATTAAGAAAATAAAGTTGAAGCTAAATGTGATTTCATAAAAGCGCCTGCTGTGTAACTCCTCCATCATCAAAAAGAGAAACAGAAGGAGGCTCTCCCCCTACAGTTTATATGTAAAAGGAATTTAATCTTGTCAAATGGAATTTGTATAACAAAATGAATAATATGGGCCTATTTCCCGAGACATGTACACTTAAAATGATTCCTTATATATAATTTATTATTAAACTTCAAGTATGATTATAATATTTTAAGATAACTTATTAATCAGGTAGCTGTTTTATATGTACACTGTGGCGTGCTGTTTGTGTTATTATTTATGTATGATACGTAATTCATATTAACGAGGGTCAAAAAACAATGGATATGCAAGATAAGTCTACCTCTAAAAATTACTTCTACATATTCAACACATTAGTAAATTTATCATTCACTCATTTATATTTTTTGTCAAGCGATTTATTTTTGTTTTGAATTTGATACTTTCGATATAGATATGTATCAAAATAAATAGCAAAGTTTATATCTGAAATATATAAACTTTACTATTTAGTATTTAATTTATTATAATTGTTAAAATAAAATTTTAATTGTATAAAATAATATGTCGATTTCTTCCACACAACCTAGGGTTGGAGTTAAAAGAACATTTACTTATGTACCCAAGAGAAAGAAATCCAAATCGTAAAGTTTTGGGTTCGTCCAAAATCTTCAGATACATGGTATAATTTACTATAATATAACAAATAAGTTTAATATAAAGTACACTACATACCCAATATATATATTAACCAATGAATATATATATCTAACCAATGAATAAATGGGATTAGATTGTGTTTGATATATGTAGTAGCTTTAACGAAGTACAGTTAACGTGTACGGTGGCTGATTGGGCCAACTAAGCGGAAACCGGGCTTGTTAGTTCATGTTGATAAGTCAACGTTCATCGCACCATTATTATCTAGTATCTCTTGTTCCACTATAAATGTATTTTCTTTGAACAATTGGGATAAATAGTTTATTAATAAATAATTTTACTGAGAACAAACACTATAGAGAAAATGCTAAGACTTCTGCCGAACACAAGCTGTTGGAAGTTAAAATGAACGTAATTCGGATTTTCACTGTAACATAAATTGAATATTTCTTACTTGTCGTTAATTAACGACGTTGAAGTCATTGACACTCACCTAGATTCATTTATGGTTGCACTTTTAATACGAGTATATGTCATGTACATATTATTGTCGTTTCTAATTTTTTTTTCATAACATTATTTTATATATCCTACTATTACTGAACAATTATACAAAAAACATAATGTTTGAAAGAAAACAGAGAAAATGAAGTTTATCAAATAAGATAAATTTAAATTTTTGATTAATAGAAATTTATTAAATAATAGACTAAAACGAAAAATTATATCATAGAAACACAACACAGGGTCGGGCCATAAAAATCTGACTATACATATATCTATACTTGTCAAGTATCGGCGAGACGCTATAAAGTCAGATTATCTACAACATATTTTATGTTTAATCTTTAGGTCGCACACCTCAAGCTGTGGAGACCCGTTCTAAGAAATACGAGTATGTCTATTAGATTTTTTTAAATAAATGTTCTACTATTTTATCGCTACATTATACTTAAAGTGATTGGTTTTATTGATTTGTTAATGTAATTTTACCCTGCTTAATATAATATCCAATTCTAATCTAACTTTCGATCTTTTAGATCGTTCTTAAAAAGTGCCAATCCAACTATTTAAGAGTTTGCCTCCGGTTAAGCGACCTAAATAATGTTTTACATAATGTTTTTTTATTTCTGAAAATAGTTGACGTACATGCGTTACTTTGTGCGTAAAGCGGATGCGAAAGCATTTCCAATCATAACGAAAACAATTATATTGACAGACCTTTAATGAATAACAAGAAAAACAGTATCTTACTTTAATTAAACTTAATTTCAAGTAAACAAAGCAGTAGGCACAATTTGATGTAAATGAAAAGATCAAGTAAATTCACAATAAAACGGGCGTGAAAGACCATCAATGAATTAACACTATGAAAATTAAAGCCAGACTGTGATAAAGTTATTCACCTAAAATGATTTCAATTTCTCAACTAAATAATTACTTAAGTATTTGGAACACGAAGCTTTTCTTAAGTTAATATAACTCCGAGAACATTTTATACGGAGGTGACATAAGCAAGTACAAACTTGGCCTATTGTAATAACATAATAATACACTTCACATCAAAAAAATGGAAATACTACTGAAGTTTGGTTTTGAATGGGTTTAATTTTTTACATCCATCAAAAATATAAAATAATGCCAGTTAATTGTTGATATTATAAGGTATCACTTAACAAATATTAATGTTACAAATTAAAATTAAAATTCTTTAGCTATTGTGTTCTGTTCAAGGGGTATGTTTTTACCCTTTCAAGAAGAAATTGTTAAATGTTAGAAACAAATAAGTAAAACAGAAAAATGTTAAAAAATTATTTAGTATCTCGTATTTTCTCCCCGGCCTCTTATTACTGTTTTCATGCGGTTTCTCGTGGAACGGATAAGTGTCACAATCTTGTGTTGTGGGATGTTTTATAGCCACTTTTCTTGTATATCTGCTTTAAGGTGACCAAGCGTCTCCGGAGCAGGATCTCTCGCCCTGACTTGTCTTTTCAACTCATCCCATAGGTGTTATATAGGATTCATATTTGGGCTTCTTGCTGGTCTACCCATAACCGCAATATCGACTTCACTCAGGTATTCACATATTACAATGCTGCGGTATGAGTCCCGGTATTGTCCGTAGAGTAGTACCACATGAGGCTCCAGACACTTTTCGATGTTACGTAACCTATTTGTGTTGAGAGCGTTCAAAGCTGAGTTAGTGTAGTTATTTTAGCGGCTATATCTACACTAGCCGAAAACGAAGTGTTGATTTAAAGAATCAAAATTGAAAGGAGAAAAAAATTTTATCTATGCCCCTAAAGACTTAGGAACTTCCAAACTTTTGTTGTATTATCATTTTTAATAGATTCATGAAAAAACTGAATACAAGTATTCAGTTCTTCATAGCTGTGTGTATAAGTTGGCCAAGGTTATTTTGGGACTATTTGTAATTCATTTGAATTTATTGTTGATTATAAAATAAATATGCATAAAATAAAACAAAGTTTGTGTTGAGCAGTAAAATTCCGTAGACGCGTATTGATCGCGTTTCTTCCGACACGGCATACTTACGTGCTAAGTTTTAGCGAGTCTATAACTGTATTTCAACTATTAACGATTTTGATAAAACTTTAATATAAATTTCCTTAACTTTAATACTAACTTGATATTTATCATAAACAACAGCCAGTCATTGGTCAAATCTTCAATATTATCATATAAATAGTAAGGGTCAAACAAGTTTTCAAAAAATAAAGAAAAATTATGGAAATATTTTAATATATCCATTAAATCTAAAATTTTCGTAGTAATTAATCATAAAATTTCCATATTAATATTCTGTTAGCCTTGTATAGTTTGCTATTAGTACCTAATGACCTCAAAATTTATACTATACCTATCTCTGAATCTTTCTCTGAATAATAATTAATTTCTCATATTCGAATAAATACAAAATTTATTTCAAGGTTTTAAAAAAGTAATCATCATTCAAATTGTGGGAACATGATTGATTTCTTAAAAATTATGTTTTTGTAAAATCTCAAAATTAAATTGACAAACGGGGGTAACAGTATAGAAAGGGGTGGTAAAGTGGGTATGCGTAGCGCGAGTAGCGAACTGCGTGGGCGAGTCTGTAGTATCTGGTAGTACGATAAAAAATCCAAAGCGTAGTTGTTGTGTCTAGTGAATCTATGAGCGTTTTGCGCAGACTCGTCGCCCGGATCAGCTGCTAACGCTACAACGCCCAGACACTCGAGATTATGATGGATGTAATTAAGTTCGTAGATTACTATGAAGTCCCGAGATTTCCGATATTTACTAAGTGAACGTTGCTCTTACAACTTAAATTTAATACTCGCGTTGAGATACTTTCACGATTTTACCTTTTTATCTGACTTTAATAAGAAAACTGCTTTGTTAAATAAAATGGTAAGTACTAATTACCTTCGTCTTGATTACTCCCAAGAAGTACTTCGGTATTGTGAAAATTGCCCTCTTTCATCATCGTGTCAGGATCTTTAGGAAGAAATACTCCATCAACAGTAGGTGCTGAGGGAAATCCTAAAATGCCAGTGTAGGAATTCCATTGTTGGACTGATATAGTTTTGGCATCGACCCCTCTCATGCAATCCATGACCAAACTTGGATCAGCGGCTAATAAGCTGCTGTTACAATTGCAATCATCTACTAGAACTTTACCAATATCTTGTGCCCTTTCTCCGGTCATCCAGCTCCAAGGTGCATTTAAAGTTCCAGATTGCAATATTCCTCTTTTGAATAATCCTTTCATTTCCGGTGATAGCATATGAAGACTGACACTGCCACCACCAGCAGACTCTCCAAATAATGTTATCAATTCAGGATCACCACCAAACGCTCTTGCGTTGTCCTTTATCCATCGAATGGCAAGTTGTTGGTCCCACAATCCCATATTTCCTGGAGCTTCCTCACTTCCTGGTGAAAAATACTTATTCAAATATAAAAATCCAAATGCACCGACTCTATATTGCATAGAAGCAACTATGACGTCACTGGAAGAAGCCATTATGTCCGCTTTATATAGGTCGAGTGTCGCCGTGCCGCTCATGTAACCTCCCCCGTAAATCCACACAAGTATAGGCACTTTAGGCCTCTCTGTAAGCGGTTTATCTTGATGGTGCCGCACTCTCAAATGTTGAGGTACCCAAATATTTAGATAAAGACAATCCTCTGATATATTTGTGTTTGGATTCCACATTTCCTCACCTTCGAAACCGGGGAAATATTCATATCTTTCTTGAAAACAACTATTAGGCATCGCTGTGGCTTCGAGAACTCCATGCCATGGTTCAATAGGTACTGGTTTTCTGAACCTCAATGGACCTAAAGGTGGTTTTGCAAATGGTATTCCAGTGAAAATATGAACTTCCCGGCCCATTACTGTCTTGGCATAGCCTTTGACGAGACCGCTCTTTGTCTCGACGATGAGAGGATCATTGTGAAAATTCTTTGGTGCAAGACTAGTTGTTGGCGTGGTTTGTGTGGTGGACGTTGTGGTATCATGGTGATTGGCCCAAGATCTCGCCGAAGCATTTGAGAAAAATATGCAAAATAACAATTTAGTAAATACAATTTTTCTGTTAGTAGTCATTTCGGTTTTTATTTTACTTAAACTATTTATTTAATATGATGTGTCCAAATGTAATCGAAAATAGTCCGCTAACTTGATCATAAATTTGTTGAAGCACATTTCTGGTACTACTGTAGAATATATTTTTTTACTTTGTACCTGAAACAAATAAATATATGTCAATATAAATACTGATAATAAGTATGCTGTACCATGAGATAAAAAATGAGCCCTCAATTCATTATTTAGTAGAATACAAATTGCAAAGCCCTCACCCACTATGGTATATATACATTTTATTTAAGCTTACAAAGACCAATTTTTCCTCCACCAGAAAAGCCTAGGATTATATCCATGAAATAACTTTGTAGAACACCCGACACACTTTGCTAATGCTGGAGAATATCAAAATATGATAAGTAAATGACAAAAGTACATAAGGCAAAAGCTAAACTAGAATTTAAATGAAACACAGCATGCTTTTTGGTACATATTTACTGCAAAACAAAATTGTCTTACTTTTGCACACATAAATTTTAATTGATATACAAACTGTTGTAGTCGATTAAACAAACAATCAAAACTCAGCAATTTAAACATGGCTAACATTTCCATTTTCATTGGAGGCACTCTCAATCCTACTTTCAACAGTAATGAATAATTCAACAAAGATACATATTTTATACATTTCTTTATTTCATCATTCATTAATAAAATACAAGTATATTTTATCGTGTTTATGCCATACCCCATTCCATTAAGAGAATAGAAAGACATAGTACGTTATACCAAGCTATACAATAATTATACAAGTGCTGTTGGTAACAAAAAAGCAAACCCACGAGGACGTCCCCAGAGCAACCAAACCATTTGTTCTGGTTCAACGATTTCTCCGGTATGCATCGAAGATGTCATTTTTACGTATTTACTAACAGCCGTGAATCAAATATGAAATCTCAAAATCGTAGTGGCTCAAAACAAACTATTCACAAATCACTCAATTAGAAAACTATTCTAATTTGAAAAAAACTTTTGCTTATTTAAGTTTAGCATGCTAGCAAAAATCTAGCAAAAACCGCTGAGACCTAATAAGTTTTGTTTCATAACATAAATTTAGGTCTAGTTTTAAGTTATTGGAGTCTTCAAGTATCTATAGAATATTCTAAGAATAGTACAATAACATTATTTATTGTTTTTTGCCATCAATTGAATGTAACGATGGAATTCGATAAAATTTTATTAAAAATGTGAATAATGTGACAGCGGCGTAAACGTATATTCAGGCCATAAATTTATGTTTTCTGACGGGATGGTATAGTGGTAATTATTGTTTTATCGATTATTTGGATAGGACTCATGGGACGCATAAAGGTAGGCAACGGGTTGGAGTCAAAAAGATGAATCGTTCAACAGTATTCCCTTTTCCAACTTAATAATACTCACGTTGAATTATCAAAGTTTTTCATAAAAGAATTAGACATTTCAAGTCTTTATCTATCGATTGTTATCCGAGTTCTTTTTTATTTCAATAAGTGTTTCACTTTGGGACCCGAGATACACTGCTGAATTGGAACTAAATTTGATTTTTAGAAAGGTAAACGGTGGTCTTATTACTTTTTATTGAAGTAAGAGGGTAAGGTAAAAAGTCCTCGACCTAATATAGAAATTGCGTTTCAATCAGCGAAAATTTATTATTCCTGCCTGGGTGCAAGTAGTTTGTTTACACGAATTTCCGCAGTAGACGTCTTGCGTGTTTTTCGTTAAAATAAATAAACTTGAATATCGCGCGGTCATAAAATTCTTCCTTTTTGGATGGATTAACCCCTAGGAAATTCATTCGAAATTGACAAAAGTTTACGGAGACCCTGCTCTTTAATGTCAACAGTTAAAAAGTGGGCAGCTAAATTTTAACACAGTCACACGTCCCTCGAATATGAACCACGTGAAGGACGACCAAAAACCGCAATCACAACGGAAACCATCGAAAAGGTACAAGATATCGTGTTGGATGATAGGCGTGTTAAGGTGAGTGAGATAGCTGAGGCCGTGGGAATATCAGTAGGAAGAGTGCGAAACATCTTGCACAAACAATAAGCTCTGCGCAAGGTGGGTGCCACATTTGCTGAATGCCGATCAAAAGCAAATGCGCAAACGATATGCGCAGCAATGTTTGGACCGATTCAATAGAGATCCGATCGATTTTGTGTGGAGATTTATTTCCATGGGTCCACCACCACGGGCAGCACCACCAGCATAGATCCACACCCCAGAAATGAAACAGTAGTCGAAGCAGTGGGTAGAAGTCGGTGGTTCAGCACGAAAGAAAGTGAGTCGCATCTGCCGGAAAGGTCATGGCCAGTGTGTTTTGGGATGCGAAAGGGACCTTTAGCATTATGTTAATTGATATATATTATTGTCCTGTTAATTGATTATCTTGAAAGAGACAAAACAATTGCAAGCGAATATTACTCTAATCTTCATGACCAGCTGGATGCCAAAACTCGCGATAAGAGGCCTGGCTTGAAGAAGAAAAAAACATTTTTCAACAGAACAACGCACCTGCTCGCAAAGGTGCGATGGCAATGGGAAAGCTACGGGATTTGGGGTATGATTTGCTTGGCCATCCCTCTTATTCTCCTGATTTGCCACCCTCAGACTTCTGTTTCCAAATTTAAAGAAATTTGTTCCTAGGAAGCGCTTCGCGTCCAATGAAAAAAATTGAGAGGACCGTAGATTTTCACAGCCTTCCAGATTCTCACTTCCGGGAAGGACTACTAATATTGGAGAAACACTGGACCAAGTGTGTTGATCTCAAGAGAGAAAATGTAGAAAATAAAATCATTTTTAAACTGAAAAATTGCAGTCTCATTGTCAGGCCGAGAACTTTTCATCTAACCCTAGTAATCAAAGTAATTAATACTGATTACCACCAAAGCTTTGTACTTTGAATACCAGGATGCACTATTAGCAGATATAACTTTAGATATTCTGCTTCGATACCTTTCTGTGACATTTTCTTCTCTTCACCGAGAGGAGCAAACTGAGATAAATGTAGCTGAATTTTATATTTGACTTAGAAGATAAATAAATCACATGCATATTGTTCAGCATCAGTTACATTCCTATTGTCATTCCTATCCTCTTAGAAAAAAGGCAAATGTTTCAGAAGTATTCTTTCTTTTTTTCTTTAATTCAGCCCGGATACAATATTTTTTGCCAACCTCTATAAAACTTTTAGCGGGAGTGATGGGCCGTGCTCTTTTCATCTAAAGGTGAGCTGGGTGCATGGGTCACCGACGAGTAGCCTTCTGTCTCGATGTATCGATCACTATGGTGGTCGGACGTCGGTCGAAAAGTTCCAGTGATCAGTAGCCCTGTGTGAGTGGGACGAGAGCCTATCGCGCTTCCTCTCCGCCACCAACGAAACCGTTTACCTTCTTAACAATGCTAGGATAGTGGCCGACAGCGAGAGTTCTGATCCGGTGGCGGCTACGAAGTCTCGGTGCTTCGATGGCCATGCACGTCAGAAGCATCGGTAAGTTATTTTGTTTAACTATCAGGCTGTTAAAAATGTTATTTTGGGTAAAACAAATAAGTTCTTTCAAATTAAAAATTATTATACTTTCGATTCACATTTAATTTATTTACAATACCCTAAAGTAAAATCATGGTAAAATGTTTTATTGAAGAATAAAATAAAATAATAATTTCCTTTATGTTAATAAAATTAGGAACAGACAATCAAATTCGTATTTAATAATTTCAAACTCAATTTATGCATATACTTTCACAACTTTAATGAGGTGCAGAGTTTGTTCAAACCACAGGGACTTCTCGGGCTTTGATAAAAGCATAAATTGCGAGATCATTTGCATTAAAAAGACTAGGGCGTGTATTTTATTTCGATTTTAAAGTATTAACTGCTCTTTGGTACTGCTGTGAAAAATTGTATAAGTCTATTATTATCGGATATGAACGCATGGCTTCACATTTATGTCAATTACTTCTTACCTCATTGAAAAAAGTTAAGATACTATTGTTAGCCTGAATTGGAAACTCTAAATCTGGATACAGTATTTACGTAGTTCATTAGTTATCTAGTAGCCATAACAAATACGTTTAAAATACCAAGTTAAACAGACAATACGTTTAATACGAAGTTAAACAGAAACGGACTAAGGACGGATGATCCTAGGTGCACCCCGACGGTAATGGGGAAAGGTTTTGTGTCGCCAACAGCGGTCCGAACTACGGAATTGGAGTCACGGTACATGTCTTGGATGATGTCAATATAGGCCTCTGGAACCTTTTTAGATCGCAATGTCCCAGATTATCGCGCGATGAATACAGTCGAAGGCCTTCTGCAAGTCAAGAAACAGACAATGCAGAGGCGTCGTCCTGTATTTCTCCGCGACAGTCCTTAGGGCAAAAAAAGGATCTATGGTCCCATGACCAGGGCGAAACCCATACTGACATCCCGAGACTGTGCATTCCTGCCGAATCCGAGAGTCGATAACCCTCTCGAGTAGCTTCATGGTGTGGGACATGACCTTATTCGCTCTGTTATTACCGCACTCCTGCACCGAACCCTTGCCTTTGAAGACTGGAGTAATGATACTCAGTCTCCATTGCCTCGGGATCGTACCGGTGAGGGGTGTCCGGTTAAAGAGGTCGGTTAAGATGCCCACACCACGAGAGCCCATCGCCTTCCAGGCTTCGATGGGGACTCCATTGGATCCAACAGCTTTCCGATTCTTCATGCGGTGAAGACAATTCTGGACCTCTGCAGGCGTTACCAGTGGCATTAGTCCTTGATTCGGAGGAAGATCTGGCGGCTGCACCTCTTTGTGCTGCGTGTTCAGCAGCTCGTGGAAATATGAGCGCCATCTCTCCTTCACCGCGAGGTCCTCGCATAGCAGGTTGCCCACAGGGTCTTTTACACAGCGGCACTTGGAAATATCCTGTGCCGCTTTGACCCTGGAGCGCGCCAACTTATAAATGAGCTTCTGCCCCTCAGACGATTCCAACTTGTCGTATAGTGGTTGTAAGTGAGGTAGCAAATACAATAACTGGTTAAATACAAATCATAGAGATACATTAAGCGCGTTTACTTAGGAAATGTGTTAGAAAAACCTTCCCTGTTCATATTAATAATAATAATATTATACAGAGTTATGTGTAATTCGACGTATTACCGTTAGGTGATAGGGATGACTATTTGTGATAATTTTAACTCCATATGCATTATACAAAAGTGAACCATTATTGAGTTATCATGTTTTTTAGCTTTTTTCAAAAAGGCAATGCATCATCAAAAATTTATTTAAAAATTATCAATTTAAATCTCATTTTTTCTTCTCATTTATAAAAGCGATTAAACACTAGCTATTCATCAATATTAAACCAACAATTATCGGTCCCAATTCAAAAATGCCAGACGAATAACGATGTTATTTCAATATTTTTTTGAGAATATTTCCACTAAAATGCCTTGAAAACAAAAAAAAAACCTTATGAAACTTGGCTTGTAGATTATTTTAAAAAATAACCATTTTCTTAGTTCTTCCACAATGTATAACAACTGGAACTTATTTGAAAAAACTGAAAAAAAATATAAAGGAAGCAGGCGGAAATTCGTATTCGAACTAAACTTAAAATTGCTGTTTGAATATCTTGCAAATAGGTTGAATGCGTAGGTTAAGACAAAAAAAATACAAAGTTTTCAAAATGTTCTTTTTTCAAAAACTTTTCACGCGTGCATTGATTTTGTTTTACAAATTGGCGCCAGTGTTATGAAGTAAACACACTCACGATTGTAGTTAAATTTTTAATTTGAATTGAAATATGCAATTGACATATGAGCTTGATCTTGATTTGCAACGGTAACAGTGAAGCTGCTCGTCAAGATTATTCGCGTCGGTTTCCTAATTGCCGGTTACCCCTTGTATCAATTTTTTTTATATTAACAAAACATATTTCACAGTACCATAATATTAATTATGGTACTGTTTTTATTTTTAAGATGATTCATTCCATGGCTTTTTGGAACCTGACCAGTTTAGTTTTTATTTTGGTGTTATATATCCTCGTCTGGCAACCATAAGTAAGAGATGGTAAAAGATATGTATCCATTGTAGGTGTAGGAATCAAATCCGTAACCACTAGATGGCGTCTGTGGTAATATTAGCTCACGCTAACTTTTCCCAACGACGTATATAAACCTATATGGGAATTTAAAGCAAGAGGGTCGTTGAGATCGTGGGTCATTGTTGTAGTACAATAAACAAAATTTTAGTTATTTGCAATGTAAAATAAGTGTTTATAAAATATTAATATAAAAAGTAGTTATGGATAAATAAAAAAACTTAAGACAGAAGGTCCCTTAAGTAGGAACTTAATAAAGTAACCGACACGGATCTCACAATCACAACTTTTTACGGTAGAAGAACTGAGTTGAGAGACTTGGTTTTCGTACAAGTTTTGTTTTAGCCAGTTTTTTTGATTAATTTATTTTTATTTAAATGTAACAGTCATTTGTATCTCTAAAACTACCACAAATCAAATTCAATAACTAGTGTTTAAGCGAATAATAAACTTTAATTCTAAATAATGATCTCTGACTTGGTTGTTGTTAAAACTGTAATAAAAATCTATTAAGAACTGCGAGAAATTCATAACAAAATACAATTTGAAGTTTCACTAGCACTACTAAGTCAGTAACTATGAAACATTCAACTCGTGTTTACGATAGTGGCGCATATCGAAGTACCTACGTTTGTCGAGATAAGCATCGATGTCCCTCGGGAATGTCTTCGCTTTAAATTAACTTAGGGTTACTCTGTATGCAGACTGCCGTGCCGCCTAACGAGGTCCGAGACCCACGGAACCCTGGGTTATGTACGAGTTTGTGAAACATTGTACACAACTTCGTAGTTAAATTCAGGTATCTCAAAGGGTCGAGTTAACAAACCACTAGTGCATAGATCTCATTGTTAAAGCTATTAAATTTACAACGGCGTTCTTTTGAAATTAAAATATTATGAAACAAATTGAAAAAGTTTCACCTCTACGCAGATATATAGCTACGAGAATCCTTTTTGTTTGTTACCTTAAAATTACAAGCAACATTGATATTTTTCTATTGAAAAATGAAGCTTGTTATTCGGTGTAGACTTTCAGTGGGCGTTTTTCTTTTCTCCTGAAGTCCCCTTTCCCGTAATCCGTCTCGCGTGTAAGCCTCACGCCATTTTTATATGATTTGAATATCTTCAAATGTGCTACGTTGAGACAAGGATAATGTGACGTCCTTGCTTAAGATACATTTTTCACAATATAAATATGTTAACCAAAATCATTATAATATTCATTCGAAATTCGTACTTGTTAATAAAATAACGTCACAATCGTATTTGTCTGAATAACATAAATGAAATATAAATAACTTAGGAGAAGTTAATGCATGTTATTCGTAAATTAATTTTATTAATAATTAACAATGGTCCTGAAAACCTGAAATAGCATTAAAATGAAAAATCTTATAAGGTTCAAACACGGAGTGAATGGTCCTACCTGAATAAAAGACATAATCACATACATTTTAGGTGAGGTTATTTATAACTAAAAAATAATGTTCACTATTTTCGCCTTAGTTTTTATTGAGTTAAAATATTGATCAAAAACATTTAATAAATAGTTTGATACTAATTAGCAAGCAGAGTAATTAACTTAAAAGCAGAGAATGTTTAATGTATCAAAATGTTATGACTAAAAGAAATACAAAATCGCGACCGCGCTTTGTATCGGAAAAGCAAATTAGCTGAAGACCGAACAAAATCAATGCCGAGAAAAATCAAAGTTCAAGTCATGTCTGTTTAGTTCGCCGTCGCTTTGCCCTTGTGGCAGCAGGTTTAATCGGGAAAAGAGGCGGGGCACGGGAGGCAGGGAGAGGCCGGCGCGCGCCGCTCGATAAATCGATGTGAAATACAATGCCATGCGGTTGAACGGCCTTGTGCGCTGCAGCCTACGAGACACACCCCCATTTACCAAGTTCAATGTCAACTAGTCTTTATATCTTGGGGGCCAAAATATGGCACTCAGTCAATTGAGGGCAATTTCTACGGTAATTAGCAACAACAGTCGACCATTTATTTTATTACGGTTTGTAATAATGCGATATAAAAATGGAGTTTGTATAATTTTGTATGATCTTTCTAGTGAAATAGGATAATTAGAATAAACTAAATATTTTTAGTACGGTATGACTGATTTTTTTCTTAAACCAGTAATAATAAAATGGCTAATCATTGTGTATAAATAGATATATGAGGCATTTCAGGAGAAAGGGGCCATGAAAAAAAGTGAGGTTCTGAAATTCGTTCATGTAAGACATATATTTCTAGAGGATATGAACACGTTTACATTTGAGTTGAGGTTTAGTTGCTAAGATATGGGATTCTGAAATACTGAAATAACTTGATTTGCGGTAGGGTTTCTTTGAAATTTTATTTTCTTACTATAATGAATTATAATAAAATTATGAATGTAATGTTTTTATAGGAAAATTTCTGTTCTTTTTATCACTCTTTTATTAGTTTCTTAAGTAGGTTAGTATGTAACGGAAACTTTGAATATGATTTTGATTAACACGAAATTTGGCATACCTATCAAAGACCGATAACAATGCAATAATTTGTATAGTTTGTATCATTATTATCCTTACTAGGATTCTAAGGATTAATGAATTTTCGGACCGGTTCTCGTCCGATTACCGAAGTTAAGCAGCGTTTGGCGCGGTCTGTAGTATACCAGCGACGTACATCCCCCAGCTTAGAAAAGGGGACGTACGGGCGCATTGCACGGGAGTCCCATACTACCCCGTCGCCTATTCCCACACAGCGGGGTGCGCATCATGCATTTCCATCTTCCCAAAAAAAACGGTCAGTACTTAGATGGGTGACAGCCTGGGAACACCGCGTGACGTTGGCTTATTGTTTTTTTTTTACACGATTTATTTATTAATATAAAAAATCACTTAGACGATTTATTTATTAATATAAATCGTGTAAAAAAAAACAATAAGCCAACGTCACGCGGTGTTCCCAGGCTGTCACCCATCTAAGTACTGACCGTTTTTTTTTACACGATTTATTTATTAATATAAATCGTGTAAAAAAAAACAATAAGCCAACGTCACGCGGTGTTCCCAGGCTGTCACCCATCTAAGTACTGACCATTTTTTTTGGGAAGATGGAAATGCATGATGCGCACCCCGCTGTGTGGGAATAGGCGACGGGGTAGTATGGGACTCCCGTGCAATGCGCCCGTACGTCCCCTTTTCTAGGCTGGGGGACGTACGTCGCTGGTATACTACAGACCGCGCCAAACGCTGCTTAACTTCGGTATTCGGAAAGTTAATACTTGACCTGTATGTAACGGAATTTTCGGACTCGATTTTTACCCACTTTTTTTTTTTGGTCTCGGGGAAAAACCTCTCTTGACGGGTTCCCCCGGCCCGGGGGGACCGAGGGATATGTGGGACTCCGTGAAAGATGTTCAACCATCCGACTACCCACTAAAAAACCCCGCTGTTCTCCTATCGCCTACGGATATATGGCCTGCCGATCTCGTGGCCCGGGCCGACGCCGGCCCGCCCTTTGTCTTAAGGCGGGCCCCTTCTAAATTGTTGGCGCCGGGGGTCAGGATTTCGTCCCCCGGCGCTCTCCTGGATCAACAGTTGAGGGGGGCCGCAGAACAGCACACAGCCCTCTCCCTCGCGGCAATAGTGCGGGCGGCGGGTCCTCCCCCGAGGGGCCGCCCGCGGCCGCTTTTTACGGCGGCCGGAGGTCGTTACTGGGCCTCCGGCGCAGCCGGCGTGGCCTGCGTTGGCGGGAGGGGAGTGTGGTGGTCGACTCCCGCTCCCGCTCTGCCGCCTCCTTTGCGGACATGACTGCCTCGCAGAAGGAGGCGACAGCCGTCCATCCAGGATCACCCCCGACCATGGACAGAACCAGGGCCGGGAGCGACAGGTCCGCGCCGATTTGGGCGACGAGGGCGCGGCGCTCTTCGCGCCACGCAGGGCACACGGCGACAGTGTGGTCCACTGTGTCCTCCTCGTCGCCCGCGCCACAATGGTGGCACCCCGACGTTTTACCCACTGATTCTGATTTTTACCCACTTAGAAACGCCATCTAACGTTTAATAACACTGCCGGAAGATGGCGTTAAATTATTAAAAACATTTATATGATTGGGATAAATTATATTTTATAGTTAATCAAACTAAAAGGAAAAATATAATTCTTAACATAAGAATAAAATTACTGGCGAGAAAATTAATGTCACTGTTCTAAAAAACGTGCTTTGTACGATATTTTTAAGCAGCATTTCGGAATGAAATTAGTAAAAAAAATTATTACAACGATTGATATCGAGCACCCCACGCTTTTTAGAACAGTGCTATTAATTTTCTCGTCAGTAATTTTATTCTTATGTTAAGAGTTATTTAGTTTCGAACAAGATTCTAAATTCAATTTTTTATTGTTAAACTCAAAGTAGTTCAAGCATTTATTAACAAATAGTTAAAAAAATTTAATACAAAATAAAGCTTAACATTTTATCCGTACAGGGGAGGAGAAAGAATACTAACCTCTGCGGCCAAGGTAGGGCTGTCGTAAAAGGCGACAAAACAACCCACGCTAGCTACGTGGTAGGGCCTCACGCCTGTCTGGATGGTGACCACCTTTGATCTTAAGTATGCCGCCATAATAACCTTGCGTTGTGTTCCGGCATTAGTGACCCAAGTTCCTGTACTCTTATGGGATAGCAGCGTGTTCGCGATGCCACTGGCGTTGCAAACACCTATAGGCGACGGTAACTGCTAAATCCTAAGCGAGCTGTCAGTCTATCTGCATCCTACAACAATAAAAAAACTGTGTGTGTCAGCTCCGACGCACGACTGGAGTTTACTACTTAAGTACGATTGTCTAAACATACGCAAAAAGAGTTTATTTAACTGAAAAAAGATTAATACCATATGAAAGGGCAAATTAACAAATTAATGGAAATAATATACATATATAAAAAAGTTTTAAAACAGTTTTAAGTTCAACCTAATTACAACTATGGCACCTAGTAATGAAGTCACAAATCTCCAAAACATTATCTAATACTTACGATCATTCGTCATATAAAATGAGCAAAGCAATAAATTAATCTTGTCACTTACAAATGAAAAGACATATGTAAAATAACATTTAATGTGAAATCAACCTTAAGTTGTAACAAATAAAGAAATTTTGCGCATCAAAAACGTAACGAGGTCATTCATTAGTAGATTTTACTCTCACATTTTTCTTATACCGGGCGCCTTATATATGAAAATCGATTCTTAAGGAGTAAACTCCAAAAAACATTTATTTATTTTACCCTAAAATTAGATCTAAATTAGTTTAAGAGATAAATATTAATCGATAATCGTACGCACTAGTCGCTTCGTGCGTGTTTTTTTTCGTTTTTTTTTTTATACCGGCTGATTTAAAAACACATTAAAACGTTGGTTTTATTTAAATAATATTTAGAGAGTTTTAAGATTTTCTATGACTTTTGGAGGTATTTCCATCGACATTCGTTTCCTGACAGATGCACACATATACACAATTAAGGAATAATTCCATTTTTCAGCGATAAATTCGATGAGCTAAATATATAACGGATAACGGCAGGCACTTTTTTTGTTATGTTTAAGTAAAAGTTTGTTTTTGTATATACGAGTAATATGGCATGCGCGGTTGCCATGCTCTCTGTTCCCAGCAGTGGAATGTTATGGACAGAGAATATTATTATTCGTGCTTATTTTAAATCTAGACCATGTAGCTTTTGCAAAGATAAGAGTGATTAAAATTGGCAACGTATTAACTACATAACAATTTGTTTATTATCTAATAGATAATCTAAGCTACAGTCAAATAACAAATGACAATAAGCAAATATCTGTGATCAGATCTACCACTAGCAGAATATTATTCTAATTGATCCATCAAACAAATGAATTACTATGTACTCAATTCACAATGAGTAGCACGCGTTTTCACTGCTACTAATGTTACGTAAAGTGGAAATTAGCTATAGAAAACTATTTCGTAAAAAATATTAAGCAATTACTAGCAATATAGCTTTCAACCCGCTTTTTATGCGTGCTTTATCAAAGTACATAGTAAATTACACTTTTTATGCTCACAACATTTGATTAATGTTTATGAAATTATTCCTCATGAAATTGTGCCGGCATATCAGTTCAAGGCCAACGTAGCATTTGCATTATTGTCGAAGGACATTATACTCTGTGGGTAGTAATTAGAAGTATTTTGTTGCCGTAAGTCGGTTTTTTTTCACCGTGCAAGCGCGGAATACTGCCTGGAGCGGCCTGTCGTAAGAGGCGACAAAAGAACCCTGGGTGAGTGGTAAGGCCATCTGAATGGCAACCAACCCTGGTCTTCAACCAAGCCTTATGTTGTGTTTCGGCAATAAAGTATTTGTAAACTCGGGTCATCTATATTCTTGGTTTTTAATTTGTATAAATAATAATGTATACTTTATATAAATAAATATTTAAAAAATACACAATTCCTTTGATTTGGATTTTATTTAAAATTGAAGCAAAATTAACCCATCCATCCTATTTTTAAAGTCACAATTTTATGATTATTATTTTTTATCTCGATGATCATCTTGTTAGTCAATTTTAGTGTCTTGAAATACGGTTCTATCTTTTTCGAGACTATTTGAACACGATGCAGTTGTAAAACGTAATTTTCATTAGTTTATAGTAAATAACTTTTATTATATATTATAATAGTTTATAATGTAATAATTATAAGTTTTAATTTATTTCCGCAACAAAACAATGTAACTCTAATAAGTTGCTTTGGATTAATTAACTACTCACAAATCCCAACTAGTGAAGTTTCGAACACGCTGACAAAAGTTTCCCCTTTCCGATTTAATCATATCCTCATTACTGGCTTACTAGAAATGGTGTTAAGCAGTTGGCCATACTGAGTGTATTAGAGCTGTGCGACTACGTAATAAAGTTAAGTGGAATTTTGAAGAGTCATATTTTGCTCGCTATTTTATTTTCGAAAAAGTTATTAATTTAATAAGCGACATTTTAGTATCGTACCCAGTATTTTCAATAGAGCTCTACACCTTCAACACAATATTGCGCAGATATATATACAAGGGGCGGCTGATAAGTTCGCGGCCTACTTAACGATGACTAATATAACGGGTACTTAACGATGACTAATTATATCGTTACACCTATCACTAATTGCGGGACTCAGTGGTAGTATAAAACACCCGTAATGAAATATTAGGTCATAATGAATTACCTGTCAAACAACGAACATCAGCATCTCAGCCGAATCCGAAAATTCTCGAAATTTTGAACACCGCGCCGTGATAAAGTAACACGCACAAAAAGTAAATACAACAAAAAACATTTTTGAAGAAATGTCATTGGTTTTTCAAGATTCTGCGCCTTCATATACAATGAAGAGAAAATGAAATTCAAGAAGGACGTGAGAGCTGTGAAGTTTATCCCCACGTGGGTCGTCCTGTCATGGTAGTGGCCGAAGAAAATGTTCAAAAAGTAGAAAATTTTGTATGGATCAACAGAAGAATTAAATTGTGTCAAATAGCTGAAGAACTTCAGATTAGCAAAAACCGAATTGGAGAAATTTTACATCAAAATTTACACATGAAAAACATTGCACGCGCTGGGTACCGAGAATGCTCACACCGCTCGACAAGCAACGACGACTCGTGAGCTGCAAGAATTATTTACCGCTAGCTGACAGTAAAATTGACAAAATTTATGATCGAATCGTCACCGTGGATGAAACGTGGATTTGTCAGTATGATCTGGAGTCCAAATCGGAGTCAATATAATGGATTAAAAAAGTAGAAAGGCCGCCAAAGAAATTCAACTTGGAAAGTCGGCGTCTAAGCTATCTTTTGGGATAGCGAGGGAATTTTATTAATAGATTACCTACCGAAAGGGACTACAGTGAACGGTCAATATTATGCCAATTTAGTGCGCCAGGCTCGTGAGGCTGTTGTGCAGAAACGACGTGAAAATCTAGCGCGTGGAGTGTTGTTTTTGGAAGACAACACGCCTGTTCACACCGCGTGTGTTATGAGGCAGGCCTTGAGAGAAACCACTTAACATTCACAACGAACTGAAAGCCAAAACTTTGAGACAAAATGAGACCAAACGTGATTACCAACTTGTTTTTTCCTCGATCCCTTAATGATGAATAATCGATTGTCTTTTTTGACGAAAACAAGTATTGGGCGTATTGATTGCAACTTTTTTTTATGACATGAATAATTTTGGTGAATTTTAACTGCTGTATTTTTCAACAACTGTATTGTAACAAGTAATGTGTAATTATAATTAACATTAAGAAATTTATGTCTTTACCTATCCGATTTGTTCTTTATATTCTTTCAAATAAGATATTGAGGTACTCGCTGCATAAATACTTTATAACATAATATTCATCAAGCTTATATTTGAAATCTCGTACTGTATAAAGAAACCAGTTCATCTTATCCGAAACTTTTAAATATTATTTTAAATCTTGGTAGTTTCTATCCGTGCAGGGGCGGAGAAAGAATACTAACCTCTGCGGCCGGGGTTGGCCTGTCGTAAAAGGCGACAAAACAACCCACCCTAGCTACGTGGTAGGGCCTCAAGCCCGTCTGGATGGCGACCACCTTTGGTCTTAAGTATGCCGCCATAATAACCTTGTGTTGTGTTCCGGCATTAGTGACCCAAGTTCCTGTACCCTTATGAGACAGCAGCGTGTTCGCGATGCCACTGGCGTTGCAAACACCTATAGGCGACGATAACTGCTAAATTCTAAGCGGGCCGTCAGCCTGTCTGCTGTCCTATCCGAAACTTCGAAACTTTTTTTTAATGCTGTAGGAACAGCATTAAAAAAAGTTTCCAAGATAAAAATGTAGTCATCCCCTACCTCACATCCCGTTCTGATGCTTTCCCTATTCAAGATCGATCGAAGGTTTTCAACCTTACGCTGGCCACCTAGAACATTTCAAGTATATACTATTGAAGAACTGGATAGCCTATCAAAGCCCAAACAAGCAAGTCTATCTACATCAAGCAGATTTGTCAGTAAAATAAAATACTACAATAGTTTTTCGTAAAACTAGTAAATAATATGATTATATTTACTAGTAATAATATAACTTATGTTACTTAAAAGGGTTATCTTATCTTATATAAAATAAGATAAGATAAAAGGGTTAATATTTTTTACATAATAGGCCGTACAAATCATATCATATCAAATCAGAAAACAGAAAATTATGTTACATACCGTGAAGGTAAAAGTATTTTTTTAATGCATAATATTGATTAGATACAAAGGGCGTAGTTGACGTGTTGTTGAGACAGGTATTCCAAAGGGTATATAGATTGTTGTTGTTGTTGTTTATTGAATTAAAGTACCCTTCCTAGGCTTCTTCCCCAACAAGGAAAATTCAATGTGTTCAAGGCACTCAGAAATAAATTGTTCTTAGTTTACCTACAAAACTCCTAGTAGAGCTTCCTTTGTTTGTCAAAATTGGTCAAAGCATTTAAACAAATTATACCTATTTAACCTTCATAAACATTAAAACAATCGTTTGTCGAGTGAAGACGCAATTGAAAACAATTACTTTATTACTGGAATGTAAATAATCTGCTTCTGATTTTATCTATTTGCGCTTTTTTAGAAATCCCAATTTACAATTTTTTAGATAAATTTGAACGTTAGAAATACTACGATTTGTATTTTATTTCCGCAAGAGGAATATAAAGAGGTATGGTAGTAGAAAGAAAAAGTCTAGAAACAAATGAGAGTAAAGAAAATCATTAAGCACAAATAATTGCCCGGATCACGACTCGCACAAGTCCCACAAATATAGAAATTGTATAATTGTCAGTCAATTGTCTTCAACTAACGGCTGTATACCTTACAAACCTAATCACTATCTAATAAGAATAAATTCAAAGCATGATTCTACTCCGGTTTGTTCACGAAACCTATTTAATACATCGATAAAAGTAATCTCATCTGCATATAAATCAGGTATTCTGCACTAGCAATGTCGTTGGGAGAGTTTCGGATAGAAATAGCAACAAGACAGCCTAGGGAGGTCGCAATATCATTTATATTTCAGCTCATAACACCACTCCGAAGTACGTAAACTGTAAATAATAATTTAATTTAGTGTTCCCTGCAGAACAGAACTGAATGCATACAGGTTTAGCTTAGCTCTTTAGGTATGTATTATACTTTTTCTAGCGCTTCGTCTGATTTGTGTCCTATGTGATGACGATGACTGACTCAGGGGTATATTTCTCTTCGGTGTTTCGCACCCAGTTGAGTTTTCTGTGGCAATCCATTAAATCGTGGTTAAAAACAAAAGATAATAGAAAAATTAAATTAAATTATGAAGGCGGTCTGTTGCTATGACTGCTAGCCATGAATGCCAGCTTTTGATGCCTGTGAGCTAGTAGATAGAATATTGTTAGGAATATCGAACTCAAAATTATCTTATTGGCAACACTGACTAATATTTAAAACAACCAAAGAGAGTTTCCATCACTTCCGGAGTGTAACACTTCCGAAGTATAAACGACCAATGAGAATCTAATGTTTGGACAACCAATGAGAATCACTTCTGGAATATAAGCAACCAATGAGAGTTGCCTCCGGAGTGTGGAGTGGAGACGAGTGAGGGACAGGCCGAAAGCTTCTATATAAAGCGCCGCAAGTAGGTGCCAGGGCCCTCTTTTTCGTTCAGTCATCATCGCGTGCGGAAGCTGTCGGTCTGCTTGCCATTTTTTTTAAATCATCCACCACTGGTTCATAAAAATATATGTCATTTTGACAAGTTTAAAACAAAGTTGCTTCATGTCCTCATTAGGCGGATCATGCGGCCTTCTTTGCGTGTATTTATGAAGTAAACTTAAGGCTATCCAGTAAATTTGGGTCTTTTTTATTTCTTTTTGGGGTGATGATTATAATGACTACATTAAAATCATCATTCCGATTGAATTCAAGAAGTCAGTTCTAGACTCGATGTCCACTATTCTTCTAACAGGATTATGTTCACAGGACAGTATAATAGCGGATATTTAGTAATCAGCTTTCTTCTAATGATAAATGTATCTAATTTAATAATCACGCACATTTAGTGCGTAACAGTTATGAGTATATTGAATTGTAATATTGATTTCGGAACCGAAGTTATTTTAATATCTAAATTTAACTTTTTAATTTCGTAATATTTTGCTTCAGTAACGCCACATAGCATCATTAGTAAGATACTAAATCAAAGTGACTCGGTAAATTACTACAAAATTATGTTCACTATTTCTGTAGATCCGAAATCCAGGTATCCTAGGCAAGGAATTGTAACCTCAGCTCAAATGCTCAATAGGTCAAGATCAATGAGCAATGTAATGCCGTACACTACTATAAATCTAGTAGAATTCGCTAGTAGATATTTGATAAAGAGAGCGAAATATATGACCCAAAACGAGGTAGAATAAATAACCTTTCACAATCCAAACTTTCAAAGAGTAAATATCTTACTCTTAGGATATTTGTATAAAATCAAAATTTCACCCTGAATAACTGCAAAAAACAAGTTGATAAATATCATTGCCTCCCCTTAAGTTCAACTTGACAGATCGCGTGACTCCTATTATTAAAGCTTGAAACGGTCCTATCGCTTTTGAAGCCCATAATAAATAACTATCTAGATTATTACCGTGACTTTCGTTACGACTTTGACATAATTTATACAAGAATTTGCTGCGATCGTAACTAGATAATTGCTAATAAATATAAACTATTTAATAATTAATATTAACTACCCATAAAATATAATTTACTTCTGCTCAAAAAATCGAAAATACTGCAAGTATTATTCATGCGGCATTTAAATGAAAAGAGGATTAATGTTATTAAAAAAGTATGGCAATAAATAGCTGGCAGTTTAGTCTACACAATTGTGTAACAGAATTCTAAATCTGAATTTAAATTTTCGAATTTTCATCCTATAAATAAATGTAGAAATTGTTTTCAATGTGTATTCCGTCGGAATATCTGCACTTAATCACATTTTATATGCATAAATTATTGTTTTTTTAAACTGAGCTCACAGCTGACCGTGATTGTTAACTAAGTTTTGTGACATTCTACCAAACAGATCTTTTCCTAAAAATATGAATACCTCGCCCACAGAAGCCGCCCAAGACCTTGCGTTACTGCATGCAGGGCATAGTCAGCGTGTTGTGGCTGCACGATTGCATCTAAGCATATCTGCAGTCAATAGAGTGTATCAGCGTTATCAGGAGACTAGTATGTTTACTCGCCGTTCAAGATCTGGTAGACATCGAGTCACGTCTGAGCCAGACGACCGGTATATTTTTTCAGTTTCTCTAAGAAATCGCCACTTTAACTCTATTCAACTGCAGCAGCGGCTCCGTGAGGTTCGAGGATTGACTGTAAGCGATTCTACTATAAGAAGAAGCTTGGCGGAGCGTAGCATGAAATCTCATAAACCAGCTAATGGCCTAAAATTGATGGTAAACCATTGAAGGGCGTGCTTCAACTTTACATTAGAGCACTTAAATTGGTCATTTCTTCAATGGAGTAAAGTTCTGACGAGAGTAAGATCATACTGTATGGTAATGACACAAGAAATAAGGTGTATCGAAGAGAGTGAGAGCGTTTTGCACAGTGCTGCATTGAAGAAAGAGTCAGTCACGGTGGCGGTTCATGGACAGTTTGGGGAGGCATAAGCGCCGATAGAAAACCCGAACGTGAATTTGTATCTGGACCTCGGTTACTCGTACCGTTATTAATTTGGTCACGTTACGTCAAAGAGTATATGGAGCCTCATGTGGTATGCACATTTATAGGCGAAGACTTCATTTTTATGCAACACAAAGCCAGAGCCAGAGCCAGAGCCGCAAGCATTGTAAATGAATACCTGAGCGAAGTCGGTATTGCGGTTATGGTCTGAACAGCAAGAAGCCAGTATATGAATCTCATAGAATACCTATGGGATGAGTTGAAGAGACGAGTTAGAGCGAGATATCCTGCTCCAGAGACGCTTGGCCAGCTTAAACCCTTTAAAATACCTTCAAAAATCTATACTAGAAGAGTGGGATAACATCCTACAACACAAGATTGTGATGCTTATCCGTTCCACGAGGAACCGCATAGATGCAATGATAAGAGCCGGAGGAGGAAATACGAGATACTGAATAACCTTTTTTTAACATTTTTCTGTTTTACATCTTTGTTTCTAACATTTAACAATTTCTTCTTAAAGGGTAAAAACATACCTGTTGAACAAAACACAATAGCTAAAGAAATTTAATTTTAATTTGAAACATCAATATTCGTTAAATGATACCTTTTTTTGGTCTCGGGGAAAATTCTCTCTTGATATGTGGGACTCCGGGAAAGATGTTCTAATATCAGACTAAAAAACCCCGCTGTTCTCCTATCGCCTACGCCCGGGCCCACGGATATATGGCCTGCCGATCTCGTGGCCCGGGCCGGCGCTGGCCCGCCCTTTGTCTCAAGGCTGGCCTCTTCTAAAGTGTTGGTTGGCCTCTTCTAAAGGGGGTCAGGGTTTCGTCCCCCCGGCGCTCTCCTGTATTGTAGGAGTTGAGGGGGGCAGTGGAACAGCACGCGCTGTGTGCCGCAGGCTCTTCGAGGGGACCGTGCGGCCGATGGCCCTTTATGGGGAACCAGTATGGGCGAATTGCCCGACGGCCAAAACGATGGCGCTGCTACTTAGGCCGAAGCGCGTCTTGGCCGTCAGGTCTGTAAGAGGATACCGCACGATGTCCTTCAAAGCGGCGGAAGCAGGGATGTTGGCTAGATCCCCACCATGGGACCTTGAGGCTCATGTTTTGGCGCTGCTATATCAGTGGCGCTGGGATGCGGCCGAGTGTGGCTTTCGCCCTGCGCCTCGTGAAGTAGAGGTAAAGCGGGCGGAGATGCGCGACGAGGTGCTCATGGTGGAGTGGAAGGAGCGCCTTGCGTATCCCAGCGTGAGACTGGCCACCATCGAGGCCCTAAGATCCATCCTGAACACCTGGATTGGCAGGCGCCACGACACTCTGACCTTCCACCTGACGCAGGTCCTCTCGGGACACGCTTACTTCGGAAGGTACCTGTGTCGCATAGGGCGAGAGGCGACGTCAGAGTGCCACCATTGTAGCGCGGGCGACGTGGAGGACACGGTGACCCACACTAGCGCCGTGTGCCTTGTGTGGTGTGAAGAGCACCGCGCCCTAGTCGCCCAAATCGGCATGTACCTGTAGTTACCGGCCCTGGTTCTGTCTATGGTCGGGAGAGATCCTGGATGGACGGTCGTCACCTCCTTATACGAAGCAGTTATGTCCGCAAAAGAGGCGGTGGAACGGGAGCGCTAGCTATATAGCACACTCCCCTCCCGCCAACGCACGCCACTTCAACGGCGCCGGAGGGCATCCAACAACCTCAGGCCGCCGTAGAAAGCGGCAGCTGTCGGTCTCTCGATTGAGGATCCGCCGCCCGTACCATTGCCGCGAGGGTGTGGGCTATGTGTTGTTCCGCGGCCCCCATCAACTCCTTAGTGCAGACAAAGGAGAGTACCAGGGGGACGAAACCCTAACCCCCTGGCACTACAAACCTAGAAGAGGCCCGGCCGGGCCACGAGATCGGCAGGTCAAGTTTTGTAGGGATTACGCAGAAACATGCATTTTCAAATACACACATCGACATAATTATTTTAAAATAAGGTAAGAAATCTTCGAAAATATGTGTAAATAATAAATGGCATCAAAAACAAAACTTGTAAAAAAAACCAAGTCTCGCAACTCAGATCTTCTACCGTAAAAAGTTGTGAGATCCATATAATACTAACTTGGTTACTTTATTAAGTCCCTACTTAAGGGACCCTCTGTCTTAAATTATTACGTAATAATTAGCTAACCTAACAACATCTTATAGCAAGTTATAGGGGGTCGAAAATGGCCTGAACTGCTTCGAGAAAAGGATGGTACAGCCGTTCCGCTTTTTTGCTTGACTTGACAGATAAATTTACTAGTACAATTCATACAGCGCCATCTATGTTAGTCCCAAAGTAAGTAATGTACTAGAGAACTGATATATGACTAACTACATGCATACTTTTCTTTCGTAAATAAATACATATTATACATAAACACCTAGAAGCGAGACGGGAATCGAACCTGTGACCTCTGCAAGAGAAATTGTATATATTTTAAAATCACAAAATAAGACCTTTTTTTCTTGCAGTTACACCTATTCAGTTTAGAATGATCACTTATTGTTCGGTCCTTGCCTATATTTAGATGACTAAAACCAGCCTACTCCGCCAATTTAATCGACTACCTTCGAGTTCGCAAGAAGCGACGGTCGACGCCGTGTGGAAGACATTATTATTAGTGTCAACGTTGGACAAACAAAATACATCTTTTGCACCGTGTGCCTTATATAGTTAGACTTCTTGTATTATTGGCCGTGCCAAACTGAAATCCTTACACAACCGAAAAGTGCAATATAGTTGAACAATAATTTGTAACATAAGAGTGGCACCGTGCGTGATTCCGCTGCAAGCTCCATCTGAACCGATCCAGACTGGGAAATCATAAGGTTAGCGGAGCTTCTGCCGTTCTAGCGTGGGGACCGATTCACAGTAATTAATGCAGTCCACTAATATCAGCACATTTACTTGCCAAACGGGACGAACTTTTGACCTAGTCCATCGCCCTAAAAGTTTTTGCAAAAATTAAAGTTAATAAACTAAATTTAGAAAATGTCTGTTAAAATCAATTATCAACTAATAACACGTTTTTCTTTCTCATGCTCTAATTAAAGTTTATAATCGCCCTGGAAAGCCGAGAATAATATTATTGAATGGCGCTTGAGGTAAACTACGCCATTATTTAACTAGAGTCGTTCTCACGAGTTCAAGCTCATTATCTAGAGTTGCAATTTTCGATTTGACACACAACAGATTTCTTATTCAAAAGCCACGCTAGCCATACTATTACTGTGATATTTTCTTCATTAAGGTGTGCTTGATTTGAATGAGCGGCCCGAGAATTATCAGTGATATATGAGGACACAAGGTTCCCCAGTTTCAAGTAAATGTTTGTTATGTAAGATTTGCAATCAGACTCTGTCCATCGATCACCACTAAATCCGTACTAGCTCCCAAATTTATCCCTCCCCGTGTCATTATCGATTCCCCTTTATATGACACTGCAGTTTCGAAGTTTGCTCTGTATTGCGTATTTAATCACACTGTGCTTATAGCCGTGTTACAAGTGAATATGTAATAATTAAGTTAATTACAGTGAGAAATGAATACAATAAAAAGCTTCTGAGTACTCAAAAGTCTTTGCTCTTAACCATAAAAATTATATGAGCAAAACTTTATTTGTAACTCGGTCGTTGATCAAACACGTTACTGTCTTGTCTCGTCGAAACGATAAATCATACTTCATTTAACTATGAAGTCTTGCTCGTTCCTCAACCCTGAACTGAATACTTATTTGTTGTTTTGAGAATCCAACATTTTCAAACAAAAATATTTTATGGTAAAAATTATTTAACTTGCTTCGATAAATAATTTAATAGAATACATATTAATATTTTTAAGACTTCGAACGGTCACGGTGCCCCTGGCGTCAGAACATCCATAGGCGACGGTAACTGCTTATTATTGAGTGGACCGCCAACCTGTCTGCTGTTCCCCAACAATAAAAAAACCAATAAGTAATAAACTTATTATCTGACACTAGATTGTTGAAAATTCAATAAAATTGAAGATCTTTACAACCAATTCACAGACTCATGCATCCAAACAATCACTAACACAACCTCATCCTATCTTTTTTTCCTGCCTACCCGCAAGTTAGTTTAGATGCTGCGGCGCCTGACGGTGATTTCTAATAAAACTACTCGACCACCGCCGCGCCATCCTCTTCTTGGCTAGCACCGCACCTACGACACGTACCGTCGAGTCTTGCTTAAACCCGCACGAATTTTTATGTATGTTATTGTGAACCGCTAATTATAAAGGCCGAGACTCAAACCGAACCAAAGACTCAGAACCAGCCGTGGAAGGTAGCAGATCTGAGAACCTCAGTTGAGTCGCCGCTCTTTCTGACTTGCTGGGTATTTCCATCTCCTTCCCTTTCACGTTAATTATCAAACCCGCACTACCTTTGTTTCCCGCACCGCGGTTACCATATTTCTAGACCTAAGCCGCACCATTCTTTTATACGGTCCTTCAGCCTCACCAAGGTGTCTCAAAAAAAGATATATGCTTATTTAGTTGACAGCGTGAACGCATCTAATCTGACGGACGTGGAGCGCGCCAATAGATAACTTAACTCTTGGGCAGTCACTATGAAGCGTTTCTCAGTAGCGCGTGGGAGTTCTACAAAAACGGTGACTCTGCGACTGGAGCGCGTAGAATGTTCTATAGTGTTGTAAGTTTAGTTAGAAAACATGGGTTCAACACTAGAAAAACCAAAATCTAGGCGGCCAAGAATGGTAGAAACGCGGATAATATGATATAAATTAGGCTGTTCATGAGGAACCGAATATTCTAATTGGGAAGCGCGCAAGCGCTTTAAATATACATAGATCATGATAACATCTACAATTCGCTCGCATAAAAATCTAAAATTGTACCCGTGCAAAATTAAATTGGTGCAAGATTTTAAATCCCAAGATGCCCATTGAATGTTTGACTTGGTAAACCAAACGATTGACTACTTTTCGACGTTTATTGTCTTCTTGTTTTCGAATCAAGCTTATATTCACCTTAATAAACACGTAAATATGCAAAAGTGCCGCTACTGGATGCACCAAATTCGAAACATCATCCTGAAAGGCCACTTCATCTACGAAAAGTGACTAAATGATCAATTAAGAATGGAGGCCCTTTCTTACTTTTTTGAAGATTAAACACATGAAACAGGTGGGGCAACCTTAAGCACATCCAATACGTCCCTATCAATAGTACGTGAATAAGTTGCGCATCAATCTCGGTCACCAGTGCACGTAGCTCTTTGTGTACCTCATCATTTATTTTTAAGAAATTTATTTTACAAATCTTTATGCAGCAAGTATAATATTAACAACCTTAATAAAATAAGACTATATAAACACTGAAATGCCGAAATTTTAAGACCTACTACTACTAAGTATATTGATACATAAAAACATAAGTAATTATTTACATGAGTTATTTACTACACAAGTTCTGAGAATTGTGCCGTTGGACCGACCGAATAAATAAAAGTGTAGCCTGGTGTGTTGATCGTTCTCTCAAGACCACATTTTGTATTGCTCTAGGACAGCAGACAGGCTGACGGCTCGTTTAGAATTTAGCAGTTACCATCGCCTATGGGTATTTGCAACGCAAGTGGCATCGCGATGTAGGAGCGGAGAAAGAATACTAACCTCTGCGGCCAGGGTCGGCCTGTCCGGTAGGGCCTCAAGTCCGTCTGGATGGCGACCACCTTTGGTCTTAAGTATGCCGCCATAACAACCTTATGTTGTGTTCCGGCATTAGTGACCCAAGTTCCTGTACCTTTATGGGACAGCAGCGTGTTCGCGATGCCATTGACGTTGCAAACACCCATAGGCGACGGTAACTGCTAAATTCTAAGCGGATCGTCAGCCTGTCTGTAATCCTACAGCAATAAAAAAAAAGCTAGAATAAAAGTTTCAAAAACAGGACTAGATAGATGTAGCCATTTAAATATTTAAACACATGCAAGATTAGGCCTCATAGGCCTTATCTAAGATAAGGGTATTAGTGTGAGGGCAAGCGTTGCCCTTATGAAAAAAAAAATAGTACGTGTAGTTTTCCCTGGAAAATTGATCTCCAAAAGCGGTGACATAAACAGTCCTCTACGTGGTTCTGATACATATCCTTTTTTATGGGTTTATATCAAATCTAAAATTTATAAAAAGATACTGACTTACTCGGAGTCAGCCTGGTGCGCCGTCATTAGAAATGTTACCGTTCGGCTAAATGCATATGGTTAAAGGCTACGAACGCTGGGGTTATATTTAAACGATGTTATTTTTAAGAAATAAACCTTAATATATTTTAATAGACATCGTACTTTTGTTTTATCGACTCACAAAATATGAAGTTTCTTTTGAGACACCATGTATTTTGTCCAGAATAAGAAACCAATCTACAGGTATGATGGCATAAGAGCACCTATATATGTTGTCACTGGATCAACAATGTTTCCCTCAATGATATAATAATAAAATACAAATTCTTTAATAGAAGGTTGTTCTTAAGTAGGTCAAAACATAAAGTGTTCGTGGAAAGGTCATTAATTATTTATTCATATGGCTGTAGTTGCCCCTGATTCCCGCATTCAGGTATAAGGAAGTTATGATGTTACAAATCTATCAACAACATTGACCTTAATTACAGACATATAAAGCCTTTATATCTCTTTTAATCGATAAACCAAGTTCATTAAAAAATTTAACCCAAAGGTTTAACAAAACAATTTCAATGTTTTGTTTTATCCGTGCAAAGGTGGAGAAAGAATACTAACCTCTCCGCCGGGGTCGGCCTGTCGTAAAAGGCTACATAACAACCCACCCTAGCTACGTGGTAGGGTCCCAAGCCCGTCTGGATAGCGACCACCTTTGGTCTTAAGTATGCCGCCATAATAACCTTGTGTAGTGTTCCGGCATTAGTGACCCAAGTTCCTGTACCTTATGCAACAGCAGCGTGTTTGCGATGCCACTGGTGTTGCAAACACCCATAGGCGACGGTAACTGCTAAGTTCTAAGCGGGCCGTCGCGTCAGCCTGTCTGCTGTCCTACAACAATTAAAAAAAAATTTGATATTCAAAACCTATGAAAACCTTATCCCTATCCCCACCTTCTTAGGTAATGTTGTTAATTCCAATGCTAGGTATTTTACTTACGTGGGTTACAAATGCTTGAACAAAGCAAAATTTTAATGTAGCCAATATTGGGCCTTGGCTAGAAGAGACCCAAGAACAGTCAGAGTAAATAAATATTCTGAAAAACCCCACAGCGCTATCTCGTAACAAAGTAAGAAGCAGAGCAGTTGTATTATGGACACTAGACAACTGATATATTCTTCAATAGTTTTAATCTGTAAATAAATACATATTACACATGGAATAGACAACTTATAACATAATTTCCACAAAACAATGGGAAGGAAAACCAACGCCCGCCGGTGGCAGATCCTCTCCCTCTGGTAGACGACTTGTGCCCTGCAGCGGAACATTTTGGTCTGTCATTATATACATAAAATGGTTTTCTAACATGCTTTCTGTTAATAGAAGATGAAATCAAGATTCTATGCAAGGTAAATTTTATAGCTAAAATTGTTTTATCTATGGTAAATGCTCATAATCAGCTCATAATACGGTAATTGATAGAAGTGTTCAATAAAAGTGATAATAAGTATCATTTACTATAGAAATCTTCATGTCTTCTGCTATAAACCAAACAGTAACACGACGATCCGCCAAGACAATGTTTCCAAGTTTTTCTAATAATTTGTTCAGTCGTTAATGGAAGTTCTTCTTCACTTGAACTCAACACACCAACGCCCAACAGAATATGGAGAATCATGAACCCCTAATGTTGCTCTCAAGTCTTGATTTACGATTTAAGTTATGATATTTTATTACCGCGCGAATTTCAATGTTATTCATTTTTGAAAACACGTTCCGACACGACGCTAACAAATGACTTCTATTTTTAAAACATTCAAAATTCCCTCCTTCATATAAAGTACATTGTTCATGCCACCAAGCCATGCATTTAATACATTGGATCCATTCTTCAGTCGGAGGTTCTGTATATTGTTCCTTGCAGAGTGGACAAAAATATTTAAAAAAAATTTGAGTTAGCGGCCTATGATTTCTTTCCCAACTTTTTTTTATTCAGTACATTTTTTATCTCCATGTCCGGAAGGCGCAGCATTGCTACAATTTTGGGAGTCTTTTTGGTACAGTGCTCATTCCTGTTTCTACTACGTTATAGATACGGTTTGGTTTGAAATGATGTCTCTTATATAATTTACTCAAGTGTTTATATAAACGATCAACTTCAACTTTATTAAATTCAATTGCTGGATCTGCTGTAGATTGAGGGAGAGTTAATTCTGGATGGCGTTTTAAAACTTTCTATCCAGTCTCGTCCTGCCATTTTTCAACCTGAATCGAATCGATTATCAATTTTATTCTTTGTAGCATACTCACAAGCAAGCCATCGCAAATCGGTTATGATCAAACCGAAATATCTTTTGTCTATTTGCTTAAAATGACCCACAAATTTTGCCTCCTGTTCTTCGTTAAACTTTGGCTTCCACCGACACATTGAAGAAGCAGTTGTATCAAGTTTAAATCTCCTTCTTAACGAGATTAACTGATATCAATGGCACTTGCAGCAACTCTTTTACTTTTCCATTAGCTCCTTTGCTTTAGAAATTTGCAGTTCAGTAACAGGAGATTCTTCAGGTTTTTTCATTGATAATTTCGTGGCATTATGATTAGAATCTGAAATGAGTAAACGATATGAATCAATTCCTTGATTGCTGAAGGACAGCAAACAGGCTGTCGGCTCACTTAGTGGTTAGCAATTACCGTCGTCAATGGATGTTTGCAATGCCAGGGGCACCGTTAACACGCTGCTATCAGCGTAGTGGTACTAGAATTTAGTCACTAATGCCGGAACACAAGGTTATTAGGGCGGCAAATGTAAAAACCAGGGACGGTTGCCATACAGACGGGCGTGGAGCCCTACCACCTAGCTTGGGTTGTTTAATCGCTTTTTACGACAGGCCGACCCCGGCCGCAGAGGTCAGTATTTTTTTCCTCCCCTGCACGGAAAAAACAAATTTATTAGGTGTGCGTATTCGCACACTTACCCCAGACCGACGTTTTTTTATAAATACTCAAATAACTTTACCCATACTAAACAATAAACTTTAACAAATTACTAACATAAAAAAATGCCATACCTTAGATATTATCCACGGTATAACAATTTTTGTCGCAATGGTAAAAATTATAGTTACGGTGTCAAATTATTAATATATATTTTTACAATCAACTGGACTACGCTATGTCATGATCTCGTACGTAAACTAAGTCCACGTAACCATAGTTAGCTTCAACTTGTCTACGCATATCACGACTCTCCCCTTCCTTCTTCGCAGATAATTTAGGTGTGCACACTTACCCACTGCCCACGGTTACCCTGAATGACTTTAAATGTAAAATTTATCCACGAATATTAGCAAATTAAAAATTTAAGGCGTATCGGAGACTCATACCGGGGGACGTGCTGAAAAAGTAAAGTAGCATGCTTATGCTTATAGCTTTATAATGTTAAATAAGTGTCGTAATTTTACTAGTATCGGTAATAAATACATATGTCTTGAGCTCGCCTAGCCCTGACATTTTTCACGGTTCATGCTTCTGTGAAGCTATAGTGAAACATACTGTGACATGTCACGCACATATTATTATTTTAATACCGTTTAGGCGATGTTACGCACATTCCCTTATTATTTCCATATGCCAGTCACGTGATTTTTTACTTAAATCATTTGCGAGATCAAGACGTAATTCCTCGAGTACCAATTAAAATACTAAATACACTTGGTATTTAGTACTTTAATACCAATCGGTATTTTCTGTACTTTCCTTGATCGTACACAATAGATAATATGCACATTACAAAATCATAATAAAATATATAATTTTCTCAGCTGTATGTTGTTGTTAAGGATATTTTTTTTAATGGTAATCCTATAATTCGGAAATAGTGAAGCAAATAAAATTAAGAAAGTAGATTTTAATTCTATAGTAGTTAATTTAAAAATTTATAGGATAATAAAATTACTGACGTAATGATCATATCAGCTAACATTTTATGAAGCAGCTCTGCGATATTACTAAACCTTTAAAATTATTCAAAAATGTCATCATATGTTTTGTTGTAAACAAAGTTATTACATTAGTAAATCACAAGACTAGACTCTACAGAGAAAATAACATGCTTAAACAAAGATTAATGACAATATGTAACACTATTTTTGCAGTGACAGTTGTCAGACGTAATGCCGAATGCGTAGTTCCGCATGGGGGGGGGGGGCTTTGCAGTGCAATCCATTACACACGATCTATTCCCACTTAATAACTACATAGTATACAAGTATTATTTGTTTAGATGTAAATATATTTGTGTACACATCAATAGATACGACATATCAATACTAGTAAAAATTAAGTCATAACGTAATATAAAGTCGTGGTAGGATAGTGGATTCGAAGCGCAAAGAGACTGGAAAAATATAATGCCATCAGAAACACTCCAGTTATTTTCAGTGTTTTGTAAGATAACGCTCGATAAATTGTTGGACTGTTGTTATTTTAAACATGGAACGACAACATAACACTATTATAATAGGTCTTTACCTATGAAATTGCCGTTCTGCAGTACTGGCCATTTCAAATCAAAAACTTTTGTTTGGCTAAGAATTCTAATTTCAAATTAATTTTATTTTAAAAACATGGAATTCTTTTTCCAAAAGTAGTCATTTTTTTATTGATTAGTGTTACATTTCATTGCATTTCAATCTTTTTCGTCATCATGGATACGTTAAAATTCGAGTAATTATGGAATGTAAGTACCATCGTGGCAGCAACGCGGCACAGGCGGCACGCAACATCAATGACGTTGACGGAGCTAACACTACAAACCAACGCACCACCTGTTATTGGTTTGCTCGCTTCCGTTCTGGGAATTTCGACCTGAAAAATGAACCTCGCGGTCGTCCGAAGACTTTGGTCGACAATGACGAATTAAAGGCGATTGTGGAAGCTGATGATACACAATCTACAGCTGAATCAGCAGCAGCTTTCGACGTTAGCGTCAAAACAATATTGGTCCATTTGTGTTAAATTGGCTCGATCGCCAGCGCGAAGTACGCGTCGAGACGTGCTTTGCACTGCTCAACAGACACACAAATGAAGGAATTTTGAACCGAATTGTTACCTGCGATAAAAAATGGATTCTGTTTGATAACCGCAAGCGCTCAACAAGTTGGTTAGATCCTGGTTCAGCACCTAAACAATGCTCTAAACGAAAACTTACACCTAGAAAAGTGATGATCATCGTTTGGTGGTCTAGCGCCGGTGTAATTCTTTACAGCTTCTTACCAAACGGGGTGAGCATTACTGCAGATGTGTACTATGAAGAACTGAACACAATGATGGAGCAGCTGGCACATCTCCAACCAGCATTGGTCAATCGCTCGTCTCCGCTGCTCCTGCACGACAACGCGCGACCTCATACTGCACAGCAGAACCAAGTTGCAAGAACTGGGGTTGGAAGTTCTCCGTCATCCGCCCTACTAGACACTACTCATTAGACCTTGCGCCTACAGACTACTACTTTTTCCAGAATTTATAGTACAAAATGCCTTTGAAGAATTTGTTAACTCCCGTCCAGCTGATTTCTTTAAGAAGGGCATCAATAAACTGCCACTGCGTTGGCAAAGATGCATTGATTGCATGGGTGATTACTTCGATTAATACAAATAAAAAATACATGAAAAAATTCGTTTAAATTTTTTCATACAAAACGGCAATTTCATAGGTAAAGACCTAATAAAACAAAAAACTTGAAAGCCGTGACTGTTTTGACATAATCCATAGTTAGGACTGTTAGTAGGACAAAGCCTTTTTCATCAAAACGCCGTCGTCGCCGCGCGGTACTCAGATGACGATGATGAAAGTGAGAATGAAGAGCACCGCAGAATAAGGAACAAAGTGAAGGAACAAACCGATGACCTACATAATAATTATGAGGTCCCTTTTACGATGAAAGAACTGAAAAAGGCGGTTTTCAGTTTCGATTCTAAGAAGGCACCCGGGCTAGATGGTCTCTTGGCAGACATTTGTGCACAAGCCATAAGCCACACTCCGGAGCTTGGTCTATGACTGGCAAATAAGTGTCTAGAGTTAGGATATTTTCCAAAAATTTGGAAGAAAGCTACAGTCGTAGTGCTCAGAAAGTCAGGTAGAGATAATTACAAAACACCCAAGTCTTATAGACCTATAGGTCTTATAGAGCTTTTGCCAGTGATAGGCAAATTCTGGAGAAAATGATCATCGAGCGATTGAAGTGGTATCTCATCCCTCAACTTAGTAATCGGCAGTACGGTTTCCTGCCACAAAAAAGTACCGACGACTCCCTCGATGATTTAGTACATCACATACGCCATAAACTAAACCAAAAGAAACTCATAACATTAGTGTCATGTATAAATAGATATCACGAGTAGCGACAGTGAGCTGGGGGTTACACTTAGAAGTTGTCCGCACCATTTATATGGCAGTTGTCGAGCCGATTATCATGTATGCAGCGAGCGCCTGGTCTCCCTGAATTCAGCTCTAGTCCTTGCAGGGTTACCAGAGAGCATTACCTATCGCCCTCAGGATCAGGCTGCGACACTCTACGAGGTGAAACATAGTGTAAACATGCCGGTATTAGAAAACAGGAACGTGGAAAAGAGGACTGCTTATGTAAATACACCTCACCCAGCCGAACATATTGAGCTGGTATTTTGCAGCCTGATAGATCGGGCAGAGGTTGAAAAGAGTAATAAATAAGCTGCAAGAATCTTAACAGACGGCAGCAAAATTGAAGGTGAGGTGGGAGCATCATTGCCTATCTGATCCAATTATGTTGAAACCAAAATCCATAAATTTGAGATGCCATCCTACTGCACAGTATATCAGGCTAAATTATTGGCGATATGTGAGGCCACCGAAGAAATCCGAGCGAGCCCAGAAGAAAGCTTTGGCATATATACTGACTCCTGCTCGGCTGTGCAAACTGTTGCCAGTTGGAGGACTATGCACCCGTTGGCGGTGAGGGCAAGGAGTAATATTATTGTAAGTATTAAGAAGGGCAACAAGATATGACTGTTCTGAGTACAAGCGCATGTGGGTGTTAGGGAGAATGAGAGAGCAGACGAGTTGGTCAAATCCGCAACACTAAACCAAAAATACAGTAACGACTATGATAAGTGCCCGATCTTATTTGTTAAGCGTCAAATTCGCAAAAAACGCTTGAGGAATGGGATCGAAGGTACAAAGAAGGAACTACTGGCGCCATAACTAAGCTATGGTTTTCTGCGTTCGGAACAGTTAGACAGCTCCTACCCACGGGTTTAATGACCTAAATATTGACAGGGCCTATCATCAGGGAGATATCTACGTAGTAGGGCCTAAAGTTCGTCTGGATAGCGACCACCTTTGGTCTTAGGTATGTCGTCATAGTAACCTTGTGTTGTGTTCCGGCATTAGTGACCCAACTTCCTGTACCCTTATGAGACAGCAGCGTGTTCGCGATGCCACTGGCGTTGCAAACACCCATAGGCGTTTATTCGAGGATTGACTATAAGCGATTCTACCATAAAAAGAAGATTGGCAAAGAGAGAGAAGAGAGGCATGAAACCTCATAAACCAGCTAATGGCTCAAAATTGACGGTAAACCACCGAAGAGTGCACCTCAACTTTGCACTTGAGCACTTAAATTAGACATATCTGCAATGGAACAAAGTTATCTTTTCTAACGAGAGTAAGATCCTGCTGTATGGTAATGAATGAAGAAAGAAGGTGTATCGAAGAGAGGGAGAGCGTTTTGCACAGTGCTGCATTGTAAAAAAAGTCAGTTACGGTGGCGGTTCATGGACAGTTTGGAGAGGCATAAGCGCCGATAGAAAACCCGAAGCTCCGTTTGTATTCGGACATCGGTTACCGTCATTACTGGCCACGTTACATCGAAGAGTATCTGGAGCCTCATTCATGTATATTTTATTGGCCCCTATACACATTTTATTGGCGAAGACTTCATTTTTATGCAGGACAATGCCAGGGTTCATACCGCAGGCGTTATAAATAAATATCTGAGTGAAGTTGGTATTGCGATTATGGACTGGCCAGCAAAAAGCCCGGATATGAACCTCATAGAACACCTATGGAATGAGTTGAAGAGTCGAGTCAGAGTGAGAGATCCTACTTCGGAGACGCTTGACCAGTTTAAAACAGCGATACAAGAAGAGTAGAATAACATCCCACAACACAAGATCGTGACGCTTATCCGTCCCATGAGGAACCACGTGGCAGCAGTGATACGAGCCCGGGAAGGAAATACGAGATACTGAATAAACTTTATTCAATATTCTGTCTTACATCTTTGTTTCTAACATTTAACAATTCCTTCTTAAAGGGTTTACCCAACATACCTGTTGAGTAAAACAAAAAATTAAACTCATTCAAACCAAACTTCAGGGGTGTTTGGATTTTTTGATGAGACGTATCATCGTATAATCAAATATATATGTATATGCTATATATATATTTACATAATTATATGTATTATGTTCTTCAAAATATATTTTATCAGTAGCTCGTCGCTACTTCAAAGAACACGTTTTGTTTTTTCTCTCATCTTTTTGAGACATTCGAGACCTTTGTCATTACACGGACGCCCACAAGTTCCTAATGGGATAAAAGCACTTGGGCTAAAACGTTAGACACGAGATCACGACAAAATTTGTTACTCAGTTCGCGGCGCGTGATCACAGCGGACGCGCGTGTCTTCGTTCCGTCGCTCCGTCGATCTACCCGCTATTGTGATTTTATTTTGTGTTAAAAATAATCAAGTTAATTATTAGTGTATTCGTGTAAATAGGGCAACTCCTGGCAACAGGAGACCCTGAAAATAATAATGAACAACATCCCAACGTACCAAAATCCTCCAAAGTTACCGAACAGTACTCTACCCACAGTATCCCAACCAGTAAGTTACGCAAATGTTACATCATCAACATGTTTTCCCAAAAAAGACCAAGCTATTATATTAGATTCTCTTGATGGAATAACTCTGAGAGAATACCTCCTTGGTTTGTCGGCAGTAACACCACCGGCTTCTATACGTTTCATATCCAGAATTTCTAATGGGCGTATTTGTATTTATTTGGACTCAAAATCAACAGCTGACAAACTGATAGAAGAGAAAAAGAATATTACAATCAAAAACAATGTACTAGAGATTAAACCGCTTATAACAAGAAATAAAAGGATCGTATTATCTAACGTTTGCCCTGTGATTCCAAATTATGTTATCGAACAAAAATTTGATGAATTTAATATAAAAATAATGTCTCCGCTGACATTTATGAAAGTTGGTGTAACAGAGCCAGGTTTTTCTCATATATTAAGTTTCCGAAGACAATTATACATTAGCCCAGAGGATGAGACGCGTCTTCCAGAATCCTTTCAAGTAACATATGAAGGGACTAATTACTGGATTTATGTATCCAATGATGCTTTAAAATGTTTTACCTGCAATACATTAGGACATTTAGCGAAAAACTGTCAACAAGAATTGATAAATAAAAAGCAAAATGAGGATACTGAGATCTCCAAAGTAATAAGTGACATATTCCAAAGAAATGACAATGAGATAATGGAAAACCAATCCCATTCTGTACCGCTATCAGAAGAAATCTTAACAATTGCGCAACCATCACATTTAAACCAACATGGTACAAAACGAGCCCATTCCTCTACAACCGAAGCATCTAACATAGAAATAACAAAACCGGATATACAATACGAGTCCGATCGAATGACATTTGAAACAGATGAAACGAGTAGTAACTTCTCCTTAGAAGAAGAGGAAATCAAAACGAAAACCAAGAAAAAACAAAAGAAAAGTGACACCAGAACCGATGAGGAAATTTGGAAAAATATTGAAAGTAATTTAACTGATATAAATAGTGACAATAATTTCCCTATTAATTTAGATCAATTTATTAGTTTATTAGATAACTCACGAGGAAAACAAAATATAAAGGAATTAGTATACTCGTACACAAATAACATTAAAGACCTTATTAAAATGTGTAATAAATTGCATAGTAAAATGAATAAAAGTTTAAAAAATAGATGCTCACGTTTGTCAAGAAAGTTACATGAGATTTTGAATCCTCCTTATGACTTAGCCTCTGAAAAACATAGTGAATAAAACTGCTGTATATTAATTCCTTTATATTTTATATTCGTTATAATTATAATAATTGATATGAATATAATACAGTGGAACGTAAATGGTTATTATAGAAGAATTGAGAATATCAAACTATTGGTAAATCGGTTTAGTCCAACTTGCATTTGTTTACAAGAAACTAATTTTACTTCTAACAATTGTGCTTCACTAGCGGGCTACGATCATTTCTACAAAAATCGAACACTAAGTAACAGAGCTAGTGGTGGTGTTGCTATTTACATTAAGCGTTATATGATACCAGAACAAATAACTTTAAGTTCTAATTTAGAAGCAGTCGCTGTAAAAATTAGATTTCCTCTAACTTTAACTGTATGTAATATTTATCTACCAAACAGTCATCCTATTAACAAAAATGAGTTGAATAACCTTATCCGTCAACTTTCGTGTCCTTTTATAATACTAGGCGATTTTAATAGTCATCATTTTTACTGGGGTTCTGAAAAATGTGACTCCAGAGGTAAAATAGTAGCAGAATGGCTTGATCAACTCAATAATATAGTTTTGTTAAACAATGGTCAACCAACGCATTTTAATAGTAGTAGTGGCAGTGTAAGTAATATAGATCTTACTTTGGCTTCACAGAATATAGCATCATATTTTGAATGGAACGCCTTAGAGGATTTATATGATAGTGACCATTACCCAATTTTAATCAAATCTGAAGCACTTAGTAACAGTACACCCAACAGTATAAAAGTACCAAAGAAATGGAAGTTCAACCAAGCAAATTGGGGATTGTTTCGTGAAGAGGTAGACTTAAATATACCTGAACTATTACCCTTATGTAATGGTCACAACCAAACTATCGATGACATTGTTAATAAATTCACTGAAATAATATTAAAGGCAGCTGAAAAGTCAATACCTAGAACCACTGGCATTTTGAGGAAAAATTATTTGCCTTGGTGGAATGAGGATTGTAAAATTGCTCTGAAGGAAACTAAAAAGGCTTTTACACTCTTCAAGAAATATGCGAGAAATGACCCTGATTCCACACATAAAGTAGAATATAAAAAGAAAAGATCATACTATAGAAGGCTAGTTAAAGTAAATAGGAAAAAATATTGGGAAAGTTGGGTATCATCTATTAACAACAAAACCCCAGTTGGAGAAGTCTGGAAAAAGATCCAAAAACTTAACCATAAGAATACTGGAATAAATACTATTGTACTTGAAAATCTGGATGGATCACTAACTTCTGACCCTCTCGAAACATCAAAGCTATTAGCGGAAACTTTTGCAATGAATTCTAGTACTAATAATTATGATAAAGTATTTATTAATTACAAATGTACACAAGAAATGGACTCAAATTTTGATTTATCTACTAATTGTAATTCAATCAATAGAGAAATCACAATGCACGAATTACTATTAGTACTTTCACAAATTGGAAATACTAGCCCAGGACCGGACAACTTACCAAATATTATAATTAAACACTTACCAGATAAAGGAATTGAATATTTACTTCAGTTATATAACTTCATATTTAGAGAACAGGTATTTCCGAAAAGCTGGAAAGAAGCTTTAGTAATTCCCATATTGAAACCAGGTAAATGTTCAAATAATAAAACAAACTATAGACCTATATCTCTCACTTGCAATTTGTGTAAAATACTTGAAAAAATTATAAGTAAAAGAATTAGATGGTACATAGAAACAAATAAATGTCTTTCACCGTTTCAGTTCGGTTTTCGTCAGTTTCATTCAACAATTGACCATTTGATGAATCTGGAAAGTGAAATTCTAGATAACCTTGCACTTGATAATTTTGCCGTAGTTGTTGCTTTGGATATTGAGAAAGCTTATGAAATGGTTTGGAAACACCGAGTTTTAAGATTATTAGAAAATATTAATATAAAAGGGAACATCCTAGCTTATGTAAAACATTTTCTCTCAGACAGAACAATAAAAGTAAGAATAAATGAATATATATCTGACTCTATACCTATAGAGAACGGCTTACCTCAGGGCTCAGTGCTGAGTGTAATATTATTTTTATTAGCTATTAACGATGTTCTTTCACAAATTGAAAGACCAACAAAAGGATTTTTGTTTGCTGATGACTTGATAATAACGTGTTCTGGCAGAACTCTAAAGCCTACGTTAAAACTTATACAAAACGCACTTAATAATCTACAGGAGTGGTCACAAAAATCTGGCTTTAAATTTTCCGATACTAAAACAGAATATTTAATATTATCAAATAAAAGACAAAAATCTAGAAATATACGTTTAACCTTAAATGAAAAGATTATAAAAGAAGTGAAAGAATTAAAAATTCTAGGATTGATTTTTGATAGAAAAATGTCTTGGATAACACATATAAATAACCTTAAAACTGAGTGTTATAAAAGATTAAATATAATCAAAGTCTTATCGTCATCATCATGGGGATCAGATAAAGACTGTTTATTAAATATCTATTTAACTCTTATAAGACAAAAAATAGATTATGGTTCTGTGATATATGACTCTGCCAGAAAACGTACACTAGAATCGCTAGAAAGCATCCAAAATACGGCTCTTCGATTGAGTATTGGAGCGTTCAAAACTAGTCCTATCAAAAGCATCTTAGCAGAAGCAATGATCATGCCACTAGAATTTAGAAGGATGGAACTTGTAATTAAACATGCTATAAATATATTATCTTACCCCGATAACCCTGCTTACAATATTTATACTAAAACAACAGCTGTGGATACTGAATATGAACTGCAACCTAAATTATTACAGCCTCTTCGAATGAGAACATCCAAGTATTTAAGTGAAATAGATTTTAAGATTCCAAAAATATTTACAAAAAAACTATCTACTTTTGAACCGTGCACAATGCCTAACTTTCCGATTAATCTTGAATTAGCCAATTATCATAAAAACGATACCCCTCAATACATGTATAAAAATATATTTAATGAATTAAATAATAAGTATGTAAATTGTAAGATTTTTTACACAGATGGTTCAGTTATGAATGGTAAATCAGCCTGTTCAGTAGTATTTGGCGATAAATGTTATAGATATAAATTGGGGAAATTTAATTCTATATTCAGTTGCGAAGCAATAGCTATACTTAAAGCTTTAGATTTAGTACACAATGAAAATAACACCTCCAAATATGTAATTTATACCGACTCAAAATCATGTCTTACTGCGTTACAAAGTTTTGATACAAAAAATACAATTATTTTAGAAATTAAACAAACAATGTTAAATTTAATGAAAGAAAATTATAAATTCGAATTAGTATGGATTCCTAGCCACCAAGGAATAGCTGGTAATGAGAAAGCAGATAGTGAAGCGAGAAAAGCATTAAATGATAGTGAAAATTGGCACGTAATAAAATCAACCCCAACCGAATTACACAAGTATATTAAACATAAACTTAAAATAAATTGGGATCGTAAATGGAAGACAGGAAATACAACGAAGTTATTTAGTATTAGAGAATCAATATTTGATAAACCACCATCAGCTTTCTCTTGTAGGAAAGATCAAGTTGTCATCACTAGATTGCGTATAGGACATACAAATATGACACATATACATCTAATAACTAAAAACAATATAAATAAATGCAAGTGTGGGGTAGATCTAACCGTTTCTCATCTATTAGTGGATTGTACAGAGTTTGGAAATGAAAAACGACTTTGTAATGTACCTAATAACCTAAAAGACTGTTTGAATCAAGATGGATATAATAAAACTCTAAAGTTTCTGAAAATGATAAATATGTATGATCAAGTATAAATTCATAAGGACCAATGTATTGTTATTGTTATTAATTTTACACTGTGTATGTAAACGTGGTCGCTAATGACCTGAGTTGTTAAAAAGCGACTTTAAATAAATAAATTAAAAAAAAAAAAAAAAAATTGTTACTATCACTATGGCGATATAATTTTTCACAGTTATTCCATATTTCAGTACTGGTTATTGCTTTCTGTGATGTATTTATTGTGACATATATTGAATTTAATTTTTATTGTAATATATGTAGTTCTATGGATTTTGTTTTATTACAGTATCGATCTTGTATAATGTAATTATCTGTATATGTGAAGCGAAAACTTTGTCTGCCTTTCTACGAAAATTGCATGGACGGAGGAGTATGAAATTTGGCACGGCTTATATTTTATAGTTTATATAGACGAGAGGGTTGTAAAGCTAACATTTTTTATTATGCTTAAAACATACTTAAAATTAGTAAAACAAAACGTATCACTCACATTACTACACTTGACAGACGTACACACATAACACAGTTGTTACTCTTTAGGTACATACAATTGACCAACCGCAAACAGAGTTCGATCATTCCATCGTTTGAAATTATAAATTTTCAAATATCAAGGTCAATGATATTTAGCAAATAATAAAAGTTTTTATATTAAATTTAAATTGATGTATATATATATATATATATATATATATATATATATATATATATATATATATATATATATATATATATATATATATATATATATGTACAGATACTGTCACTTGAGCCTAAAATAACATTCAGAAACATTCAGAAGAATCGCCTTGAAATATTAAGATTTTCTAACATGTTTGAAAACATTGTATTCGTTTTTAAAATTTCTTATTAATGCGTTCAAATTCCTACTTTGACCCGGGGGATTTTTTTTACCTGGGGAAAAGTTGATCTTAATAATGCCGCGTCATAACTCCATAGAAATAAAAAAATCTATTGAAGAGTGTATACTGTATATTATAAGAGTGAGTATAGCCGGAGTGGTTGCGGCAGCATATCTACTAAAACACCGGTTATCGCCACCTTTACACTTTTATGTCGCAGGACTTTTAGGCATTGCTCTTTATTCCGGATGTGACGATAATTCACGAAATGCGAAAATCATATCTGCTCAAAGTATCATTAATTGGCCCCTCATGAAGTTATGCCTCATTCAAAATAGGAGTGTTGGTATTTCTAAATTTGTTGTATTATTAATTTCCTTCCTATGTTTATGACATAATATTGTAAATGTAAAATAAGTATCTAAAATATATAAGAATTCAATAAAAAGAAAATGCTTTAAAATTTAAAATTTAATGGTTTTAATTCATAAAAATGTAGTACAAAAGTGAACATGGTCCTTACGCACGGGTATATATTTATAAATAAAGTATTTAAAATATGTAGTTAATTTGGAACACTTATAATTTTGAAATGACTTTCAGCTGGATGCTGACTTAAAAGCTTTTGCAAGAATTAAAAACATTAATAGAAAGAGGAAGAATGAATTTTGAGATGGTTTCAAAAGAAAATATCACACATTTTTATGTTTCCAACATTGAATTACCAACATTTTCCGATTTAAAATCCTTTATTGAATGCCGTTTTCATACTTTAGAGTTCATCAAATCTTTTAGATCAATGTTAAGATCTAGTCAAAGTTCTTACCAAGACAAGGACTTTGTTAGTCACTATTGTAACGAGATTCATAGCGAAACTAATTCGTATACGGTCTCAGTCGCTGCTGAAGATGTTATACCAGACACATTAAAAGAAAATCAACATAAACTTTCAACGTCAGAAAATTCTGAGAAGCTCCAGACTCAAGTCTTATTAACTCCAGTTTTGATAAATGTGGAAACTGGCAATGAAAACCAACAAGAATTACAAGCTCTGTTGGATCAAGGATCCCCAGTATATACCAGAATAAACTGTAGATTTATTACAGTTACAAAAAGTTAAAGAAAAATGTCATTTTTCAAGTTTAGGTAAAAGTGGTTTAGTTGTAAACTATTCAGTTGTCGTAAATATAAGATCTCTTCGGGATCCATTATATTAATAAAGGGCTTAAGTTTATTTTTTAAATAACGTAACTAAGTACATCTTTGTTTGAAAAAAAGTTGCCCTAATAGTTAGTTATAGGTCGGATTATTCCGGCAGACTCACATTATGATATCCTTGATAAATTAGATATTTTGCTAGAAGCTGATATTAATTGTAAAATAATGAAAAAAGGCATAAGGCACTAAACTTCCTAAGGATTCAATACAAATACGAAAATCTTTATTACTAAGTGTACATACAGTACATAACAATGTTCCAAATGTGTTAGGCAAATTTTTTTTTACTATACAGGCAACAGAAGCCGAAACTAAGACCTAATCTTGTATTTTCGGCTTTCAGTGACATTTCATTTAGTTGGACCATTACTCAACATTGGGTAGAACATACTGTCCAAAATAAGAATATGGTTATGTACTCTCTGTGTGTGTGGCGGTTGTATACGTGAATGTGTGTGAGAGGGTGTGTTAATGAGAAAGGTGGATTGTGTGCAACATGTTGATATAAATAATTATTAATAAATAAAACTATATAAATGTCTGTTGGTAACTTTTTTTAAGAACATGTGATCTATACAGTTATTCTCTCTTGTGGGTAACGTATGAGGTGGAAGAAAACCAAAGCAAGGCAGGTTAAGTATTCAAATGATCGCGGGTCACTATTGTTCAACATTATTTCTATGATAATATCACCAGTAATAATGATAGAGTTAAAGATGTGTAGTGTTGGTAATATTTTATTTAATGCCAAATAAAAATTTTGAGTGTTAGCATTAGTAGGTGAGCAATAAATGCAGAAAATAGCCAATTCTGGGAACAGTTTAACTATAAGACCGGAAGCTGGCTAGTCAAGAGACCTTGAACCAGACGGTTCCGTGCAAGATGAAACAAGGCACGATTGTACATACGCCACGACACCATCGCTTATAGTTTTGGAGAATCGCTAAACTAATACAGGAGAGCCAACATTCAGTTAAAACCGATATATCACAATTAAACGGGATGCGTGCTTAAGAGTGTACCAAAATTTTAAAAATTACAGTTTTTTGATGTTATATTTTTGGAAAGTATTTTATAATGTCTATTAGGGTTTTTCATAACAGAGGAGGAATATTCTGGAGAGCAAGAATGTATATTCGATAAAGATAGGTTATCAAGATTGTCTGAAAACTATTAATAAAACAAAATATATAGTATAATAGGTAATTATGGATAGTTGAAAAATAAAAATTAAACTATTTTTAAATAAATTTGAAAAGTGTATACAAGTATACTGTACATGTTAAATATTTTGTTGGGAAACATTTTAAAACGATTCCTTCCGTATTGAATTGAACCAAAGATACAACAAAAAATTGTAATAATGTTTTAGCATAAATACTTATTGTTATAAATACTTCTTTATAAATATGTGTAAATATTTACATATGTTATTATTAAATAGAAATATTCTGAGACAATCCACACGGTGCCATATTATCCCAAATTATAATACACATGTGTTATGGGTACTAGACAACTGATATTAACTATCCTGTATTCTTTTGCAAATAAATACATATTACACATAAACACCTAGATGCGAGACGAGAATTGAACGCGTAACCTCTGCAAGTTCCGACGTGGGTTAGCCGTTATGCCACCGAGGTCATCGTTCTTCATAGTAACTATTGTGTTAAAACGTTGCCAACTATTAAGTTTACGTTGAAACTTAATCTTAGCATACAAATTATCCTTATATCTTATTTTTTATTGCCGCAGGACAGGAAACAAGCTGACGGTTCACTAGTATAGTAAGCGGTTACTAATAAATTTTTGTAAGTGAATTTACGCAACTTGTAACTGGGAAACGATCCTCTTTTATTTTGTATAGTATAAAGCTTTTCGCTTTCATAAATGTTGCAACAAATTGTGATAATACAATCAAATTTTGAATTTATTTCATGTTTTCTGTTACTAATGTAACCCTAAAATTCATTGGAATTCATGAAGCCAAAAATCAGTAAATAGTCTTTGAGATAAGCGCTAACAATTAAATTGTGTTTAAATTCTTTACCTTTTTCGAGTAAATATTTTATTGCTAGCTGTCCCGGCAAACGTTGTCCGTCTCTCAGGTCCAATCTATGACTAAACTAAAATTAATCAAAATTGTTTCAGCGGTATAAGCATGAAGCGTAACAAACAAAAAATCTTACGCTTTTATAATATTAGTTAGAATAAAATATCTCTAATTTTATTACTCCACGAGAAAGGCGGCATCTTATTTTAGGAGCATATATAAAAATAATTTCATTTATCATATATAATATCTATAATAATTACATCGTGAGGAAAAGTCGAGGAAATGTTAAGATTAGGCTCCTATTTCCCTTTACTCGATTACTCTTAGAATGTTACACAATTAATTTATCTGTCAAGAACAGCACAGCTGTCGACTTTGTATAAATTATTTCGAATAGGTTGTGTAAGTTCTTAAGCATACTGAAGATTTTATGTGAGGTTTGAATAGTGGTTATATAATTGTATGTATATAATTTCATATTTCTGGGTACAGGGGCGGAGTAAAAATACGGAGTAAGTATGCCGCCATAATAACCTTGTGTTGTGTTCCGGCATTAGTGATCCAATGACAGCGTGTTCGCGGTGCCCCTAGCGTCGCATACATTCATAGGCAACGGTAACTGCTTACTATCAGTGGGCCGTCAGCCTGGCTAATGTTTCTCAACAATAAAAAAACTATTCTTATAATAAAATACATAGCCTACTACTTTAACTGTGAAATAATTACACCAGAATTATAAGAAGAAATTTAGACATTAATTTTTCGAGACCAAAACTTTTGAGAAAATACTAATTTAAACCTGTACCTTAATGAAGCCTAATTACAGTAAAAAATTAAAGTTGCGCCCTCAATATTAACATTGTTTGTAATTAGTAGATTGTGAGTTATCATTAATATATATATATATATATATATATATATATATATATATATATATATATATATATATATATATATATATATTCGGTTCTATCGATCGGTCTAAGATTTAAACGCGTGGCCAGCCAGAAGTAAGAATATAGCTACCCTATCACTTTCCTGGAGGGACGTAAGCGGCCATGAATAGATTTTTTGTCTTAGTTTACAGATAGTAAATTAAGGATACTGTTGGATTCCTACTTTCGGAGTTGGGAGGGTTGAAGGACAACTGTCCTTCACGAACATCACGAATTACTGTTCTAGTAAAAATCAAATTCAAACACATCATCTCTAGCTTGATTTTCCTACTTTTATTGTCAAGAAAAGGAAGAATCACTCAGAGACATCGGCATTATTCGGCGTGGAGACGTTTTGTTTTACAGTGAATCAGTATTGACTACTTGAATAATAATATATAACCAAGATTCTTAAACACAGTCGTGTTACATTGTTTTTTTTTTTATTGCTGTAAGACAACAGGCTGACGGTACACTTAAAATTTAGCAGTTATCATCGCCTATGGGTGTTTGCTATGCCAGAGGCATCGCTAATACGCTGCTAAGCGCGTAGTGGTACTAGAACCTGGTCACTTATGCCGGAACACAACACAAGGTTATTATAGCGGCACATTTAATTATTGTTTATCCGGCTGCAGAGGTAATATTCTTTCCCAACCTCTGCACGGATAAAAACGCGGATTTATTATAGTAATCCGATGGTTAACTTCTAGCTTCATTAGTGGAATTTAGTTTGATGATGGCTTATGGTTTTCATTACTAGAACCATCGCACCAAAACCCAGACCAAAATGTCTTATAAATTAAAATTTCAAAATCACTAAATTTTTATATAAAATAGCAGAGTAAACATTATGATTACAGTTTTGATGATAATATGATACTTAGGTACTGATTCTATTAAAGTTTAATCAAGTAGTCTGGCAAAGTAGTGATTGTGGATTCAATCACCTTTTTTTAGAAAAAAAGTAAATTTAAAAATAATTCATAAATTAACGCATAGAACGGATTTTAAGCACAATAGTAATTCATTTTTTATTTTAAATCGTTTGACAAAAAAGTAGTAGCAAATAAATAAAAATAAAGCTGAATAAAATAACAAATGTAGACTTAAGTGATTATGTGTCGTAATAGTGGGGCAATTTGTCATACAATAAATTCCCAGGGTGGCAGTACTGTACCCAAACAGTGCTAATTACCAACGTTGTTATGATAACTTGTTACTAAATGTGCGGCATTATTACGTTTGCAAATCTATAATTAATCATTCAGTAAGCAAGTGACTTTATACATTTTGTTTAATAAGTAAAACATAGCATTATTGCCATATTCACAGATATACGTGAGGGGGTTCCTTAAATCCAGTACAGTGTTTATCGGCTGTAGGTTACCTTGCGGTCTAGCGGGCGAGAATTCGACTAATTTGGGATGTTTTTGTAATGTAAGAAATGAACAATTTTAATTAAACTTTTTAGATATATTACATATAAAGTTGACAAAATCAGATATTTAAAAAAAATTCTATTATGACAAAAATGACGCTGAAGTCAATCCTTTGAAAAAATTAGACCTTGCTGATGTTGATTGATTTGGGTCTTCCGCACTGAAATAAAAAAAATATCCTTAATTGTTATTTATGAGTATACCTATCACAGAAACTAAAACAAAAAAAATTACAAAACTGAAACCAGCCTTATTTTAACAAGGTTCTGTATATTTTTTTTTCTGAAAACGAGCTACCTATTGGTAACTAATTTGAAATTACAATCTAGCCTTATACGTAGACTATTTAGTAATATAAATTTAACTTAATTTGCTAAGTAGACTTTACTAAGAATGTGTCCATTAACACTTTTCTCAATGTCTCTATTAAGGGGAAGTCGCTTTGTTCTTGTGTTCTTTGTAGTAGTACCTAATTCACTACATTACACTAGCACTGCACTAAACTAACTCATATTAGAGTGTAAATGCATGGTAAATTTTGTAACCTTTTATCTGGATGTGGGATCTCTAGTGAAGTGTGATTCGGATATGAGGCACACTTCAATGTTATTTATGTTTAAGACTGCTTGTAGCTCACTTTGGTGCTTCAGGAGCCCATTTGAAATCCACTCCATGATTTTAAGTGAGCGAGTCCTTTCTTAGGCACGGAGGTAGCTGTTTTAGTGCTACATTCTAATTTTCTTAATCTTTCATCGAATGTAGTTAAAAGATTAAGGATTTGACTAAGCTTATCTTCTGGGTGAGAGCTTATTTTATTTGTCTGTTGCTGTGATTGCAAAGGACCTTTTGGTATTTGTGCATATGAGACATTTTTGTCTACTGGTTGACTTGTTCTTTGTATTTTATTCTTGCTCGTACTTCGCACTTGACTGGCCGGTGCTGACACGTTTTTATGAGCAACTTTATTTTTTAAGTTTTGTAATTCTTTGGCTACTACACATCCTCTATAGCTAGCCAGATGAGGTTCGCCACAGTGAATACATTTAGGTTTCCCTTCAGCTGGCTTATTACAATCTCTAGTGAGGTGTTTTGTTGTGCATTTCACATATCTGGGTTCCTTGTTACAGTATTTCTGAGTGTGACCATAATAAGCTTGACATCTCTTGCACTGTGGGATGAATTTATTCGTTTTCAGTGGTTGTATATCTACTTTACAACCTAGGATAGATCTAATTTCATAGATCTTATTTATATTTTCTTCTTTGTCAAAAGAAAGCATAAACATGTTGAGCGGTTCTTTTTTCTTCCAACTCAATTTGTTACTGGCATCGGTGATTTTATATCCCTTGGAAACCAGATCTTCAATTATGCGTTCTGGGAGGCACGAGAAGTGTAGGTTCTTTGCCATTACCCTTATTGGTCTACCCTGCTTGTTTTGATATGAGTACCACGTACACTTATTTTCCACTAGAAGTTTGGTGATAGCTCTATATGTTTCCTCGTTCTTTCTGTATATAAAAAAATTGTAAATTTTTTTCTTTTATTCCCAAAAATATCTGCCAATATACTGAATAACATATTTAAATTTTAGACGAATCGGTCGAGTAGTTTTTTAAATAATTAACATAAATAATACAAAATTAGTTTCGAGATAAACGCATTTAAAGTTTCAAGTAGGTAAGTATATTCTTTATAAAATTGGATTTAAACGTGTACTTACAATTAATCTGCAATTCCAGTATCATACAGTATCCCTTCAGTGTTTTCATACTCTTCTATTTCTTCACTTTTATCAAGCGTGCTCTAACGATCAGCTTTGTAGATCCGTTGCGCATCAAGTTCTTGGGCTAGTTGCTCAGCATATTATGAACCGATTTTATTACCCATTTCGTCCTTTATTTTCAACATAGATTGAATGAAACCTATTGTTGAATGTGCAAGCAGCACAATATGTAGCGACATCGATGAGTTTTTCCCATAAAACAAATACTTCGGTGCAAGTTGCCATAAACAACTATTGAAGCTTTCATTGTTGTTTTGAGTATTATTGCCAAGACATTTTCCTAATAGGTTATCGTCAGTTAAGCTGTCGTAAACTGGCTTCAATGTTGCTTGTGCATCATCATTAGAGCCGGTGGATGATCAAAGGTGTCCAAAGTTCCTTCAGCTTATTTCACTTTTATGCCATTTACACCAAGATTCAGGGCCTATCTTCGGACAATATGAGTGCTCGGCGCTGACCTTCAATGGGCTGTAAGTCTTAAAATACTGTGAATATAAATACCAAATTTTCACAGTATTATCATAAGACACTATATATTTTAAATATCGAAAATAATCTTTTTTTTAACTCTAGGCCACAAGGTCCCTTTAATGTTTAGCTGCCAAACTTCTCTGCCAAATTTTATTTTCACTCGGTTGTGATGCTCATTCTTGATACTTGCTTTTTGTTGTAAATAGACCAGGATAAATTAAATTTTAGGCCGTTATATAGCAATAAATGACTAAAACAAACAAACCTACAAAGAAAACTTGGCACTAAAGATTCATCCATTGCCTAGTGTCCGGAAAATCTTAAATGAAGTGACCATTTTAATTATTAAAAAAATATTTGAAAACGTACAACCATTTTAATATGTCCCATTAATTAAATCAATTAATAATTATTTTCAACAGAAATAGTTCTTACGTCATACGCTAAGTTTTGAGGTAATTCTAGAAAATTGGTAGTTACCAACCTCATTCATATAAATCTAACTTAATAACTTAGGTGAAGTAATGTTGGTGTGGAAACTACAACACATGTTTCATAGACTAGGCTAAAATTTACTATTAAGTCATAAGTTTAACAAAGTAACTTTATCGACTTTAGGTCGATCTCTTTTATCTTTTACCCGCGCAGGAAATCAGAAAAAATACTGACCTCTGCGGCCGCGGTCGGCCTATCGTAAAAGGCGACAGAACAACCCAACCTAGCTACATTGTAGGGCTCCAAGCCCGTCTGGATGGCGACCACCTTTGGTCTTAAGTATGTCGCCATAATAACTTTGTGTTGTCTATAACACAAGTGTTATGCCAATTTCTTCGTGACTAATTGGCGTTCTATGAATTGTGCTTGTATAAAATAATCCGTCTTGGACAATAATGGCGTTTATAGCTTTACATCCCTTCAAGTACACACAAGTAACAACAAGTAATACAACTTTTTATAACTTTAGTAACAAAATAATTATACTTTTTTTATTTTTATCTTTCGTGCTATTAAACGGAAGGGCTGAAGTTTCCTTAAATTATATTAAACCAGCAGCATAGCTCAAGTTCTGATGTGCTTCATGTTGATGCAACTTAGTTGAACTCAAAATTATGATATGTACCCATAAAATTAATTACAAGGTCAATGTCGTAGTCCTGTAAAAATCTTATTAAACAATTAACTGTGTCACAATTGTGTAGTGCAGTCACAAATTGAACAATTAACTATCATAATTTAAGATAATCTAAGTCTTCTTAAAAAGCAAACTCATCATCATCATCCTAGCGTTAGTCCCGGTTGCCACCCAAACTTTCGTTTCGGTGCCCGGGGTCCGCTTTCCGACTTTTTCTACTCCACTTCGCGCGATCTTCAGCATCCCTGGTAGTGAGCCCATTGGCACGCATATCACCCTTTATGACGTCAAGCCAGCACTTTTTGGGTCTACCCCTCCTGCCGGGGCCCGGCGGAGGCGGCATGGCCAGACATTTGTTTCCCACGTAAGCATCCGGTTGCCGTAAAACATGGCCATACCAACGGAGCCGACACTCCTGCAATTTATCTGCAATGTCACGGACACGAAGACTACCGCGAATGCGGGAGTTCCTAACGCGGTCTTTCCGCGTCACTCCACACATCCACCGCAGCATATTCATTTCCGTGACACGCAGTTCTTGCTTGTGTCGCTCTAACACCGGCCACGCTTCACAGCCGTATAAAAGGACAGGCCTAATAATGGTCTTATAGACCTGTCCCTTCAACTTTACCGGCATCTTGGGGTCACAAATGACACCAGTTACCTCACGCCATTTGGCCCACGCGGCAGCAATGCGTGCCTTGACGTCGCAATCGTCACCAGACGCATGAAACACAGATCCCAGGTATTTCACATGGTCCGTGCGCTCGACCGTGTTGCCGTCTATGCGTACGGGTGTGGGATCTGTGGAGTTACAGGCCAAGTACTCGGTCTTCGCCACATTGAGCTTCAGACCACCGTTCTCAAGCGACTCCTTCCACACCTTCACACGTCGCACCAGCCTACCCCTGTCCGAATCTGCCAGCGCGATATCATCAGCATACATGAGCAGCCACGGGGGCTGCTCATGTGAGTTTTTGATGCTGTCTGACAATACGTCTAATACCACGCTAAACAGAAACGGACTAAGGACGGATCCTTGGTGCACACCGACGGTGATGGGGAAAGGTTTTGTGTCGCCAACAGCGGTCCGAACTACGGAATCGGAATCACGGTACATGTCTCGGATGATCCCAATATAGGCCTCTGGAATCCCTTTGGACCGCAATGCCCACCAGATTATCGCGCGAGGAACATAGTCGAAGGCCTTCTGCAAGTCAAGAAACAGACAATGCAGAGGCGTATTCTTCGCCCTGTATTTCTCCGCGACAGTCCTTAGGGCGAAAATAGGGTCCATTGTCCCGTGACCAGGGCGAAACCCATATTGACATTCCGAGACAGTGCACTCCTGTCGAATCCGAGAGTCGATAACCCTCTCGAAGAGCTTCATGGTGTGGGACATGACCTTTATACCGCGGTAGCTACCGCACTCCTGCACCGATCCCTTGCCTTTGAAGACTGGAGTAATGATACTCAGCCTCCATTGGTTCGGGACCGTACCGGTGAGGAGTGTCCGGTTAAAAAGGTCGGTTAAAGTGCCCACACCACGAGAGCCCATCGCCTTCCAGGCTTCGATGGGGACTCCATCGGATCCAACAGCTTTCCGATTCTTCATGCGGCGAAGACAATTCTGGACCTCTGCAGGCGTTATCAGTGGCACTAGTCCTTGGTTCGGAGGAAGATCTGGCGGCTGCACCTCTTTATGCTGCTTGTTCAGCAGCTCGTGGAAATATGAGCGCCATCTCTCCTTCACCGCGAGGTCCTCGCATAACAAGTTGCCCCCGGGGTCTTTTACACAGCGGCACTTGGAGATATCCTGTGCCGCTTTGACCCTAGAGCGCGCCAACTTATATATGAGCTTCTGCCCCTCAGACGAGTCCAACTTATCGTAAAGTGGTTGTAAGTGGTCTCGTCTGGCTCTGGCTACAGCTTTCTTGGTGGCGCGTTTGGCATCTTTGTATGCGTCGCGATCTTCAGGAGATCTGGACGCTTGCCACTTCTTAAAGAGGGCTTTTTTCGCCCTGGTCTCCCTCTGGACTGAGTCGTTCCACCACCAAGTCTCCTTGTCACACTTGCGTCCGCCCTTAGACACGCCAAGCACCTCTCTCGCCGACCCAAGGATAGCCGCCTGAATCCTGTCCCAGTAAGCTTGAACCGGTTCGCCCTCACCTCCGGCGCACTTGTCGCCGATGGCAGAGGCGAACTCCTGGGACTTGACTTCATCAAGCAGCCACCACCTGATTCGGCGTTGAAGGCGGTCGACACATTTGCCTTTGGGCTTTACGCAGAGGTCCATGACAAGAAGACGGTGTTGTGCAGTGAGACTCTCACCGGGTATGACCTTGCAGTTGGCTACTTTGCTGATGTGGTGTCTCCTGGTGAGTAGGAAGTCGATTTGGGTAGCATTCCTCCCGCTCTTGTAGGTGATGAGATGCTCGGGTCTCTTTTTGAAATACGTGTTCACGATGGCAAGGTCGGCAGCCGCACACGTATTGAGGATGTCCTCCCATTCCGCGTTGCGGCTACCGTACCCAAATCCACCGTGAACACGCTCAAATTCCCCACATTCATCACCCACATGACCGTTCAGATCACCCCCCAAAACGATCCCCTGTGATAACGGGATTCCACGGAGCACTTCTCCGAGTTGATTCCAAAACGCTATTTTATCGGCGTCGTCACAACCGGCCTGTGGCGCATAGGCACTTATCAAGTGGGTAACTACCCCATCGATAAGCACCCTTAAAAAGCAAACTAGTTAGATGTTATTGTTATAACAAAATTTTTATTATTTGTTAACTTTTTGAACATGATACAAAGACATGCCGCCGGCCCACGATAGGCAATAGCATCATCAGTATGAGGAGCTGTATCTGCGAGCACTACTTACCCAGTGTTGCGTTTGTGGGTATATTTATATGCATTATATATATATATATATATATATATATATATATATATATATATATATATATATATATATATATCTGGTCGGTCATTCATGACTGAAGATCGTGATTGCTACATGATGCAATCACACGGGAATGAACTGTTATATCCCTGTTTACCTAGACAATCTGCTAGCTTAGCTGCAACGTCAGCGTCAGCAGATTTCGATGTGCATCGGCCGGTCGCCTACGGGAGGCCAGTCTCTGTCAAGCTCTCGTTTGGAATACTTGTTCCACAATATATATTATCAAGTACTGAATCCATCTAGTCGGGGATCGCTCTCTGGCTCTTTTGCCCTCTATCTTTCCGACTATGATTAATCTTTCTAAGATATTGTCCCGTCGTCTTCCTATATGGCCAAAGTATGAAAGGATGCGACGAAAACAGATAGTGGACAGTCAGTCTTTTACTTTAAGTTGGTCAAGAATAGAAACATTTGTGCGCCTGGCAGTCCACGGAATACGCATCATCCACCTCTAGCACCACATTTCGAATGCATCTATCCTTTGCCTTTCACTCGCAAGTATTGCCCACGTTTCGACACCGTAAAGAAATATCGGAAACACTTAGGCACGAACAAGTCATATTTTGGTCCTTAGACATACACCGCGGATTCTCCAAATATTTTCCAGTCGAGTCAACGCCTCCTTAGCAATTCTGCGTTTTATTTCTTGTACACAACTGCCGTCGCTCGTAATACATGATCCAAGATATATAAACCTGTCGACAACTTCAACATCTGCAATGGTGTTAGCAGCTCTATCGAGTAATTATGCTCGGTCGACGCACATTAGCTTTGTTTTAGTCATGTTTATAGAAAGCCCCATGACGTTACTCTCGTCTTTTACTCTTTTAAGCAAAGTTTTCATTTCCTCAAAAGGAGTAGAGTTTCATCAGCATACCGCAGATTAGAAATTATCTTTCCTCCAACCACAAACCCACCCTGCCAGTTCTCCAATGCCTTTCAAATAATGTACTCTCCATATATGTTAAAGAGCATGGATGAGAGTATGCTGCCATGCCGCACCCCTTTTTTGTGTTAAACACAGATGAACAGTTGGTGTCAATCTTAATATAGGAGTAGTTATTCGTGTAGTGGCTAGATATTAAACCAACCAAATGTTTCGAAACTCCCATTTCACATAGCACGTCTTACAACTTACAACTTGTCCCATCTTACACAATATCTTACACTTATTTATGTGCTATATAATTATAGAATTTAACTGTTTGCTTTTCAGTAGAATTCCAGCTTTAAAATACAATTCACTAGAAATTTTATCGTGTGTATTTAATTTTGTTCCTATATAATCAACACGTATTATTTAATTGTATAACTATGGAGCACAGAGACCACAAAAATTACCACTCATCCGTAGTAACAATACACATTAATCTTTATAATAAAGAATGAGTCACTGTTACTCATGTAACATTTTAATTAACTTTCCGATATAGGTAACACACATGACCATTGTAACATAATAGACAAAGTATTTGTAGCGAAATTATTTCTTTTCATGATTATAATTAATTAAAATAATTATAAGCGAAGAATAACTCAATAAAATAATTTATGATATATTTTAACAATGTTCCTGCATTTATAAATTGATTACTATTTGTTTCTTATTACAAATATGTATTTTTTAAGATTAAACTTTCCAATCACACTAAAATGTATGAGATCCTAAGTCAGCTAATAAAAAAATTATCATTAGCGTTTTTATCTGGTAACTGGCATACGACCAAGAGGATGTGAATGCTGATCAGTGGACGCCTGACGGAAACCCATTCCTACAACGAGCATTAACGATCATTTGGAGAGTACTCAACGTGTCACATACATGGCATGCTAAGATTACTAGAATATTAAAAATATCCAATGTTTTTTTTTATAAATTTATTTTGTTCTCGATGTTATACCTTTATAAATAAGGAAAGCGTTGTCGCGTTGATGTATTTGTGTCTGCGTCACCGAACATAACCCCACCCCGTTGAGTGGAGCAACCTACATACATACTAAATACATAGTGAAGAGCACCAGTCGATGATCTTCTTATTCACCAATTTTATATATTTTCACCAACTTATGTTCAAATATCTGCTTCATCTAAGTAGCCGCTAGTAACAAGATTTCATTTTCGTGCTTTATCTGCGATTATATCTTTATTTCATCATCTTTATGCATCGATGCCATTCTGGGCACTTGCATAGTTATTTACCCTCAAAAAATTAGGGCATAATCGACATTAAACTCACATCCGAGCTTTTACCAATGGAACATGGTAAATTTACCATATAGTATAAGTTTAACTAGTTTATTTAGGGATTTAAAAATTACATATATAAAATGGAAAGACAAGCTATTTCCTGTAATTTATTTCGTCACTACAATTTAATTATAAAGTTTTAAGTATAAATACAATATAAATTGCCAGAGACATAGATAATTAAACTATTTTACGTGAAACCAGTAAATTTTCTTTGACAGGAAATTTATTGAAGTTGTTTTCGATTAATGGAGTAAATTTCTCAGTAAGGCAAACTGAAGTCGTTCGCAGAAATAATCTCTGCGATCTAAGTAGTGCTATTAGGAAATTACTTTATAACTGAATCTAATTTATTGGAAACAACGCGATGTGGGATGGACGCTATTTTTATTTCAGCAAAAAGAAGTACCGACTTTTTTCATTGCTGAATAACGGCAGACAGTTACCGTCGCCTATAGATGTTTGCGACGTAAGGAGTATCGTGAACACGCTGCTATCCCATAGGGATACAGAAACCTGGGTCACTAATACCGGAACATAATACAAGGTTATTATGGCGGCATAGTTATAGACCAAGGGTGGTTGCCACTCAGATGGTCTTAGAGTCCTACCATGTAGCTAGGGTTGTTTTGTCGCCTTTTACGAAAATGCCTATAGACATTAAAACATTTTGTACTGATTATTTAAGAAGCAATGTATATTTGACATTTTGTGTTTGACATTTAATGTAACCTAGCTTCGCATTTAAATTATTAGTAGTTACTAATTACCATGGTTATAAAATATTTATATTATTTCGAAGGTTTACAATTTCACCTTGATTGATTCGAATGTTGTGTCTATCCGACATTGTAGTCATACTAATTACGAGGACAATAGAAACATGCATAGAATGTATTTTTGTTATATTGTATCCAAGTCTGGTGTTAGTGACAACTTTGTCAATGTATATTATATGATTATTTTTTATTTGTACAACATCAATTTTAATATTTCAGTCTGCGTGGATTCCCTTCTGTCCCTAAATTACAATAAGCATCTTATTGGGAAAACATCGTGAGGAAACCTCCCTTGTTGAAATCACAGGTGTTACCCGCACTCTGTAAGCAGTCTGTCCTTTAGAGAAGGCCAGAGTTCAACAGTGGGATTTTATGGTCTGTTATTAAAACTGACTTTGTATAAATGTTTACTTATAAATAATATAAATAGATAAGTTAGAGATTTTGTGAGAATGAGTTTTCAATTGCCGATTGATTAATAGTTAAATTTATCTCTACTTTATAACCCATCATACTCTATTTTTCCTTCACTGTCCAAGTGTCCATTATTTTATTTTAAAATGTTAGAAAAACTAACAACTAAATCAATGCATACAAAAAATTACAAGTTGCTCAAAGCAAGTCACCAGTTTTCACGAATGGAATTCAAATAAGTCTAGGGTATATATTTGAAGACAAAATTAAATTGTAATATATCACTTAATTATTCTATTGTCATTGGCAGATTGATGTTCACAGAGTTGATATGAATAAAATAGTTAATGAGTTAGTTATTAATAAATGGTACTTTATTATTTATTACAAAAAAAAGTAATTTTCGACTCATATAATAAAACAATGTATGAACTTATTTTGGTGGCAATCACAGGTAGTTCACATTATTACAAACTTGTAAAATATTATTTTTTTAAATTGTTTCATTAATTCATTCGTGATTAGAAGAATATGGGCTGAATAGACGGAAGTGAGTACCGCATATCCCAGCATTATCTTTAGATTAGTACAGGAGAGGAGTAACTTCAAATTAAATATCATATTATAATATTTAATTGTTGTATTATTATTTATTTAATGATGATTTTAAAAGATGCGATAAATTAAATCGTATTATTTAGTACTTGCTCACATATTGTAGATATATAAATTGTACTAAATCGACCAACTCCAAGCCAACTCATTAACCCGTCCGTTGTTTATGACATGTCATCGTACTTAATTCATAACATCTATACGTTGCCAAAATTACGTAACGTTTCTACATACGAATTTTAAATACAATTGCGCATTTAACTTATTTTTAGGAATACCTCAATTAAAATATCATTACATAGTAAATACAATGCGCTTTATAGATGATTCGGCTAAAGACTATTCATTGTCTTACATGATAAAAGAGTTTATGACCCCACTTCCTCTTTTGGTCTTTATCCTTTGTTGTTGATTAATATAAAAACCATTTCATGTCACCGATGTGCTTTACTTAAATATACCTTTTAATCCACAAATCTCGAAGAGAGCATATTTTTACGAGCACTTATTTTGACTTATACTCGAGGCTTGCACCTCGAACCAGAAGAAAGGTTAACATTGTCATAAAATATCTACGTGACTACATATTTTCATTGGTTTTCAACTTACGATAAAATAAATGAAACAGATTTAGCTAAATTTCGTTTTCAAGTTTGCCTTTATTACCATTGAACTAGTAAAATAAATATTCTATTTATCGCCTTTTACGACTTCTTACATAAGTAGTGGAGCTACTATTATTATTTTTGATCGAGACCACATAGCCAAGACAGATCGATAGCTTTATAGGAAATATTCATCTATGTAATTCTGAAATACCTTTGATATTGGCAACATTCTCCCGGTTTTGGTTACTTTTTTTTAAATTACTTTTCTTCTTCAGCTGTAGTCTTAATATTTACGACTTTCTTATATCATATACTATAAGACAGTGACCTAGTTTGTAATTGAGTTTCATTTTAAATGCAACGTAAATACAATATCACGAGTGCATCTCTATTTTGATTTGCAGCTGTGAAGCGAGTCTGCCCTCTGCTCGGCGCGAGATTTAATTGAATTATTCGAATGAACCCGACGCTTCCGCCGCCCCGGCGAGCACTGCTCCGGCCAACTGTGCAGGATATTCCAATTGGCACTTCGTAATAAATGTATTTCTTTTACGTTGTTATAGTTTGTTTTAATTTTTTATATGACTTTTTCAAAGTTTGATAAATCTTATCAATTTATTATCTACATTGAAATGTATTTAAACATTAGCACAAACATCCTAGTAAAATATCGTAATATATGAGGCCTTTGAATTTTATAATGTGGGCTTAAGCCCACATTATAAAATTCTGACAATTAATTGACAGAATGCTTAACTCTACAAAATGTTAAAGGCTTTGAAATTTAACTAGATGGCTAGTGGAGTATTTTGAAGCCTATCTATTGGATTACTTCGTATGTTCTCCAAAAATATGGCTAATTTGTTATGAGTGACAGTGTTATGAGTAAAATAATTCCTCTGCGTAGCAAAAACAAAGTTTTTACTTGCTGTAAAGATTATTCAAATGGAGTTACGCATTCTGATAACTAAGCCGATAATTATATTGATAAAATGGTATCAGCTTGAAATAGAAAGTTTTGTGTTCGTGTTCTTAGCGTTGGTCTAGTAAGTCTAGTTAATTCATGTTTTCCATATAAATTTTGTAGTAGTAGATTTTTCATAAGAATCAATATTATATAAATTAACAAATTCGTGGCCGTCTTAAGTTTTTAAATATATTTCCTATATTTTGCGATCTACATACGTGTAAATTTAAGTCGTAAAGTATTTTAGTTGATTAATATAAGTGACTAGGGATCTGCTTGGTGTTTTAGTTTTAATAGATTTTGCACACTAGTCAATATGAAAATACATCTTAATTCTAATTGATTTTAAGATAGATCCCCGTACTAAGCGAATTGTAGTATCGAAGGCAGATCTCAGATTGGACAAAATCCTTGTTTACGTTTACCATTTGTTGAGATTGACCACATCTATGGCCGTATTCGTTTCTCAATTTACCAGCAATATTATCAAAACGATTGGCAAAATAACGTCCGTCACATAAAATTAGAGTACTACATAAAACTTCGCGAGAACAGTGAGTCCGCCGCTGCTTAATAGAAAACCAATAAATTTTTAGGTCGACGTTACGTAAAGTGTTCTTAAGGATTTGCGGTGATGTCTTTCGACTGGGTCGTAACTACGCATATTTTTATTGGGGTAAAATGTAGAGATATGCAGATTTTTTATACGTAGCGGCTCATATTCAACAAATTGCTCGTTTGAAAAATAACGGTAAATAAAAGTACTGTTCCAGTTAAATTTGGGCGGAATAGTACATTATTTTTAAAAGTTGAATAATTAAAGTATTTCTTATATATGTTGTAAAGCAATTTACGATACTACATAAATTAATACATTAAAATTAGCAAAAAAAAAATAAACAATATAGAAGAGCAAAACTAAATTAGCTGTTAAAAAAGCTATTTTAAACTAATATCAATAAATCATAAAATATTAGAATCGCAACTAAACACAAATCAGCTCAAGCGACAACACGTCTGTTATTATATAGTCTGTTATTATTTATAATAAGTATAAAGCTACATACATGTAGTATACAAACAACAGGTGTCAAATAGCTGAAGGTTGACCTTGGCCGGACAGTTCTATGCAGGGAACAAAACCGCCACTACGGTTTATAAGGTTCGCACACTCACTCGCGGTTTAAGTATAGTAATAAATAAAGTAATTGGATGACCGAGAGCGCCAAGTACAAGCGTCTCCTTTGGCAGCTCACAGTGGACTGACGAGACGAGACGAGCCGGTCGCCGTCAGAGGGTTGCAAGTCGAAGAAAAGGTTTTTCTCGTACTATACAGAAATGGAAGCTTTCGTATACTAGAACTTTATCGATCACATAGTTGGAATACTGTTGGTATCCTAAGCCTGTCTATACAAAATAAACAACTGTTAATTAAAAGTAATGGGTTTGTATTCTTTATTGATAGTAATATGGTGTAAGTAACTATATCATATTTTTAAGTTTACCTGATGTAAATTTATGCTTAGTGAATTTTTGCCACAAATCATTAATTTACATAATATTAATAGAGATTAGATATAAAACTGTAATAGTCATTCAATTTAAGTTTTACTCATACAATTGTTAGCTCATATATCCTATTTCAATTTAATATTTGTGTTTCTATTAACATAATGAAGATAGAATGTTACAATTATTCTAAATTTTGTTGGCAACAAAATTGTGATGGTTCAATTTTAAGGCACAATTCAGCATTTTAAGGGAATTCCGACAGGAATGACATCTCTCGTAATGGATAATCGCTCTTCCCAACCGGCATTGTCAAGCCACCCCATACTATAATTGTGTATGTACCACGTCAATGACGGTAACCTTTTGTATCGGAATATTTGTTGTACATTGCATGTTATTTGTCTAATTTATAAGATCTGTGTAGGATATTAACAGTAATGTACAAGAAATTTGTTTAAGCATAAACTTGAGTTTATTCACACTAATGCAAATCTAGTTTCCGTAGAGCAACACTTCGAAAACTATTTAATAAGTGGAGATTCGCAAATTTTTAAATAATATATAATATAATATATAATAAATATGATTTCATTGAACTTTATCAACACATAACTGAGTATGATAATTCAAATTGTTCCAACATTTAGCTTTTCGTTGGAGTTTTCGAGATTTGATTTTATGTCTGTAGTTTGAAGCTGTAAGTTCCAGAAACAATAAACTGTATGCTTTTAATATTGAAAACTCAATACGGCATTCGGCTCTAGATTGCCAAATACACGAGCGTGACAGGTGTGCCATTGAGACCATAATAAAGACTAAACTATCAGAAAACACAATTAATGAACTCATGGCACATACGTTGTACAGGCCCCATTTAGGACGTTTTTGCATTTAATGGCAAAACAAGTAATGTATAGAAACAAAACTAGATGATACTGTATGTGTAAATAAAAATAAATAGGAAAAATTAGTAAGTACATTAAGGAATTAAGAAATCTATGAGGACATACAATAAATCTCTTACTATGGTAATAGAGATAAAAGTAATATACAATATAGGTATATATTGAGAACTAGTGTATGATACAGCTTCGCATGTGATACTCGACTTTTACTTATTAAATAATATATGTACATTCTAAATTAATTAATGATACTAAACTTCAGTCTTAGCAAGCAATTAATGACAAAACGTATAGTATTATATCTACGTATAATAAATGTAATAATGACTGTTCATAAATTCCTACAACTGAACTCCTTGGACTTCGTCTAGAGAAAACGAACAGTACTATCATCTTGTTTTTCCAAGGTAGATTGCCATGTTATTTTATTTCCTCAGGAACGCATATATTTCTATAAATAATTAATATAATATTATATATATGTAGAAATTTTTCCAGCAACCAGCAAAATTGTGATTCACATAATCATGAAGCAACCAGGAACATACATTAAAGTCAAAACTGCGGGACCTAATATTTCAACTTTAAAGAATCGTTCACCTAAAGACGAATTCCTTTTAGGACAAGAGCATAAATTGTGGAAATTCTTTGGGTCGTAGTTATTTAAATATCAGTTAACTTCATACAAGTTGTCGAACCCAAAAGACGATCTAAAAAAGGTCGATTAAAATCATAGTTACATTAATGTCCAGCAGTCATCTAAAATCTTCATCTTTGGAATTTTGCGAATTCGATCTTGTGAGTAAAATACTAAATGAAGGAGAAATACTGTTAAAAAGACAGTCTTCATTACTTCAAGCTAAGTTTGCATAAACTTCAAGATGCATTTTAAATTGCTTAATGCGATGCCGTCAAGTATCGTTAAAACTTATAAAAGTTCGCGCTAAAGATGTAAAGATAAACTAGCTTTTAAGACTTGAATATCTTGTATTTCTTTTTGAGTTAAAATTTTCGAAAGATATGAAGTTTTTATAATTAATGTATTTTGAATAGTTTTGGAATTTTGTATTTCATTAAGTTTTAAAGGCTTTTTAAAAAGCCTTTTAAATTTAAAACAAATGCCTTATAACCATTAGATACAACCACAAATGCAACGGTTGAACATTCAGGCTAATGTAAAAAATACTTCTTAGAACGTTTTTAAACGACAGAGAGGTTTGAGAATCCATTTTGGTAAAGCGCAAAGAATCAATGTGAACTCTCAACAACATCTGATTTGTTTCATGCTTTTAGTCACCGTTATAACAATTTTAATTCTAATAAAATATAGTTTTAGAAAAAAATACTTATTAAATACGAACAATACACATGTAAAATCTAAATATTTAGATAGATAGATAGATAACACTTTATTGTACATTGTATAAAAGTAATTTACATTGAAATTTTGTGGTTAACAATATTGCACAAAGGGCGGCCTTATCGCTAATAGCGATCACTTCCAGACAACCCAGTACAGGAAACAAATAATTTATAAAAGTTGCTGGAGGGATAACTAATATACAAATTTCATGATTATACAATTTCATAATTAATAGTTTGACAAGTAAATACACATACATTTATATATAATATATATACACACGCACACTCATAAACACTAAATATCTACTGCAAAGACAAATAGTGCTGGTACACCTTACTTTTATAAATATGGGCAATGTTTTAGATTGTCTGATAGTAATAGGCAGCTCATTCCAAAGTCGGATAGCTTTTACTATGAAAGAGTTTGTGAAAAAGAAGAATTATGTGTAGGAGTAACAAGGCGTAATTTAGTGGAAACACGTAAATTTTGAGTACGATAAGGAAATTCAAAATGCTCTTACAAGTAAAAAGGAGTATTAAGAATAAATAAAATATATATATAAAAAAAAATATATATATAATAAATATATAAAAAAAATATATATATAATAAAAGATATGAGTATTCCGGCGAAAACGAATTGGTAACCACTTAAGCTTTTTGCGAAAATCAGAAATATGGTCATATTTACGTAACCCAAATATGAATCTTAAACAGATGTTTTGGAGGCGTTCAAGCTTATTAAGTTGTTCTTGTGTCAGATCCAAATAGCTGACGTCAGCATAATCAAGAATTATACTTATTATTATGTAATTATTTATACAATCATGAAATTAGTATATTAGTTATCCCACCAGCAACTTATATGTATAAAGTATTTGTTTCCTACTAGGTTGTCTGGAAGAGATCGCTTTTAGCAATAAGGGCGTCCATTGTGCAATATTGTTAACTATAGGTCTTTCAATCGAAACTACTTTTATGCAATGTACGATACATTAATTTATCCTGGTATCCTAATATCTGTGATTTTTTTATATGATGAATCAAAAACGTTAAAGACATGCTGCGCGTGACACAAGGATCGCAGACACGACACTGACGACGACACGACACCAGATTTAATCAATATAATGATCTCAGAAGGCATTAACGCCACAGTGACCTCTACTTTCAACCAATTAGTGTACTGTATGAAAAATGAAGGTATTTTCTCTTTAGCAGTCTACTCTACATAAAGTCATCTTGTTTGTACTTGCGGGAGTATATACCTCAGAGTTTTCAGTGCCAGCAGTTATTGAACGGTGGTCTTCTGCGGCGGTTTTCTGTGGATAGTTGTGCCCTGCTGGAACAAGTCAAAAACAAAATTTATAAATTCGTTTGGAAATATTACTGTAAAAAATATTTTTTGTATATAAAGATCAGCAGGTTTCCAGCTGGTTTTCCCACTCGAATCTACTATTTTTACATTTGCAATCGGGTGGATTGCTAATGTAAAGTGATGAAGTAAGTCCTAAATAAAAACAAACGACATTCTTATTATAATGTCTTGTACTTCGACAATCGTACCCTTGGAACAACGTAAAAACTTAGATGAATAGAAAAATCTGGTGTAATATGTTAGAAACTGAAATAATTTTAATCTTAATAAAACTTACTTCCACAAATAGGTGGCTAAACTCACTATATGTTTTAAATTAAGGGTAATCTATTTTAAACATCTTTACATGTCTAGATAAAAGGCAAACGTTTTAAAATAGACCGAGTTCGTGATGCATAATGGTCCCTTGCAATGACCCAGAAAGGAATATTCGATGAAAGTAGGTTAGTCAAGAAAACGACAAAGGCCCCGATATAAATAAGTAGTACTTTAATTTTATTGTAATTTTTTAAATAAGTAACTATTAATATGTGGCATATATGGATTAAGGTACAGTATACAGTGTACAGTAGGTTAAACTAAGTGTAGAGCATGCCGGTACCGCCCGGTGTCGGCGTAATCTGTTACGCCGACGACACTCTGATCACAGCACGCGGTGGGACCTACCAGCAGGCGTGCTTTAAGAGCATGGCTGTAGTTGCTCAGGTTGTACACCGGATCCGGTGGCTGAGCCTTGAGGTGGCCCTGTACAAGTCCGAGGCTATAGTATTCTATAGCCGACAACGCGAACCTGCACATTACGGCACTCTGTCGATACGGCACTCCACACTCTCCAAGCGTGTCCCGCATGGGTATCAGAACGCCGAAATTTCATCGACCGCATCGGTTATGACCTCTTGCGATGGTTGGGAGCCAAGCCAGACGGGACGCCATCGCCTCTTTCTATGAGACAGTCATGTCCGTAAAGGAGGCGGCCGGGAGGGAGAGGGAGCGCGCTAAGCTTCCCTCCCACTCATGCAAGGCCTCTCGTCCGACCGACCTCCGGCCGCGATAGTGATCTGTCGCGGACACGGCCCCTTGGTAAAGAGCCGCAGCCCGCACACACATGGCCGAGAGAGAGGCACGCGTCGGTGTTCCGCGCGCTCGGTTCACCTTTGCGTGAGGAGGAAGATGCCGAGGCTCATCATCCCCCTGGCTTTAAAGAGACCCGTGAATGCGGGTCAGCGCCTGTAGGAGCTGCGGCCTGACTAATTCGTCGCTTCCCGCGACCTCGGCACTTAAGGCGTATGAAGGAAAACCGGGAGGTTTAGTGGATATAACAGCGACGTGACCGACGCAACTGAGCGCAACCCACTATGCTGAGCGACGCTCGGGTGGAGGAATATATTTTTACTTGTGTCTTCGGCCCGGGTTGGAAAAGAATTAGATCTTGTTAAATTTAATTTTAAAGGGTTGACTTCTGACTCTAACCCTGTAAAAAAACTGAATGCCACTATTCCTTCACTCTGTGTGATAGTAGGCGTAATCCAATTGATACTTTTTATAACCCTTGGTAAGTTAGAGGGTAGTTCCATTATTAATTCAAGACGTTCCATACGGTTAAGGCTCTCACATCTTATATGTAGTAAGTAAAGTGACAGACTTTTGTACGGTTTTTCGAAAATTATAAGTATGTAGGTGGTGTAGGAATCAAATCCGCCACCACTAGACGGCGCCTGTGGCAATATTAGCTCACGCTAACTTTTCCCAACATCATATTACAAACCCATATGGGAATTTAACGCAAGGGTGTCGTTGAGGTCGTGGTTCGTTGTGGTCATGTGTCGTGGTGGTCATGTGTCGTGGTGGTCGTGTGTCGTGGTGGTCGTGTGTCGTGTGCTCGTTTTGGTAATATATTCAGAGGTCGTTTTTGTCATAGTGATAATTGTTATTGTTGTAACCATTATCTGGTGGTTTTTTTTTTGATAATATTCAGCACTTGGTTGTGGTGGTTGCATTCAAGTTATTGAGTTTGTTTACGAGTCCTTGTAATTCGTACAAGTCTGTTGTTATATATATATATATATATATATATATATATATATATATATATATATATATATATATATATATATATATATATATATATATATATATGTGACATTATATATTTAATTAATTATTAACATCCTTCTGATAGCTTTAATAAAAATTGTACAAACAATTAGTAATTTGTATCATTGTTAATACCTTACCAGTTCACTGGTACAACCACTACAACTACAAGTATTGCGTGATTAAAATGCTAATTTCTGTAAATAATAACAGCATTACAGCATATATATCGTCCTATTGTTGAGCTGAGGCCTCTCCCCAAGGGGAAAAGACAAATACATAGCACGCTAGTCCAATTGATTGTCGCGTAATAAATACCGGTGATCCTGGCATGTAGAGTTTCTCATCATGTTTTCCTTCACCGTTGGTACGTGGTAATTATGTTCTAATAATAGACGGAAAAACCACCTAAGTGGAGCATACCGTCACAGGATTTAAACCTGTGACTTCTAGTTTGGTATCCAAGTGTGATACAACATGGCCACCAAAAACGTAGAATATAATTTTTACTTATGAAGAGTTTATGTTACAGTAATAGAAAGTCGCCTCACAATCAATCATGATTATTTACCTCAAAATCAAATTAAAGTTAAAAACAAAATAATTCAAATAAGTGTGAAATAAAACAACAAGGAGGCTATGTTAAATGTCCCGCACATACTAATAAACAAATATTCAAAATTTCAGTATATTATTATACGTACATAGTGTACCAAAAGTATACTTTTCAAACAATGATTTAAAAAAAACTAGATAAATTAGATAAAATCTGTTTATTATGAAACATACATAATAGATATTTTATTTAAAAAATTACACCATCCATACCCTTGGTTATTTTGACACTGATTATAACCTGGAGCAAAAATTTTCAATGACGGGTTTACAGGTGTTTTGTGAAATGGTCTGGATTCTTTCGCGAATACGTTTCTTTAATTTCTCAAGAGACACTGGGTTGCTGCAAAATACTTTATTTTTAAGGTATTCCCAAAAAAAAACCATTAGAGATAAATCTGGGCTACGAAGTAGCCAATTAATGTTACTTCTTTTGGATAACACTTTTTGCCTAAACATATTGTGACCTGCACTCAATGATTCATTGGAGGTGTGATCCTTGAGTTTTGATTACTGTACCATTGGAATTTTGTACGGTTGTACATTTCTATGGAGTGTCTGGTATAAAGATGTTCTGCGAGTATTTAAGACGCTACACCGCTTACGAGTAGAGGCTAGGTCGTCGATCCATTGTTAAGCCTATCTCCTCAAACATCTGCATTCATTTTGTTATCAATATAATCAATAGAGTTTTACTTCTATACCATATGTTGTAATGAGCGCATAATTTTCGTTGACCTATAGTCGAAAAATCGTTGTTTTGATAGTACTCGTGTAGGCATAAAGCACTTCCCTAAATGACGCATTGCACAGAATTCCCATTTGCAGCTCTTATGTTTAATATGCCCATCGCCCTACCCTGCCGTCGCTGCTCGACGAAACTACTGATTCAAAAGTAAATGAACAAGCTATTCTATTTAGAATACCTACAAAAAAGTTGTTTAATGAAATTATGTGTAGCAGTAGCTACGAAATTGCTACGCATGTAGTAAATTATATGCTTTGGAAGCAAATAGGCAGGTGGCCCACGTAATAGTAAGCAGTTGTCTTTTATAGTTTTCTTATGGATGCTTCATTGGCTCGGTAAAATCTAAGTATATGATTCGCCGATTTATAACCTATACGAGAATTGCCCACACTTAACCGTGACTCGCATCTTGACTGTGACATCTGTACAATTATACTGTAAATGTATACCATAGCCATAGACTATCATATCACATACACTAAATATTTACTTTAAGAATGATTTTTTAATTTTAAACTAGATTCAGGTTTTACTAAACAGATTCGATAACAATGTATCTTTCACTTTGCAAATACCATAAATATAGATCTAAGATTCTGATTCTTCTTCAAACTTCTTCTCTCATTTCTTCATTTTCTCTACTCCTAAAACGATATGCTAATTGTGAAATTAGTGTGAAATAGTAAAAGCCTTGTTGGTTTGTCCATATTATTAATACGCGATTTACCATATTCATCTACAATCAATTTCATCGCACCTATTCTATTATTTACACATTCTCTAACTTTTTATTTGGGTATCTCTCGCAACTGTGCATAAAGATCCGAAATTGTTTATTACTAAATTAAGTAAGGAAAATCCTTAAATAATGTGTGTCTGATTTTTACCGAAAACCTTTCTTTTCTTTTATTTAAATGTGTACCTACCTGTACCTGTGTACTGTTGCCGTACACAAATAGACTTTAGTCTTTATTCTTAGTGACCTTCTTAATAGGAATTTGTTTAATTGTAACATAATCTTTTATTTAACAATTCCACAACCATTTATTTTCTTTTGCCTTTTTTGCCAATATGAGATACTCTGTTCTTTATCTTTAATCTCTTTTCCCCATATTTTGTTATGTGAATAGAATATACTTGGAATCGTCTTTTTCGGGTCAATAGGTACATTTGCTACTGTATTTTTTGAATTGAAAACTTCTTTCACTTTTTGGTATGGGAATATCTTATGGGTTCGCGTTACGTAATATCAGTATATGCATATTGTGCAACATTAGTGTTGTATAAATCTTTACAAGTAAAATTGGATGGATTATGATGATTGCTATGATGCTTTGATTAATAATGTTGATAATTTTAATTTAAAGATTATGAAATTTCAAATTATAATACTAACATTCTAAGTTATAAGTTTTCCCTTCTATCGGCAGTCCCTATGACTGTAAATTTTTTTTCATCAAGTACAACATAAATACTCCATGTCTCAACGTAAGTAAATCTATAATTGACTTGGATGTACATATGTGCTGTTGAATCAAAGTTTTAAATCCCTCAAAAGTGTTTCAAACGTTTGCCCCACGTCTCTTATGTGAATTGACCATTAGCTATCTTTAAGACTTTCGTTCAGTTGCTTAGCTAATAAGCTTTTATTTTTTCCATCTTTCAGCAGCACCTACCCGCGTGACCTCATGTCTTGTATGTATACACAAAGTAAATTGTATCCAAAAAGTAAAAGTATTGCACGCATTTTTAAACGTAAATTTGAGCAGCATTAGCATATTATAAAATACATATATCAGCATTCTCATTTTAGCATTCATATTTATTATATCTTTTCAAGTTGATTTCTTTTCGAAATCGATCTTGCTCAATTTACAGCCAATAGAACCCAAATTTTATTTTAATCTATAACTTCCAGAGATAATAATAATACAATGCCTTTTTGAAATTTAACAATTTCTTTATAAAAGATTAAAAATATACCTGATAAACAAAGCACAATAGCTATTGAAATTGTATCTTAATTTGAAACATTATATTCGTTTAATACCTTATAATATCCAAAATTAACTGGCATTAGGTATTTATATTGTTGATTAAATGTAAAAAAACTCATTCCAAACCAAACTTCAGGGGTTTTTTTTTTATGAGAAGTGTTTTTTTATGTAGTGTTTTATTTGTACAAACTGCTAAATTACAGGATTAATTGGTGAAACCCAAAATTGGGTGAGTGTTCCATATATTTTGTTTTTAATATTATTATATTCAATTCAATTTCATACTATATATCTGTTTAGTTTTAATTTTAGTGGGTATTTACCTTATTTATTACCTTACTCACATTTTTGTAAGCGACCTTTTTTGTGTAGCAACCATTTCTCTGCACTTCTTCGTTGTGTACTACTTGGTAGTCAGTCAATAAAGAAGAGCATGTCTTGACACTAGATTCCAGGGTCCGTCTCAGCCCTAGAATGGATTCCTACAACCCGACGTGACTAGCAACGACACTCGTTATCTGCCAACGATTGGGAGTCTACAGCCGAATGCCAACCGACACGTGTCGTATGCAAGCTGCCGGGAATCTGCAATTTACCGCCGAGTCTGTCGTGTCTACAAGTTTTTTTTTATAGCTGTGGGACAGCAGACAGGCTAACGGCCCGCTTAGAATTTAGCAGTTACCATCGCCTATAGGTGTTTGCAACGCCAGTGGCATCGCGAATACGCTGCTGTCCCATAAGGGTACAGGAACTTGGGTCACTAATGCCGGAATGTAACACAAGGTTATTATGGCGGCATACTTAAGACCAAAGGTGGTCGCCATCCAGACGGGCTTGGGGTCCTACCACGTAGCTAGGGTGGGTTATTTTGTCGCCTTTTACGACAGGCCGACCCCGCAGAGGTTAGTTAGTATTCTTTCTCCGCCCCTGCACTGATAAAAGCTGCCGGACATCTACTACACAGGCCAGTGGTTGCGTTCAATGAGCATTGGGTGATCTATGATCGAACCCCGACCTTTTTACCTTCTTTTATTTTTCCGAATTGCCTTCACTATTATTTATTTCCCTTATAACTATGTGTAGGTGATTTCCCTTTCGTGCAAGACTCGTTCTGAAATGTTATCCGCTTGGAATTCTCTTTGGCAAGCATTTCGTTACTTAATAGGCAGATTTTATGACAATTTACAGCTAAACCTTCCTCTATAACCCAGGCTTTCATATTATCAAAAACTTATATTATCCCCTTAGATTTGACAATATTTGTTCCCTAGTATTTTTAGTTATGTACGTTTAGAATAAATACGCTTTGCAAATATGGTCTAGACGAAGAATGTTAGAATATATCTTCTTCACTGCCCATTCTCCCAGGTCGCTTTCCTTGCCCATTTACTTAATTTTAACATTTTTTTAAAACTTCTTATAACAAATTTGTAAATGTTTATAACTGCTTATAAGCGGCTGTAATTCATTACTAACATTGTGTTGTGTTTGTCTCTAAATAACATTAATGTTTTATTTATATTCCTTGAATTTACTGAATTTTGAACAAATCATATATATTATTTATTAAGTAGTAAGGAATAATAAAACGCAGGTGTGAAATAAAAGAACTTTGATTAATGAAACAAATATATTTCATTCTGAAATTAATTCCAACAAATCCAGTTTCAACACTTCTCAAACCTTTTAATTAAATATGAAAGGGTAATGTGCCTTTTTTAAAGTGCCAAATATTCAATTAATGCGCTACACAAACACGCCTATCGTGGATACGATGAGATCATTTCAATAACAACACATTAACTAATGAATAATAACCTGCTAGTTATTATTCTTCAGCATCCACTATAAACGTCATGTGAAGCTTAAATTTTACGCCTAAATGGTAACACTACAACACACATATTTATTGCACACATAGAAATTTTGTAAAGTGTTTTTGTCTTTTTTATTATTTTTATAGAGATCCAAGACATTTACTAAAATTTTGCACATCGATATTAAATGAAATGATATACACAATAGCGTTTTAATTTAGATCATGGTATAATACACATTCAAAATATGGAACTATTCCTAAGTTAATTTAGCCAATGGATAATTTAAATTCAATAAAATCAGTTACTACAGTGGTGAATCGTGTTAAAATATAAAATTGGACAATCTGTATAACAATAATAACTATTTAAAATGTACAAGTAAAAAAAATATATTATGTAACAGTATGTATTATTAACTAGAGAATAAAACCCGAAGCATATATTGTATCCACGAAAGGGACTTGCTTTGGAAAATATATATTTCATAAAAACCATCTATATTTATAGAGCCCCTAAATTTATATAAAACACTACCTCTATTCATAAAATACAATAAATAAGAAATCAGAAAACTAAAATTTTTCGTACGGAAGTTTTATACATAATTTTATAATATTAAGGCCATAAAATATTTTTGGCGTGTCAATTAATGAACCTTGAAACTTGAATGAGTAACTAATAATTAAATAATTTTAGACACCATAATTTTTAAATTTATATATTATAGAAACAGATTGTGTGTTATGGTAGAATTGTCAGAGTGAATGAATAGATGGCCAATATCTAGCCCTTTGCAGACATACTTTGGTTTCCACAAACAAATTCTTATAATTCTGTACGAAATTATACCTTATTTAAAATTATTGCTGATTCCAGTATATAATGTGACAATATATTTATCTATTGAAGCTTTAATAAATAAAACGTCTCTGTAGAACATTTTCTATCACATATCTTTACACAATGTAGCACCACGCGGTTAATAGACCCATCTACGTCTACACTTACCTATATTGTTGTATATGGAGATGTATAAAAACAATACATCTGAAAAAATAATTTAAGATCGGTACATATATAAAACATTATGTATAATTGTTTAAAAATTAAATAAACTCTCTTAATGTTTTAATGTAGTAAACTATCGAGACTGTATTTAGGCATTTAAAACATTCTGAAATCAACACCTTATAAATATTTCTTAGTGACTTCGAAACATCTGGCCTACTTTACGTCTACCCGAAAATCAGTCTATCTACGGTCGTTGTTGGCTAGTATGGAGACTGCGCCTTGCCTGGCTTCCTTAAAGTAATATCACATTCGTTACAATCACCGTGCAACATTTCACTAACTACAATCTTAAGCAATAGTACATAAGACATGTAAAACTCGCATCTTGAAGCTAGTTGTATTAGAACACATTATAGAGCAGAAAGCTGATAATCTACAAATCTAAATCACTTAGTAGATATTCCGCTGCCTTCTGATACAATGACTTACAATGCAACCTTAGCTTGCAAGCTGGTATAAAATTTATAGTGGATCATTGAGACAACGTGACAAATATAATATAATTACAAGAAATCAATGTGTATTGTGCAGTCTTAAAAAAATTTGAATGTCTGAGATAAATACCAAACAATTGTTCAATTTGTTTGGACAAGATTTTTCTTAAACACAAATCCATGAAAAAATCTTTAATGAATTAAGCCCCGATAAACCAGAACTTCACTCGGTAAACACGATAGTTCTCCTCAATTATTCACTTCACATATGATACCAACTCTCAGATGGTCTATTGAACGAGTCTTTATAGTCATTCACACTTGTTATCCGTATTATTATACATTTTTCTAGCCCACCGACGTCTCCTTACATTAAACAGTCTGTGAAAAGCTTCCAAAACATGATGGTCTAGTGAGATTAAAGCAATTTTTGATGAAAGTAAACACACCCGAATTCGAGATTATAATTTTCTGTTAATAAATTAAATAACAGTTGTGTGTTATAAATTAAATAACAATGCACTGGGCATTGTATATATCAATGATAAATACTTTAAGAGAGACGCTAGATGTTTTTCTACAGTCCTAACAAAACTATTCTTTGTTATAAAATATATCATTCATTGCATTTTCATATAAATTAATATGCATTTACTATTGATGAATAAGAATCGATTGAGGCTATAAATACGATTTATTTCCAGGCGCCTTTCTAAAGAGTTATGTGGAAATAACGCACATACCATTGGACGGAGATAACAATATATAAAACATTTTATAGTGTTAAAATTGTGCGTCTTTAGACATTCCATACCTAATCGTTATTTGCAGATCCGGGTTTGTACTGAAGTAGAACCGTATGTATGTATGTATGTTTTTAAAAACAATATCCATGCGCAGGCGCAGACAACGATATCATTGACCTAAACAGCCCAAAGAAATAATGCCTGGGCCGACGGACTAGTAAATCGCCGAGGCATAAACAACTAACTGTAACCCTATCGCTGTATGAGTTCCTTACAAATTCTGGGGCATAACTTGATAGGGATCTGTATAAAATGTATTGAGATCAATACCGACAGACTGGTCAAAGAATTCTCCAAATAATCAATCTGGCAAAAATATTGTAAGATACAATGATTGTTTCTAGTAGAAATGGTTGACAATATGTAGGCAGTTTAAATAATGCCCATGATGCTTAATGTTCAAAGAAAAAATAATTTATGTAAAATTACAAATAAATATCATTACACCCACCCATAAAAATCAATAAGTATTTTATAAATTTAACAAATAAATAAAAAATAGTATTTTTATATTTAATTTTTAGCGTTCATAAAAAAACAAAACCCACTTAGTCCTAGTTTATCACATTTGACCTGGTTAGCACATACATATTTACAGAACTGTTGCAGTGCTTTATATATTTATAATCTTAATTAAAATAACTATCTATAAAGATTAAAATGTTGTTACATGAACAAATTTAAAGAATACCACACCAATGTTTATTATTACGACTACGAGAATTCAAAATAATGGACCACTCAAAGTTCGCATTATTGGATTAATACAATTAATTATATATAATAATTAATTGGAATAAACAAGTGCATAGTTGTACAATTTCAATTGTTAAACCTTAGTGACGTCTGCACATGAGTTCGTTCCCCGTCGCAAGTTCTAACCACAATTGTTTCTCGTCAAATATAGCGCCGGCCAAAAATATTTGTATGCTAATATTAAACCATACAAGAGTTGATAAATTTTGACCCGATCATCCTTGTTATCTTAACAAAAAAAAACTCCACGGACAAAATTCGGTCCTGTATCAGTAAAAATTCATACGCAATTAATGGTACAAGAAGCCAATTAAATGAACTGACATGAAATCAATTCAAATTTCGAATTAAAAGCGTAGTTAGTTTCGTGACAAACTGACTTATGACTCTAAATTCACCAAAAAATTAATTATTTTTACTAGCGTTCTTCTAGAAATCTCCCAACCCTATTCTACTGGCCTGCTAAGTATTCAGGGCGAAAATCCTACAATGAAAAACTTTGAGTGGTTAACCTTAAAACCCTATAAGACACTATAATACGCCACAACATCAATAACTACCGTTGATATAATTATTAAAACAGTCAACATCAATTTTGAATAATTATATATCATAAAATTTACATAATGGCAAAATATCTACATTATACACAATGTGAATGTATTTAATTTTTTTTTTATATAAATATAAACGTTTACTACAAACTCGTTCAGAGGAAATATGAAAACTGGACACGAATGTATACAGAATTAATGGATGGAACTGTATTTAAATATTTATTTTAAAAATATTTAACTACTTTAAAATAAAATTTTCATGTCCAGTTTTTGTTTTCGCACTGCGATAAGAGTATTTCGGTAGTAAAAATAAAAATTTAGAGTATTGCTTCTCGATTTATGCTAAAAGTTTTTGACTACCTACTATATCCCTCTGGCAAAGTCACTATGTTACATTAAATACAGTACAAAGTACATCAAATGTAAAAATGTACAACAATAAACAAATAAAATATATTTCATAAAGTTAAAATGGTTTAAACCGGCCTTATAAAAATTTAAACCAAATCATTTGGACTACGCGCTAAAATTGTTCGTTATTATTTATATATTACCTGCACCTGTTTATTTCGTTGTATTTAACTATTTTATTTTTATTAACTATGTAGAAATTATTGTATCTGGAAGCGATTTGACTGAAAAATACTGGCCCGCAAATCAACTAGAAATCACCAACCTTATTCTTAAAACATGATAAACGACAAGTTCCCATTATACGACTATGGCTTCTTTTTTGCACCAAGATATAAAACAATATGTACCGTTGACAAAATCAGATAGTAAACGTAATGGACAACAATAATTTTATTGGTTATTGTTACTGCTTAGTAAGAAAACTTAACATTATGGACATTTCCGCAGTACAAAGGCTCGTCTAACTGACCGTAAGACACAAAATGTAATTACCAGAACCGCCATACAATGTAAAGGGCTGTGATCGCATTCTGATAGTCCGAAGGATTGGTATAGCATCACAATGTAAATATACAACAGTGGGTACACTGAATTGAAGTATAAATTGAATGTAAATTCAATTTAGACTGCTCGACTCGATTAGCCGCAAATAAACAGTATAAGGTGCATTCAGACGGATAGACAACCGCATTGTTGATAATAGGGTGCACTGAAGTAGATGTCGTTGATAATGTTTTATACCTACTAGATGTAACAACAAAACATCACTTATCCTATTTAATTGACAGTAGTTGAGTAATTTAAATCATTTAAAGTTTAATTTTAAATAAATGCAATTTCAATAATAACTGAACTCTTAAGCACTAAAAAATGTTTTTAAAGCGGAATATTAATTTCCCTTTCAGTTTTTATAAAACATTTTTGCAACCAAAAATAATGTCAACTGTAGTTCTTGTTGCTATTTAGAGATGCTTGAATAGTGACATTGTTGATGACCTCACAAGTAATCTGTTAATGCGGTTCTAGTATGGCAATACCATATGGACGGACGGACATATGATTATTTGGATACGATACGAATGATTTATATGTGTTTGGTGTCTCATTATATTTATTAAATTGTATTTACGTCTTCGAATCCACATAAAATACTATAAAACATCCCATTAAAATATAATATCTATTTCTTTCATCTTAATAAATATAATTTTAAAACCCTTTAGAAAATAAAATTGATAACGTGACTCCCTGTAACTCATACAAGTAAACTTCTATAGAGACATATATAATTAAAACAACACTGCATTTTTACGAGAGCTGCGGGCAAGTATTCGGAAACTCACTACTTAAGACTTATCTATTCGTGTACTAATAAAGTATATTACAAAAACCCTGCAGTAGTTGTAAATATTAAAAATATAAAACAATATGTTGTACAAATAATAGTTGAATTAATAATCTACTTCATTGTTTACTTTTATGAGGTACATATTTTGGCACAGAGAGATTTCTTAAATCTATTATTTAAATTAATTAATAAATGTCGTTTAAACATTAAAATCACTTAAATCATTTTTCGATGTCCTACAAACTCGTTTGACTGGTCTTAATCGTACAAATCACAGTTCCACATTCTTCTACTTAGCTAGCTATTTGTCCCGACTACTAATTTGCTATTCTTTTCACTGGAATGAGTTTTTTCTTAAATCATATGATCCTGTAAATATATGGCAAACACAAAAGGCATTGATGCTAAGATGGAAAAAACTAAAAATTGCCTTTTATAGTTGGCCCCTTACCCGTTCAAATCAAAAATATTTTTATTGTTAGTCTTATTGAAAAGTTTACATATGTTTTTATTTAGTTCGCGCCGACTGTATTTTAGGCAAAGCCGCTAAGCACTGTACATCTGTATCATAATATAAATTAACAAAGTCACGCCTGTAATCAGGCAAACGATTGGCTAAAACTCGATTATTTTGCTTTTTATCGAAAATGTATAAAAAATTATTCATATAATCGTACAAAACCTCTCCAAAATAAAAATATATCCTGTAAAAATCTAATTAAAACTGCTTATATTCAAAATATTGTAAAGTTTTAAAGTATTTAAAAAATATTAAAATTTATAGCTATAATATGACTGTGTCGATTAAGTAATGCATACTTGGAGAAGAGGGTACGGGCGGAGCTCAGCGTGCATTGTGGACGTGCGTAGTCAAGTGCTTGGAGAGGTAGTCAGCACGCGCAAAGCACTTGCCGCATGCCTCACAGTGGTAGGGCCGCTCGCCCGTGTGAATGCGCAGGTGCCGCGTCAGGTCGCTCTTGCCTCCAAATGCCCGCCCGCAAAACAGACACACGAATGGACGCTCGCCCGTGTGCTTCCGAACATGCAATTTCAAATTCTCCTTGGATCTCACGCATTTGCCGCAGAAGGGGCAAGCGAACCGTCTTTCTCTGTCTTTCTGTCTGTCATCATTTTGCATGAAGCCAAGGATTCCCGAATGTGAACTTGAAGTTTCATGTTTACTGCTACCCGTCCTCGAATCAGTTTCTGAGCTGTCTGCCATGGAACTAATACTTGCGAATGAAACTGGAACGCGTCTTCTCCTTTCAGGAGCCATGTCATCATCTCTTTTGCTTTCGCTCTCTCCTCCCGAATTCCTGAAATCTGTAGAATCATCTACTGTGACTACGGAATCGGTTGGTCCGTTCGAATCCACAGTACTGTCTTGCTCAGCCTCTCCTAATAGTTCGATCGGTGGGGTCTTTGTTCCCTCATTCTTACTTTTATTTTTCATCGATAAGTCCATTTCCCCACATTGGCCTATCAAGGCCTCATTAGTGCTTGAAACGTGGTCGATACCTTCGGGAGTGTCTGTGTTTTTAGTATGAAGTCGCTCAAGAGTGTGATTGAGACGATGTTTCTTGAAAGATTTTAGATAACGGAACTGCATGCCGCAAACGTCACAAGTGAAGAGTTTGTCGGCCGGAAGCCTGGCCCGATGGTTTTGTTCGCGATGCTTCACATACGCCGAACGGTATCTGTAGCTCTGACCACACTGCTCACAGACAAAAGGTTTGTCGTCGCAAGAAGTTTGAGATGCATGTTGTAAAGCAGCATGACGTTCCAAAAGCCACGCCGAGGGGAATGATGCGAGGCACACTCCACATCGTCGACGCTCTGGGTGGAAGAGGTGTCTATTTTGGTAGGCCATACAATCGTCACTGAGGTACCTGCGCAAGCGGCACGCCTGTAATGCCAATAGGGGCGACCAGAGGGGAAGAGCAGGTGGAGCGTGCGTGGCAATCGCACTCGACAAGCCGGAAGGGCCGCACGACATATCCAGGCACATCTGAAATAGACACAAAAATTTATATGTCGGTGTCTGACATTTTTCTGTCGGTACATTTAAATTATACTCTAAGACCTACCTGAATTATATCACTCAGTCTTGTAATAAATGAAAGAATAATGTTGTAATGATTGTAGAGCTTTTATTTGTCAAAATTGTATTTTTACAGCTATGATATGCTTATATTTGTTTCAAGAGTTACAAATATCAACAGCGACGAGTTGCTGATTTAGATTGTTGTACAATTGACAATACATTACATTGCTTGATCCTCGTTTATATTTGATATACTGTTACAATTTTTTAAAGAAATGTAACTGCTCTCTGTCACATTAAGAACTATAATAAAGTTAAGGCAAAACAGATTTTTTAAATCTAAAATTTCAACAATTAATGTTAAATAAAACAATTACAAGAAATCACCAGTGACTACTAAGGCAGCGTTTTTAAACCAAGCGGTGACAACACAGTTACAGTGGCAGAAAATGGTGAGGTGAGGTAGACATGCTATTTCTTTCTTCTTAACATCATTAGATTTACGAGGGGTGTTCAGTAAATAATGAAAATGCGATACATTCTCCTTGGAAAGAAGAAATAAATACTGGCAGGCATAGCCGACATTAGATATAATAATAATAACCAAAGACAAGACAATCAATTCTCTTTAGTTTTTTAAAAATAAAAGTCCCTTGCATCGTGTCGGAACGTATTCTTAAAAATGGATAAAATTGAAGTTCGCAGGGTAATAAAATATGTCTGCTTGGAAAAATTTTCTACGGAGTTGCTAAATCAAGACTTGAGAGCAACCTTAGGGGTCCATGCTCCTCCACATTCAACAACTGGGCGTTGGTTTGCTGAGTTTTAGCGAAGAAGAACTTCCATTAACGACGACCCCTGCACGGACACCGTGACTGAACATATTATTAAAAAAGTTGAAAACATTGTCTTGGCGGATCGTCGTGTTAATGTTTGTTTTATAGCAGAAGAAATGATATTTCTATAGAAAGTGTTCATAATATAAATATTATACACAACCATTTGGGGTATGAAAAAAGTGTCAGCGAGCTGGGTGCCCAGAATGCTTTCTGACACGCAGTAACAAACGAGACAGAATTTCACAAAATTGTTTGGGTTTGCTACAACAAGATCTTGGCCGATTTTTGACTTGATTCATAACTATGGACGAAAGATTTCACCATTATGACCCGGAAACGAAAACAGTCCATGACTTGTAAGAGACCGTCATCTCCAACGCTGAAGAAATTTAAGGCGATTCAATCCGCAGGTAAGATCATGGGCTGTTTTTTCTGGGACAGCCAAGGGGTGGTAATGATCGAATACCTTAATCATGGTGCCACTATTATGGAGACTTTGTATGCAAGACAAATAACAAAGTTAAATACGCAAGCAACGGCGTGACAAACTCGCTAATGTTGTTTTGTTTCACCAAGATAACCTCCCCGCGCACAAGTCCAGAGCTGCAATGGCTGCCATTCAAGAAGCTGGCTTCGAATTGATGGAACATCCTCCATATTCACCGGACCTAGCTCCTAGTGATTTCTATCTATTTCCGCGGTTAAAGGAACATTTCAGGGGCCATAAATTTGAAGATGATGTGCAGTACTCGCCGCGGTACATGATTTTTAAGGGAAATTAGGCACAAAGTGTATAAACCTGAAATAAAATAATATTTAATAAAAGATAATTGCGTCATATTCATTATCACTTTTTATTGAACAACCGTAGTACGTTTATGCTACATAAATATGTAACATACCATAATTTCGTTCTTTTATTTCATTGACTTAATTGTTTATGATACCATCACCCTATTTTATCTCCCTCATAACCCACTCACAGCTCACGCCACCTTAGAGGCAATGGTTATAAGCTTTATAAATTAATGAACCTACGTTTATTTGAACTTATAATATTTAGAACTGCATCGTATACGGGAAAAGCGATCTTATAATTCAAATCAAATATGGGGACCACACACCCGTATAGGATGCAAGTATAAAATGTAGTCAAGAAGTCATAGTTCTAAATAATTTATAATTAACACATTATTATAGATAAAACAAATCATACAAATAACTAATACACCTACAGGAACTTAGAAAAATTGCAATTATAAGTTCTATATTTAGGTATGCCACTTAAATAAATATATTTTCACGGATTTCACGTGTTTCTCCGGTCGAAACTTACCATTCGTTACTATAAACATAGTCCTACTAGATGACCCATTTACCGCAAGATTTAATAGTGTTAAGTTAAAAGAATGGAATGCGCTAGCTGCGATGACTGTAAATATGAACATTTTCAAGGATTCTCTAAATTGTCACAAAGTATATATCTTAAAATTAAATTATTTTCATCCATTACAATCGTCCATATTTCAACGAGACTTTCACAGAGGCATTAAGATGTCATTGTGTGCCTATTTATGTAATAATTCCGGATAACAAAAAGAGAACATACTGAATATTGAGATGTGACGTAAAAGCTTAAATATTTTTATAAGTGCACAAAATAAAAGAAATCCTAAATCCTTAAAAATTACTAATAATTTAATTTCAAAGAACATCAAAATTATTATTGAACGTCATAAAATTCATATTTTCCTTAGCGACCGCGTTATTCACATATCATAACGCAATTTACAATTTTCACCATAAAGTTACACACTTTTTTACTACCCTCTACATACACTATATTTATTCCGTGATTGCAGCCTTTATATAAGTCTTGTATAGGCAAGAGGCACTCTAAATATAAAACTGTGGTCACAATTTATTAAAAAAAAATCTACATTAACATATCTATTTCAACATTAGAAATATTTCGTGCTAGTGTAGTATTTATATAATAATTGGTAGGTCCTTTATAACAAAATACCTATATAATATGAAATGTTCATAGTTTGTTAATTTAATTAGTCACATTAAAATATTAATTTGTGCTATTGGCGCGTGAACTCTGCAGGGACGTGGCAATAGACAAATGTTAGAATTTGAATAACTGCACTTAAGGGTAAACTATTGCTCACAGAGTATTCGGTATAATATCGGTACTAACAAAATTTATCGCGTTGCCTATCTACTCGTCAATGTTGTGTATTTGTATTGTACTAATAAATATTGCTACGTAAATGCTTTAACATACTATAATAAAACTATTCCATTAAAAACTTGTACAAATGTGTTAATAATTCGCATCTTTAATAGACTATTATGTATATTGTAAATATTGATTCTTTCTTAAAATAGGAGAGGAACATTCATTAAGTTGTATTGCTATCATGATTAGGTAATGATCGATTCTGAAAATTAATCATAGAGTGCAGCTTTTCAAATCGAAACATTTTATATGTCTCACTTCAATAAGTTTTTATTATACAAACTTTTTAGAACTCTATAATAGCTCCGGGAAGTAGCGTATCTACCAATCTATTATCTAAAATGCATTTACCTACGTAATTTACTGAGTGAATTTAACAATATCCAACAAAATTATTGTATTTAATAATTTCAATAGCAGAAATTTACACAAAAATGTAGTCATAAAGAAATATTCTACATCCAAAACATGACAAAATATCTGTTTTAAATGATAAAAATATAAATAATGATCTCTAATATCTCAACAACATTAAACATACAAACAAATAAGGTATGGAATGTATGTTATTAGCTATTACAAAAATATACGCGTATGACGTTAAACGGTATCCAAAAACGTATATTTAATTTATAAACAATATTAATAAGATCAATTTCATTTTATCAGGATCTGAAAATGTTTCTAAGGGCACTATTTCGTACTTTAATTTTTTTATTAATTTATCAAAACAAAATATACCCCGACGTTGACTTTCTGGATGATATGTAACTTTTACAGTTTTATTGTCCCTCAAAACTATTTATAATAAATTCAAATATGATATTCTAAGCTCTAACGTAAATATTTTTGACTGTGCATTGACGTTTCATTGTATAATTTTACGTAAGTGAACGTCGGGATCTTCTAAAACTTATAGTGCGTTAGTACTTATAAAGTGCGTTACTCATGGCCGCCATACATCCGTCTCGATATGACAATTTAATACATTACATTACCTACACATTATCGGTGGCATTTTAATTAAAACAACAGTACATTTAATGTAACTGGTATCATTTCGGAATGTCAGGCGTTTGCTGGCCGAAATGTTTTTAATAATTTTAGTGTGAACATGAATCTAAACAATTTTTGGCGATAATATATAATTTTGTTATTCGCTACTGGCCTTAACTTCTAATAGACGCCTAAAACTTAAATTAATAATGAGATCTACAAAATGGTAATAATATTACATGAATGATCTTTCTCTACATAACAAAATTCAAAGAGTTGTATTCATTTCTAATTTTAAGATTTGACAGCATGTTCCATTTAGAAAAAATCACAGGCGTGTTTTAAAACACATTAGTTGAGTGATCGTAGAAATACTATCGTTAACGCCGATGTATCGACCCTTTTAGCATCTTTTTGAAGTTGCCAAAGTATGGCCCTTGTTCAGCCAAGCGTTTAAAGTATGACAAATTATTTTATATACATCTGAAAGTAATAAGCTTTAGAGAACTAATGTTTTTGAGTGGTTTGATATATTTATTGCGTTTCAAATCACATCATAGATTTATCCACCCAACTCTAAATAATATTCCACATAATGTTTTAAATAATTAACAACTTCTTATTTTCGTAATATAATTTTAATGCATTTCGACCACCATGCCAAATAGTCTCACCAAATACTGAGATCGTTATACGTATTTAATGTGTAACTCCCAGATGTAGCTATCTTATTCATATATATCACAGAACTTCTCCTAAATAATCATAATACTTTTGTTAAAAATCCCAATTCTATTATGAACCACTAAAATATTTACTATATTTATAATTTATTAAAACGCCTGCATTCAAATGGAAACCGATAAATTTAAATTACGTTCATTTCATTTATTTTGAACTAACAACACTGTTATATGTATATCGAAATACTGATTCATACAAAATGATATGTCCCTAGATCAAACGATTTTGAAAATATTAACACCACTATCGACTAGTATTAAATCATTTTAAATTTCACTATTATAATATCACTCTTAAAATTATTAAGAGTTCGAATGTATGGGCCAAAAGTACCGTTGCACCAAAATCAAATAATTTCGAATGAACCTTACGTACTAAGTGAGCCAGCATTCCAATCAGTTCCAAATCAAAGCTTTCAATTTATCTATTTCAGGCTTGGTATGTGGAGTAAAAAATACATTCTATGAACAACGAGCCTAATTAATAAAGGCTAGGAAGGCTAAGATTGTACTTTTTAAATAAATTTTAAATGGTAATTTAAAATAATAAATTTTATGATCCGTAACATATCCCTGTATTTGACTCTGTTGATTTCCTTGAACACAGTGATTATTGCGTTGCATTTCAATTGCTGTGCGTCTTTCTTTAAATATTTAAGTATCCAAAATACGGTGTAGTGATAGTGAAAATAACAACGAGTCTCTTAGAGCGTATGACTGAGCACAGTTTTTGAAATGACACGAATAATCTTAAACAGATGTGGTGGTTCAGTAAATAGATAATAACTATATATATTAAGTGAATTTTACCATGCCTCTTACGTCATAATATATGATATATTGTAATAAAAATCTGCAGTATTCAAATAAAATACATATTGTTTATTTCACATAAACGCCACACGACTTCGATAATGATTTTAAATATGAAGCAAAGCGAATAAATGAAAACAAAGAATAAAATGAAAATAAATGAAAACAAGGACACTACAGTCGTAAACAAGAGAAAATAAAACATGTTGAGTTAAATTTTATTCCACTTTTAAATTCGTATATAATATTTCACTAAACTATCAGTTTCCCGGTTTACAGTTAGATAGTAAAAATTACCGTCAAAATTATTTCCTGATCTTTATTTGAGCTATTTCGCCATTTGCCTTTTCTAGTCGTAATATATTGTAAAATACTTTGCCATTGGCAAATCAGTGCCTAAAGCATTAGAGCCATATAAAAAGAAAAAAAATGTTAAATTTTCATTGTCATGGCATTACATTTATAAAATAAAAATAACATGTATCTATCCCAAACCTTAATTAAACCTTAAGACTTCGCGGTCCAGAATCAAAAAAAAAAATTCTGATATTTTGAAATTATATAGATACTTTCTTAAGATAGTACTGTGAAAATTTGGTAATGATATTCACTATATTTCAAGGCTTACAGCCCATTGAAGGTCAGCGCCGAACACTGAAATTGTCCGATAGGCTCTGAATTTTGGTGTAAATGGCTTAAAAGTAAAGCTAAAGGAAATTTGCACACCTTTGAACATCCACCTACTCTAGATGATGATGTACAAGCAACATTAAAGCCAGTTTACGACAGCTGACGATAACCTATTAGAAATATGTCTTGGCAATAATACTCAAAATAACAATGAAAGCTTCGATAGTTGAACTTGCACCGAAGCATTTATTTTTTATGGGAAAAAAATCATCGACTTCGCTACTTACATATTGTGCTGCTTGCACATTCAACGAAGGCTTTCAATCTATGTTGAAAATAAAGGACGCAATGGGTATTAAAATCGGTCCATATGCTGAGCAACTCGCCCAAGAACGTGATGCGCAACGGATTTACAAAGCTGATCGTCAAAGCAAGCGTTACTCCAGAGGGCAAAAAAAAGATAAAAGTGAAGAAATAGAAGTGTATGAAAACACTGAAGGGATACTGTATGGTGCTGGAATTGCAGACTAATTATAAGTACACGTTTAAATCCAATTTTATAAAGAATATACTTACCTACTTGAAACTTTAAACGCGTTCATCTCGAATTTTTCTCTATTTTTATTCTTTATGTTAATCATTTAAAAAAACTACTCGACCGATTCAGTACACTGGCAACTATCGTTGGGACTAAAATAAAAAAATCTGTCAATTGTATTTAATTTTTTTATATATAGAGAACCTTGTTAGAATAAGGCTAGTTTCAAACTTGTAATTTTGGCAACGCGCCATTTTGTAATTTATTTTTCTCGTTTTAGTTCCTGCGATACTCATGACAATTAAGGATCTCTTTTCATTTCAGTTAATTGAAAGAATCAAATCAATCAACATCAAAAGTCCAAAATCAGTAAAATTCTCGCCCGCTAGACCTCTTGAGGTCCCAAGGTGGTTAAGTGCCACGTGGCACTTAACAATAAAAAATACACATATAAATTAATTCTCCCGAGTAAGTATGTACACTGAGATCCCGGTTTTTAATCTCTTCTAATCTGTATGGAGAGACTAGAAGCGCATAACTGTATCTTTCAGACAACGCTTTATATTTTTTTCATTTATGTTGTTAAATTGACAATATAATATTAATGTTTAGACTTTAGATAGTGAAAACAAAAATTATGCAAGTTATCACATCTAACAGTTAATACAATAAAAAATAAAATATATTGATTATAGTAAGATCGATTATTACAGCTATAACGAAGAGGCATAGTGTCGGACAGAACTGAAAGAGCGTTTAAAGCTTTGATTGCCTTGATCACACATCCACAACCCTCCCCGTGTATACCGAATAATGACTACCGAAGCATTTATACTCTATTAAAATCCCTAAAAATTCAATATTATCAAACTATATTATTTACAATTTATATGTCGTAATATTGCTTTTGAATTACCTCAGGGGAGCGTGCGTAGTTTACTTGAAAATATTTAAAATCTAGTATATATCTTAAATTCCTAGATCAGTGATTTAGAACGATTACGAGTGCAGTAATATATGATATCTAATAATTATAATTAAAGCACTCATTTATAACTTTGTTTATAAAACCAACTCTGACTCTGTATAAAGGTCTCTAAATTTATGACAGCTCTAAATTAGTGATATACATACTAGAAATTCTTTATTACGGATACTAAAAAAGCTTTAAAACGATAACTGGATATAGAGTTTAACTACAAATAACTAAAATGCGAGCAGAACAAGTTCATTAACAACTCTTATAGAGAATTTTTATATTTTTACCACACTCAATAGTTTGTAGTTTGACTATTTTCTGAATAATTGAATTAAAAATAGAAAGCAATAATTAACTCATTTTATATCAAAAGAAGTCAAACTTCTACAAGTCTAGGCTATGCCATCTCTTAGAATGACTCGTAGTTGCAATAAAAAAGCACCATCCATCGAGAAGGAAATAATACAAAACAAATGATACTGCAACTTACACAGAATCTGCAACTTCAATGATTCATTTATCTATTAGTGAAATATCAAATATTATTCATATCATTCAGATCACAGTTGCGGCGTTTAAATCACATTCTTAACTAATATATTGTCCTCCTTTGTTCATTCGGTATCACTTCTCACCAATGACTAATTTCGACCAAAAGCGACGATACTTAACACAGGCCTTTAATATATAACTAGATTGTTGAAATACTGACAATTCAGGAGCAAGTATTTAAGCACATTTTTAGACATAAGACTATTTCGAGTTAAAAGAAGTATCTAGTCGATTTATTTAAATAATCTTTTTATCGTTCGATAACAAAATAAAGGTCTATTAAATATAACAAATTAAACCATGAATTAAAATGACAAATGTGAGATTTTCTTAGACAGCTTAAAACTTGTACCATCTATTGTCAGTATTTTAAATTTTCAATAATTTACATTAAATAAATTGGAAACGTATATGGCCTGATTAGGGGTAGTCGGATTCATTGGTGACTTTCTTCTTCCGTATCTACCGGACTAGGTGATAGGAATTTACGCGCGTACTTCGGGTAATGCGTTTTCTCGTGAGCCTTCAATATCGTTGACCGAGAAAATGTTTTCCCGCACAATCCACACCGAAAGGGTCTCTCACCTATAATTAAAATAATAAATAAGAAATATTTTGATATTTTCTAACAAGGATAAACGTTAAAAAAATATTGTAATATTATAAAAACGACGACTTACCCGTGTGTACTCTACAATGATCTTTCATATGGTGTCTCAATTTAAAAGCCTTTCCACAGAACTCGCACTTAAAAGGCCTGTCACCCGTGTGTACAGGCAAGTGGGCAATCAGAGATGAAACATCGGGAAAACTCTTCCCGCAAAACTTGCAAAGCACTACGTTGCCGGGCTCAACTGGACCTATGTCCATGTCTAATGGTGTGTCGTCGGGTTGCATCATATACGGTGATTCGAACTGTCCCACCAGCGGCAGTCCCATCGGGCGGCCTAACAGCGCATCACGGTACTTTAGTGTGTCAAGTGTATGCGTAGTGAGGATGTGCCGCGTCAACTTGCTCTGATGCGCAAACGCCGCTCCGCAGTGCATGCACGCGTAACCCCGCTCCCCCTCCTCCACACGACCCCTACCGGACCCATCGTACTCCTGCAACCACAAAAAAGAACATCAACTTCTTTTCTCACTTGTACTATTCACGGAGCAAATTGTGTGCATTATCGCTAACACTACTTTCTAACTGCAATTTCGTAAATTTCTCAGTCTCTATCTAATTAAGAAGTTGACGCTCATTTTTGCCCAATATAGGTGCAGGAGTAACCCGGGAGCCGGCTACGCGTAATGCCTTGTTGTTTAGCAACGCGCGCGCTTAGTACGCGTAGAAAAGATACGTACAGGAACGTATTTAAGAATATGGCCAAAGTCCAAAATAAAATTGCCCAAAATATGTATTAAAGAAAACGAATGGATATAAAAAATGATGGCCAACAAAATGAAGGTCAACTTCTTGACAGCAAGGCATATAGTACTTGATGTTCCAACAACAGCATTTCAATTAAGCATACATGCAACAAATCAATTTACAATCGATATACCAAGCAACAACTGTAACAGAGATATATAATTTAACTTTATTCAATGTGTGCCATCACAATTATAATTTATTACAAAAATTTAAGACTAAGAGGATGTAACAAATAAATTAGTTACTTCTTTTTTACAAGGCATTCTCAGCATGAGCAACTAATGTGAATAATAATGGTTAGAAGCACAAAGAAATTAAACATGAAAACTAAAAATTATATACATAGCACATCGTTCCAAGATTAATTTCATACTTCAGGTCAATCACACAAGTCATTCATTCACACAAAATTAACATGCGACACAACATTTAAGGGTTTGAAAGTAAATAAATACAATATAGAGTACATGCACTTTCACCACCAGTGAGCTCATAATGAATGGCTCAATAATAAATTAAGACACTCATTACTTATTTTAAGTAACCACAAAATTGATGATTTGAATTGGTAACCCAAAATTTTCTTTACTAACTGCAAAACTATGTAATGATTATTTTATTTGCTATTTTATCACATTAATAGAAAATAATATTAGCAAAATATAATCTTAAAATGATTCTAATATCAAGGCTCTTCCTTGAAAAGTGTTAATAACTTTTAAAAATGGTATCAAACACTTGTTTTGCATTGTATGAAACAATTTATAAGGAGTTAAAATAGCTTCTTGTTTGTCTCAAATAAATACATTTGGTGGTAGGTTTGGTTTTTATTTGATAATAATAAGTAGTTATCTCGTAATTTTACTTAATTCGTTTTAATATTTGTGGTTACTTCAAAGAATTATTAAATGAAAAAGGTGAACATACAAACATCTGAATACTTACTGATTCATGTTGAATTCGATAATCTGTAGTTGCTTCACCACTTTTATCTTCAGCACTCCTTTCCCAGTCAATTTCCTTTTTTAAGGACTGAAAACAATAATACTCTTTCAATAATGATCACAATTCAATAATAAACCAAAAATCCTTTTTTTATCTATAGAATTTTAGATTATCTTATAGTATCTTCAGGAGAAACAAGTTCGCTATTAAATTCTTGAATAAATTCTCCCTGTTTCTTGGGAGATGACAAAAGCTATTGCTTGTGGAGGACTCTCATTATATAGAATTACAAAAGGGTAAGGTAATGTAATACTTCTCTTTGATACTTCGCTACAAATGATAAGACCGCTTGATTGTACTTAGTTCAGTGTTATAAAGAAACATTATTATTATTATTCAATGTAACCTTGAAATTTATTGTATATTAGTACAATAGTAAAATAAATTAAATTTAAAAAAAATCCTCATTTTCTTTCCTTTATTTTTGCCCATAAACAAGAGAATATTATAGAAATAAAAGTCTAACAGGTAGCAAGTATATTTTAAACAACATTTTATTGGCTGTAATAATAAAAATATATATAATAGCTTTGGGCCTAAAATTGTGCTTGTAGGTATTATTTAAAAAATCTGCAACATGAAACTCCCAGAATTCTATTCTTATGCAAAAATATTCAACTAAAACACACATGAATTTACAGCCTGGTTTTAGTAGTTTCAATTGAAACTTCAGTCTCACCTATGTATCGACCTAGCAAAACATATATATCTGACAATGTTTAAGTTTAAGCAGCACACTCTGATCTATGATAAATATAAGCTGGAGTCCCACAGGGTAGTATCTTAGGTTTTATCATGTACCTACAACATACCACAAACAGATATTGCTACTTTATATTTGGTATTATGATTATTGCAACTGTAACTTACTGATTGATACTCATGAATGTGCTATAAAAGAGTATGTGTAGCTGTAAACAAGTTAACCAAATTCTGTTTTAAGACATGCCCCCCGTTTTACAGGTGTAGAGATAAATAAAAAAAATTATTGTCCGAATTATCTAACTATTCTAAGATACAAGTAGAGTAATTAGGACTATAGTAAATGCACCACAGCATATACAAGAAGAAGCTTAGTGCTAATAATATATATAAAGAAAATATGCAAAACTTATGAGCATAAGCTTCACTGTTATGTGAATTGAGGTGATAAAACTTCTTGACAACACTGACTTGACAGTCAACCTGTTTGATTTTGTCTAACACAACAATGTGCATAAGCTGAAAGTGCTTTAACAGTTTGGTACCAAATGCAGTATTAGTTACATGTGAGAAATCATTTACTGGATTTAGCGGATTAAATTAATAAAGCGACAACAGATATTGGACATAGATTGTCACTGATGACATTATGAGAAGGGTTCATTGGAGAACTTGCTCTTCCTGTGAAATAGCACACAAAATTAAATCATCTGCTCATAGTCTGACTGATCTCAAGATATAAAAAAATAATATATTAAATAATATTACTGGATAGCCTGCACATAAGCTAAATTGTAACAAAAATGTTTAAAAAGGTTTATAAAAAAAATACAAGGTCCTAAAACAATATAAAATTTTATATAGTACTATTATCATAAGTGTATATAAAATAAATATACAACTACCTAGTCAGGTCATAAATTCTGTCACATGTTTAATGTAAAATAATTGTAACAAGTTTATTAATTATGTAACCATTCATATACCAAAATGAACTTAACAAAACATAGATTCTTATGACATTAAAGTTTATTCAAAATGACCTCCGTGATTTTGAATACAAGCCTTCAATCTGCGCGGCCAGTCGTCTATCGCAGCACGAACGAGGTCCATGTCAATATCGGCGGCTGCCTTAATCAAGGATGTCTTGAGTGACTCCAAATTGGGATGAGGCTTTGAGCACGCCTTTTCCTCCAAGTGTTGCCATATCTTGTAATCTAACGGATTCAAATCTGGACTGGAGGAGGGCCAGTCTTCGTGCCGGATGAAGTCGATTTCACGCGCCGCCAGCCAGTCTTGTGTGCTCTTCGCTCTATGAGCTGGCGCCGAATCTTGTTGGAATACCCAGTGCCTGTTATTGAACATGGTATGAGAAACAGGTTCCACAAGGTTCGTCAGGACTGTATTTTGATACACAACAGCATTCGTTTTTACACCTTTCTCACAAAAATGTACCTCTGTTAAGCCCCAATAAGAAACTCCCAACCATACCATGAGCGAGGATGGAAAATGACCTCGTTGGACACGCGGAATACGGTTGCTCGCTTCTTCACTACTGTGTGCGTACACCTTATCATTTTGTTTGTTGTAGCTCTCTTCTACGGTAAACATTTTTTCATCCGAAAAAAGAATTTCCCGATATTTTTTTCCCGCGTACCGCTTCAACAAAGCGCGGCATCTCTTCAGTCTCAGGTCCATTAGACGAGCATTCAAACGATGTCCTGTTTTTCTTCGATATGCCCGAAGCCCTAAGTCTTCATTTAACACCCTTTTCACCGTGGTTCTGCTTAACCCCATCTGAAGGGCCAACAGTTTCTGCTTACGTTTGGGATTTCTTTGAATTCGTGCCTTCACAGCTTTTATCACTGCTGGAGTCCTAACAGACCGAGGGCGACCACTTCTTGACCTGTCATCTACACTAGAGTCTTCATTGTATCGTTTGATGGTACGATAAACGAATCTTTTGGTAATATTCAAATTTTTCAGTATGTTAAAAATTTGAATTGGCGCGTAACCGCAACGATGTAACGCAACTGCAACATAACTGCAACACGGTCTTCTTTAAGCGTCCACTCCATATTTAAAAATGAGTAAAATTCTAAAAGTTATACATTTTTATTTTCATGAACAATTCGAAATTCTAATTCAATAAACTTTTTTGTGGCCAGCATTCTAAAAGAAAAGTTTTTACTGTGTGACAATACTTATGACCTGACTAGGTATATAATCCATAACATCCCATGGCTGGGCTCAGGCCTCTTTCTAGACGGAATAGTAGGGACGAGGGCCAGAATCCCCTTTATAATACATACTAGTGATGTTGGTGGTTTAGGTTTCCTTACTATGTTTTCCTAACTGCATATGCACTATATTCATATACATGAGATCTTAAGTTTACGTGCACATGCACATTACACTAGGAAGAACTACCTAAGCGGTATATATAATCACAGGATTCAAACCTGAAAACTTTAGGTTAGTCCCTGAATGTAATACTAGTTGGGTGAAACATGTATAACAAACCTGAGTACATACTTAGCCCATAGTTTATACATATAAACTATGGGCTATAGGTAAATTAAGGGTCCAATTATATCAATGTTTAAATTGATTCTTACCAAAGGTGCCTGTTGCACAGGAGGTAGCCCCGAAGGTCCTGGTATTGGTTCACTTCTTGGACTCGGTAGTGATGGATGTGAAGGGTGTGCTAGACCAGCATGTATGGTATTCAGAACACTTAACCTCGCTTCTGCAGGGGAATACCGTGGACCCAGAATATTGCTGGTGCTGTGGCTATTTATAGTCATGTTTATACCTGAAATTTTTTTAAAAATATGTTGACATTCACTATTTAGAAATTATTATTTGTATTTACCATTTGTATATTTTATTTTGTATCCATAATTAAATATGTATCTGTTTTGTACAATAAAGAATATTCTATTCTACATGAATAGTGATTATATCAAAAGTTCATAATAAAACCCAGACATAAGCATTTATTAGATATACATCAGAATATCAGATCATCAGAATACTGGGCTACAAAGTGGAAGGATATAAGCACAAGATGTTACAAAGGAGAAAGGAAAATATGTTTTAAGCTACAAAAATATGAATACCGAAATGGATCTATGGAGTTACAAAAATAGAAGTTATGAGTATATTAAGTAAACTAAAAAGTAATAGGCTAGCATGCTATTGAAGAACGCCATGTGACTAGGGAAGTAGACGGGTACAGAAGGTACTTACCTCCCTAAGGTACCTCCTACCCAAGAAGAAGTGGATGGAGTAGATAAAACATATTTATGGTGAACTATGGTGTAAATGTTGAGATTACGGCGAACAGAGGAGAACAGAGGGAGGACATACACCACACATAATGTGAGATAAAAATGGGAAAAGGAAGCTAGTATTTAATAGTAGTAAAAATTACCTTCGGAGATTTTAAGTTATTTCATAGAAAATAAATATTTGTTTAATAATCATGACTGATAGTATTGTAATTGTTGTAGAGCACATAATTAGTGTTTTAAAACTTATTCTGCTAAACATTATAGCTTAGGAGCATAAACTCCAACATATAAATTTTTTATTTTTTAACAGAAAACTGAAAAACAGATAATTGCTATGATTTTTTAAATTCTTTGTGACCGAAATCACTTTTTTTAAAGATTTTATGGCCTGGTAACAACAGAAATCACAAAATATAAACAATAGGGATGAGAGGATACCTGGAAATGACACATTATCGACATCACAACATTGGCAAAATCAATTCCTAGAGCGTTGGAGCCAAATTTAACAAGAATAGATACATTGTTGTTCTAGAGCCGTGGTCGTCAAACTGCGGCCCGCGGGCCGCTTGCGGTCCGTGGACGATATTTCTGCAGCCCGCGGCCGAGCAAACAATTTTAGTAGATAATGGGCTCAATTCCCAATAAAAACACGCTACAGCTAATTAAGTCATCTGTCTGTCACTTTCCTTAATTCCAGCAAAAAAATGGACCTAAGTGATTGGTGAAATTTTAATTGTCAAATATTCAATTCATTCATCTGGTAATATCAAAATCTGATGAATTGAGGCTAATATCAAAAGTGAAAGTTTACGAGACTGCGCACAATTTATTTTGACAATATTTTCTTCGACATATTTGTTTGAAGCTTCATTTTCCAAAATGAACTTCTTGAAAAAGAAATACAGCAATCGCTTTTCCATTCATTTAGAAGACACGATGAGAATAGCATGTAGCCCCAAAAACGCCAACTTATAAGAAATAATTAAAAAATTACAACACCAATAACAGGCATGACACTTTTAATAATGATATGTTTGTGGTATGATAAAATTAGTGTTCGACCGAAACTGGTTTTCCGGCCGAAACCGAAACCGAATATTCGGCCGTGGGTTCAGTTTCGGCCGAAACCGAAACCGAAACTCACGTGGTCAAGTATAAAATTCCATAAAATACTGAAATTTGGTGCATTTTACCCATTATTATTTAAAATTACGACATGAAATGGAAACACATTATATTAATTTTGTTGTAATCATTTATTTAATATAATATAAAAGAAATGTTAATAATATTTTTATTATTTTTTCAAATTATGTTCTCATAGCAAAATGTTTATCAGTTATCAATAATCAAATCACTAATTGTTACTGCTTCATTATATACTAAGTATTGGTATTTTGAAATCTTATTATTTAATACTTTGGTTTGTATTTGTACTTTGAAGAATCATCAATCTCTTTTAGGTACTTATACCCCTTCTAAAAAAATATAATAATTACTAAAATTATTATTACACTCTTAGTTCCAGTCTCTACAAAGATAACCAAATCGCACATTTAGAATTAATAACGATACATAAATCACAATTAGTAGGACAGTCATACTTACATTTATTTAATGTAGTAAATGTAAGTAACTCACTATTATACTACAGTAAACATTTAGATTGAATACAGTTTTAAAATCAAATAAAAAAACTTCTAAATATCTTATATTTAGGGTTTTTAATGGGGTTTTTGTAGGTTCTAGCGTGCAAAACATCAACATCGGTAATTTCACAAATGTTTATTTAACTGTTTTAATGGTACAGTGAACTTACAAATACAAGTTACAAGTTAAAATTACAAACTAAGAACATAGCCTTTTGGGTAAGCGGCGCGCACGTACACTTTTTCTTATATTAATGGCGGTGCCCGCGTCGTGAGGCGCTCGAGTGGGATCGACGCGAGGCGAATCAGCGCCTCCTATTGGCTGTTCGCAGCGGTCCGCGCATGCGCGGTGGGCACCGGTGTATGTCCGGTGTTGCCGCGTTACATACTCCCCCTCCAAATCACAGGAACGTCCCGTTTGTGAGTTGGCCACTGAATCAAGCGGCGACGTATTTGGATTGCGCGGCCGTCCACGATGACGGCGTGGTTGAACCGGAGCTGAGGTCAACCCTATGCGTTCTTTGAAAGGAGTTAAAGCGGAACTATGGAACTTCCCTACCACCTCAGAGGTATCCACGTGAGAAACTTCATAAGAAGTTGGACTTACAACCTTAGAAATACGATATGGACCATCCCTTCTGGGCATAAATTTCCTAGTCCGACCCTTTGAGGCATCACTCAATAAGTGTGTGGTAACTAAGACTAGGTCTCCTTCCCTGTACTCAGGAGTATATCGGCGGCCCCTATCAGCATAAATTTTCTGATGATCCTGCTGATGCTCTGCTCTTTCCCTAATTCTATTGAAAGAAGAAATAAAACGTTTCAGGTAAGGGGTGATCTGTGGTAAGAAGTTATCTTTACTTAATATGGATCTAGGATCACGTTGAGCATCGAATGGTGTTCGTAGCTCACGAGCGAAGGTCATGTAAGCTGGACTACAAGCAGTAGTAAGACAGGTGGCGCTATTCATGGCAAATCTAACCTGTGGCAGAAACTTAGGCCATGACCGGTGCTCATTCTGAACTAATATGGATAACTGAGTTTTTAAGTCACGATTTTTACGTTCAGCAGGATTGGATTCCGGATGATACAGAGGTATCAGATTTTGCTTAATGCCTAGAATGAACATGCACTGTTGCATGATAGCAGATACGAACTGAACTCCATTGTCGGAAATGACTCTACGAGGAAAACCGTATCTCAAGAAATATTCATTAATGAGTGTCTGAGCGCAAGTCTCAGCACTTGCATCTTCTAATGCGAAGAGGTCTACCCATCTAGTAGCAGTATCCTCTATTAATAAGACCCATTTTTGTCTTTTCTCACCTTCAGGCAATGGACCAAATAAATCAACAGCAAGAACTTCGCCACGTTGACTAAGAATCGGAGTCTGTAATAAACCAGGAGGTTTTTGGTTATTAATTTTATAACGCTGACATTCTTGACAGTTTCTCAAATAATCAGTAATATATCTTCGCATTCCAGGAAAGTAATATTTTCGGCTCACGCGTTGAACAGTGCGTTCTACACCTTGATGTCCGGCCGTAGGCGAGTCATGATATTCTTGCATGACTTTCTCACGCATCGTGGCTGGTACAACTAGCTGAGGTTCCTCTGAATCAGACTCAGGATGGAAACGAAACAGTACACCTTGAGTCATAAGATAACCTCTATCTAACCAGCGTAAGCCTGCTGTATCAGGAGCCTCAAGATCCTGGATGATTTTAGCTACTTCAGGGTCTTGCAACTGCTCAGCTCGGAGTTCACTAGAGCTTATAGTTGGAACATCGACAATGACAGTGCAGAGGTCACAACTCTGTAAGCAAGAGTCGTCACACTGTGGGCGACTCAGAGTGTCTGCTAACACATTGGCTTTACCAGGTGTGTAATCATATCGAATGTCAAAAGCCTGAAGTTTTAATGCCCATCGTATAAGCCGACCACTTGGGGACTTCAATGTCAACAGCCACTTGAGTGGTTGATGGTCACTTTTTACAATGACAGGATGGCCATCGAGATAACCACGAAATTTTTCAACAGCCCATATAACAGCCAGGGCTTCTCTTTCTGTGGTTGAATAGTTCCGTTCAGCGGATGTCAAAAGTCTACTCGCATACTCAATTGGTTTTTCCTCATGATTTTCACCCTGTAATAGAGCAGCGCCCAAGGCATAGTTACTAGCATCTGTGCGGAGCACAAACGGCTTACTGAAGTCTGCTTGAGTCAAGATGGGAGAAGAAGTCAACTTCAACTTTAGAGCATCAAAAGCTTCTTGCTGCGGTGATTCCCATTTCCAGACTTCAGATTTCCTAGTAAGCTTAGTTAAGGGTTGGGCCAGCTGAGAGAAATTGGGAATAAATTTCCTAAACCATGAGCATGTTTGAATAAAAGATTTCAAATGTTTGACATTTTCAGGAGTCTTCATATTAAGAACTGCATTGACCTTGTTTGGGTCAGGCTTGATACCTTCCTTACTTATTACATGTCCAAGGTAAGTAATTTCATTACGGACAAAACAACATTTTTCTCTATTTGCCCGTAAGCCATATAAACGTAGCCTGTCAAAGACCTTTTGAAGATCTTCCAGATGTTTATCCAAACTGTCAGAAATTATTAAAATGTCATCAAGGTATGCTAATATTACAACATCTGAAAGAGTATGCCCTGATCTAAATTTATCTATTAACCTTTGAAAGGTGGCCGGGGCATTCTTTAATCCAAAGGGCATGCGGTTAAAACGGTAAGTCCCAAAAGGAGTGATGAAACTTGTCTTATCCCTGTCTTCGGGCCTCACAGCCAACTGCCAATAACCAGATTTAAGGTCAATGGTTGACATGTAACGAGCTTGCTGAGTGGATTGAAGCAACTCATCAATAAGAGGAAGAGGGTAAGAATCACTCTTAGTTATCGAATTTAATCTGCGGTAGTCAACACAGAAACGAACGGTATTATCTTTCTTGGGGACTAAAACAGCTGGAGAGGACCAGGCAGACTCACATTCTTCAATTATCCCATCCTGAAGCATTTTGTCAATTTCAGATTTCATTAACTCCTTTTTAGCCGGAGTGAGTCGGTAAGGTGGAACAGATACAGGTGGATGGTCACCTGTGTCTATGTGGTGTTCTGCATAGGGAGTTGGTACTCCCCCTGGACGGAAAATGTCATCATTCTTCTCCAATAAATCTGTAAGGCGCTGGCGTTCTTGAAAACTCAGCGCAGTACCCTCATTAACCAATAACTTAACATTGTCATTAGTAACCTCTGATGCATATGAAATAGGCACAGTAGGCTTTTCATACTGTAACTCATAATATATATTCTCATCAGAGAAATGCCAGGTTGAAGAAGCAAAATCTATGGCAATACCAGAGGCAATTAAAAAATCTATACCCAACAAAGTTTCATTATTAAGAGCATCAGGAAATATAATAAAATCAATTGTTACACGTTTACTCTGTTTTATTTTCACTTTAAGATTTATACTAAGTACTCTACGTACTTGAACTGACCCATCGGCAAGCTTGACACGCATAGTGGACTCAATAAAGTTTGAACCATGTTTTTGAAGTAAAGCATATAATGAACTACCAGCTACACTACGTTTAGCTGCTGTATCAATAAGAGCTATGCCGGACATTCCTAATATTTCTATACATAAGATAGGACGACTAATTGCCTGAGACTGTATGCTATCAATTCCAATGACCATAGAGTCGAAACTCGATGAATTAATATTTTGTAAACAATAATTATTTAACTCCTTGTTTGGAATACTATTATTATTTCCAGAACTCATGGTCATCCTATTTAGTAATGGATCAGTAGTATTATTACAAAGTGATTGACAACTCACCTGAGTCGACGACTTACTGTTCTCAGATGATTTGGAAGGGGAGACGTTATTTAATTTATTTCCGCAATCTAACGAACAAAAATCCGCGTTGCACTTAGTGCATTGAGAACGGATTACACCCCTAGCACCACACCCGTAACACGATACGCTCGTTTCATTATTTTCGTTAACACTAACACTGGCACTAACACTTTTACGAGCCGCAAGTTTACGACAGTCTTCACGAATATGACCGAACTGTTTACAGTACGCACAACGTTTCCGTAACACTGGGGCCGCTGGAGCTGGAGTATGCTGAGAGTCAGGTTGAGTGGCAGCCGTAACGGGAACCGTTGACCGGCGTGGCACACTACGATGCGCTATTGGCGTTGACGTCACACTCGTAGGAACTGCTCCGCGTCCAACTGGGGTACTCGTAGAGGTAGTCGTATATGTCGTGCTGCGTGTAGGTGTGCTCGACAATTCTTGAGTCGGTAAATGAAAAACGCTCGAATTTTGACATCGTCCTTCATTAATCGATGTTTCGATCGTTCGGGAGAGGACAAGTAGTTCTCTGAATGATTTAAATTCCTCTCGTCGTATTCGTTTACGTATGCGGCGATGAAGAAGTCCATAAGCCATGTCTAACTGGACCTTCTCGCTCAAATCACCAACTGGGAGCTTGTTTAATAACGCTCGGAGGTTTGCTATAAATATATCTGTGTTCTCCTCGCCTTGAGGGTTTTCAAACACTTGTATATAAATTTTGTATGGAGGGCGCTGATCTCCGTAGGTACTTCGTAAATAAGTAATGGCTTCATCCCACGTATGTACCTCCAACTTGACGCTCTGCCACCATGTTGCTGCAGATTCCGTCAGGAGCATAGATAGTCCTCTCATAGCATTCAAATTTGAGACGTTTGCGCATTCCTTGTAACTTTCGACCGCGTCGATGAACGCTTCTACAGATTCGGACTCGTCACCGCTGAATCGAGCGCTGCAATGTGAGAAGTTACCGGACTGATGCGACGGGGTTGAAGACTGCTGCATGACCTTATCCAGAAGTTTTTCAAAAGCTTCGGTCTGCGAACGCTGTAAGGCGGCCATAATGGCGGCGACGTTGTCAGTCGAAATTCCCGTAGGAGCGGCATCGGTATCTTCATCAGAGCCCGCTGATCTGCTTTTCCGTAAGCGTGGCATGGTGTTAAATTGTAGAAAGTTCGACGAAACTGTACACGAGCTTCATATAGTAAAATCACCTACTGTACGGTAATGACGCCCCACGTTGGGCGCCAGTTTTAATGGGGTTTTTGTAGGTTCTAGCGTGCAAAACATCAACATCGGTAATTTCACAAATGTTTATTTAACTGTTTTAATGGTACAGTGAACTTACAAATACAAGTTACAAGTTAAAATTACAAACTAAGAACATAGCCTTTTGGGTAAGCGGCGCGCACGTACACTTTTTCTTATATTAATGGCGGTGCCCGCGTCGTGAGGCGCTCGAGTGGGATCGACGCGAGGCGAATCAGCGCCTCCTATTGGCTGTTCGCAGCGGTCCGCGCATGCGCGGTGGGCACCGGTGTATGTCCGGTGTTGCCGCGTTACAGGTTACTTTTTTGGTTTTTCGTATTTTTAATATTCATATTGAAAGTCTTATATTGTACGCCAAGAAAAGCAGTTTGTGTACGTTTCCGCCACGTAAATTATTGTGACGATCCGAGTATATTTGGCCAGCAGCACTGAACAGCTGTTCACTCGGGACACTGGTAGGTGGAGCTGAAAGGTATTTTAAAACTGCACTTCTCAATATAGGATATTGACTGTTGTTCTAATAACTGTATATGTCAGCATTGCGTTGTAATAATGGCTCCGACAGGTAAGACTGAGTCTTGCGTCAGGCTATAACGCACTGACTAAGTTGTGTTGCTACTTCCGAAATCAGTTTCGGTTTCGGCAAAAGTTTCGGCCATTTTTGGTCGAAACCGAAACTGCCGCCGAAACTTGATTTTTGGCCGAAACCGAAACTGAAACCGAACTTTCGGTCGGATACTAGTTAAAATAAAAAATACTGATATAATATATTTACCATCTTTTTCATTACAGATATGTTTTCACGCCTATTCCTAATTAATAGCTAGCTACGTTATAAATAATAATTATAATTGATTTATCTATGGGACAATAGCCTTTTGACACTTGATATTAAATATGTCAATTGACTGGTGGTCAACTAAACGGTCCAAAAATGTGTGGCCCTCAGTGATACCTCACAATTCACATTGTCCTATGTGGCCGTTGATCAGAAAAGTGTGACGACCACTATCTAGAGTATCTAGAGTTTATGACGAGGTTACAAAACATATCATGATAATATATTATTTTCATAAATAACTTAATTTTATTTTCCTGTGACCTATTTGTTAGTATATAGTTATTGTTGCCAGTTATAACACCGGAGATATAGCTAACTTATGTAAAATATATTTAAAAAAACATTGAATACTGTGTTCTCTCGCAAAAGGGCTGTAAGAAAAAATACGGTGAGCAGCTCTGTAATAAATTAGCATAAGCAAGTATATATTTTTTTTAAATATGACGGGAACATTTTTATAGCACCTACTTACATCTAAAAATAATTTTCATTATCATCATCATAGCGTTGAATCCCGGTTGCAGCCCAAACTCTCCCGTCGGCACCCGGTGTCCGCTTTCCGACTTTTTCTTCTCCACTTCGCACGATCTTCACTCTGGTGGTTAGTCCATTGGCACGCATATCAACCCTTACGACGTCAAGCCAGCATTTTTTGGGTCTACTATCTATCTATTCTAAAAATAATTCTAACCGAAACTAATTATATTTTTTGAACTCACCTATATTTTCATTTTGTGCTCCATTTGATCTAATGGAAACAGCATCGTCTTCCGGAGATGGCGGGCGTATCCGTTCATCAGGCGGTTCATCTTTGGAAATGGGAGGATGCGTGAGTGTTGGCATTTCCGTTGAAGTTTCTGGCCTAAATCGTCGTATTGATAAAAGTGGTGAAATTCTTGAAGGAGACGCTTCTGGGGCCTCTCTTGGCTCTTTAATATCACGAGACTCTCTGTAGTCTCTAAGATCACGTAGCTCTCGAAGATCGTGTGATTCTCTAAAATCTCTCGATTCCCTTGGTTCTCTTTGATCACGCACTTCTCTTAAATCACGTGGCTCTCTTGTGTCTCTAATTTCTCTATAGTCTCGAGGTTCATTGTCCTTTGGTTCTCTTGTTTCCCTCGAATCTCTTACATGTATTTCACACAAGTCGCGAATATCTTTATTCTCTAATACGCGATTTTCTCGTAAATCTTTATTTTCTCGCTTTTCTTCTTTTTCCAAAACTTCTCTTTCATTCAACCTTACATAACTTTCGTGACATTCCTTAGTGTCCTGAGACTGGCACTCTTCCATTGGTTCCGGAACGTTTCTTGTGTCAATTCCAGCTGCGCTTAAAGTCGTCATTTCCGCAAGTCCTTTTACCTAAACAGATAAAATATTTTTTACTAATAAGTAATATTTTACGTTCTTAAGTTTCCACGTTTTTCTATTATTAATCACCAAATAATAAAATTAACTGAAACGTCAACGCTGGTCTAAATAAACATATACTGTTTAAGTACTTTCTGAATATTAGTTTATTATTTAAGGATTTCCATAATATTAAATTTAATCATCTTGGGTTAACAAGCACTACTTAAGCAGTTTGTTTCGCTTAATGTGCGTAGTATAGCATAGGTAATTGGCAAAAAATATAATGTAGCCTCTAGGGCCCTCAAAAACGAATTGTAAGATTAAAATTTAAGCTTTTGCCAAAGCTGTCGGAGGAATATTTTATCACGCATGTTTACCACCGCTACCTGCAGCTGATGACCGTCTGGCTCATGCCGCCAAAGATAAAGGCCGACCTTGTGGAAATGGACCGAAATCTTTGCAGCCAATTCAACTGTTGATGACGCGGGAGAATCTTAACCTTTAATTATTAGAAGACGTAGAGATTACATAATGTCAGAGGCACGCCTTTCTCAAAAACACGTGTGACGAGTCCTCCACTCCTTTGGCGTCAAGAACCAAAAGTATCCTCGTTATCATGCAGCAGACGCGCTCGGCTGAGCTTTCTCCAATATTTTACGTAATTTTTATATTATCCAAACGCAAAGGTTCTGTCTTTGTGTAAGGTGGATGTTCGTTTTAATATCAAAAAGGGTGACCGGACAATCTTGTCCATCTACAGGTCTGGAAAATTCCCAACTGTTAATGATCACCAATTACTTTTTCACATTGATCGATCCACTGGGAATCTTCTGGTCAACCTAACCCACCGTTGGGCTGAAACCGATGAGAACAAAGGATAAGCATGGCGAGAAGTCCTTTCCCTCTAGGAGGATGCCTGAACCCAGCTGTGGGACGTTATAGGCTGTTATTATTGTATTTAACATAAATTTTAACTAACAAGTGAACAATGTAATTTGTATACGTTTTTGTACAATGGAGATTAAACCTTTTTTCGAGAGTAAACTCCAATTGAAGAGTGCTTCTGACTCGGGGGTATAGGAGGGTATGTGGGGCTCCGAGAAAGATGGTTGACATCTGACTACTCACTAAAATACCTTGTTGTTCTTGTATCACCCATTGCCTGGGCCCACGGATAAACTGACGGTCGAACGCGCGGACCAGGCCAGAGACTAAATCCTCTTACTCGTCTATCTTTTCTTCTTATTTTAATATTCAATGAACGCACTTTATATAACAGATAATGCCCTGCCGGCTTCGAAGAAATTTTATAACGCCTTTTTTAGAAAACCCATATCGTACTCAAGCTCATGCCAAATCCGGAGAGTAGTATGTACGATCTTGAAAACTGTTTCGTACAGGGTGAAAGAAAAATCTCCAAGAAATGAGATGAGGATGAACGCCCAGCCGATGGCGGGCAATGCGGTGGTAGAAAGACGACGAATGCACCATTATAAACAGTTCCTTAGAACATGTCTCGTTATATAGACGTTAGAATTCGCATACTACTAGAATATTTCAAAACATTTCCGCGTTATGTAAATAAAAGTTCGAAGCTGTAATAAATTTTATTAATAATTACAAAGATGCTTATGCTTGATATCGAATATCTGAGTCAATTTAAATTAAAATATTGAGCTCAGACAGTATTTTGATGTATTTAGCAAGTTCGAACTCGAATAGAAAATTAATATGAAAGTATTTAAACAAAAGGAAATTGTTGATTAAAGTCTGTTCTTTTCAAACGTATTATTTCAGAAATTTTAAATATACGATATTATATACAAAATAATGCTTCCACCAAATCAGAAGAATTTTAATATTCTCGGATCCATCAGATACACACTACATACAGTATGAAAGCGTAAAGAATTTAAAATGTTACCCTATAAAGGATTCTTTAATATTGAATATGGATAAAAGGAGCATACTTGAAGACTCTCAGCAGTTTTGAGGAGAGCAGGCAGCTGGCAGTATTGTACGTTGACTTCGCCTTTGTACATGAAGTCAACAAGAGTTCTGAGCTCCTCCAATCCCACGTCTTTTAATATCACTATGGGGTGGCGCGAAGGATGATCCACGAACAGCGAGCGGAAATACGTCGAACACGCCGATAACACTACCTGAAACCATTAATTAATTACCAATAAGTATTTAATACAAGAATCTAGAAAAGATCTAGAGAGAATGGGAGAGGATCGTGCCGTGAAGAGAGCGTACCCGGGACAACCAAATGGGAGACGCCAGGTTGGACGTCCTAGATTCCGCTGGTAAGGCATAGTAGCTCAAGATCTGCTCAACCTCGATCGTAGCTACTGGCGAGAGTTAGAGACAGACATGTCGTGATCTTATGTCGGAGATCAAGACTCACTTTGGGACGTTGCGTCACCGTAGTTAACTATTTAATACAAACTAAATACAAATGTTATATTTTAATGTAATACTTATTAATTCTTTGAGTATTAATTTAATTGGAGAATTGATACCCCTGATGAAACCTGCGCCTGCGTCTTGTTATTTTTTGCAGGCAGAAAAGCTGTAGCAGATTGCTAATGGAGCTAACGTTGGGACTTCAGAACTATTATACCTACCAAATAAATAAAAGATCACAGTATTGTGATATATTATTTGGCATAGACATTTATGGTTATTTCAGTTCAGATTTTAAATCGTAATCCCTCCTATGCGCCGATTCGCAATTATGTTTCGCTGTTCTAAATAGAAAGTTGTCGAAACAGAAAATGATTTAGTTATCTTGATAAATCAAACAAAATACCATGTGCTGAATTATTAAATATAATAAGCCTCTTTAGGCATAATGCGATTTATCACTCCAAAATTTTCCAGGAACATTTATATAGTCCTCTTATCAACGTTGTTCGGCTTGCAATCATTATTATGTGACTGCAATGATCGATGAGCAAAATGTGCACTAAAAGATCACCTTCCGTATCAAATACAGTGCATTGTGTAAAAACTTTATCATATAATGTAAGATATGACATTCTTATAAATTTGTAGTTTCGAATGTAACTGGCAGAATATTATGAAACAGATAACTACGTGCAAAATAGTTGTAAAATGTTTAAAATAAACCGATTATTAACAGAAATCGGTACTTAAGTAATGTCACAATAAAAAAATGATCATAAAATTGAAATAAAGGCCATATTAAAAACTATTATTCATCGAAATTAGGATCAATGTTATATAATATTTCCTCAAATACACTTCTATTTTTATTCCCTCTTAATGAATGAATGAATGAATGAAAACTCTTTATTGCATACAGATACTTAAAACTAACTTAAAATATGTATACTTAATGTTCCCGACCAGTCGTTAATGTCAGCACGCACCATATTCGTCTCTATAGCTGCCACAGCTTTCGTAAAAGATGCCTTACAGCTCTCCATTTGTATGTAGTTTAGACCACCACACCATTTCCTCTAAAACTTGTCATACTTTATAATCCAAAGGATGCACGCATGCACCCACGCATATGCATGAAAAGGCTTTTTATACTTTTCCTCTGTTTCTAGATTTAGTTTTATCATAAATATACCATTGTAGGAAGAACATCTCCAAGATACAGGTTGAACTAGTTTGGGGACCAAAGACTCATATGATAACTAATTTTTCATAGTAAACGTTTTGTATTTTTTGTATTTGTTAAATAATTATAATCTGGGCTGGAGATGGGCTAATACGTCTGCTTGATGAGGCCCATATTTTGGCGCTCAAACGAAACTTATGTTGTTTTGGACTCGTATAATCTGCACTAATCTATAGGCTAGTGTATCTTGCTTAAATACATAAGGCTACCCTTCGAAGAGCGTCTAAGACAAATCTTTTACGATGTCATCCAAAATTGTTTCTTGGCAGCACTAGTTTTGTCACCTTTTTCGCAAAAATATTAATTTCAGTTACAAATCGATACAACGATAGTATAAGAATCTTCTTTTAACATTAAATTACATTTCGTAACTATTAAGCAACATATTATTTATATCAGTTAAATAAATCGGAACACTTAAAACACAAATTTCAAACTAGAAAAAAGTTACTTGAATACAGTTCTGCTATATTCCAATAAATTTATTAATAGGCAATTATTTCTCCAAAAAAAATCACGTTAATTCAGCCTGTTTTCAAAGCTTGATAAACAAAATGATCTTGAATCATAAAATATATAATATAATGGTACGACTAGTTAACCAAATCTTATTTAATATTTATGAAGCAGTTGAAATGAAACTATTGCACACCACGCTTTACCAACGGCAGAAGCACGTGGCAACGTATCGCCATACCCATATTTAGGCTACAGCATGGTGCGTCGAGCTCAATTAATTCATTATCACTTATCAGCAATAATACTGAACATCAAAGGCGGAATAACACATGCGTAAGATGTGTTCAGGATACCTTGTGATAAGGATTGCATTACTAATGAAGTATTTTATACTGAGAAATTTTTTGCAATTTTAAGTACAATGCGTAAAGTAGTAATTTTTGAAACTTATTTTATTCTTAATGCTTCCATCTCAATTATAAGCTTTCACCACAGTGTCAGTGCGAATACAACAAAAAAATCCCAAGGAAATAATAATAAAAATAAACATGAATGTTACATAACTAACACTGCCGTATGACCAAAACAGAAGCGATAACTGAATTATGATTTAGTGCCTATATATTAGAGTCATCTCTTCGACGCCTTAAGCGAAACTACGAAGGTGCAGTAGTGTTTAAGGGGAGAGAGTGAGTAATAAATAATAATTACTAGTTAACAATATAATAATAAAAAATTATATATTCTCTAGGCTTTTCGTACCCAGTACCAACAAATATAGGGACATTAACGACAAGTCTGGTGAAAACAATCACTACGAAACTCACCTTATGAGCCCTAATGGAGGCACCTTCGGAGCATGCAAGCGTGACGTCCACTAGACTTTCGTCGTGCAGCAACTGGCTGAATACACCCAGCAGGTTGCTCTGATGATTGTTCCACCTTAGGCAATAGTGCTCACTTCCCATGTCTAAGCTAGCTCCCGCCGCTGTAAAATTTAAAATATGACCTTCAAAAAGTCACCTCTACAAACAGCGTCCGGTTGCATATTATAATTTGTGAGATTTTATAATAACCATTTTAAACCAGAAATCGACAAAAAATATAAACAGGATTTTTGGTTCGCCTTTTAATATTCAATCAAATTGATTTTAAAATGAACGTTACATTTTTTGTGCAGCCTCTGAGAGCTTGGTTGAACTAGGCGTTATAATATTTATTATATGAATTAGTGTTATAGGTCTTTCTTAAGTTTCGGGTTGCAAGACAAGTCTTAAATAGTACAAATTAATTGTATATGTATGTATAAAGGGGAAAATCTATACATTGATTGTAAATAGTTTCCAAAAAAATTCCAAGGTTTCTAAAGTATTTCGAAATAGGTTTTTAAATAAATTAACTACATAGGCTAAGAGTAATCACCATAGAGTTTGTAGAGACTGGTAAGAACAAACAGAGAGATAGACCTTAAAGTGAATACTTTGAACAAACTTACAAAGCTTTAATAAATAAAATGAAGATGAATAGCTCAACTGGTAAGGTTATTTTATTTAAAGAGTCTGAACTTGGAGCTTGAAATCTGTATTAAATTTATCAAATCAAAATCATTTATTTGCTCAAAGCATAGCTAAAAATGACTATTAGTAATGCCTTTCCAAAAGATTTGACTGAATATTGTAAATGATTTGCAGATATAAATTAACAGAAATAACTTTTAGTTTTTAAATAGTCGTTTACTTTATGAAATGCAAAGAGCATTAATTAATACGACAAAATTAATCTGATGATTTGAATATGATTTGAAATACAAGTTATAATATTTTATTCTGTAAAAATAAAAAATATAAAAATGCAATGTCGATGCGAAATGAGTATAATCTAAGATTATGTATAGTGCATAAACTGTTTGTTTACTGTACGCATCCAAGGTGTTAATTGCAGCATTTATGTGCCCACAACGCGCTCAACAGCCGGAACTGTCAGATTATTTAATGAGTACAAAACACCACTGTGGTATTTTTTTATATTGTGTGATTACTGATTACCGTTTCGCGCCTACATGCGCGGTGATAAATATAGTTGCGGGTACACTTATACACTATTTAAACGTAGGTGTAGTGCGCACACGCGTGCGGCCGCGACGCAGTCAAGATCAAGGGCGTGCGATTGCGCAACACTTGGCGGCCGCACCGCGCTGCAACTTGGTGTGATGTCATCGCGCCGTCTGCGTCCCCCCACTCCTGCTCGCATCACACACTCGCGCTTAAGGCCGCGGACACGGAACAGTCTGCTTCATCAATTTTAACAACCTATCTTTGTTGTCTTGATTGTCTGTAATAAGTTAAACAAAAAAATATTCGGGTAGGTCCTAATCCGTGACATATTTAACCGATAATAATGATAAGAAGTCGCATACGTATTAACACTCAAAATAAATTTAAGTAGGCTTTAATGCACTTACGAGGTTCTTTTGTAGATAATTATTTGTTAGTCTGAAATCGGGCAGCAAAATAACGTTAAATAGCAGGATACGACGGAACATCACGCCACGCAGATGCCTCAGATGACTCGTAAAAACGGACAAGGCCAATAAGCTTAACAATACATAGGTTTAGCGAAATATCGTTATCATCATTTGCAAGTTGATTTTGATATGGTTACCAACTGTCGACTGCATTTGATAAAAATTGCAATAGATTACTGCTATCAGTACTATCACTTAAGGTTATTGTAAAATCTACAACGTTTCGACTTTATCACTTTCACAGGCGTTGTTTTAATACCACTTGATAAATTGTTTTAAATCGAATATAGTGCATGAAAGGTCATAAGTGTTATTAAGTTCAATTGTTTATATAATGCTTATAACAATCATATTTTGTAACTTTTACTCATTTTTCTCCGTATGAACATAAATTCTGAAAGAACTGCGCTACGCTATTGTAGCAATTTTCTCGATGTTTTTTAACACACTTGTTTTATTTTGTAATACAAATCATAATAGTTAACCACTTTTCAATGAAAATGTAACAAAATACAGAATAGGTACATACTATAGAATTATATTTTAGTATTCATATTTATATATTAAAAATTAATGTATCTAATAAATAATTTAGGCCTTTTGCATATTTTTTCCGTTTTAGAACTAATTATGGATTTCCAAACGATCCAAGTGCAAAAATAAAACACAAAATATTGGTTGCTTTATTTTAACAACTAATTTGATACTCGTTCAATAAATTACTCATTTATACATAATTACTAATCTCTATCTTAGGTTATAATGGGCATTCGCCGCATTTGAGCAATATTTAAAGAAATAAAAAATTTGGAGGTAATTTAGAACCGTAGGTGTTAGAACCGTATTATGACTTAAATCCAATTATAAGCTTTTGTAAATTAGATATTAGCGGCATTTCTTTTAAATTATGTTTAAACTGCAACATCAAGAGATGGCGCTGAAGGAATATACTAAAAGAATATTAGATTGAAAGAATAGAAGTCTATAATTTTTTAGTAGTTCACAATTCAGCACATTTACATATATTATTCATGTAGTAATGTAATATAAACATCGCGAATATAGGAAGCCAATATAGAGAAGCAATAACAATGAGAAGAATTACGCACAATACGAGTAGGTACACCGTACATTGCAATCGTGAAACTAGTTAGTTACAACCATGTGCGACCTTCAGCGCACAATAGCACGAGCGATCATAAAGGTGTGGTCATATGAACGGTTGATTTAATAATACCTTGTCTCCTGATGATTTTATATTTTGTAACTTTTGGTATAAGCAACCTTTTTTTCTAAAACACATATGGCAGTCTAGTTACAATTATATAGTAAGCTTGGAAATTCATTGTTTTTATATAAATCAATATATCAAATATTAAACAAATAGCTAATCAGAGTCTCTCTCTCTACGCAGTAATTAGCATGAGAAAAGCTAAATATATTTTATATACAACTTATGTCTTATGGTTTTTTTTTTATTTCTAGTGATATTTTCCTTTGCCGACAGTATGTATTAATAGTAAATTTAATGATGATTAATAGTTATAGTTCGACTATACCTTATACGCAATCGCAAAAACAACCATGTATTTAAACTTTTCTAGTACTTGTGGTATTAGTGTTTATGAAGTACATTGTAAGTATCTCTGACCTTTTCGTGCGTTCTTGATAATGAGGTCGACTTAATTCGTAGCAATCTAACATAGCCAAAACATTATTATATATATCATCATCATCTTAGCGTGGAATCCCGGTTGCAGCCCAAACTCTCGCTTCGCCCGGGGTCCACTTCGCACGATCTTCGGCATCTCTAGTGATGCCTCTTTTCTCTCTCCGATGATCTTCGGTTTATATATATTGTATTATTATGTTTATACAATTACAAGGGAACAGCCTCTATACAATAAAAACAAATGGGATTATTTCAACTTTTCTACGAAAATTGAAATTTATCAAGTAAAATATTAATCGACGCGAATTTTTCCAGTTTTCAAACTTGTTATAGGTAGAATACCTTGATGAGGATATTCAAACATACATTCAACATTTAATTGTGCTGCACGATGACTTCAAAATCAGATTTGAAGATATTCTGACAATGTAAATACCACCATGGACCATAAATCCATTTGATGAAACGGAAGTGGAGAATGTGATATTACAAGAGGAGCAGCTACTCAAACTTAGCATTAATGAGGAGCTGAAGGTGAAATTTAAAAGAGGGTATCAAACATTTTGGCTGCAGGCAGAAATAACCCAAAAATATCCTGGACTATGGGGAATTGGCCCGTCTGAATGGCGACCACCTTTGTTCTTAAGTATGCCGCCATAATAACCTTGTGTTGTGTTCCGGCATTAGTGACCCAAGTTCCTGTACCCTTATGGGACAGCAGCGTGTTCGCGATGCCACTGGCATTACAAACACCTATAGGCGACGGTAACTGCTAAATCCTAAGCGGGCCGTCAGCCTGTCTGCTGTTCTACAGCAATAAAAAAAATTGCGAGAACACTTTTGATATCGTTTCCCTCTACATATCTTGTCGAAAAAAGTTTTAGTGTCGTTACAAACCTTTTAACAAAAAAAGGAGCAGGTTGAATATCATGGAACAGGGAGATTTGCGGTTATTCCTTACAAAACTGAAGCCAAATATTAATTATTTGCTGTCAGTCCATCAAGTACATCCCATCCCTCCTATTAAAATTATGACTATTACGTGATTATCATTGCAGAAGTTACGTTATGTTATTAATGTTTAATTTTAATTATATTACTACTACATTTATCATATTACAGTGTAATATGATAAGAATTAATACCGTAATAATTATACATTTGAATAAATACAACACAAAAAATATACTACTTTTTTTTCTTTTTACCACCCCGAATGGGGAGTTTTCTAAATTAATTATGTGAGAATTGATTGTTTCCTTGTGCTATGAAATATCAAAAAAGTAAAGTTGGATAGAATCACTTTTTTGATTAGCCAAAGTTTTTGACATCCACTCACAATAAAATCAATTAATTAATTAATTAACCAATCCATTGACACTTTTTTTTGATAACTATTAATTCGTGGTTGGCACTCAGCCGCAACGCAAATTTCTATTGTAAGTTCTAATATTCACATTTTTTGTCGAGTTTTGGAAATATGGTAGAAATGTAGCTGCAGGGGGTCCACCGAAACCAGCTAAATTTTTAAAGTGGTCTATAAGAAAAAAAATTTGGGAACCTCTGGTTTACACAGTGCGTAAACAGGTGTAACTGTGAACAGGTGTCAAGTGCGTACGCGCGGACATGACGGTGATACGAATAAAAGGAATGACAAATGAGGCTAATTAGCGAAACTTAAAGACACGTCTGTTGTGGTAGGTTATGTGAGTAACGATTCACAACGGTTCCACTCAATCTACAAAAATTATGAAAATATATATTATATCAGATGTATACTTACTGAACCTGAAATATATTGTAATTAAAATATCGTCGCTTATCTGTTTTGCTGTTTTCTATCCGTGCAGGGGCGGAGAAAGAATACTAACCTCTGTGGCCGGGGTCGGCCTGTCGTAAAAGGCGACAAAACAACCCACCCTAGCTACGTGGTTGGGCCTCAAGCCCGTCTGAATGACGACCACCTTTATTCTTAAGTATGCCGCCATAATAGCCTTGTGTTGAGTTCCGGCACTAGTGACCCAAGTTCCTGTACCCTTATGGGACAGCAGCGTGTTCGCGATGCCACTGGCGTTGCAAACACCTATAGGCGACGGTAACTGCTAAATGCTAAGCGGGCCGTCAGCCTGTCTGCTGTCCTACAGCAATATAAAAAAATAAAATAAAAATATAAGTAAAGCACTGTCTATATAGTGACTAATGGTTATATTTAATCAAAGGTTGATAATTGGAGATGTGTTTGTATGTTAATGGTTATGAGCGAAAAGCCAGTAGACTTCTATCTAGCTTGACATTCTTATCTATTCTATAATAAGACATAAAAATGTAAAATAAACGACCAAAAAAGTGTTCGTACTGTAAGCGTTCCATTATGGTCACTCAAAAAACAATTAATTAGTTGTTCGCGGTATACTGGTATATAGTGCTGAAGTTGATGCTCTTCAATTATTTTACGAAATAAAGCGCAAGAGTTGACGTGGCTAAAATTGATTTGATTGGCAGCTAAATGATGTCCTTCACCAGTTATTAAGCTAGGATTGGCCGCCATTTTTCTACATCAGTTTGAGCAGCATCACTGTAAAACTTCAAAATATTTTGAATCACAAATCCTGCATTGTAAATCCGTTTCGTAGCCATATTTTCGCATTTTGTAAACACTATTCTCACAAATAGGCAAGAGTAACTCAATTCAGTACTACAATAGTAAAAAATTAATACTTATACATTATTTTCTTTATGCTCGAGCAATATGTATTTCACAAATTATAAATAACTATACAAATAAAATTATATTTCTTGTTATTGTCAATTTTAACATACAATAAGACCAAGGAGAAAATAATCACTGAAGCCTATTATAGACAATTAATATTAATTTATTCAACATAATTATATTATTAATAATTGTATAACATCACTATTTATTAATGAATTATTTCAGTACTTAATACTGTATATTAGGAATTTAACCTTAATGGTCTTTACAAAAACGAAAGAGTAAGGTGTGTATATATATATATATATATATATATATATATATATATATATATATATATATATATATATATATATATATATATATATATATATATATATATATATATTTTATATATATTGTATATATATATATTTTATATTTATATATATATATATATATATATATATATATATATATATATATATATATATATATATATATATATATATATATATATATATATATATATATATATATATATATATATATATATATATATATATATATATATATATATATATATATATTTTATTTCTAATGAGTTTTAGGAAAAGAATAGCTTCCCGCACTTCTTCTCCATATAAACTTAAATTGTGCCAAATTTCATACCCCTCTGTCCACGCAATTTTCGTAAAACGGGGTACAAAGTTTTCGCATCACGTATTAATATATAGATTAATTATTTTTCCCCGTGCAGGGGCGGAGTAAGAATACTAAACCCTTGTGGCTGGGTCCGGCCTGTCATAAAAGGCGTCAAACAACCCTAGCTATGTGGTTAGGGTCCCAAGCCCGTCTGGATTGCGACCATCCTTGGTCTATAAGTATGCCACTATAAGAACCTTATGTTGTGTTCCGGCATTCGTGACCCAGGTTCCTGTACTCATAAGCAGCGAGCAGTGTGTTCGTGGTGCCCTTAGCGTTGCAAACATCCATAGGCGACGGTAATTGTTTACTATTAAGTGGGCTATTAGCCTGTCTGTTGTACCTCTGTAATAAAAAAGTAATCATTATGATTTGACATATAAATATATAAATGTATATTTGATTACAGATTACAAATTCATAATGTACTAGAGTGTGATCTAATCTTTATAAATGCAGTATCTACGCAACAAGTGCTAATTTAAGAAACATTCAATATAACACAGGCCGCTTGGAATGCATTATATTTTTCATAGATCTACATTTATTTAAAAAATTCTAGGTTACCTACAAACCTACCTACAAATTCCTTCCAGTCAATTAGCCTAGAATAGTTTTATATAAATTTTATGTTTATACATATTAATGTGGATTCTAGTTTTTTACATATGATATTCTATACGACGGCTGTTTGATAACTCCGTGGCTATTTGAATAAAAAAAATTTTTCGGCTAATAAGCGTTTTATTTTTCAACATAATCTTCTTACCAGTTACCAGTGTTTTTTCAATTTTTTTATTCCTTCCTAATAAAAGGTTTCCTCAAGGCCCTCAAAATAGGCGGGCGTTTGTTTCGGTTTGGAATTTTTGAAATTTGAAAACATTTCTTCAGGTTTGGAAAAAGATTAGTTGCAGGGGCCTAAATCTGGAAAATATGCTGGATGGGGTTCGTAGCAGTTCGTAGCCCAATTTATGAATTTTTGCCATAGTGACTACACACGTGTGCACTCGTGCACTGTCTTGATGGAACAGCACTTTGTTTTCGCTAAATGTGGTCGTTTTTGTTTTAAATTAATATTGAATTTATATAAAAGCTCTGAATAATATTTGCCGGTTGTCGTTTTACCCTTCTCTAGGTAATCTATGTGAATGACACCGCGTGCATCCCAAGAAAACTGTGGCCATGACCTGGCTGTGGCTGACAGACACACTTTGGCCTTCTTTGGTGCACGTTCACCCAATGGAACTCACTATTTTGATTGTTCCTTGGTTTCTGGGATATTGTGATGAATCCATGTTTCTCCACAATTATGTAACGGTATTAAAACACGTCCGAATTGAGTTCAAACATCGCCGAACACTCCTTTGAAGTGGTCACACGGTTGCGCTTATGGTCGAGGGTGAGCAATCGCGGCACACATCTCGGGTGTGCTGAAATGTGAAGTACTCGCTCATTAGAGATGCCTACAGCCTCAGTCACCTCACGTACTTTCACACTCCGATCCTACAATATTTTTCCATGAATTTTATCGAAGATTTCGGGCGTGATGACCTCTTTTGGGCGCCCTGAACGTACGGCGTCACTTGTGCTGATACTATCACAACGGAACCACTTCTTAACCATTAAAATTGATGGTGCAGTATCCATAGTATTTATTAAGTCTTTTCTTGGTTACAGTGATGGTTTTTTACGCAAAAAATAATGCTTAATCAACCCAGGAAATTAACTTTTCTATTTTTGTTAAAATTCATGAGGTTTTCTGCTTTTAATGGCTGTTAAACACATACTAAATGACGCAACTTGCTAAAAAAATTTACAGTAGTCTATTAAAAGATGGTAGTTGACAACAGCAATATTGCATTTAAAGTTACTCCGTGGGAAATTGAAAAAGTCATGGAGTTATCAAACAGCCCTCGTACAACTCAAATAGTTTAAAATTTATATAGAAACTATTAATTCCAGTATAGCAATATATTTATATATAGCGTCTGATTAAAATCTAGTAAAGTCTAGATTTGTAAGAGTACTTTTCTTTAATATTCTAAAGAAATACTAATGTATGAATTCTGTTAGAATTGCTTTCATTTATCAAAAGATAAGTGTTTCTACGGTATTAGGGCTCAACAGACTGGTTAAAATAATTGGCAGTTGTTTATACAAATGCGGTCACTGATATTTTCAGAATCAATAACTTATTAAAATAGAAAAGTAAATTTTAAGTTTTTATACGAAATTAATATTTTACTACTTTTATTTAATTTATTCTAATATCATTGCTACTAACTAATAATGTATATTAAATTCACGAAGATATATGTATTGGCAAACAACCAAAATCTTAAAGCTTGTACGGTTTCCTATGATTGTTTATACGATGGAAGGAGAAATAGGAGGGCTTATAGGAATAAACTCATCAATAAAAAGAATATTAACAATATCAATTATTAACTGAGAGATTTGTTGACACTCACTTACGACTACCCATATGGGACAACAGCGTGCTCACTGGCGTTGCAAACACCCATTGGCGACGGTAACTGCTAAATTCCAAGCGGGCCGTCAGCCTGTCTGCTATCCTAAAGCAATTAAAAAGCACTTCTAAGTGTATGATTTTAAAAACGTGACAGTGTTTGTACTTTAAGTAAAACTTTTAACAACTCCTAAGTTTTGCTTGATTTATTTATGCATTACTTTTTATGTACCTAGTCAGGTCATAAATTCTGTCACATGTTTAATGTAAAATAATTGTAACAAGTTTATTCATTATGTAACCATTCATATACCAAAATGAACTTAACAAAACATAGATTCTTATGACATTAAAGTTTATTCAAAATGACCTCCGTGATTTTGAATACAAGCCTTCAATCTGCGCGGCCAGTCGTCTATCGTAGCACGAACGAGGTCCATGTCAATATCGGCGGCTGCCTTAATCAAGGATGTCTTGAGTGACTCCAAATTGGGATGAGGCTTTGAGCACGCCTTTTCCTCCAAGTGTTGCCATATCTTGTAATCTAACGGATTCAAATCTGGACTGGAGAAGGGCCAGTCTTCGTGCCGGATGAAGTCGATTTCACGCGCCGCCAGCCAGTCTTGTGTGCTCTTCGCTCTATGAGCTGGCGCCGAATCTTGTTGGAATACCCAGTGCCTGTTATTGAACATGGTATGAGAAACAGGTTCCACAAGGTTCGTCAGGACTGTATTTTGATACACAACAGCATTCGTTTTTACACCTTTCTCACAAAAATGTACCTCTGTTAAGCCCCAATAAGAAACTCCCAACCATACCATGAGCGAGGATGGAAAATGACATCGTTGGACACGCGGAATACGGATGCTCGCTTCTTCACTACTGTGTGCGTACACCTTATCATTTTGTTTGTTGTAGCTCTCTTCTACGGTAAACATTTTTTCATCCGAAAAAAGAATTTCCCGATATTTTTTTCCCGCGTACCGCTTCAACAAAGCGCGGCATCTCTTCAGTCTCGGGTCCATTAGACGAGCATTCAAACGATGTCCTGTTTTTCTTCGATATGCCCGAAGCCCTAAGTCTTCATTTAACACCCTTTTCACCGTGGTTCTGCTTAACCCCATCTGAAGGGCCAACAGTTTCTGCTTACGTTTGGGATTTCTTTGAATTCGTGCCTTCACAGCTTTTATCACTGCTGGAGTCCTAACAGACCGAGGGCGACCACTTCTTGACCTGTCATCTACACTAGAGTCTTCATTGTATCGTTTGATGGTACGATAAACGAATCTTTTGGTTATATTCAAATTTTTCAGTATGTTAAAAATTTTAATTGGCGCGTAACTGCAACTATGCAACGCAATAACTGCAACACGGTCTTCTTTAAGCGTCCACTCCATATTTAAAAATGAGTAAAATTCTAAAAGTTATACATTTTTATTTTCATGAACAATTCGAAATTCGAATTCAATAAACTTTTTTGTGGCCAGCATTCTAAAAGAAAAGTTTTTACTGTGTGACAATACTTATGACCTGACTAGGTATATTATTTTTGTATTTATTAGCGAGGCTCTCAACTTATTGCTGAAAACCTACATTAAAATATGATAAACTTAAAAATGAAAAAGGAAGTCGAAAAATTATTTAATATACCCCCTGAAAACTAGAAATTCAGCAACTCATGTTACGCTCGTCTTTGATGGCTGATTTCAGCGAAATAAAGCCTATGAAGTACTACTTTTTTATTATTATTATGAAAGCATGGAGTCTAGCACATTCTCTAAAGCTACTTCGAAACTAAAAAATTATCAGTTTAGATTTTTAATTTTAAATTGAAAATTTTGATGATAACTCACTTAACATAAACTCTCAACTTAAGGTCAATTTTGTAGTAATTTCCATTATAGTTATGAAGCTATTTATTTTATGCATAAATGCACAGTTCATAGAAATTTAGTTGCAAGAAAAAAAATCGAAGAAACCTTTTACTTTTTTTTAGAAATTTTTCAAAATAATCCGGCAAAAATATTAAATTACTAACTACGAATACATTTAAATATCAATTTAAAAAATACTTAGCCAAAAAAAATGCTATTATAATGTAAAAGAATATTTAAACGACTGAGCAAAATACAAGAAACTATAAAAAATAATATGTAAATATATTGTATATGTGAAAATATTAGAATCGGATTTAATTTAATTATATAATAATATTAGAGTCTTAACATGTTTAACGTTAATATTATTTAAAAATAGGTATACTAATTTTATTTTTTTGACTTATTATCATCATGACTTGATGACATGTATTTTCATTAATTTATAGGTATTGAAATTTCATATTTTTACTAACAAGCTTATCGAATTTGAATTTTATTTTTACTCTTTACTATAGGGGAGCAGTAGTTAAATATTTCAATTATTTTGCATGCTGTTTGTGGCATAACATGTCTACTTGTTGTTGCAAAATCTCCATGTATAACATAAAAAAAAATGTGTGATAATTGTACCTATTTTGAACTTGTAACACAACATGTTAAAGCAAATAAATATATCTTATCTTATCTTATCTTGCAATTTTGCAAAAATTCATAAAAAAATCGTAACTCGAAAATTATGAAAAATCGTAGAACATACATAAGGGTGATTCAGATACCACTCAACACGAGGCACCTAAATAAATTTTTTGGACGTCACTTTTCTGGCCATCCTGTATATGAAACTAAAACTTTATACCTCAACTATCTCAATAATGATAATAACTATTAAAAATATATGTAAATGGTCCATATTCAAATTCTTATTTAAAAGTCTTTTAAATTATGTATAGGTACGTAAATTAAAAAAAAAATGTTGTAATAATAAGTTTCCACCGTCGGAAGAGCCCGTCATCTTTTGAAGCTATCCATGAATCAACCTCATTTTTAGTATCTTTATATGATGCAAAGGGCTGTTTACACATACCATGTACCATCGACCGGAATAAGCGATAGTCGAAAGGGGCAATATCTAGTAAATAAGGCGGGTTGAGCAGAGCAGTTCCCAATTAAATGTTTTCAAGTAGGTTTTGTCCAGTGCTGCAACACGAAGACGAGAGTATTATTATGTTTAAGGTAGTAGTGTGCGCAATTTTCTTTAAGTGCTTGGCTCAATCTTATTAATTGTGTTCAGTAGAAAGTGGAACTCTTTACTAGTCGTAGTGGTTTCGTTCAGTTTGAGCAACCCATAATACACGACACAAATCTGAGCCCACCAAATACACAAAATGATATTTTTTCCACGGATATTCGAATTAACTGTCAACGTTGAAACCGGGCCAGATGGGCTCCATGATATTCTCTTATTTGGGTTAGGTTAGTTGTGAATCCATTTTTCTTCACCAGTTACTTATTACACGTTGCAAAAAATCCTTTCTTTTACGCCTGGCAACCAGCATTTCATAAATTTATAATCGGCATTTAACTATTTTAATTAACTTTTTACTTTATTTATTTATCAAATTCACGGTTATTACATTGGATTAATAAAAATAACAGCATAAAAAACCACTAAGGTTTGTACAATGCCATCGAAACTTAAGTCTACGCACGTTCAAATGAATAGTTAAAATTAGGTTAAACTGCCAACGAAATGAATATCGATAGGTAAATCTGAATCTTTTAATTGCAACTCAAGTTGGTTATAAGACCATTTTACAAGTAATAAATATATTAACGACTAAATGATATAACATGCTTCAACACTAAACAAGTGTATTAAATTAATTAAATAAAATAGAGAAGTGCAGTATGTGCATGCAGCTTAACATTACACGCGCAGATCAGCTCGCGCTGCGTGGGGATCAAGGTCATGCGAAATAACGCATACAATCTGACTGCACGCTCATACTAGCGATATCTTTGGTTTGCCTATAAACCGCACTGCTATTCCGGCAGCACCGCGCCGACCCGCCGCGTTGTGGCGACGCGACGGCTGGACATCCGGTCGCGCCTAAATCTAATGCGGTAATACTTAATTTTTGGTACTAACTGATAACAAGTACCTATATTAGAATAAAATATTATTTAAATAAACAGTAATAATATATTACAAACTCTATTAGGATAACAAATACTAACTAAAATTATTATTATTTTATACTTTAATACTTCTTAAAAAAGTTTATGAATAATCCTCTTTTGACCATTATGCATAGACTTTAAAGAATAATAAATAATGCTAATATGTGAACCGCCAATCCGCCTTGAACAAGCGAAGCGGTAGTCTTGATAGGACAATATTAATAACAAACCTAGTTTTAAGGAAGATGTCGGAGAATTGGTGACTGATTCTACAGTGTTTTAATATTTCGAAGTTCTTTTAAGAAGTAAAAGTAATCTGCCTTGCCGTCAGAATCAAAATGACGAGTCGAGGTCAAAAATACCGGTATATCTTAAGCTTTATAGATGACTTACAATTAATTTATAAGGAATTTTGGATTTAATTAGGTCTTATGTAATATTCTTCTAGTTCCGCCCTAAGTATTCATGTCTCAGCCAGACGTTTGTTGCTGAGCACAACTTATTTAGCGCAAAGAGAGCATGAAAAAAATTTAGTTTTTAAAAGAATTTGGTTAGATTATTACCTAAGTATGTTATTTAATTTGAAAATCGTTTTTCTAGTTTCAATTGACAGTCAGTGCTTAAATAACTGATTGTCATACAAAATAAATAAATTTACAATTAAATAAACCTGATCTAAAATACAATAGTGCTTGCTATCTACTTACACGATGGTTACGAAACCAGGTCCATTTTGTCCATGTCTTGTTTACAGTACAACAAAGAATAATTAATAAATTAAATAATTAATTATTGTTAACATTTGAGGCAAAAAAAATCATATACTTTTTAAATGAAGCCAAAAAAAGGGTTTAAGTTTATTAAACGTTACAGGGTTTTATAAGTCCTGTACCGCTACAATAATAGTTTTAAAAACAGGTTTAAAACGCCTTAAAATTTCTGTGAGGTCAGTAATGCTTTGGCAAAGTATCTGATGTTGCAAACATTCACAGGCGATGGTGACCACCTGCTATCGGGTGGACCGTTTGCCCATCTGCTGAACTCCAGCTATAAAAAGGTACCGCTAACACGCTGCCATCCGCGTGGAGGAAGTTATGGGTCACTTATGAGAGCGCACAAAACTAGGTTAATATGGCGACATATTTAGGCACCGGTGCTGGTCGCCATTCAGTCGTTCTTGCATCCCTAGCACCTAGCTGGGGTTGTTTTGTCGCTTTTAGCGATAGGCCGCTCCCGCAGGATACAGTATTTTTACTCCGTGCCTACACGGAGAAAATATATACCTGATTATATTTATTTTACACTCGTATAATATTACTAGTACTTAATTTATTATTTATAAATTGCGGAAACGTGTGGAAGTGTTTAAAATACATTCATAACTGTTCTTCGTCTGTCACTAGTAGTCTTAAATAAGCTTAAGTGTGTAAATTTGAGCACTCAGTGAGCTTTAAGATAAACAAACACGCGCCTTTAAGGGCACAAAGTGACAATCTACGGAAGAGATTACAAAGAGATTGTAGATTATTTAAAAACAGATATTCCAATTGTGAGGATATAAGACAAGGATGTTGAAGTTTTGATATCACTAAGAATAAATTATGAAAACAATTTTGTCAAATACTTACTGACTTGTAATTTTGTTATTGATGATTAATTATTTCGTAATGCATTTACATTCTGTAATCGCAGACAATGTAGTCGCCTAATTTAAAAGGTCATGAGTTCGTAGTAACTTGAGGCCGTATTTAACGTATTTAAATGATGAATGTGGAAATAAAAGATTATATACGAGGGTTGGCTGAAAAGTTCCCGACCTAACAAAGATAACATTTACTCAGATTTTATTTTTTATTTTTCAACATAGTCTCCTTGTAACTCTACACACTTCTCCCAGAGATGCTCCCATCTCTGTAACCCGTTCAAATAGTACTCGACGTTTTTCTATGCAAAATAATTGTTCACGAATGTGATTGCCTCTTCATTTGACGAAAATCTCTGTCCTGCGAGTGCAATTTTTAGATGAGGGAACAAAAACAAATCGCTTGGGGTTAGATTTGGTGAGTAAGGCGGATGGTGAAGCAGTTCAAACCGTAATTCGTGGATTTTCGCCATGGCAACCGCTGAGGTGTGAGACGGTGCGTTGTCTTAATGAAACAGGATTTTCTTTTTCTGCAAATGTGGCCGTTTTTCCGCAAGTTCTGCCTTCAGTTTGTCAATTAATAACAATAATAATAATTTATTTCAGACTTTTTTTATCCATAAGTTATTAGTGGGTAATTAATGATGCGTAGTATGCTTCTGTAATGGTTTTTCCTTTTTGGAGATAATCTATTAAAATAACTCCATGACGTCCATGACTATACCACAAAACAGTCGCCATCACTTTCCCAGCCGAAAAACAGTTTTTGCTTTTTTTAGAGCCAGTTCCCCCTTTGCAGTCCACTGTTTGGACTGTATTTTTATTTCGGGCGCATAATGGTGTATCCAAGTTTCATCTACAGTAATTAATCGGTGCCAAAACTTGGATTTTTGCGCCTAAACTGCGTCAATAGAGCGTTTGAAATGTTCATTCGAACACGTTTTTGGTCTACCGTGAGTAAACGCGGCACCCAACATGCGGACAGGTTTCTCATATCTAAATGTTTATTTAATATGTAAAAAACACTCTTTTTGACATGTTCATTACCTCTACTATCTCTCTCACTTTAATGCGGCGATCGATTAGCACCATTTGGTGAACTTTGGCGATGTTTTCATCGGTAGTTACAGTTTTTGAACATCCCGAACATTCATCGTCTCCCAAGCTCTTACGGCCACATTTAAATTCAGCTGCCCAAAATTTCAGTGTGGTAAATGATGTTCCAGAGTCCCTATACACAGAACTCGAACTCATCTTTGATTTGTGTAGACGTATTGCCTTTCAAAAACAAATATTTAATGACAGCTCGATACTCGATTTTGTCTGTTTTCATAAAAACACTCACTTCAACTCACTCAAACGACTGTTACATAACAACTGCGCGTCCAAAATGGTTGAAACTTTGATGAGTAACTGTCAACAGATGAACAACGAAATTCATTAGCTTTTATTTACGAGTGCTGCTATCTTCATGTTGAGGTTGGAAATTTTTCAGACCACCCTCGTACATACTATTAAGGTGAATCATTTTGAACGACAATTTTTTTCTCGCCCCCCAGTAAAATATCATTCTATATGCAGAAAAATCCTGTACAAAGCGGACCTCTATTAATTTTTTTTACCTCTTTTTTTTAAATTTGAAGATTTCCCATCTAAAATACACGTAAAGTAATTTTCATTTCATCATCATTCTGCGCTAGGATAGGTTTTCTTAGAATTAAATGCTCTGCAGCAGTTTTTATTGCAGACCAAGTATATACTTAGTTTTGTGATGTATTTATGTATTAAGTACAGTAACGCTTTAAATGATATGAAAATATCAAAAGTATTCAGAAACAGAAATGTGCGGGCGGAGCAACTGTTGCGCCTACGCACCGTTTTTGCAAGGAACGCCGCCTATCGACCCGCGACATCATAGTGGTTCGCTATAAATTTTGTATTTTACAAACGTCAAAACTAAGGTGTGACTTGACATACCTAATTTATGAACCGCAATATTTACGTTGATGTATAGACTGTTTAAGAACATTTATGTATATTATTTCGATAGGTATTAAAAATAGCTAAGTTGGCGTTTTAGGTGACTTTATGTAAAGAAGTCAAGATATAAAATTAATTGGAAATGTGTTCAACTGTGGAAGCGGTATGTAATGTCAACGTCGAGTCGCAAAGATATTACGAGGTCGAAACCCACTATGGTATACACATCTTAGACTCCTAATTTCCCCTATGTTTTTAAATTTAAAAGGTCACATTTATTTTATTTATACTAATTTGGTTAATTTTTACCTACTTTTATAGGTAAAATTAACGTGAAGCATCCTAATTATTTTTAATAAGGTTAATATAAATTAAATGCAATTATAAATTATTTCAGCAATAATAGAATAGGATAATATTTTGCAAGCAATAAAGATAGTATTTATGTATGCAGTTTCCAATCATTGTAAAAATTTATTTGGAATTCTATGACTTGCCATAAGTATTTGATATTATTTTTATACTACCTGACTCGGCAAACATTTTTCTGCAATATAAATTTAAAAAAAAACACCTATGTTCTTCTCCAAGGTCCAATCTATCTCTATTGCCGAAATTCATCAAAATGAAAACGTAAGAGACAGAGTTACATTAATATTTTTGATAGATGACCCGGTGAACTTCGATATTTGTGTAAAAAATTAAGTCGAACAAAACAAAATAGGGCTAAACTACATATGCCTTAGAGTTTTGATGATCGGTCAGTCAGTGAGTGACAAAATAAGAAACGTTAACTAGTTATAATTCTTAAACTACTGGTTCAAATTGAATAAATTTTGAAATATACCGTGTTTGTACAAAGTATGCTTGGTTACTGAAACAAGTTCTTCAGGCTTCTAGATTCAGACTTCTAGTTTTATCCACAACGAAGATAAAGGGGGTCGAAAATGGCCTGAACTGCTTCGAGAAAAGGATGGTACGGCCGTGCCGCTTTTTTGCTCAACTTGGCGGGGGCACTACCGTGCCCCAGATCTATTTTTATTGTATTTATGGTTCACTATTTTGGCGATAATGACTTACACATAAAATATAGATAGAATATGCTGTCGCGGGCTTTTTTGTAGGACTATTTAAGACAAACATTTCCATTATACATTAGTATTTGCAGCTCACGCCAGAATAGCTCACACAATATATTTATAAATTATAGCCTATGTGTTATTTTGATGTATAAACTGTATTATTGCAAAGTTTCATTAAAATCCATTCAGTAGTTTTTTGTGTGAAAGAGTAACAAACATACATACAGACTTTCGCGTTTATAATATTAGTAAGGATTAAATATACAATAATAAATATGAACATATTATCATCTCCTTAAATCAAAGATAAACTTTGATAAGAAATTAGCTGCAATCCTTGTCATAAAATTTTATAATATATAAATATTATGTTTCATCATAAATCTTGTCTGAAATTTCATTTAAATTATTTTAAGTTTATTGATGTAGATAGATTAGATGACTATAATAATTTTAATATTGTCGTTACGCAATTATTTATTTTTATGTTAGTATATTTCAATTATAGATTTGTCAAAAGTAAAGTTACCAAGGCTTTACTTACATAAAGTGCATTTTCTGTTTTCTAAGTTAATTATAATACTTGAAACAGGATATTAAAAATTACCTATTGCTTCAAAAGAAAGAGAATTGAACACAAAATCAGTAAAATAATTTAAAAACATTCATGAGCTTTGCTTACTTATTGCATAGTGAATTCAAATTTATGATTGTTCAATAATATTTTACAAAATCTCACCACGTTGTCTCAATCAGAAGCATTGAGAAAGGAAATCAATACACTGATGTTGTATCTCTACTGATTCCCGAAGGAAGAGGCAGGGTAATGTAACTAGTATAGTAATAATACTGTCAGTATTTATGAAGAGCTTCAAAGGCTATTGCTAAGGTGATATTGCAAAAATTAAAACTGAAATTGTAAAAACAAAAACTTGTAAATGTTTACAATTAAATATCTTAACGAAATATTTTCTTATACTTTTAATGAATATATTAATTTTTGTCTAACGTCTAAGCAAGCTTAGACTAACATTAGTAAAATGATTACTTAAATTAATTTGACGTCATATCTATGCGAGTAGACAGTCAACCCAGTTGTAAAATTTGTCCGAAAGACAAGAACATAGAATTGACATTGTTGTCACCTTTCATTATTGATTATATTGATCATGTTTACAATTTTATCCTATGTACAAGTGTGAGACTGGTGCTTATATTTTACGGCACACTAAACTGTGCAACTGAATTAGACCAAGCAAGACCGTAAACTAAGTAGAGTTTTTACTTTTAAACCCTATATTAGTTAGTAACTAAAATATGAGGAACAAATTATATAGAGCTTTTTGTTTAACATATTACTTCGTCCAGAGGCCAGTTACTATTTCTCAACAGTAATGTCTATAAAATTGAAAAAATATAATTCTATACATTTTTGGTTCCCTATGAAAATTATGTTGTATTTTTTCCAAAAACGTACAAGAAAATATATGGAATAATGTGGCTAAATTCGAGAAAATAAAATAACAATCATTACTTCTAGATATACACATTTAATTCACGTGCGAATGCACGTCTAGCAAAAAATAACGACATACCTACAGACATTTTGGTTAAGTTTTTTTGTTCTATTCTGGCGCGTAAAACCTGTTTAGCTAGTCTGACTATAGATTAAACGTTAGCAGTTTCGGTCCGTTACCATCAAACAAAATTTTTAAAGCCATTCAATTTATAATTTCGATATTTTATACTGATTAAATTAAGACGTAAGTAGAACATTTAACAGGCTTATTTTGCAACGTTTACGATGTCTATGATATATTCTATATTTTCATACTATAGATACCTTTTACCTAATATCTTCAGAAGTAAATATACACATAAATTTGACCTTACAACGATTCTAGTAACTTATTTTTGTTTAGTTTCTTCATATTTAATCCATGTAGGGGCAGAGAAAGAATACTGACCTCTACTGCCGTGGTCGACCTGTCGTAAAAGGCGACAAAACAACCCACCCTAGCTATATAGTAGGGTCCCAAGCCAGTCTGGATGGCGACCACCTTTGGTCTTAAGTATGCCGCCATAAAAACTTTGTTGTTTTTTTTTTTATAGGGAGAGTTCAGCAGACAGGCAAACGGCCCACCCTGGCAGGTGGTCACCGTCGCCTATGGACGTCTGCAACACCAGAGGCATTACCACCGCGCTGCCGGCCTCGAAGAAATTTTATAACGCCTTTTTTGAAGAACCCCATATGTGTTGTGTTCCGGCATTAATGATCTAAGTTCCTGGACTCTTATGGAACAGGAGCGTATTCGCGGTGCCACTGGCTATGGAAAAACCCATAGGAACGGTAACGGTGCTAAATTCTACTTGGGCTTTCAGCCTGTCTGCTGTCCTACAGCAATAAAAAAAAGATATACTGGAAAAATTGTAGATAAATAATGCCTCCGGGAAACCTAATATTTAAACTAAAACATCTTGTATAAGTAATGTAAAGAACGTGTTTTCTAAGTATAGTCCCAGGAATATTTATCTTACGAGTATATCACCTGTAACTTAAGTTAAATTAGGAATTTTCATATCTATTATTTATATATTTCATTGTGATTACTGTTTTTCATAATTATTTATTACTATTAAATATATGCGTATTTTAAAGGAAACATTGTTATATTTTAAACATGAAACTTAAAGTTGAAAGTAAAAACTTGACGTTTGCCAATTTGTTCCATTCCTCGTTTTATTAGTGGATATACTTAAATAGATAAAAATGTAATAGATGCAGTTTGACTTCAAATTAACTGGTTTACAGTAAAAAGCTTATATAAAAATTTCTTGTCAAATGTTCTACTTGCTTAAAGTTAAGGTTCAATTCATTCGCCTGTCTTTAATTGAGACCACGCGTCTACTGCTACTACTCAAACGAATATGAATGATATTATTGTTTGTTCCTTTTATCACCACAATACAAGGTTTTTTTATTCCGTTTCCGATTTGATAAATATGACTGTTGGTCTCAGCAAAATAAGGATAAAACCAAAATTCTTACAGTGGACCGTCTTGACACTATGGCGCGCTCGAACGTACTCAACGATCTGGAATTTGTTGATCAACTTGAGTATTTCAGATTTCTTGGTACATATGAGGGAGGGAGTGAAGTAGAAATCAGTAGACGGATCCAGATGTCTAAAGCAGCAATGACAAAACTCATCCGTATATGGAGGGATCGTAATACTCGTATTCTTCTATTTTCTTCTACATTGCGGAATCTTGGACGTTTAAGACAAGCGACAGAAGGAGAATTGACGCGTATGAGATGTGGTGTTAGCGGTGTATGTTGCGTATCCTATGGACAGTCGGTAGAACCAACGTCTCAATTCTTGCCCAGCTTAATATTACCACCAGACTTTCTACCGTCTGATTTCAACGTATCTCAATTATTTTGGCCACGTTGCTATAAGAGATCCAGATAACATTGAAAAGTTAGTGATAGTTAGTAAAGGCCATGCGGGTGATCTCTCTTGCGATGGCCAGACCAAATAAGATCCCTTATCGTCATGACTGTTGCAGAAGAAATGAGATCTGCAGAAAATAGAAGTACCTGACATAATCTAATTCGGCGAATGATGGCAGGCTTACAGACTGGACACGACATTCATTATAGGAAATAAGTGAGTAGAAAGAAAGAAATATGACAGCTATCTTCCTGATATTTATTTCAGTTAGAATACATTTCTTAAAACGGCCCTAAATATTTTTTGTATTATATATTTCTTATAACATAATAACCTCGGTTATTGTATGCGTATAATTGTGTCTACTATATTGTAATGTGATTTATCACGTTAACACCGATTTTCAGCATACTTCTATAACATATATGCTATGTGAACCATGAATTTAAAAGCTCATCTTTACCTCAAAAATTCACTTGTTACAATTTATCTATATGTTATCATTTGATTGATGACTTTAGTCAAGTTATTTTTGTAATGTTTAGTAGGGAGTAAATGCACAATATTTCTACACAGATTTATGAAGTAAAAGGAATTTAACATAATAATTTAAATTGTTTAACTTAAATCGTTTTATGATTTATAAAAGACAGAAAATATATTAATGACATTAGGTAATGACAATGATAAAACTGTCATGGTCTGTGGGTTCGATCTCACGACGGACAAATTATTGTATTTACAACGCAAATAGTTTAACCTAGACTAATTTATTTTTGAATTGCAGGTGTTTGTTAAAAACCTGTTTTAAAAACAGTAAATTTCTAAAAAAAACTGGTTTTACCTAGTGTGCGAAACTGTCTTGAAAAAAATATGTGTCCTTGTTACGTTGAATATTTTGTATATACATACTCGTAAATATATACATGTTATAATAAATACAATACTATTAAAATACTTAATAATGAGTAATTTAACGAATAAATAACCGAGCTGGTGTACTCTGAGTTACCCACTAGTGTATTTTAAGATACGCCGCATTTCGGCCATTTAAGTTAACATAGGCCATGAAAATTAAATTGTACTGAGCAATAGAATCTAAAATTTATTCATTCATTTAAGTATATCAGTTTCGCGGAAGAGTTCTTAAAAACACTTCCGGAATATTTCCGAACAAGTATGAAAAATTCATAGAAATATCAGTGTTGTAATTATTATTTTTGATAAGAAAAAATAATATCGAAATAGCATGATTACAAAATCTTGACATTATGTGGACGTAAAGATATTAACACAAAGTTTATACTCGTAACATATAGTGTCTAGATGATATTCATAATCAAATTTATGTAAATGTATTGATCCACAGTTCAGATCCAAGTTATCTGTAAAAATGTATTTCTATTGGAATAACTTAAAAAATATATAAGTTGTAACTTGTGTCCCATGTGACCTCCTTCTAGAGGGAATGGACAGTAAACCCGCCACGCTTGTCCAAGGTAGATTAGTGGATTACACACATAGCGGTGATCTCGGTATACATGTTTCCTCGCGATGTTTTTCTTCACAAAATAACATGCATATTAAGCGAGAAAAACTGCCCAAGCAGTGCATCCCACCGTGGGATTCGAACCCGGGACCAGGTACTCAACCCCATAGGTACCCAAGTAAAATGCGTAAATATTGTTTGCTATAAATTGCTTTATGCTATAAAGAAAACTTCTGGCAACATGTGCGAAATTACTAAACAAAGTTTATTTTGTTTAAAATAAATTCAATGTTATAATATTTTGTTTAAAATAACTTAATTAGAACTTCTGTTTGATAATTTAAAAATTTTACTTTTCAAATATCCTGGCATTAAGTACCCTTTCAGTTATAGAAGCCCATAGCGTTAATATTTCTTGCTTGTAATGTATAAATTAATCTTGGAAAATAAAAAAGTTATTTGTTAGAAGAGTAAACTAGTAAATAAAATAAAATTTGTTTTATTTCAAGTTATCCATAAATTAAATTATCAAATGTAAAAAGAATAGAGAAGGAAAAAGACAGAAATAATGTCAATCGTTCCTTCATGATTAAGGTCAGAGTTTATTCTTAATTAAACGGGAAAATTTTAACACAACAAATTTCATTCGCCATGATTATTTATATTAGAATAATTTGCAAATTTTATAAAAAGTTATTAACACGCGAGAAATATAAATTATAATAATGCAAAATTTGTTAATTGAAAAAAACATATACAAGCCTATTGTTATAATTGTGAATCTATAATATATATATATATATATATATATATATATATATATATATATATATATATATATATATAACCTTCGTGCAAGGGCGAGGTAACAATACTGACCCCCTGCGGCCGGGGTCAGCATGTCGTAAAAGGCAACAAAAGAACCTTAGCTAAGTGGTATGGTCCCAAGTTTGTCTGGATATCAACTACTCCTAATCTTTAAATATGCCGCTATAATATGCTATAATACTAAACATAAAAATAATTTAAGCAGAACGAAATTTCTGTTAAGTCATGTTTGTACACCTGATATGAGTTATAATATATATTTATACATTAAATACAATTAATTATAAGAAATATAAACAGTTTTAACTGCAATCATTGAGCTTAATCGAATTTTGGCTATATGAGCTAGAATTTGAATATAATAACATAGAAGATAGGCTTTTTTAAATTATAATAATTAATGGAAACTTGACAGACAACTTTTTTTTGTTTTTTAATTTTATCACACGGGCCTGGATATTTTTAATATATTTTATTGTTGATTTACATAATTTATACAAAACATTTTAAAATATATTTTAGACTAAATAACAGTATGAGGTAATCTTAGCTAGTCATTAAGTTAATAAAGTATGGTAAAATACAGCTTTGACACTGGTTTATAAAAAATAATATCTATACTACTATTATAAAGAGGAAAGATTTGATTGTATGTTTGTTTGTTTGTTTGTTTGTTTGTTTGTTTGTTTGTTTGTTTGTTTGTTTGTTTGTTTGCTTTGAATAGGCTCCGAAACTACTGACCCGATTTAAAAAATTCTTTCATTGTTGGGAAGCTACACTATCCCCGGGTGACATAGGCTATATTATATTTTCAAAAAAATTAGGGATCCTTACTAAAACTCCAATAATGTAACCCAAAGTGTAAAAAAATTACCTAAAATATTATTTAAATCGCGTGCGTTGCGAAAACTATTGATGATAGAATAAAATAATGTACTACAACTTTGCAGAACACATCATTATTTACAAAAAGTGTCGCGACAGCATATGTCTAACTATTATAGTTATGCCACAATAAGTGTTCTTTTATTTTAAAAATTTAATTGAAATGCCGCCCCTAGAAAAGACTCTTTATTTGGATCTTGGTATTAATCCTTATCAAAATAAATTACTTCATATTCAGAACTGTTTCAATACCTTAATATAACTTTTTGAATTATTCAATTCGGATATTCCATTCGAAAGATATCACGAGTTTAAAAATGTAAGTATTAGAAAAATGTTGCGTGGTAGCCGCTCACCCTGTTCGGCTAGCTAGGCAGCACCTTATGCAATGTAGGCGTGCGTCACTGGGAATTTTTACAAAAATTCGAATACTTATTAAAAAATAACGAAAAATAAATAAAAAGTAATAACAAAAAAAATCATTAAAATAAAAGCTCATAGAAATAATAATATTCAAACTTTCTTTATAATTTTATTTTTTTAGTAACCTGACGAAAATAGAAGGGTTTGCCTCTGTCCGAGGAGTGCACGGGTGTGCGTACCCGAGGTGCCCGAGCATCCGTCGCTTCACTCCCCTCTCCGTTCGAGGCGACAGAGTCCTACCTTTCTTTCCGTCTACCTCTTACATCCTTTCCAACTTAGCTCTCTGTTCGTGGCGTGGTCCCCGGTGGGATGATTGCGAATACTGATTGGGGTCCCGGGTTCTACCCTGGGACCTGATTTGGTAGTCGAAACCATGCCTATTTCGACTGCGCCTGCACAGAGTGTTCCCGGGGCGGGAATTGCATCCTCGCTGTCGGTTGGTCTTGCTGGGCCGGCTACGACGTCAGGCGACTCTGCTTTTTCTGGAGTGTCGTCTGGTAGTCGTACCCACGCCTGACTAGCACGCGACGGGGATGCGAGTCCCGTCCGGAATTGGCCGCGGACCTGTCACTCCCGGCCCTGGTTCTGTCCATGGTCGGGGACGATCCTGGATGGACGGCCGTCGCCTCCTTTTGCGAGGCAGTAGTGTCTGCAAGGGAGGCGGCGGAACGGGAGCGGGAGTCCGCCACCGCACTCCCCTCCCGCCAACGTAGGCCGCGTCGTCGGCGCCGGAGGGTGGGCAACGATCTCCGGCCGCCGTAGAAAACGGCCGCAGGCGGCCCCTCGGGGGAGGATCCGCCGCCCGCACTATTGCCGCGAGGGAGAAGGCCGCGTGCTGTTCCACAGCCCCCCTCAACTCCTAGAGTTGTTACAAGAGAGCGCCGGGGGGACGAAACCCTGACCCCCTGGCGCCAGCACTTTAGAAGGGGCCCGCTTTAAGACAAAGCGTGGGCCGGCGCCGGCCCGGGCCACGAGATCGGCAGGCCATATATCCGTGGGCCCGGGCGTAGACGATAGGAGAACAGCGGGGTTTTTTAGTGGGTCGAACATCTTTTCCGGAGTCCCTTATATCCCTCGGTCCCCCCGGGCCGGGATAACCCGTCAAGAGAGGTTTTTCCCCGAGACCGAAAAAAAATAGAAGGGTTTAATTTTAAATTTTTTATTAAATACCCGTGCGAAGCTGGGACGGGCTGCTAGTTTAAGATAAAATTCTACAAAAATAAGTAAAATATTTTTATCTAAAAATTATCTCTCTGAGAGAAAGCTCTCTGAAGAAGGTCAAAACACTATAGAAATAATTGATTTATAGACAGAAAACCTAATTCACGGTAATCCATTTAGTTCTAAGGAGAGATAAAGTAATAAGCGACTTTTGATATCGGTTAGTATGAACTTAAAAAAGTTACAAAGTAAGCTTTGGAAACTTATTTAATGGACTAATGTAAGTTGTACTTATAAACTTTTTAGGGTACATTTGTTAAGCTCAAAGCTTTGCCAATGACATAATATGAATGTGTTACAGTAAGTCCAAGATACGTTTGACAAATGTTGATGGTGAAAATCCGACAGTACAATACATTACTTAAATTACAGTATATCTACTGCATAGCCATAGAACATCGAAACCATTTCTAAATTATTTTTAATTCGATCTAATTTAAAAACAGCATCAGACCAATACAGTACAATATCGAGCGCGCTATCTAGGGCAGTGAGTCAGTCTTGAGAACGAATGTAGGACACGATTGCTTTTACACAACATCCCTGCAAAGGGACAAATCCCTTGAATAGACATCAACGGGCGCTCATGTTTAAAAATGCTTCAACTATGACTCATTTTACAATTTTTAATTCGTTATAACATTTTCTTCTGTGGAGAAATGTCATGAAAATTATAAACAACCTTATGCATATAATAGTATTTTGTAATAGAGCACAATATGTAATTATCAACTACTGTTCTAGAAAAACTAGATTTTAAAACTGATTTTGATAAAACGACTGTTGTCGCCTTTAGCATATTGTTCATTTGTGAACTTAAACTTCTTAAATGATCTAATGCAAAAACTTTTCATTAATTTATTTATTTAATCTTCGTCTTCGTGTTTCTCTCCAACTACTGAAGGTTGGACATCAGCCTTGAAAACCTCGCTTTGTCCCTGGCGATGTGAAACAGTTCCGCAACGCTCTTGACTCCGGTCCACTCGCGGATGTTTCGAAGCCACGACATTTTCCAACGGCCCACTCGACGTTTACCCGTAATTTTGCCCATTATAATAAGTTGTGCATTAAATCGTATCTCTCGTATCTGAAGACATGACCGAGGTAGGCAAATTTTCTTGTTTTGATAGTCTGCATCAACTTGCGGGTTTGACCGACACGTCTTAGAACTTAAACATTGGAGATTTTATCAGTCCATCTGTTTGAGAGCATGCGTCGGTAAGTCCACATTTCAAAAGCCTGAATACGTTTACGAAGGTCTTCTTTAATAGTCCAAGCTTCGCATCCATAGAGTACTACTATAAGCCAAATGTAGCACTGTAGTAGACTAGTGCGTAGGGCAATACCAATGTTGTGACTGGAAAGTATTGATCTCATTTTGTTAAACGCATTCCGGGAGATCTCTATGTGTGTTTTTATTTCCATATCGCTTTCCCAGTCGTCAGTGAGCCAAGTACCTAAATATCTGTACTGGCGCACCCTCTCAAGCTGTACTCCGGACACAATAATATTAGGACTCAAATTACTTCCCCTTGAGATGACCATGATTTTTGTCTTTTGTGCGTTCATTCTTAGTCCTGCCTTTAACCTGCACTCGTTCAAACTATCTACTACTATCTGAATATCCGATTCTGAAGACGCCATGAGAACAGTATCATCAGCATACCGGAGGTTATTGATGAGACGCCCGTTAACTTTGATATCGCAGTCTAGATCTGCCAAAGCTTCAGATATTATAGCTTCAGAATACAAGTTGAAGAGTGTGGGGGACAGAATGCAGCCTTGTCTAACTCCTCTTTTGATGACCACTTCGTTGGTTTCCTCGTCCTCGACACGAACAGTCGCACGTTGGTTCCAGTACAGATTTTGGATAACTCTGATGTCTTTACCGTCGAGTCCTATTTATTTAATAATTAAATTATTTTATTATTTTACCTAAATATATTTGTTCACAATGTTATATAATAGTCTTGATATATTTATCTTGCAATGAAAAAAGTGGACATTAATTGTTTTAGGCCTATGGTTTCTACCATACAACGCCAGAATAGAAAGAATATCATCCACTAAATAGGTTCCTTTTAATAAATGAATCCACTCCAAGGTGACAACAAATTACCGGTTAAAGTAAATAATCGAGTATTTTTAATACACATATTTTAATTTTATGCATATTATTTGTTGTAATGCATTGCAGGGATATTTTATATGCAATTTGCTATATACGTAAAATGTGTACATTTTTATTAATATTAATTAAATTAAATTAAAATAATTCAAAAATATTAATAAATATTAACACTTAATTTACATCAATGATATAATTTTCGCTCATATAAATGTTATTTGATATAATATATTATTTCATATATAAATAGCAAAAATGGACACTAATTAGTTATGATTTGTAATAATGTTATTGAGGAGAGTGGAAGGAGAGAACTTGTTGTGCCGAACCCATATAATCTGGGATAAGGGCAGGGGGAAGAAGACATATATTAATGTTACATGACGTTTAAATATAATATTTTTGATATATTGAATGCTAAAAAAATTCGACATGTTTGTTGTCAAATCCCTTTGTTTAGCTTGCGACCTTTCTCACACAATGTGTCCGAAATGTTGTGATTAGTGTAATATTGGAAAAGTTGTTACACAAGTAAATAAACGTTAGATCAACAGACGAATCTGCGGTATGTAATAAAATTGCAGGCCGTATGTCATTGTTACTCATTTCTTATTATAGTTTCTTATGTAAATTGTTAAATAATATTTAAGTCGCTGTACAAATTACTATCATTAAACACTTACCTGCAATAGAAACCATCTCGCCATATCTTCTACAGTGGTTCCTTTTCTTCTTCTTTTCGTTTTTCTCTTTCTTATTGGTAATATGGGTATTTCTTAAAATATATGTTATTTAAAATGTGTAACATAACACAAGCCTGTTGAGGGATTAGTCAGGTTATCACGTTTTTTATCAATGCACCAATTCGGTGTGGAATTATCTATCGTTTCGTATACGTTCAAGGGTAAAGTCTGCGTCCGAACACACATGTGTCTGCGTCTAGACTTGTACACATGCGCTGCACACCTAGGTCTATTGTGTAGTGCGCGCGTGTGTTGATGAGATTGCATGTGTGCGTCGGCGACGGCTGCTGACTTTTTCGATTGCAGATATAGTTGCCATGCCCGAAATATAACGCGGATGAATTTCGCGTCAATGCTAATTGCTACGTATCATACGGGTAGCGGCGACGCCGAACTACAATTCTAACTTACTAATAATTGTACTGCGGGTGAGCCATAATAAATATATTCATTTACGTTGACTATATACCACATAAAATCAACGTTATGGATTAAAGATGGTCATTTATATTGGTAATATATATACATAATTATATGATAAACTTTACATAAATATATGATATTGGACCAATTCCTTTATATTTATTTATTTAAACATGAAATACTATTTTAAACATAAAAGACACATAGCACAACAGTTCATGTACAAACACATTACTTGTCTAGAGAAGATCACACTGGCCCCTGAACTAGTGAATACTGTATCTCAGTGGGCCAGTATTCCTAACTCCAAGTGCCCATTACCATTATATTAATAATTATTTTATTATTTTATATATAGTAGTTAAATGAGATATAGCAGTAAAATTAATAACAATAATAAAATAAAATATTTATAAAAGAAGGAGGGAAAGAAAAATAAACATTAACTGAAGCAATTATTATGTGTGAATATATAAATGTATGTAAGTTATATATAAGTAAGATGTAATGTTATATTTAAATAATTGTTTTGATAATCTCTTCTAACTCTTGATAATTCAGATCATACAAATAATCACTCAAAATTTTCTTACACCTACCAATGGGAAGTTAATTTAATTACTTTGCTAATTTCATTATATAATTTAGGGCTCAGATAATCCGCGAATTTTTGTGCAAGTGATGTTTTGCAGGGTGGAATGTTATAAACAAGGTCGGTCGCCTTGCCGTCGCTTTAGTATAAGATTAGGTGATTTCATATGTATGATAGTAATAAGGTTTAAAAGTTATAGAATTTTTACACGACTGGTGATTTATTGCTTAGTAAATCACGAAATTCCGAGGCTGCCCGGAGTTCATGTCAATCTTCCCTGCCAACGTATGCACTATGCTGAACAACGTAAGATCATGTCTTCATCTTTCTTTGTATTTATGGCTCCAATGCATTTGGCATTGATTTTGCCAATGTCTATGTTATTAAAAAAAAAGTGACAGGTTAAATGTAGCAATAGTATTTATTAGATAAATATGGTCGGTAAATTGAATTCTGAGATCCTGAGGACAACACAAGAAGCAAGTTAGTATTAAATATATATATGAAGCCTTATAAGTAAATACTGTTAGTAATTAAAAAGTTAGAGAGTGTATATATTAGCTTAGAGTGCACAAGTGTTAAAAGGAAATTTAAATTAATGGGGCGTGGGATTTGTTTTGGCAATAGGTCATATATAGGGGTCGATATCTTTGGACAGTGGAAGAATATATGTTCAAGGTTTCCTTCATCAAGTCCGCACTCACACAGAGAATGATCACGAATTCTAATTTTAGCTAAAAAGACAGGGGAAGATACCTGTCCAAGGCGAAGACGTATAATTGTGGATGTAACCTTTTTTGGGAGGGACTGGTGGCGTGCAAACCATGGTTTGCTAAAGTTTATATTAGGTTGCAGAGAACCATAATGCTGACCGACAGTTGTTCTACTTTTTTGCCATATCTTATCCCAACTTTTGATCATATTTGACGTTGTTAGCGTTTTTAAGTCTCTGGGAAAGTATTTGTTGTGAGTGGTTGATCCAATTGTAGTAGCCTGCTTAGCACATCTATCAGCGGTTTCGTTTCCGGCAATCCCGCAATGGCTTGGAATCCAAGCAAGGACAATGTCAAGGTTAGAAGAGTGGCATTTATATAGGATATCTTTAATCTTTAATGAAATAGGAGACAATTGTTTGCAACGGAAGGGGGATTTTTGAAGGTCAAGGAGGCAGCTTAAAGAGTCAGTGAATATGACCGATTTATATATGAGGTGGGATTCTATATATTTTATTGCCTCAAGAATGGCAATTGATTCTCCAGAGAAGACTGAATTGTGAGGAGGAAGTTGAAAATTTAAAATAATACGGTATTTTGGGATCCAAACTGCTGCTCCAATTGGGCCATTATCTGTTAGTTTAGATGCATCCGTAAAAAAATAGATGTAGTCAGGCCATTTCTCAGCTAATAATTTTGAAAAGGTGCTATTTGCGTTAATGGAGTTTTTATCTAAACCAAGATTCAGAATAATATTAGGGTTAAATAGAAGACTATCATAGTTGATTTCATATAAAGGGTGTAAACTAGATTTATAAATGTAATTGAGGTAATTTGAAAATTTATTGAAAGATTTTATTAATGTAGGGGGTGATTTATGGGACCAGTAAGGGGAGGAGGTAATTAAAGGTGACAGTTGTTCAATAATTTCAAGTAGAGGATGGTCAGAGAAAGATACAACTTTAAGAAAAAATCGGTCTGCAAGTAACTGACGGCGTAAGAAGAGACAATTCAAAACATTCCACTTGTAAAGCATTTGTTGGTGAACATTTCATGGAACCTGTAATGATTCTTAAACACTTGGCTTGGATACGGTCTAATTTAGCCAATGCTAATTTATTACAGGGTTCTAAAAGAAAGGATCCATAATCAAAATGGCTTCTGATAATGGCTTGATATAAAAGTCTTTGATTGTATGGATGGGAACCCCAACCAACCCCTGATAAAGTTCGAAGAATGTTTATGTTTTTTTCAACTTTATTGCAGATGTAATCTAGGTGCCGAGTTCCTGACAATTTTGAATCAAGAGTCAAGCCTAAAAATTTGACATGATCCTGAAAATTAATTTGATCACCGTTAACTAAGATATCAGTGAGGGGAGGAGACCTTTTTCTTGTAAAAATGACAGCAGTGCTTTTAGGTGTTGAAATAGAAAGACTGTGGTCTGAGAGCCAAGAATGAAGGTAGAACAAAGCCTGATTTAAGCGGGAGCAAGCATCAATAGGAGAAGGGGATGTGGAATATAAGACAATATCATCTGCATATTGTAGTATTTTACAGAAGCTGTTAACTGAATACTCCAAGTCTCTTGTATAAATACCATATAGGATAGGACTTAAGACAGACCCTTGTGGGAGACCCTTCCAGACAAGTCTTGATGAGGAAGGAATACCAGGAGAATGGATAGTTATAGAGCGTTCCATGAGCATATTACATATCAGGGTTGTGATTCTCACCGGGATACTCAGCTGGTACAGTTTCTGTCTGAGTAGGGGAAGATCAACATTATCGTATGCTGCTGTAATGTCTAAGAAAACACCAACAACATGATCACCTTTGGAAAATGCTAAACGGATATCTGAAATCAGGGTGCTCAAACTATCTAGGGTTCCTAATCCCTTGCGAAAGCCAAATTGGGTCCTAGATAAAAGATTGCGACTTTCAACTAGCCATTCCAAGCGATTCTTAAGAAGATGTTCCATAATTTTGCATAGTACAGATGAGAGGGCAATAGGCCGGTAGGAGTTATGGTCATTGGGATCCTTACCAGGTTTTAAAATGGGAACAACTAGTTGCAATTTCCAAGAATCAGGAACGATACCACTCGAGAAGAAACAATTCATCAATTTTAAAAAATATGTTTTAATGTAAACTGAGGACTTGGTGATAAAAGAATAGGGAATTCTATCTATACCGGGAGTAGAGTCCTGTAGATGATCAAGGGCGCAACAAAGTTCTGCATAGGAAAATTCCCTGTCCATCCTGTCAGTACACATAAACGGGGCTGAATAGGGCAATATACATTGACTGGGGGGAGCAAAGGGAGGAGCTAATTTAGAAAAGAAGTTAGGAAGCCAACGGGATGTGTCATTAGAAGTTATATTATTATCAGTTAGGGATTTTCGGAAACATTTAATTTTTCTCCATACTACGGAAGCAGGAGATCTGGGGGATAGAGATTCACAAAAGTGACGCCAGCTTAATATCTTTTTTTTGTGAAGAAATCTTCTTGTTTTAGCAGAGATCCTTCGGTGTTCCAAAAAATTCTGCAAAGAAAGATTGTTTGAAAACTTAAGTTCAGCCTGTTTTCTTTCTTTAACAATGGCCGTACACTCTGAGTCCCACCACACAGGGGAAGAGATTTTATTGAAGTTGGAGTTTTTAAGAGGAATTATTTTTTCTGCAGACCACATAAGCACTTCAGTAAATTTTAAGTATAGGTGAAGGGAGTTGTCTTGAGTGACTTCTGGGAGTGGTGACAATTTAGATTCCACAAGATCTGAAAATTTGCACCAGTCTGCTTCTTTAGTCCTAAATTTCAAAAGCGGGCAGGGAACAATAGAAGGTGGTTGTGAGTTAGCTAAGGAACATAAGATAGGTAAATGATCACTACCATGAGAATTCGACAGCACTAGCCAGGAAAGAGAGTTAGCTAAGGATGGTGACGCTAAAGAGAGGTCAGGGACACTAGGGTTTTGATTAGGAAGGCCTCTACGAGTGGGAGAACCATCATTAAGTATGCATAGATTTAATGAATCTATGACATCAAGAAAAACATGAGAAATTGAATCATTTGAATGACATCCCCAAGATGTGTGATGAATGTTGAAGTCACCTAATATAAGAAGAGGGGGAGGGAGAGAGGATAAGATAGATGAAAGTTCAGAGATTAGGATCCTATTAGGATATGGTATATATACGGAGACAAATGTTATGTTTGATACACGGACAGCAACTATATTAATTCCATAAGAATGAGAGTTAATAGGAAGGGAGGAAAAAATATGATTTCTCTTCACCAAGAGAGCACAGCCAGCCCAACCATCAGGTCTGTCATCCCGGATACAAGAATATCCTGGGATCCTGAATGTTGAACCTGGTTTGAGCCAGGTTTCTGAGAGAGCAAAAATAATGGGGGAGAAAGAATTTATTAAGTAAATGATTTCATGCTTTTTGTTTTTGATGTTTCTAGTGTTCCACTGTAGAATTTTGGCCATTGTTTATGAGAGGGGTAAGGAGGTTAGTTAATAGATTCTGTATCAGATGTACTACATTGTTCGGTATTATGTCACTAAAACGAGAAAGAATATTGATGACTAACATTGATATGATTTCTGACAAATTATCATTGGGAGTGAGAGACTGTGGGATTGTGGAGTCAAGTGCACAACCATTCGGTAATGCTGAGGGGGATCGAGAGGTGATATTATTATGAGCAACTTTATCATAAGTTACTCCTAATTGTGGTTTTTCTTTCCGTTGGATAAACACAGTTTTTTTATATGAATGGATCGCTTGGGGATTTTTAGGGGAAGATGACTGAGAGGGAGAAGTATTAGGGACATAGGGTGTATCATTTGCGTTTTTGGTAAGAGGAGGTGATGTTACTTCAGCGAATGTTGTGCGAACTGGGCGAAATCTACGTGAAGCCTCAATATATCCTATATTTTCTTCAGACATTACAAGTTTAATTGATCTTTGTCTTGAGTGTTCGGGACATTTTGGATCAGTTGCTTGGTGGAGACCGGAACAGAATAAGCATGATGTATCTACTTCATTGACATTACAGGTTTGGACATCATGGGGGCCAGCGCATTTTGAGCAACGAGGTTTTGATCGGCATTGGTCACGGACATGACCAAACCTACAGCATTTATGGCACTGGATGGTGGGTAGTGTGTATGTCTCTACAGGTATTGACATGTTGCAACAATAGATGTAGTTAGGAAGAATTTGGCCTAAAAATGTTACAACGACTGTGCCGGTAGGTTCCCAGACTGGTTTACCATCTATCCTCTTTTTTTTGTTTAGGCGACGGGCTTTAATAATTATTGTAGACTCCGGCCTACATTCAGTCATACCAACCAACTCCTCGAGGGTCCAGTCTAGGGGAATTTGCTTGACAATGCCCATCCTTGTAATATTATACTTGGGGATTGAGGCAGATAACTTTAAGGATTCTAAAAGGGGAGAAGATAGGAAACTGTTGGCTTCTGAGGCAGATTTGAAATAGATAGCAATTTTATTTCTACCCAAATTTTTTATTTCATTTATACCCGAAAATTTACTGTTATAGACGATCTGAGCGAGTTTAAGGGCACTATTTGGCGAATTAGAAGTATCATTATCTGTGCGAGATACATGGACTATATAAGAGCTTATGTCTGTATCTGAGTATCTAAGGAGAGAATTTAATTCATAACCAGAGCGCGTGTAGGTATGTTGAACAGAGGAGGAAGGGGCAACTAATCTTTTCTCAGGGGGACCAGTCGGGACATTACTAGGACGCTTTAATAGGGATCTTTCGGGAGCATTAGTTAATTCGACAAGTTCTTCCATTTCAAGATCCAATGAGGTTTTATCAGGTGGAACTTTCTCACCTACGGACGTTGGCATAGTGAAATTTTAGAGCTTACCACACAAAAATAATCACAAATAACCACCACCAAACACAAAAAGGTACAACACAAGCTTAAGGAAAACAGAAAAACAAATAAAACTTGATAAAATATTCCAATCGCGTGTGCTAGGTTATGTGTCACCTGTCACTTTTTCTAAGATCATGTGACATAAGGTATTTTTTTTAGGCTCGTAAGTCAGACAGTACTCCTGTCAAAACAAGCTGTATCTGTAAATAAATGTACTGTATTGTATAACACATAATTGTACCGACGCTAACAATGCGTATTTCTTTCGTCTTACTCAACTGTTAATCCTGATAACTTCCAGTAACCAAATTGAAAGCTTAAGATATAATAGTAATTATTTAATTGATGATACTGTTCAATTAATATTCATAAGCTAGTGTATATTTTTATGGCTATTAGTATAATTTTTTAAATTCTGTCAAAAACGCAATGCTTCATATTGTAACCATTTTTATTATAACCATTTAAAAAATATCCTAGTAGAGAACCGTATATATCTTTTAAATAATATTTATTAAGTAAAATATCTATCTCGTACTTAACTAGTTTTCAATAAAAAGAGACAAAACATTTCTATCAGATTTGGTTAAAATGAAATAGACAAAATAAACTCAAGACAATTTCTCAAGATTTACATAACATAGAATCGTGTATTGCGAAGGTGAAAAATCCGCGGAATCGTCAAAAATAAAACCAAATCATTTTTCGTTCTTAGTATACTGAACTTTAGTACATTTGTTGTTCAAAAATGTTTTGTCTGTCTTCAAAATAGATTGAAATTGCACTTTTCATCTCTAAACCACTGGAAAATGTCTTCTCACGAAGGCGTTTTTTTTTTATTTTAGAAAACAATTATCACTTGAGGCTAAGTCTGACTTATATTAAAATCAAATAAAAATTGTTTATTTCAATATATATTTGATTTATTTACAAACCCAAATCTCTCTTTCAGATAGAGTCCGATGTCAAGCTGTATCTTTTTCCTAACCATAAAGAGCTAAAAGCTCACAACTATGCTCGACATATCGGAGCTTCTGGTGCGGTGCAAACATTCTCAGCATCAACCATGCCCATATATCCCAAGTCAAAAATAATTGTAACTGATACTACATTATTGTATTATCAGTTCGTAGTAATTATTTACTACGAGTTGTTTTCTTTAAATAGGCTTCTTCCTTCATAATTATTTCAAGTTTGTCGATATTTCCCGCCGTGGTCCTTTTGACATGCCGCTTTTGTTTCGCGAATTTCAAACCTACCCTTGTATATAAATAGTATATTAATTAAATTATAAAGAATACTTTTATGCTTAGTCAACATATTCTATAATATACGAAATATTCACCTGCTCAAATCCTGAAAACGAGCTTAATTTAATTTTTATAAGATTACTAGGAAGATGTAATGCGAATTGAGTAAAAGAGTAATTTGCTAAAGTGCCGTTACATTTTTTTGTCGGGTGGATAAATGTTTTGAACATAAAATCCAATCTAAATTTATCTAAATATGATCCAAAAACTCTTTTTTCGACATTGTTGACTTTTCATTCTTGGTTTTACTTAAATTTAAACTATTCACCGCTATAATTTGCATTATAATCACATCATTTACTCTAAGTAATTGATTTCTAATAAAATATATTAATCCATAGAAATCTCTATATAAATTTGTGTTATAAGGTAGGTGAGAATTCTTGAGCAGGTTAACTAATGGCTATTTTATGTCAACATAACGACAGAGTTGACATCTTGTGAAGATGTCAGGCATGATGTGAGACCATATTTATGTATCACTAAAGTATTATAATATAGTATTATAGTATAAAGTATCTTAATCTTTATAACGGTACAGAAAAGTATTTTCTTAAAGCTTGTCTTGAAATTTTTCAGCACGTGTCAGAAAGTGTGTTAGAAAGGCTGTGTGGCGCTACGCTTTTTGAAGACCATTTTTATAGTGTAGTTTTGTAACAGTTTACCTTCAAGCGGTAATCTCTGGTATTTGAAAAAGATTAAATATTAATTAGTTTCAGATCAATAATAATTTACACACAGATAACGTATTAGCATAAAGCAAATGCGTAAAAAAATGCAGATTAAGAAAATCCAACATAATTTATTGATTTTGAGCTAATACATGAGGCTATACTAACTATGAGTTACAGAACTGGAGACATTCTGCTTGATCTTTAGAGTCAAGCAAAATCAGATATATTCAGAGTAATAAATTGACAAGTATTACTACATTAGTACATTAAGATTTACTCATGTTACATCTTGTCTACGCAGATAACCATTTTACTTTGTACTCAACCAATTTACAATGTGCCAAACATTTTATCAAATGTATACTTACTCCTTTTCCTGTGTTTATAAATAAAAGACTTATGTTTTGCGACTATAAGTAATATTTATACATGTAATTAGTTGTCCTTGATGTTAGCTTACATGTCCTGTAGATGTAATGACCGACAGCATAACATATAGTTATTATATTATCTTTAATACGTCAATATGAATATATTTTATGTATGAAATAAAGGACACATTTGTTATTATTTGCATCTTTCCTGTTCAACAAGTCACAATATATAATAATGTAATTTTAAAAATAACTACAATAGAATCCACACGTAAGAAATATAAAAAATGCTATCAGTGAACGGAAACCTGTGTATATCTAGTATATATGATACTAGTTAGTTAACCCGGAAAACGTTGCTCTAACATATTATGAATATAAAAAAATAACATATGTCCAAGGTCCAATCTATGACTATACCGAAATTCGTCAAAATTGGTTCAGTGATTTAGGCGTGAAACAAACGTAACAAATCGTAAGAAACAAACAAATTCACATCCGCATTATTATAATATTAGTTAGGATGTTTGGCAACGTAGGTGGCGACGTAGCTAAAAATTTCTTATTTAAACTGAAACGGTTTACTGACGTAGCTGCAATGTATATACGCATGTGTATATATATATATATATATATATATATATATATATATATATATATATATATATATATATATATATATATATATATATATACATATATATATATATATATATATATATATATATATATATATATATATATAATATTTTGTGACAATTCACACAGCGTCATCTAGTCCCAAACTAAGTAGCACTTGTATTATGGGCCTTAGACAACTGATATACTACTTATATACTTTTTTGTAAATAAATACATATTATACATAAACACCCAGACGCGAGACGGGAATCGAACCCGTGACCTCCGCAAGCGTACCAAAGTACGTTATCCGTTACGCCACCGAGGTCGTCGCATATATATATATATATATATATATATATATATATATATATATATATATATATATATATATATATATATATATATATATATATATATATATATATATATATATATATATATACACATATAGCAGCTACATGTGTAAATCAGATCTTACACACCATCGTCGAAGATGGTAGCGTTGCTTGCACGTTTTCAATTCGGTAAGTACGCTTTTCTACTTATTCAATTTTACGAAACGTTTAATATCGATTACATCTGAGCTACTTCGAAGATGAGGCACGCTAAGAGATATAATCGTTGGACTACACTTTTGTGTCTCTGGTTACGTTTCTGCGCTATTTGGATGCTCCTGTTTTGTAAGCAAAGAGGGACTACATACATGTAAAAAGTTCATTGTTTTTATATCGGCGATTGCTATTTGAACAAGATAAGTGCCATCTTTTGAAGAAAAGTCGATGTGTTTAAATTAGCAGAATGTATAACATTTTTGGTTTCTGATAAAAACTTGAAAGAATTATTACAGGAATACTATTAAACCAATATTGTGACTGAGCCCCACTTACTATACTTCGTTGAAGTAAATCAATTATGAAAGAAACCTTTGCAAGTTCAAAACAGCAGTATCACAGGGTTTATTTTTTAGCACCCAATTGAAAGACACGTACACTAGTGTCAGATCACAGAATTACCAGAGGATATTAGAACTTTTTTCTGTTACCTTATGCTTTTAGTGAAATGTCATTATAAATTTAGAATTTAAGTAACAATAGAAGGTTTATGTCAGAATAGAACTTAAGTCTTGTTTTTAGAATAATAGTAAAATATGTTATTGTCTCGATTATAGTTAATATAAATAAGATTGTCTAATATAATAAAATTTGTTATTTTCAGTATCATATTAATTTATTTTAACAGTTTGTGTGATTGATTAACCATCAAGTGTATTAAACGATATAATTTTACGGAGTATTTATGAAATACAATAATTTAGGCGTGTAATAAAAAAGTTTGTGATACGAAAGCTTTAGCTTTAAGAATTTTTTTTATGAATATAATATTTTCAAATCATATACATTATACAAACTATAGACACAAGTCGATGTTATTAAAATATGTCTTAGTGTTTATCATAATTATTGTTCGTTAATACTTACTAAACTTGAATATGCCAGACGAGGTGCAAGACAGAGTTTACGGGTTTTCTTATCACTACGGCATGATCTCTTAAGCAGTTTCACTTACTAATTATTATTAGTCATTTAATAACATAATAGTCACGTATCGGGGGTATAAAAATCGGGTATACGTATCGGGTTCTGCTGTGTATGTAACTCGCGAATCTACCCTGATAAGCGGGTATACTTTCAAGAGAAGACTAAGGCCCGCTGTATGATGTTATTATTTTATCATAAAAGTTAACCTTTTATACTTAAGGCTTTACTAATCAGGATAATTTAGTTATCAAAAAAATAAATAACAAATACTGTCATTATAAGCAGTTATTGATAAGTTTCTAAACAAATTAAACTTTAATAATTGCTAGAACTAAGAATTTTTCCATAATAATAAGACATCTTAATTATTAACTCAATGAATTGAATTTATTGTTAATGAATTAAATATAGTAATTAGTACATATAAGTATAGTAATATTAATAAAAATATTGAGAACATAAATACATAATAAAAGAGCGTAAAAAATATTCACTATATTAAATACGTTCTCTTGAAAATTTAATTAAAGATTTGTAAGGATTTAGAGCCTTTGCATGTAATTTAATTTTTTTAATCTATTAATTTTTTCAGTAATACCTACAATCTTGTCCAATTGTCACTTTCCTATAAAGATAACTAAGAATAATTAAATAGTTACTAATTTATGTTAAATGTTTTTTTTTTTTGTATAAGTAACATAAATTAATGTCCGTTGTGTTTTTAGTTATATATTACTTACACATTAATTGTGTTTATGTTTCGATATTACAAGAAAATAACTTTTTATCTCTGTTGAATTATAACAATGTGTGTTTTTAAACGGTCCCGAAGAAAAATATGTTCTAGGCATTTTACTCAGCTTGTATAGACTATTATAGATTAAATTAGTAAAATATTTACTTTATATTAAATAATAAAAAACATTTCTCTAATTTAAACATTGATAAGTTATTGTCTAAAAAGTTTTATATATATAAAAGTTTATAGTCAAAGTATAGTTATCATAATAATTAAAATGCATTCGTTAAATAGAGTGTTATGGACTCCGCCCCGCATTGCCGTCACGTCACTTGTGGTCGCATCTGAGTCATAGATTAATTTCGAACAGCAAATATTACAACCTAGTAACACCATCACATCGTATAATAAATGCCCAGTGCATTTTTTCCCACAATAATATACATCGCACTGGTATAAAAAATACGACTGCCGCAAAATAAAACTTTCTTCGCTACATACTAAAAGGAAATATTTAATCTGTGCAAATCAATTTTTCGAATTTATGTGTAATTTTTTAGAAATACCTATACGGTTAATATTGACTTTTGTTACAATTAACGTACAATTTTATCAATATTCAACGAAGAAACTATATAAAATACGTAACCTGCTTTAAAAATTATTATGATAACCCTCTATTTCAACTTAAAAAATGAATAAATATTTCAAATGTCAAAAGCACCAAGAAACAGTTAAAAGTGCGCTTTTTCTTTAGAACGTTAAGTTTTATGAAATGCATCAAGCATGGCATGTCGTATTAGTTCAAGTGTGAATCACAGGCGAAATCCCTCTCACGTGTTTTGGACCTACCTATACTGTAACGTGGAGCAGTGTGCGCGTACAACTGAAGTACGGGATAGCACTAGGGCGCGACGGCTCTTCAGCGGGCGGCGCACAAACACTCACATTCAAATATTCGTCTAACCTTGATGCGAATCGGCGCACTCCGGGTTCCATCCGACGACAGTCGTCGACACAGAGGGGCTGAAGGGCTCGCTTCAGGTGTAACAGTGAAAGCGACACTGGTTGTGAAGTTTATGTACGGAAGTTGCGTGGAAAATATACGCGGCGCGGGCGTCGAGCGTCAGGCCGGACGGCAGGCGCATCGGCGCGCCGCCACCGGCGGTATAGTCGCGGGGCTGCGGCGCGTTAGCCGCGCTACATGTCACTGTGCGGCGAGCGCGCTCTTCGCACCGTGGTCACCGACTCTCAGTGGCGTCGCCGTCCTACTGTCTGCCCGACGGCCGGATCGGCGGCGCGCGTTGCACCGCCCCGCTGCACTCCGCTGCCCCCCTGGCGCGTTCTAGCCCCCTCACTGCCCCCTCTCCCACCACCCTACACCCGCCCCGCCCCGAAGAATTTTCCGCATCGGGCGGGAAAAATCGATTGTGCAGCGAGCCCCGAATTATTTCGGCAAGACGCACGGCGCCCTTGCATCCTCATTCACGCGGCCGCAGCGACGACGTTTCGCGCCGCGCCGTTGGTCGAGCGCACCGGCCAGCCGTACCGGCGATTTATGGCTCGCCTTTCACTCATACCACCAAAAAAATCCTATATATACATTTATAAAATATCTAAACTTTATAATGAGTTTATTATATTATATACAACTATATTATAAGATATTTTTTAAGACTGTATTTTGTCTGAAAATGAGCAATTTTAATATTGCATTTTTTTACTTAGACAATATTGAAAACGTTCCAAATTTTCCTAAAAGGGAATTTTAAGACGTAAATACTTAATTTTATATGAATCAAACATATTTTTAAATTTTATTACCAGAAAATTAAGTACCTGGTAGTTAAGTGGTATCGCACTCGGAGACCAACCCACAGGTCACGGGTTTGAAACCCACGATAGCGTGCACCGCATAAGCAGTTTTTTCCGCCATTAAGCCACTAGGTATAACGTTATACTATGCACTTTAGAAACGTGCAAATAAATCGTGTAACTCGAGCCCAGTAGGGGGACGTTATGGGTTGTTATTGTTACCAGAAAATACAAACTCAAGTATAAGCTTAAAATAACATTACCGTAAGATAAAGGGCAGATAGTACCTTACACATGAAAAATTCCTTTTTGCAACTATAATCTGTTAATCCTAGTACATCATTAGTCGTTAGACTACATTACTACATTACTCATGTAGGGAATTGTGAAAAACAACTAATAAATTTGTCCTTTTAGTTGACAACGAGAAAAGGCAGGCCTCGGCAAAAAGTAAACTTACAAGAAATGTAACTACACAAAAATACTTAGAAGTAAATTGTATGCGAAAGTGTCGATTGTAAGGGTTGTCAATGACAGACACAAAAAACGAAAAAGTATGGGATGCACAAGCGGGATTTAGGAAGGGAATGGGATGTACGGATCAGGTCTTTTCCTTGCGGTGCATAGCCGAGAAGTGTGTGGCTATATACAAGAAGGTCTATTGCGCGTTCGTGGATCTAGAAAAGGCCTATGATAGAGTAGTGAGGAATGAATTGTGGTCAGCATTGTCCGTGACTGGTGTGAGCAGTATCCTTATACGAGCATTGCCATATTTTTATAGGGATTCTAGTGTTTGTGTAAGGATAAACGGGGCATACACTGAATGGTTTAATATCGAAAAAGGTATTAGACAGGGATGTGTAGCGTCACCGTGGCTGTTTAATCTATTCATGAAAAATTGCTTGACAGATTTAAAAGAGTATGAAACTGGGTTGAGAATGAATGAGTTACTCGTCAAATGTTTTCTCTATGCTGATAATCAAGTATTACTTGCGTCTTCGGCTGAGGAGTTGCAGGAGATGGTAACTGCTATGAGTGGAGCTTTTGTTAGGAAAGGAATGAAGATGAATGTAAAAAAGACGAAAGTGATGGTGTTTGAAAGAAATGAAGCAGTGACAGACTGCAATATCTTGATTGGAGATGAACAAATTGAACAGGTGAATGAGTTTGTGTATCTGGGTTCCAAGTTTACCAGAGATGGAAAGTGTGAGAGTTATATTGAAAGAAGAGTGAATGCAGGAAACATGGTGAATGGAGCTTTGCACTCCTTTATGAACAGTCGGAAGGTGTCTAATAGGGCTCGTCTGGCTGTGACTGAGGGAGTGTTAGTTCCGACACTCATGTACGGAAGTGAAAGTTGAGTATAGCAGAAGAAACATGAAAGCAGAATAAATGCAGTTGAGATGAGAGTAAGAAGTATGATAGGACTTAAACTGAGTGACAGAATAAGAAGCAGTGAGATAAGGAAACGTTGTGGTCTGAAAGAAGATGTAGTGACAAAAATTGAGAAAGGTATGCTGAGATGGTTTGGCCATGTTGAGAGAATTAATGAAGAACGATTGACGAAAAAAGTATATAAGGCGAGTGTGAATGGAAGTGTTGGGAGGGGTAGACCCAGGCGGACGTTTCGACGAGCGGCTGGCGCCGAGGTTAGTTCGGGCGGCGGCGGGACTCTCCCGTCTGCTGCCGAACATTGGCGGGCCGGGCGCAGTGTGCCGCAAGCTCTTTGAGGGAACCGTGTGGTCGATGGCCCTTTACGGGGCCCCGATCTGGGCGGATCGCCTGACGGCCGGAACGAAACCGCTGCTACGCAGGCCGCAGCGCGTCCTGGCCATCAGGGCGATTAGAGGATACCGTACGGTGTCCTTCAAAGCGGCCTCCCTGCTGGCCGGATCCCCACCATGGGACCTCGAGGCCTGAGTCCTGGCGCTGTTATACCAGTGGCGCCAGGACGCGGCCGAGTGTGGCTCTCGCCCCGCGCTTCGCGAAGTTGAGGTAAAGCGGGCGGAGCTGCGCGACGAGGTGCTCATGGTGGAGTGGAAGGAGCGCCTCGCGCACCCCAGCGCGGGCTTCGCCACCATCAAAGCGGTGAGGCCCGTCTTGGCCGAATAGCTGGAAAGGCACCACGGCACCCTGACCTTCCGCCTGACGCAGGTCCTCTCGGGGCACGGTTGCTTCGGGAGGTATCTGTGTCGCATAGGGCGGGTGATGACGTCGGGGTACCACCATTGTGGCGCGGGCGACGAGAAGGACACGGTGGACCACACTGTCGCCGTGTGCCCTGCGTGGCGCGAGGAGCGCCGCGCCCTCGTCGCCCAAATCGGCGTAGACCTGTCGCTCCCGGCCCTGGTTCTGTCCATGGTTGGGGGCGATCCTGGATGGACGGCCGTCGCCTCTTTCTGCGAGGCAGTCATGTCCGCAAAGGAGGCGGTGGAGCGGGAGCGGGAGTCGACCACCACACTCCCCTCCCCCCAACGCAGGCCACGTCGGCGGCGCCGGAGGGCAACTAACGACCTCCGGCCGCCGTAAAAAGCGGCCGCGGGCGGCCCCTCGGGGGAGGGCCCGCCGCCCGCACTATTGCCGCGAGGGTGAGGGCTGCGTGCTGTTCCGCGGCCCCCCTCAACTCCTAGAGGTGTTACAGGAGAGCGCCGGGGGGACGAAACCCTGACCCCCTGGCGCCAACAATTTAGAAGGGGCCCGCCTTAAGACAAAGGGCGGGCCGGCGCCGGCCCGGGCCACGAGATCGGCAGGCCATATATCCGTGGGTCCGGGCGTAGGCGATAGGAGAACAGCGGGGTTTTTTAGTGGGTAGTCGGATAGCCAAACATCTTTACCAAAGTCCCACATATCCCTCGGTCCCTCCGGGCCGGGGGAACCCGTCAAGAGAGGTTTTTAAAAAAAAAAAAGGCGGACGTTTCGAGACCAGATCAGGGACGTCTTGAAAAGAGGCCAGGTCAAGAGTACCCTAAACCGAAGGGCATGTATGAAGAGAATAATGAAAGTGGACGAAACGAAACAAGTATGTAAGGATCGTAGCAAGTGGAAAGAAGTGCTCTCTGCCTACCCCTACGGGAAAGAGGCGTGATTATATGCATGTATGTATGTATTTCTCCTTAAGAGCATACAGTTGCCGTCACCTATGGATATTTACGACGCTAGGGCAAACAACACAAAATTATTATGGCGGCATACTTATAGACCAGGGGTAGTTACCATCTATAGATGGGCTTGGGACCCTACTACCTAACTAGAGTTGTTTTATCGCCTTTTACGACAGGCCGACCCCAGCATGTCATAATAAGCCTATCGTACATGTAAAGTCTAAATTAACATTTTCGATATACAAACTTAATTATAAAATAATTTATTAACCCAATTGAGCACTAGCACATTATAAACGTAATTTGTCTTGATTTCGACATGTTTTGAATAAGTAAAACACTTCAAGCAAGCAGTTTTACTAATTCGTAGAATTTTACTATAGTTGTTGGGTATTGCGTTTCTATATAGGTAAACGTTGTATCGCAATATTTGTTCAAAGAAAACGAATATAATTGAATATTATGCAAACATTATAACTGAAAATGGACGACAATGACATAAATAATAACAGAGTTTGGGCTATTTTCTTATGAGATGCCTACCTTCACTTATATCATAATTACATACAAAGTATTTGTATATTGCGAGGAATATAACACATTTTTTAAGAAATCTTTTTTTTTAATTGCTGTGAGACAGTAGACAGGCTGACGGCCCGCTTAGAATTTAGCACTTACCGTCGCCTATGGGTGTTTGCAAAGCCAGTGGCATCGCAAACACGCTGCTGTCGCACAAGGGTACAGAAACTTGGGTCACTAATGCCGGAACACAACACAAGGTTATTATGGCGGCATACTTGAGACCAAAGGTGGTCGCCATCCAGATGGGTTTGCGGCCCTACCACGTAGCTCTAGTGTGGGTTGTTTTGTCGCCTTTTACGACAGGCTGACCCGGCCACAGAGGTTAGTATTGTTTCTCCGTCTCTGCACGGATAAAAATCAGGAATCTGCAGATCTGCAGAAATCTGCAGCTGCATCATACAATTCTTGTTGAGACTTACAGGGACTGTGCTCAGTTGTATACGAATACGACATGCTTCAAAAATTTTAATTTAAAAAAATTTAACACAACGAATTGTAATAATTACATCATCAATCTTGATATCAGACCAATGTCAAACAGTACAAGTACAATATACAACAGTTTCAAAACGTTTAAAAGTGTTAGGAATGATCGAGATGCAAAGACATTGGTATCGTATGAATCGAAGCCAAGGGATATTGAACGTTTTCTCTCGTGTGAATTACTGCTTTAACAACAAGAAAGTATTATGCATGTTAAATGAAAAGGTGTAATGCATCGAACCGTGTCTGGAGATGAGAAGGGAATATATAAGGCAATATATACTACACTAATCTAAAGCGTAGAAAATCATAAGCTAAGCCCGACCGTGCATTAACATCGTCCGCAAAACCAAGTAGGTATTCATTGTTTGACGCTTTTTTCGCATTTAGTGGAATCAGCGCGGTGTAATTTATTATGAGGTATTCAAACTGAACGAGACTATCACGAGAGATTGCTATCTTCAAGAGGTGTTTTTTGTTCGGGCCCTGAAAGAATAACGACAGCTACACAAAAAGAGATACGAAAGTAATTTTTACATGACAATGCTCAGCCTCTTGTAGCAAAACCAATGAAAGCCTACCCGAGAATACTTCAATGGGAAATTTTATTCCACCCGCCATATTCACCTGATATAGTTCCTGCTTTGTCTCCTGGTTTGTTCCCTATATTTATCGATGGCATATGTCCTGACTGAACAAGACTAAAGAAGATAATATTTAATATTAATTAATAATATTTTGTGACAATTCACACAGCGCCATCTAGTCCCAAACTAAGTAACATAGCACTTGTGTTATGGGTACTAGACAACTGATATACTACTTATATACTTTTTTTTGTAAATAAATACATATTATACATAAACACCCAGACGCGAGACGGGAATCGAACCCGTGACCTCCGCAAGCGTACCGAAGTGCGTTATCCGTTACGCCACCGAGGTCGTCAAAAGATACTAAAGAATCGCTTGATTCATAGGTAATCTTGTCCAATTTCAAAGGTGTTTCATACATATAATCTAAAGCAAATGCCACGCTACTAAGAAATTTGTTCGAAGAAAGTAAAATTTGGTAATCCGAAGACCTTGTTGTTTAACGAAAGAGTTTGAGTTCTGCGCCTGCGCTCTTTAGTGCTGTAATAGAATAAATTAACCAGTACGCGTTTGCGTCAGTGCTTATCTGTAAAACATATTTTTCCTGTGCTGATTTAAAAGGCAACTGTCGTCTAACCCTTTAGACACGAAATGAAAAACTAGTATTAGAACCTCGTTCGTTATTTAACAGTGTATTATAACTAGTAGATTAGTGTATTGTAACTAGTAGATGGTGTGTTAACTTGGGCCCCAATGAACTTAAAAGGACACCCTTGGAGCACACCTGATGTAATTTTGTATTATTGACACTTTACGCTACACGCAATTTTAACGATTGAGTAATTTTTTAGATATTTACTAAAATTCTGCTACTTGAAGGATAAAAATTTCAAATAGGAAACAAGTGTAATGTAACGTATACACTTAAAAGTAACATATAACTGAGTTTTCAATATCGTCTATATCTATTTAATACGAGCATAGTAAAAAAAACAGTAAAAATCGTAAATCATACTCGTATATTAAATGATTACCGATGTACCGTACTACATGTTAATGGTTATAAAATATATCGTTGCTCACATATCACATTCCCCTACATACTTTTGGACTAGAAAGCGATGTGTAAATTGTTTGTCTAAGAATTAATTTATTAGTAAAAAACTTCTTCTAAATATTTTAGCTAACAATTTTAAATTATTTTTAATAAAATTATACATAAAATAATAATCTACTCATAAAAAGCTTGTCAATAATCATTAACAAATATTCAACCAACGTAATAAGTGTTTATTGCTTACCGATTTAAATCAATCACGTAATTAGTCCACATTGCTGTGGGTGGTAGAGTCGATACCGATGCCGTACCTAAAGCGATGTCAGCACAAGCGATTCTGAGAAAACGTCCACGTGAGACCTGCAAGAGCGGGAGTTATATTTAGTACTACATTACACAATTTTTTCATTTCAATTAAATAACATGTGACATATAAATCGAAATTGCCACCTACTGGCAACCTTAGTTTTTGCATTTAAATAAAATTATATTAAATATTTGTTTAGATGTAAATTAGTTTGTACGTGCCAAGCCTTTATGTACACAAAGACCTCGATGCTTTCAATCAAGCTGATGCTTTTTGGTGTAGGGTGGATCAGGTGGCAGTCGTTCATATAAAAAATCCAATTTATCAAAATCAATTTTCATGGGTGGAATATGCTTACGTAAAAAGAAACTGTGTGAAACGACGTAAGCGTAAGAAATATTGCTCAATTGTCATGATGAAGTGAACTCTGGGATTCAAAGTGCAGGATGCATTTATGGGGGATAAATCTCTCAAAATAAAGCAGTTTTGTCTTGAATTTCTTTTTTATAGCTTGAGTTCAGACTGGCAAACGGCCCACCCTGGCAGGTGGTCACCGTCGCCTATGGACGTTTGCAACACCAGAAGCACCACCAACGCGCTGCCGGTCTCGAAGAAATTTTATAACCCCTTTTTTGAAGAACCCCATATCATACAGCGCTGAGAAAACCTCAGCCGGAAGCTCATTCCAGATCCTGAGAGTACGCAACATGAACTTTCTGGAGAACCGTTTCGTACAAGAAAGAAGAGGCCCCAAGAAATGGGAATGAATTGAATTTAAGAAAGTCAGATCAGTGACGATTCCACTGAAACTAATACCAATTTTACCTTATAGTGAACCAAAGTCGGAGCCTCGTAATTGTAAAAGTGTAGTGTACCAATGCACTTAAAACTAGACCAGGAAGGACCATATAAGCGGTCAAACGCCCAGATTACAACGTGATTTTGATACAATACAAAGACAAATACGATCAAAGACGCAAACCACTACAAAGAAATCATTTTAAAATAACACTAAGTATTCGTCAGGCCTTTGTTGCCACGATTAGTAAAGTTCTAATTTAGATTCAGAAAATGGTTAACCAGTCGGTTTGGTGAATTCATTTTAGTCAGTAAATAGTAAAAGGATTCTCAAATTTTAATAACTATTCAATCAAGACTATGATATATTCTATCGTCTCCAAGTGAATTTTTGTATGAACCCCAAAATTCACAATATCTTCATAGACTAATCCTGAGTAATATAGTTATAAACTAGTTATATAAACCATCTAATACATGTTGTTATCCTTATAACACTGAAACTAATGAATCTACAGCAGTTACTTCTGAGATTTTTAATTGATAAGAGATCAATCGATGTAGAAGGTTCTTACTCCTGACTGAAGTAGTTTTTCAACCAATTCTTCCCATAAACAAATCACATAAATTACATGTGATGCAAAGGTTATACCCCTTGTCTTCACTTCGAGATGTAACATGTTATGAAAGAATAGTTAATTTAAATTAAGATTGGCGTTGCTTATAATATACAACACAACTTCTGCTACCATAACTTTACTAGTAACGGTTGCCTCATTTATTCCCCAATACAGTTGACGAGGTCATACTGTGTTACATTATAAGAAGTAGCTTCTTTGAGTACGCTGCTACGGGCTGAACGATCTCAATCAGTTTATTGTTATTATTTATAATCTCTATTTTTTATAATAATAATATCAATCAATACTTTCATATCAATACAGAAAGTCCGACTACAGTCGCGCTAAGTCGTACCGCCCCATTGGGCTTCTTTCCATCATGGGCAAGATATTTGAGAAGATGCTGGTGCGCAGACTACGCTGGCACATCTTGCCCAGGTCCAATGGTCGGCAGTATGGCTTCACGCCGCAGCGCAGTACTGAGGACGCGCTGTACGAACTCGTGCAGCACATCAGGAGCACCCTACACAGGAAGGAGACCGCTCTAGTGGTTTCCCTCGACATCGAAGGTGCGTTTGACAACGCCTGGTGGCCGGCCATAAAGTGCCGTTTACAAGAAAAAGGAGTACCCGTCAACCTGCGCAGACTGGTAGAGGACTACCTCAGGGACCGTAGTGTAGTGGTGCATTATGCGGGAGAAGAAAGCAGGAAGCGGACCACCAAGGGATGCGTGCAGGGGTATCTTTTTTAGTAATGAGACGTACGAGTGAAAGTAATGAGACCGCTCGGGAAATATGACGTCACGAGTTCCCGTCAAGAACTTCAATGACCAAACTGTATTAAAATGATGTCTTATTAATAACTAGACTTTTCCATTGCATCACATATTTATCATCATTTAATACGGCTTATAGTAAATTGAGTGATATTGTTAGAAAATGTACGTCGATCTTAATAAAATACACCGTAAGTATTTACGAGATCTAACTGATTCTTCTTTTTAATTGTATTCAATTGAATTAATACAAAATATTCTCTTCTTTGTTAATACCTGTTTAAGTATGTTTTATAGGCATGTAGGCATTATTTTACCTCTCACAGACATAAAAATGTCTGTAATATTGTATATATTAATATGCTATTAAATTTGAAATATGGGTTTAAATTTGCAATAAAAACATATTAAAGATTATTCAAATTAATTTACATTTTTTACTCGGCAGTAGAGTTAGTAAAGTAGTAGACTTTACTACGGTGGGTGCCAAAAACCTGTAACAATTTGCATCTAATATCGATGGCCATGATTTAAGGCATAAAAGTTAACTCCGTGTTAACATTTTTAAACAAAATTGTTTTCAAAGTTAGTCTAAGTATTTGAGCTAATACAACGTATGAGATAGCTCCAATAACTAACTAACAATAAACGCAAGCGATTGTTATTTACGGTCATGTTTTGTAGGTATTCAAATTTCTTTTAATATATTTTAATCACTTTAGATATTACTTCACAGCTCTTTTGTCGTGTCTCATTTCTTGATGCTTTTTATTAAAAGGAAAAAACTAATTTTTATCCTTGTCAGGGCGAAGTAAGAGTACTGACTCCTACGGCCGGGGGCACCCCGTGTGTCGAAACAAACGTCAAAAACCCAAGTTAGGTAGTAGTTTATTATTCACTTTCAAATTCTTTCAAACTAATATGTCTGACTTCTTTTCTTCAGAAGACGCTAGAGAAAATTCTGGACCGACACATAAGAGAGGAAGTCATAGCCTTTAAGCCTATTCATGAAATCCAACACGCCTACCGAAGAGGTAAATCTACGGAGACTGCTCTACTGCATCTAGTAAACAGAGTGGAAAAGGCGTTAGAGGACAAACAGGTAGGGCTCTGTGCGTTTCTAGATATAGAGGGCACCTTTGACAACACCCCCATAACCACTCTAATCAGCGGTCTACAGCGGAAGGGAGTGGACAACACAGTGGTAAGGTGGGTTCAGTCGCTGCTCTCTAATCGTAGAGCCAGGATTTCCCTACATGGGACACTGCTCGAGGTTACTACCACAAGAGGTTACCCATAGGGCGGAGTACTATCGCCACTTCTATGGACTCTTGCAGCGGATGAACTTTTGTATAAGATGGCAGACCTCAAAATTGACACTATGGGGTACGCTGACGACCTAGTAGTGATCGTTAGAGGCTTCTGTCAGGATACCCTATCCACTCTTATACAAAAGGCACTCAACACCATATCACAATGGTGTACAGTTAACTACTTGTCGATTAACGCTGAAAAGACTGTTATCGTTCCATTTACTAACAATAAAAACCTAAGCATGCTAAAACCCCCTAGCTTAAATGGAAATATAATACAGTTCTCCACGAAGGTTAAATACCTGGGAGTTACTATAGATCAAAAACTCAGGTGGAAAAGGCAGGACAAAAGTCCGAAATAGCTTTAAGTATTGACCGTCGTCTGGTTGGGAGAAGGTGGGAATCACATTCCAAACTTCTTCTCTAGCTACACTGCCATTGTCAGGCCAACAATTGCGTACGCCTCTGTGTGGTGTAAAAAAGCCAACCAAAGGACAAATTTTAATAATTTTAGTTTGCAGGCTAAATAGTCTGCAACGTACGGCATGCATGTTGGTAACGGGGGTCATGAAAATAACTCCTGGAGCGGCCCTTGATGCATTGCTCAGCCTACCGCCTCTTTCGCTGTTTATTCAGTATGAGGCGCTGGCCTGCATGCACAAGATAAATCCACAGGAGTCGAAAAATTGGCTCTTACGCACTCTAAGGACCTTAAAGGACTCAGTAGTTACGCGCTCCATTCTAGGCATGCCCTTACACAACACATGTCCACAATTTGTAGGACCAAAAAATAAAATGTGAAATTTCCTTCCAGAGAAGACTGGTCGCTCAAGAAGATCTCTTGGAAGAGCGGTAGCCTTTTATGGTATACCGATGTCTCCATAATTTTACGTGATGTAGGCTGTGGAGTATTTGGAGAGCAACCAGGCTTCAAGGCCAGTCTGAGCCTGGGAAATATGCCTCCATCTTCCAAGTAGAAGTCTACGTCATTTTAGAATGTGCAGAAGTGTATCTGCAAGAAGACTACAAAAATTATGTGATATATATTCACTCTGACAGTCAAGTAGCACTTTTGGCGCTGGATTCAGACTTAATAGCCTCGAAACTCGTCAAAACTGCATGGACTACCTAAATACGGTGAGAAAAATAAAGTAATTCTTCACTGGATCCCCGGGCACGCGGGTATCATAGGCAACGAAAAGGGCGATAAAATTGCCTGGATAGGGGCCAAGGGAGCACAGCACGGACCTGAACCGTGCTGCGGCATACCTAAAAGCCTGATCCGGCTCACCCTCAGGGATTAATGTACCAGTGAATCTATCAAGCGCTGGAATACAATTCCAGGCTTGAATCATTTCAAAATGCTATAAAAGCCTACAACCGCCAACTTGCGGTCGTAGTGTTTCGAAGCGCACTAAACAGGTATCAGCTATGCACCTTAACAGGGTGCTTACCGGACATTGCTGCCTAAACAAGCACCTCAGCATCATAAGGATCAGGGATAGCAAAGCCTGCAGATTCTGTAACGAGGCAGATGAAACGCCTTTACACCTGCTGTGCCATTGCTGTTCCCTGATTCATACACGTAATCTCATATTAAGGAAACAAATGCTGGAACCAGATGAGATACGAGCAGCTCCTGTCAAAAAACTGCTTCGTTACATCAACGAAGCAGGCTTTGCCAACGAGCTATAGTAAATGTGGCGATCACAATAGTTCATTAAATTGGACGCAGTGATACTAGGTTGAATAAACCAGCATAGCCACTTTTCGAAATAAATAAATAAATAGATGGTAGGGCTCCAAGCCTGCCTACATCACAACCAGCTCTGGTTTCTAACTATGTCGCCATAATAACCTAATACAACATAAGTGACTCAGGTTCCAATCCGTTTACGCAGTCGGCAGTGTGGTAGCTGTGTCCCTGGCGTCACAAACATCCATAGGCGAGACTGCTATTCCACTGCGATTAAAAAATCTATTTATATTTGACTACGAAGAAAAAAAGAGATCATGTAAGAGTTTAAGAAATTATTTACCGCCAAAACAATGATGCTATTTTAGTAAATATTACTTTTTTTGCACTTAATATAAAAATGACACAATATTTTACTGAAGGACATAATTACGAAAGTCGGTTGTTTAATGTACCTCGCGCAGACGCCTGAATCATTTTTTATGTCGTGTCTACTATTTGTCGTATAAAAAGTGTGTTAGGTATGTTTTTTCTATGAGCCAGTCAGCGTTGACCTGGCTTCACATTAAAAATAGTTACACTAAGTTCCCATAATTTCATAGAGATAATTTAAATTATTATAAAATTGTGTCTTTTAACAACTTCTATTTTGTTTAAATTCCTTACGCAATCGTTACAAAAATGTGATTTTTATATATTCCGTTTTTTTTGTTAATCACTAGTGTAATTAACAAAACACAAGAAAAAGGATAGTTCCTTAATTTAAATTTATTGAAAATTATTTTTACCCTTTAGTTTGTTTTGTTACATGTTTGCCTATTTTATTATTGTTAATATATAAACAAATTCAATATATATTCGCGTTGCCAATTAATAGATTCAAAGTCATTATTGACTACCTATTCGCTTACATTATAATTCTTCATTAATACTCAATTTGAAGCCTAGGCGCCCGTACGAGGTATTGGCTTCTCTGTACCCAGTGATTGAACGTCAAATCCTTTCATTATCCCTACGTCATTACAATAGTTAATCAACGAGATTCTACAGATGAAAATATTTCTGAAAGGTTTGCTTTATTTTAGGCTAAGCTTTAAGATAATAATAATTTTAGAAGGTCCAATGATTACATAGTATCATATTATAGATTAGCTATCAGTTTAAAATAAATATGTTTCTAAAAGTATGCCACTATCTGCTATATAGTTTCGTCGTCAACAACCGCTCAACATCTGTCATATTCTTGGATACGGCATGCTGGCTAACTTTTTCCAGATAATTAATTTCGTTTGGTCTCGTAAGCATGTGTAGTTGACTTTTTTCAAATAAATGTATACGTGATTAACACAAAGTTCCGGGAAAATCCTTTACTTTTTATTAATGTCAAATCTGAAGCGGATTGATATTCCAAATACTTCATTAATACCTATAAAAGAGCTAAACGTTAAAAAATTTATAATGTAATTTATTTACCTATTGTTATAATCATAGGTTTCGTATAAAATTATTCACTAAGACTGGAACCCCTCTCGGCCAGGAGGGCACCACTGAGCCACTAAGGCAACGGCCCTCCTCGTCCCACGTCGGGCCCGCTTGTAGCGCATCACTTTGGGTATCGAACATGGTTCTGTATATGGTTTTTTTACATTTAAATCACATGAGTGAAAGTGATAATTTATATTACAAATGATGTTTTAAATCCAATATTTTAAAACACACGAAAACAAGAAGTCATTGACATATTGAGGAAAACTCTTCTGCAGTTCATAAATAGAAAAAAATCAACGTGACGAATCTAATGATTCGGCAGTAAGCCTAGAATTGCTTCACAATGAATCATATTTGGGGTATTTAGATTCTTAACTACTTCATGATTGGGAAGGATTGTAATTTGCTTTAACATGTGATGTACGAATATAAGCTTTCATGCAGAATTTTAGTATTCGCAATTTAAAAACTAGTTTCGTTAAATGGTAAGGGCGATTTACTATTAGTAGCATACTGTTTGTAATTTATTAAATAATAATAGTCAATGGCTGGTAACTTAAAAGTAAAGATGAAATGCTCACAGACTGCAGACAAATTATAGACTGTATTATACAAGGCCAGACTATCATCGCTGGTCAACGAACTCGGTTTCGAAGCGACTGCAGCCGTAGACAGTCATAGACGTAAAAAAATAGTTTAATATGATAATTAGGTAGTTAATAGTTTCAAATTTTTTTATGCTATTATTTGTAGATTTTTTCCAAAAATCACCCAATTTTACTGGGAGATCTACAATATTAAATTATTATTTCTGGAACAAGTTTAATCTGTGCTATTTTGCAAGGCAATTTAAAAGCTACTTTAAATACAATATGCAAACAAATCGGAAGTGTAATCAAAAAACTAACTTTCTTTATGATTTAATTTATTGAAATATTAAAAAGAATTAGTTAAACGGAAGAATTTCCACAATTCCAATTACGTAAACACTAACAATAAAATAGAACATTTTAAATATATATAGTATATGTAAGAAAAGTATGAACTGGTTAATGTACTACAAAAAATTTTGAACTACATATATGTATAGATTAACGATATGATCTCTACTATACACGTGTACACAGACACCTTATCACTTTCCTAGAGATAAATATATTTATCCTCTAGTGCTAAGGCAACAAAGGTTGAATCACCGTTTGATTTACCTTTCGGGGACGTCAGAGGGCAGTCGACTCTGCAAAATCCAATTTTAGTCAAATCAATACACCTATATGTTTTCGAAGCTTAGAAGCGCAGTAACAAAATGAAACGCACAGTTAATACCACCCTTTAGATAAGTGTTCTCAACTCTGACTGTGATGTAGTTTGTAATGCAATAGTTACTAAACATTTATGAAAAGAGTTTAGTAAACTAATTACTAAAGATCAGTAATAAAGCGTCCAGTTTATAGAAATGGGATACTTTTTACAGTGTAAATTGTATTATTACTACAATCTTAACATATTTCCTGGTTATAACCACAATAATAGTCAATGGCTGCTAACTTAAAAGTAAAGATGAAATGGTCACAGACTGCAGACAAGTTATTGGGTATTCCGCCCTGACAGGGCCCAGCGGATTTTCGTAAATCGTGGTTGTACTACTGAAGACTCTCTTCAAGTCGTCCTTATTAAGAACAATTGTGATTATGTAAATAAATATAGAGAAAGTTACATTTTCCAATAAGGTATTTATTTTATTATTAAAAGTGCAATGAAACAAATAAAAATGTAAGTGCCATGCAAAAACCATCCAACTTAAGCTATTTTTGTTCTCACTGAGAACTGATGAACTCTGTTGATATGACAAACATACAAAGTGACTCTTGGTTATTTGGTCAACGGAACAGGTATAAATAAAACCAGACATATGCTTAAAATAGCAAAGAATGTTAGAATACAATTATTACATAGATAAACTCTGTACGATCGATATCAAGTTATGAATTATTAACGAATTACTTTACTAATGATTAATTGATCAAAAATTTAAAAAAAGCTGATAGATACCAAAAGTAAATACTTAAATACTTCAAATAAAAAATTATTTATTATAAATTTTGTATCACTATTTTTCCAGTATATAATACGAATATATATTAACTTAGCGAAAATGCAATAATTCATTGTGTTAACACAATGGTCGGTTTAGTACCCTTGTTGCTTTTTATTCTTATTTATTCTTATTTTACATTGCTATTTATTCTTATTTATTTATTTAAATAGTTAAATAATTACCTAATTACTCGTAAATCTAATTATTCGTGCAGGGGCGGAGAAAGAATACTGACCTCTGCGGCCGGGATCGGCCAGTCGTAAAAGGCGACAAAACAACCCAACCTAGCTAAGCCCAAGCCCGTCTGGATGTCGACCACCTATGGACTTAAGTATGCCGCCATAATAGTGTTCCGGCATTAGTGATCCAAGTTCCTATACTCTTACGGGACAGCAGCATGTTCGCGATGCCACTGGCGTTGCAAACACTCATAAGCGACGGTAACTGCTAAATCCTAAGCGGGCCGTCAGCCTGTCTGCTGACAGACAGCAATAAAAAAAATTCACATACAGTCCATTTCAGATGTTCCAAGTAGGTCGCCAGACGCATTAGCGTGAATTCCTAAAACCGACTAGACTTGTTCGTATGGCTTCTTTTGTTGTAGTGTTTTTGGTGTGTCTGGCCGCAAGCAACAAAGCCTAATTCACATTATTAATGCATGTGCCACAAAACTTTTGTGGGGTGCACACATCGGTCCTTGGCGTTTATGTTTTTATATAATATAATTAAAAGAAAGCTTTATAAAACTGGTGTGTTACACGTCATAATTTTGTCTAGAAATATATAAATATAAATAAGTTTGTAGAAACAACCAATGGAAAATAATTTATAACTCTTTTATTGTAGTTAAAAGAGTTATAAATTAGGTCTTTAATTCAGTGGGGTTACAAATAATATCATCTCAAAACTACTTTCTCGTAAATTGTTTGACGTCACACGTGAAAAAGCGGGTGGCAAAATGCAAAGCTTGAAACATGTGAGCGGCGTGTATGGAAAACGAAAGTCTTTCTACTCTAGTTTAATTCAGACAAAGTTGGGTCGCGCGGATGTTGAAGTGGAAAAGTAGGAAGCAACTGAATACGTGATCTTTCGATAAATTAAAAATGTTTACATATTTGTAAATTAATTAGTTACTATAAAAATACTGTTCTAAAATATTAATTTGGCTCAACTCATCCATCATATTGACGGTAGTAAAAATAAATAATAGACTTGTAACGATTTTTATATACCGCTTGAATCCGAAATTACATTTAGTAAGTATTATCACTGAATTTTAGGGGTATATTCATACATACATAATTTTCCTGAGAAATCCAATATGCCTTAATTTACAATATTTAATTTAGAAGCTTAAATATTACTTTATTTAACATTAACAACCTATTATTTTACTGAAAATTCTGTGTGATAAATTCTCTGAAAAAAATACAATAGAATGTCTAAGCTTTTCAATGTGGATATTAATTAGTGCATCTTAAATACTTAGTCGACCATTTGGCATCCATTAGTCTAGCTATGTTGGATTATTTACATTGTTTCGAATAGTGATCGATTTACTTTGAACGCTTAAACAATGAATTTATCCTAATCTTAGGGTTATTAACATATGATTCGATGAGTTTACAACATAATTGTTTTGTTTATATAGGACCTAGGATTTTCCTTAAACTTTGGACAATTTACAATTATCTCATTCACTATATATACATATAGTAAGCGAGCTTTGATTCCTTTCCCAAAAAAATATATATTGTAAAACTACACATTATACATGTTTACTCAATCAAAAATTTTTAAATTTGATTATGGTACACTTACAATTAATATTAATTTTGACAAATTTTAGCATGAGCGACGAGAATTTATTATGAATTTGAAATAAATAAATATAGTTCAAAATAATTTTATATATCCCAATGTGTTCCCAACTTCCTTTCTTTAAGATGTGTAAAGTTCATTCAAAATAATATCACCTAGTATTGTGTTTCATCCATATTTTACGGTTGCTTGAATTTGGATTTTGAGCGATTGCTTCACTCACTCACAACCGTGAACTATCAGCTCAGAGCCAGAGTTGGTAGAGGGTTTGCTAGATTATATATTAGCAAGCTTTAAAATTGACCTGGAATACAAAAGTTTCGGTGGAATACATCGAGACAAATATGTACAATATAAAAAAATATGTTTCCAATTACATGCCAAAATAGCTTATGTTCATAAGAATAAATTTAATAAGAATAGTTTTTTTTCTAGATGTATTTATACCTAATTAAAATTAACTTTTAATGGTTACCTGTAAAATTACTTATAAGAATTACTTTTAAAAATACTTGTTATATGTTTGGATGCTTTATGGGTATCTTTTAAATGGGTTTATTATTTTTAATCTTATTAGATCACCTATTGGTGATTAAAAAGTAACTTCTCATTTGATGAGACTTCAAAATATATATATAGACACGAATATTGCATAGTAAATTACATAAAATAAAAAAGATTAAACTTTCATTGAAATAGCGATTTTAATTGCAAATGATGGATACATTCTACAAATGACGAAAATTTACAAACATCTTTATTAAGTATATCAACACAATACTAGAAATGTCATTGAACCCTTAAATATAATTAGGGCGACGTAAATAAACAGCCGTCTAACCATGATTTGTTTTTGCGTCCACTTTATTATCAAAAACACGTTCTAAGAAAGCATACACATACTTAAGTTAATAATATAATTTTTGTATTCAATGCAAAAAAAGTTATAAAAAGTTAAAATACGTCTCTATGTCTGATATATTAGTAAATACTAAACAGTGACTATTTCATTTTAATTGCATATGTGTCAAGTTTTGTAGAAGTAGCAGGACATTGCAGAAAAACGTGAAGTTGATGTAGGTAAGTTCAACTATAAAATTTCAATGTCACGATTTGGGGACATCCGTATATTATTTACATATTATTATATAATAGGGGCACATAGCACTATTTCTATGAGCGCACCCCACCGATTGTAATCTGGGTAAGGGGCGAGTGTTAGGCGAACGGACCAATTGCATCCGTGACCAGAAAAGGGGGAGGAGTTTCGCACCCCTAGTTTTCTAGGGGTTAGTGTGCTTCCGTGGCCAACCTAGTTTGCCGTTACCCTCCGCGCCTCAGCCCGCGCACCCGCTAATTTAGGGTTGATCAATCGGCCGCGCCGTTACGTAACAGACGAACGCCAGACGAAATTCGAGCGGCACAAGTTCGGCTTGGTGGTCGGTACTGACGTAGCGCTACCGAGGCCGTCTGCCGTTGTTCCGCCGCTCCGTCATAATGTTCAGCTCGCTCATAACCATAACCCCTGAATACAATCTTCTAATCAATGCCTGCAGTACAAAATAAAATAAAAAACATAGTTATGAATACATAACTATGATAGGGTTTAATAAAACCCTATCATATTCATCAGTTTAAGTAATAAAAATGTATAAGCAGCAGCCCAATTAATGTAAGAATATATTAAATCATTTTTATAATGACTTAGATAAGTTTAAGTAGTACATTTTTATTTTATAGACAACATAGAAGCCCCAAAAACCGATATCAGAACAAGAAAATTAAAAAAATGTTTTAATTGAACCTTGCCAACTAAAAAGCGTTTGTCAATGATGCGCACTGCAAGCAATGCACATTAATCGACTTTAGTTTCTCTAATCTAGCTCAGATCAAAACATATGAAACACTAAAAATATACCCCGGACTTTAAAGCATCTAAAGACTCTATAGTTGAACTCACAGCTTTTCTTTAATATCGGAACCCAGGGTCCACTGATACCTATATATTTTCACAGGGTGAAACGGACTTCCTACATTTTACGTCGCTGCTGAATTATGACATTTCCTTCTCTTATGCAAGTAAGCGTAAGAAAAAAAATGGAATAGAATAGGTAAATTCTATTTTCACTAGATGTACTACCAAGGCGTAATGGATAACGCACTTCTGTACGTTTGCGGAGGTCACGAGTTCGATTCCCGTCTCGCGTCGGGGTGTTTATGTATACTCGTAACATATATTTACATAAATATATGTTACGAGTATATACTTTTTTGTGTACATACACAAAAAAGTATATAAGTAGAATATCAGTTGTTCAGTACCCATAACACACGTGCTATGCTACTTAGTTTGGGACTAGATGGCGCTGCGTGAATTGTCACAAAATATTTATTTATTTATTTAACTCTCAAGCCCGAACGTAAAGTGATTAGATTCCGTTTTGATTTTTGCCATTATTAACCGAAGCATACAACCAGATCAGGCCAAACTGCTTATAGATGATACAAAATTTGATGACAGTTAAATGGACGAAAAAACAACCAATCCGTTGTAGCACTATACGAAGTACCAAATGTAGCAATTAAGTATATTAAAATAACATTAGTATGCTGAGTTCACGGTATCACAGCATTTAGATTATTTCCATTCAAAACATTAATATAAATACATGAGAATACAAATTGAATTCAAATTACAGCCTCAGTTTACAATGAAAGCAAACGGGGCGGTTGATAAAAACGTTTTGCACAGTGGCAGTAGGTGATGATGTCGGACACGATTTTGAGAATCTACATCTTAGAGTATATACAGTGACATGAAAAGATGGATTCCTCTTTTAATATTTTTTCATCTCTAAGATCAAATATTTATTTTAAAGGATTTGAAATTTCCAATATTTTTTTAATGTAATGCAACCTCATAAGCGTTCTGTAGATATTTGTGATGATATAATAGTTCTATAATATTTAAATTTGTGATAAAAACAAACATTTTAACAGCTTTTCGATTTTTTGATAATTTGCGTATTACTTGGTAGGATCTTTCACACACACAGTTTATCAAACACTTATTCGTGTATGTGTTGATTAATTCTTACACAAAATCTTATAAGTATTATCATTGTGGTGGGCCACTTGTCTGTCTGATTTCCTGAATTCAGCAATAAACATAAGCAAATCCTTTTTGTATTATTTAAAATACAAAAAGTATTTGCTTCTTACTTATTTCTTATCTATTGAGTATAAAAACTATAGTTTATATACAGAAAGATTAGAGCATATCTCAGAATCCAAATCCCTTGTCGGGGTATCGAATTTAGGATCTCGAATATGGTCTTTTCCGAGATAAAGATATAACTGCTAAACTGTAGAATTGTATTTATTATTATTATTGGAATTAGTTTTCGTTACAAATTGCAGTGGACATTCTAAGTCGATAAATACTCTAAGTTTCCTATAGACGTTTTCCTCAAGCAAACCGTTACGACCAAAAAATATTTCTTCGAGCCACTTGAAAAAAATAAGCAAACAATCAACAAAAACTTTAGAGGCGAACACACTTCATAATCTATAAAAAGAGTAGAATCGATTTAGAACGTGGAGCCATTTCACAAAAAAGTTTAATGTCGCGTTTTGCTTAAAAGTTTTCATAAAGTAAATTAAGTACTTTTTTATTTAATTATTCATTCATTTGTTTGGTATTAATATATATGTTTTTATTAATCGGATTTTGAAAGCGTACCGGGTTTAGCGACGGCATTTTGTTTATGGGGATTTTCCTTTTGGTTTGTTTTACAGAATTGTAACAATATGACTTTACTTAATGACAGAAGTCCCGGATACGATGTAAGGTAAATAGGACACCAAAACTTCTGTTTTTAGATATGATATTCCACTGATAAAGTAAGACAACTTTAGCATCTATATCTACATGTATATGTATAAAGAAATATATTATGTAAGTCTTAGTATGTGTTCACATTTTATAAAGCTGCCTGCACTGGTTCAAAATCTGAATCGTAGGGCTTTATTCAAAAGTAAATAATTGACGTTCCCACATACATGACCGCCAAAATCCATTTATAATAATCACTGAACCAACCGTATTGTCAATTATATGCTTTTAAAATATATCAAATAAACCAATAAAAACTTTAATTCGACTTTAAAACGAAGTTCTTATTCTACCATGAATATTTTATTGAGCATAATACTGGAATGAACTGGTAAACTAGCATCTCAATCATTTAATGCAAAGCAGACATGAAGATTCACTCACAATTTGATAATGCCGTAAATGAAAAATAATTAAGAAAATAAATCTTTTGAATAAACTTCAGTAAATATATGCAATTAATTTGCGTAATAGCCTAATTTTTACCGCATAATTTGTAATTATGGATATAGTAATCGTCATAAATTTGTAATATATTAATGCATTTTAATATTTTATAACTTTTATTTTATTTATTTATTTAAATTATTTAAAACGGCCGCAGCCAGTTACATTAGTTAATAATAAATGTTATATTGTTAAATAATATTACTAATGTGGTTTTGCTATATTTGAATTGGTATCCCATAAAATGTTTTATGATTCACTAAAAGTTCAACTAAACTTGAAAAAAGAGAGAAAAGAGGTTTGAATAAAATAAATAATAGGGGTTAAAGTATGAAATTGCCGTTGTATATTAATAGATACTTTGAATTGACATAAAACCTTCATGGTGTGAGATTTTCGACTGAAACTTTTTTCACATGATACCTATGAGATTCAATTTAAAAAAAATATGCATTATTAGATTTTCGAGTTTAAACTATTTTTTTTTATTCCGCTTAGACCTGAAAGATGGACACTTCGAAAATCCGAGTCATTAACACGCTTTTATTAACTTGGTATGTATCTATGTAATGGAATCTTCGAACGTGATTTTCACCCTTTTTAAAACGACGGATTGATTTGAAACTTTGCTTATCAAGGACCGATGAAAATGCAATAATATGTATAGTTTGCTTTTTTTTAATTGCTGTAGGACAGCAGACAGGCTGACGGTCCGCTTAGAATTTAGCAGTTCCGTCGCCTATGGGTGTTTGCAACACCAGTGGCATCGCAAACACGCTGCTGTTGCATAAGGTACAGGAACTTGGGTCACTAATGCTGGAACACAAGGTTATTATGGCGGCATACTTGAGACCAAAGGTGGTCGCCATCTAGACGGGCTTGGGGCCCTACCATGTAGCTAGAGTGGGTTGTTTTGTCGCCTTTTACGACAGGCTGACCCCGGCTGCAGAGGTTAGTATTCTTTCTCCGTCTCTGCACGGATAAAAATCTATACGATAAAAATAAAAACACTTCGTATTTTTATAAAAATTCTTTTGCAGTGCAAGCTGTCCAACTTTGGAATGCTTTGCCTCTCGATGTTAGGCAAGCTAAATCACTGTCAAGTTTTAAGAAGTTACTTCGTATTCACTATTTCAAACTCAATAACTACGTGTCGTGATGTAATATTTTGTTTATGTTGATTGTAATGATTATTATGTATTTTTAGTATATAATACAAATTATGTATAAGAAGAAGTAAATAATAAGCATGGATACTCAACTCAAAGCACTACACCTACATCACCAGACTCCTTATAAAAATAAATTAAATTTTTATTTAAAAGGTTGCCTGGAAGAGATCGCTTTGAGCGATAAGGCCGCCTATTGTGTATTAGTTGTAAGAACTTCTATGTTTGTAGATAAATTGAGTATACAATAAAGAGCTAACTATCTATCTATCTAATATTTTTTGTCCTGTACTCACAAGCGTTCTGTTGCTTATTTTATAGAATAGAAATTGATATGTGGTTTCTCACTGTGTATTTATTTATTAAATAGCTAAAATGTAAGTCAGTTATTTTCTTTAATTATTCCAAATTAAAAATATGCGGAATTCAATGCACGAATCCGTCACTCGCCCTTTTAATTTTTCTAAGTGCCTTTTTTACCTAGCGTGGTTATGCACGGCTGAATTAGGATTTCCCCCGATCGTATAAAGCCTGGGTCAACGACTGTTTACTGTAATCTCGATTAATACCCACATTGGTAATTACTACGTACGCATTTTGTGGTACTACTAACATTTTGATGATTTGTGAATACTTTGATGCTTAAAGTTTTATCTAATATTTTTTACATTATTTAACACAAAAACTTTTTAACAAAAAATATTTAAACCGCCGAAAAAACTGAAAAGCAAAAAATAATAAACCTTCTTTTTATTAACCTTAATAACTAAGTTCTAAATCTAATGTAAATATACCTACCTAAGTAATTTTGAGGCGCATTTGGGTAAACTAAGATTATTAACTCAGTTATCAAACGGAATTCGTAGTGGCGTTATACTAACCTTGCAACACTTTGATCATCAGGTCTCGACGGAATCAAAAGCTTTCTCTTAGGCCACAAACGCGATGCATATGGTCAGATTATACTTTTTTTGTTTTCTGTTAAACCTGCAACACTATATATAAATGAGCTCTACGATGAAATTTGTCAAGTCTTCTTGCGAAATTATTTGAGATGTCTCAAGAAAACTTCCTATCGACGTGTATACGGTTTGGGGAATGGAATTTCAATAATACGAATCCACAACCACTTACCTCGATCTTCGTGCTGCTGGGGCTCTTCGATTATGGCTGTAGAAGGCACTGGCTTGAACTACTTTCGATTGAGATAGTTAGTTTCTTGAAATATTGGAATAGAACAACAGAAATTGAAGAAATAGACTCGAGGCGTGCGCAATGTATCTTTTTATACTACTACACTAAACGCTCCTGTTCCAATTCTTCTACACTCTTAATGCTACGCTTCTGGAGTTTCCTCCCTCTATCTGCACTAGGGTGAGTATGCGGCTTGTATGAGTCACCACAAAAACCATCGCTTGTAGCCCAACCCGCTTCGTTTCAATTTCAGGAGGTGTCGAGTGACAGCCGCTCTCCGCCAAGTCTCTGTACCTCTAATACAGCATCACCGGGAGATGGGCCTCGAGTTCCTAATTAGGGACTATATAGAGATCCGTTCATAGGCTAGTAGGGGCCTTCGTAAATAAAGGTCGGCTATTTGGGCTACGTATCAGTATGATCATCTTTATTGTTAAGTTATCTGCTCAGATGGGTACGTTGTGTGTGCACACAGATTATGGGCCCCCAATGTTGAGCAATGATTACATTGCCCAACATTAGAGCCTTCGTTTTGTACAGAGCCACTACCAGGCCAAGTAGCTGAAAAGGGAATCCCGGGCACCGAAGCGGAAGTTTAGATTGCAACTGGGATTTAAAACTAAGATGATAATGACTTATATATTTTTTATGTATAACATACGATTTCATTTAACCACGCATTTAAATGTTATATGGGGTACGGTTGAATATCGTTAGATATTAAGCAATAGTTTATTCATTTTACGCGATACTATTAAAATAAATTTATAAATTTGTATAAAAAAGCTATTAAGAAACTTTAAGGATGTATTGCATTTGGCTTGTTTAATCTGGATCGATTGTTTCAAACACATTACACTATTTAGACCAGGAAAATATCTATGAACGACATTGCACGTAAATAATGCTGAACAGCCAGCGTGCGGTAGGGATGTATTTAATACTATTATAGGCTCAATATCGGCATTAGGAGATAGTGAAGATCGTGACGCAGAGACGGCGACGTACCTTATCGCCGCAGCGGATCCGTGCCCATCGTAAATAATGTGCAACTTTTCCCGCCACGCCCCCATCGCCCGCTCGGAACAAAAACACAGTGCAGTCTCTAATAAGCATTATGTTTAATGTTATATCATTACAATACCAGTTGTCCTCGCTGTATATATGAACGATGCATATAACAACGTCTCGAGGTTACAGTTTATTATTTTCGGCTTAGGAACCTGTCCAATTTGAAAAGTGCATGCACCTATGAGATAAATTTCTTATCGAAATTTAATCGAAAATACCGACTAGAGAATTTAAACTTTAATGGATATTCTAATTGTTCGTTACATTTTATATATTTAAAAAAATATACACCTGTCATCAAAAAAATCCAAACACGTCTGAAGTTTGGTGTTAAATGAGTTTAATTTTTTTTACTTCTAACCAAAAATATAAAAAATGCCAGTTATATATGGATATAATACTATAGGGATATCATCATCACCATCATCATCATCTAAGCGTTATCCCGGTTGCATCCTTAACTTTCGTTTCGGTGCCCGGGGTCCGCTTTCCGACTTTCTACTCCACTTCGCACGGTCTTCAGCATCCCTGGTATTGAGCCTATTGGCACGCATATCACCCCTTACGACGTCAAGCCAGCACTTTTTGGGTCTACCCCTCCTGCCGGGGCCCGGCGGAGGCGGCATGGCCAGACATTTGTTTCCCACGTAATCATCCAGTTGCCGTAAAACGTGGCCGTACCAACGGAGCCGACACTCCTGCAGTTTATCCGCAATGTCACGGACATGAAGACTGCCGCGAATGCGGGAGTTCCTAACGCGGTCCTTCCGCGTCACTCCACACATCCACCGCAGCATATTCATCTCCGTGACACGCAGTTCTTGCCTGTGTCGCTCTAGCACCGGCCACGCTTCACATCCGTATAAAAGGACAGACCTAATGATGGTCTTATAGACCTGTCCCTTCAACTTTACCGGCATCTTGGGGTCATAAATGACACCAGTTACCTCACGCCATTTGGCCCACGCGGCAGCAATGCGTGCCTTGACGTCACAATCGATGTCACCAGACGCATGAAACACAGATCCCAGGTATTTCACTTGGTCCGTGCGCTCGACCGTGTCGCCGCCTATGCGTACGGGTGTGCGATCTGTGGAGTTACAGGCCAAGTATTCGGTCTTCGCCACATTGAGCTTCAGACCACCGTTCTCAAGCGACTCCTTCCACGCCTTCACACGTCGCACCAGCCTACCCCTGTCCGAGTCTGCCAGCGCGATATCATCAGCATACATAAGCAGCCACGGGGGCTGCTCATGTGAGTTTCTGATGCTGTCTGACAATACGTCTAATACCACGCTAAACAGAAACGGACTAAGGACGGATCCTTGGTGCACCCCGACAGTGATGGCGAAAGGTTTTGTGTCGCCAACAGCGGTCCGAACTACAGAATCGGAGTCACGGTACATGTCTTGGATGATGTCAATATAGGCCCCTGGAACCCTTTTAGATCGCAATGCCCACCAGATTATCGGGCGAGGAATACAGTCGAAGGCCTTCTGCAAGTCAAGAAACAGGCAATGCAGAGGCGTATTCTTCATCCTGTATTTCTCCGCGACAGTCCTTAGGGCAAAAACCGGATCCATAGTCCCATGACCAGGGCGAAACCCATACTGACATCTCGAGACAGTGCACTCCTGCCGAATCCGAGAGTCGATAACCCTCTCGAGGAGCTTCATGGTGTGGGACATGACCTTAATCCCCCTGTAATTACCGCACTCCTGCACCGACCCCTTGCCTTTGAAGACTGGAGTAACTATAGGGATATCATTTAACGAATATTAATTTTTCTAATTAAAATTAAATATCTTTAGCTATTGTGTTTTATTCAACAGTTATGTTTTTACCTTTTAAAAAGAAATTGTTAAATGTTAGAAACAAATATGTAAAACAGAAAAATGTTAAAAAAAGTTTATTCAATATCTCGTATTTCTTCCCCAGGCTCTTATCACTGCTTTCATGTGGTTCCTAAAGCAACGGATAAGCGTCACAATCTTGTGTTGTGAGATGTTATCCTACTCTTCTTGTATAGCTGTTTTAAGCTGACTAAGCATTTCCGGAGCAGGAAAATGCCTGGAAGGAGTCAGGAGAATGCCTGTGGTATTGTAAATGACCGGTCCTGGCATTGTCCTGCATAAAATTGAAGTCGCCAGTAAAATGTGCATAGGGTACCACATGAGGCTCCAGACACTCTTCGATGTAACGTGACCCATTTAATGACGGTAACCGAGGTCCAGATACAAACGCAAATTTTGTTTTTCTATCGGCGCTTATGTCTCCCCAAACCGTACATTAGCTGCCACCGTAACTGACTCTTTCTTTAATGCAGCACTGTACAAAACCCTCTCTTTGTTACACCTTCTTTCTTCCGTCATTAAGATACAGCATGATCTTACTCTCGTCAGAAAAGAGAACTTAGCTGCATTGACTGATTTAAGTGCTCAAGTATAAAGTTGAGGCGTGCTTTTCGGTGGTCGACCGTCAATTCTCTCCGGCTATTAGTTGGTATATGAGGTTTCTTGCCACACTCTGCCAATCTTCTTCTCATGGTAGAACTGCTTACAGTCAATTCTCGAACCTCACGGAGCCGCTGCTGCAGTTTAATAGAGTTAAAGTGACGATTTTTTGAGATACTGACACAATATACCGGTCATCTTGCTCAGACGTGACTCGATGTCTACCAAATCCTGGATGGCGAGTAAACATACTTCTTACGATAACGCTGATACACTCTATTGACAGCAGAGAGGCTTAGAATAATAGCAATCGTGGAGCCACAACATACTGATTATGCCCTGCATCCAGCAAAGCCACAACATGGGCAGCTTCTGTGGACGAGGTATCTAAATTTTTTGGCAAAAGATTTGTTTTGGTGGGTAGTCACAGAGCTTAGTTAACAATCACATTCAACTCAGCTCAGAGCTCAGTTTAAAAAAAACTATAATTTATGTACAAAAATGTGATTAAGTGCAGAAATTCCGACGGAATACACATTGGAAACAATCTCTATATTCATTTATTGGATGAAAATTCAAAAATTTAAATTTGGTATTCTGGTACACCATTGTACAGAATAAACTACTACTATTACTAAATATACTATTGTTTATTGGCGATTTTTTTTAATGATATCAACCCTTTTTTCATTTAAATGCCGACTTAATAATACTTGTAGTAGTTTTTCGGTTTTTTTGATGAGAAGTATATTTTTGTTTAACATATACCATGTACCTTGTTTTTGCTCTGTCACGGAGAAAAACAGGACGAAGAGTAAGTCTCTGCATTACTTATTTTTAGACATTTAGAAGATCTTTGATTATATTCCTTACGTGTAGTGGTCTAGTCGGCGCTGCAGTCCAAAGGGGTCCCAGAAACTTATATTAACACCATCTTAGACATGTATCGCGATTCCAATTTCGTGGTTCGGACGGTATTAGATATCATATAGAACAGCATCGACGTATTCTGATGTTATCGCGCTGGCAGATGCGGACAAGAAATATGCTGCGGTGTATGTATGGGGTGACACGAAAGGACCGCCTAAGGAACTCCTGCATCCGTGGCAGCCTGCATGTCCGTAATATAGCAGACAAATTGCAGGAGTGTCGTCGTCGTAGGTATGGCTACGTTTGTCGGCAACTGGCTACTTTCTTGAGGATCAAACGTGTAGCTATGCCTCCTTCATCGGGCTCCGGCAAGAAGAGTCAGCCCAAAAAGTACTGACTTGGTATCGTAAAGGGAGATATGCATGCAATACCAGAGATTGACACGGTATTTCTGCTGAGTCCTATTACCACGCATGTCACCCCTTACGATGTCAAGCCAGCATATCTTTGATCTGCTCCTTCAACTAATTTGGCAGTAAGCTAGTGGTTACTGAAAAAATGACATTCAAAGTGATTTTCTGTAGTTTGTCTGCAATACCACGTTCATGAAGGCTACCACATATACGGGATTGCCTAACGCGTCACTACACACATCCAGTGAATAATCTGAAACGTACATAGTTTTGGCTTGTAAAAAAACAAGCTTGTAAAAAAATCTGTAATTCTTTATTTTTGGAATAAATTTGTGTTCTTAATAAGTAAGAGAAAGTGTAGACATTAGTCTCAATAAAAGATAAACATGCCTTAAAACCACATACCAACCTACATAACAAATCTGCTTGATATTTATGTATCTTATCGTCAATTACGTTTAACCTTTTATAAGTCTGTCAAAATGCAGAAATGAATAATAAAATATGTGTCAAACATAATTCTATTGGATTCCATATGAATATGATGATGATTGAATGTGAATGATTGTGAGTTTGTTATTATTTGGAACCAATAATTTAAGTAGTATGTGAAAGAAATTATACACTTTTGCTGGGCTTTGGCTTCGTCTAAATGAATCTGCAACGTAATGTTACATTAAAAATTAAATTTGCAGCTCTCGTTTGTATTGCGAAAAAATCGAGTGTTTCGTCGATAGGCAGAGATGCGTATGACGTGGGTCAGCCATGTTTCTTTCATGGCCTCGCACTCACAGCCAGCCCCATTAGAGCACCGCAAAGACTCATCGCAATATTTTTGTCTAATGCTTACGTAATTCAAGATCATAATATTCTTTACTTTGCACGGTATTGCAAATAGCCGTTGCAATGTCTTTGTTCTTTTAAACTCTTGACTTTTGTATTGTACCTAACAACATATTTTATTCTAAGCGGGCCGTCAGCCTGTCTGCTGACCTACAGCATTAAAAAAAAAAAAAAAATATATATATATATATATATATATATATATATATATATATATATATATATATATATATATATATATATATATATATATATATATATATACATAGTCAGGTCATAAGTATTGTCACACAGTAAAAACTTTTCTTTTAGAATGCTGGCCACAAAAAAGTTTATTGAATTCGAATTTCGAATTGTTCATGAAAATAAAATGGACGCTTAAAGAAGACCGTGTTGCAGTTATTGCGTTGCATCGTTGCAGTTACGCGCCAATTCAAATTTTTAACATACTGAAAAATTTGAATATAACCAAAAGATTCGTTTATCGTACCATCAAACGATACAATGAAGACTCTAGTGTAGATGACAGGTCAAGAAGTGGTCGCCCTCGGTCTGTTAGGACTCCAGCAGTGATAAAAGCTGTGAAGGCACGAATTCAAAGAAATCCCAAACGTAAGCAGAAACTGTTGGCCCTTCAGATGGGGTTAAGCAGAACCACGGTGAAAAGGGTGTTAAATGAAGACTTAGGGCTTCGGGCATATCGAAGAAAAACAGGACATCGTTTGAATGCTCGTCTAATGGACCTGAGATTGAAGAGATGCCGCGCTTTGTTGAAGCGGTACGCGGGAAAAAAATATCGGGAAATTCTTTTTTCGGATGAAAAAATGTTTACCGTAGAAGAGAGCTACAACAAACAAAATGATAAGGTGTACGCACACAGTAGTGAAGAAGCGAGCAACCGTATTCCGCGTGTCCAACGAGGTCATTTTCCATCCTCGCTCATGGTATGGTTGGGAGTTTCTTATTGGGGCTTAACAGAGGTACATTTTTGTGAGAAAGGTGTAAAAACGAATGCTGTTGTGTATCAAAATACAGTCCTGACGAACCTTGTGGAACCTGTTTCTCATACCATGTTCAATAACAGGCACTGGGTATTCCAACAAGATTCGGCGCCAGCTCATAGAGCGAAGAGCACACAAGACTGGCTGGCGGCGCGTGAAATCGACTTCATCCGGCACGAAGACTGGCCCTCCTCCAGTCCAGATTTGAATCCGTTAGATTACAAGATATGGCAACACTTGGAGGAAAAGGCGTGCTCAAAGCCTCATCCCAATTTGGAGTCACTCAAGACATCCTTGATTAAGGCAGCCGCCGATATTGACATGGACCTCGTTCGTGCTGCGATAGACGACTGGCCGCGCAGATTGAAGGCCTGTATTCAAAATCACGGAGGTCATTTTGAATAAACTTTAATGTCATAAGAATCTATGTTTTGTTAAGTTCATTTTGGTATATGAATGGTTACATAATGAATAAACTTGTTACAATTATTTTACATTAAACATGTGACAGAATTTATGACCTGACTAGGTATATACTTAGTCAGGTCATAAGTATTGTCACACAGTAAAAACTTTTCTTTTAGAATGCTGGCCACAAAAAAGTTTATTGAATTCGAATTTCCAATTGTTCATGAAAATAAAAATGTATACTTTTAGAATTTTACTCATTTTTAAATATGGAGTGGACGCTTAAAGAAGACCGTGTTGCAGTTATTGCGTTGCATCGTTGCGGTTACGCGCCAATTCAAATTTTTAACATACTGAAAAATTTGAATATAACCAAAAGATACGATAAACGAGTACCATCAAACGATACAATGAAGACTCTAGTGTAGATGACAGGTCAAGAAGTGGTCGCCCTCGGTCTGTTAGGACTCCAGCAGTGATAAAAGCTGTGAAGGCACGAATTCAAAGAAATCCCAAACGTAAGCAGAAACTGTTGGCCCTTCAGATGGGGTTAAGCAGAACCACGGTGAAAAGGGTGTTAAATGAAGACTTAGGGCTTCGGGCATATCGAAGAAAAACAGGACATCGTTTGAATGCTCGTCTAATGGACCGGAGACTGAAGAGATGCCGCGCTTTGTTGAAGCGGTACGCGGGAAAAAAATATCGAGAAATTCTTTTTTCGGATGAAAAAATGTTTACCGTAGAAGAGAGCTACAACAAACAAAATGATAAGGTGTACGCACACAGTAGTGAAGAAGCGAGCAACCGTATTCCGCGTGTCCAACGAGGTCATTTTCCATCCTCGCTCATGGTATGGTTGGGAGTTTCTTATTGGGGCTTAACAGAGGTACATTTTTGTGAGAAAGGTGTAAAAACGAATGCTGTTGTGTATCAAAATACAGTCCTGACGAACCTTGTGGAACCTGTTTCTCATACCATGTTCAATAACAGGCACTGGGTATTCCAACAAGATTCGGCGCCAGCTCATAGAGCGAAGAGCACACAAGACTGGCTGGCGGCGCGTGAAATCGACTTCATCCGGCACGAAGACTGGCCCTCCTCCAGTCCAGATTTGAATCCGTTAGATTACAAGATATGGCAACACTTGGAGGAAAAGGCGTGCTCAAAGCCTCATCCCAATTTGGAGTCACTCAAGACATCCTTGATTAAGGCAGCCGCCGATATTGACATGGACCTCGTTCGTGCTGCGATAGACGACTGGCCGCGCAGATTGTAGGCTTGTATTCAAAATCACGGAGGTCATTTTGAATAAACTTTAATGTCATAAGAATCTATGTTTTGTTAAGTTCATTTTGGTATATGAATGGTTACATAATGAATAAACTTGTTACAATTATTTTACATTAAACATGTGACAGAATTTATGACCTGACTAGGTATATATACCTATATATATATATATATATATATATATATATATATATATATATATATATATATATATATATATATATATATATATATATATATATATATATATATATATATATATATATATATATATATATATATATATATATATATATATATCTATACTACTATTATAAAGAGGAAAGATTTGATTGTTTGTTTGTTTGTTTGTTTGCTTTGAATAGGCTCCGAAACTACTGACCCGATTTAAAAAATTCTTTCATTGTTGGGAAGCTACACTATCCCCGGGTGACATAGGCTATATTATATTTTCAAAAAAATTAGGGATCCTTACTAAAACTCCAATAATGTAACCCAAAGTGTAAAAAAATTACCTAAAATATTATTAAAATCGCCTGCGTTGCGAAAACTATTGATGATAGAAGAAAATAATGTACTACAACTTTGTAGAACACATCATTGTTTACAAAAAGTGTCGCGACAATATATGTCTAACTATTATAGTTATGCCACAATAAGTGTTCTTTTATTTTAAAAATTTAATTGAAATGCCGCCCCTAGAAAAGGCTCTTTATTTGGATCTTGGTATTAATCCTTATCAAAATAAATTACTTCATATTCAAAACTGTTTCAATACCTTTATATAACTTTTTGAATTATTCAATTCGGATATTCCATTCGAAAGATATCACGAGTTTAAAAATGTAAGTATTAGAAAAATGTTGCGTGGTAGCCGCTCAACCTGTTCGGCTAGCTAGGCAGCACCTTATGCAATGTAGGCGTGCGTCACTGGGGTCTTTACAAAAATTAGCATACTTATTAAAAAATAACGAAAAATAAATAAAAAGTAATAACAAAAAAAATCATTAAAATAAAAGCTCATAGAAATAATAATATTCAAACTTTCTTTATAATTTTATTTTTTTAGTAACCTGACGCAAATAGAAGGGTTTGCCCTCAGGGGCGCTCCTCTGTCCGAGGAGTGCATGGGTGTGCGTACCCGAGGTGCCCGAGCATCCGTCGCTTCACTCCCCTCTCCGTTCGAGGCAACAGAGTCCTACCTTTCTTTCCGTCTACCTCTTACATCCTTTCCAACTTAGCTCTCTGTTCGTGGCATGGTCCCCGATGGGATGGTTGCGAATACTGATTGGGGTCCCGGGTTCTACCCTGGGACCTGATTTAGTAGTCAAATCCATGCCTATTTCGACTGCGCCTGCACAGAGAGTGTTCCCGGGGCGGGAATTGCATCCTCGCTGTCGGTTGGTCTTGCTGGGCCGGCTACGACGTCAGGCGACTCTGCTTTTTCTGGAATGTCGTCTGGTAGTCGTACCCACGCCTGACTAGCACGCGACGGGGATGCGAGTCCCGTCCGGAATTGGCCGCGGACCTGTCGCTCCCGGCCCTGGTTCTGTCCATGGTCGGGGGCGATCCTGGATGGACGGCCGTCGCCTCCTTTTGCGAGGCAGTAGTGTCTGCAAGGGAGGCGACGGAACGGGAGCGGGAGTCCGCCACCGCACTCCCTTCCCGCCAACGTAGGCCGCGTCGTCGGCGCCGGAGGGCGGGCAACGATTTCTGGCCGCCGTAAAAAGCGGCTGAGGGGCCTCGGGGGAGGATCCGCCGCCCGCACTATTGCCGCGAGGGAGAAGGCCGCGTGCTGTTCCGCAGCCCCCCTCAACTCCTAGAGTTGTTACAAGAGAGCGCCGGGGGGACGAAACCCTGACCCCCTGGCGCCAGCACTTTAGAAGTGGCCCGCTTGAAGACAAAGCGTGGGCCGGCACCGGCCCGGGCCACGAGATCGGCAGGCCATATATCCGTGGGCCCGGGCGTAGGCGATAGGAGAACAGCGGGGTTTTTTAGTGGGTAGTCGGATGGTCGAACATCTTTTCCGGAGTCCCTTATATCCCTCGATCCCTCCGGGCAGGGGGAACCCGTCAAGAGAGGTTTTTCCCCGAGACCGAAAAAAAATAGAAGGGTTTAATTTTTAATTTTTTGTTAAATACCCGTGCGAAGCTGGGACGGGCTGCTAGTATATATATATATATATATATATATATATATATATATATATATATATATATATATATATATATATATATATATATATATATATATATATATATATATATATATATATATATAAAATTATTTAACACTTGTAAAAAGTGTTATCCTGATAAAAAAATCAACGAAAAATCCTGGGACTTCTGATTAATAGAAATATTATTTATTATTTATATTCGTTATAAAAAAATTATAGATTTATTTAAATTTTATTGTACTAACTAAATAAATATTTTTAATTTTAAAAAGGTCTTAGTTTTTGTGACGAAATATTTCTAGGGGGTCACAGAAAGTGTGACACAGCGTGACAATAGGGGGGGGGTCAAAAAGTTGATTTAGCGTGACGTAAGTTTCATCTTTTACCACTTAAGGATCGACGAGATACAGCTGACTGTACACTTCTTTTAAAAATCATTTCATCTGATATAGATTGCCCAGATTTATTAAGCAAAATCAACTTTAACGTTCCGGCCAAGTCTGTGCGTGTCAATTTTCCAATAAATATACCTTTCAGTTCTACCAACTATAGGCAAAATGCATTCCTAGTGCGAGCAAGTAACTATTTAAATAATGTCAGTAAGCAGCATAATGTTGACCCATTTGGGATTAGTATTTCGGGAGCCAAGCGGTGTCTAAGTAATAAATTTTTCTGTGACTAGTTCTATAGTGTAATGCAGATTTGCATATCTGCGTGTTAGTTATTCAAGATATTATTCGTGAAAACCTGTAATTGGCTGTCTGATAATAATTTCAAGTATTTTTTCATGTGTATTAGCTGTAGGTTTTCCATCATTAAATAAATAAATAAATAAATAAAAAGTATGTTAAGAACGGCCCCTTATCCCGAGACATGGAAACCACTTTGTGAGCGTTATAATAATATGCGTCAATTAAAACAGTCGTTTAAAATGTTTATGCAATATCGAACAATCACGTGAGACAAGCACATTTCTTAGTAGATTATATGTATATCAAAAAAAGCTTAGAGCTTTAAAGACGCTTTAACAGCCTCATTGATTATATATGTATATAGTAGTGGCGGCAAAATTTGATAGTAGCACACTTGAAAAATCGGAAAAATATTTTCACATTCATGCAAAGGACTCAGAAATGCAGTACTTGACAATATTTTGTCTTTTTTAAAGGGCCGTACTAGTATTTTCGTATCAATAGTATGTAAAAAACAAGAATAAAATATTAAGACAACTCCTTATGTAAAATTAAATGCACCTAAATAGCCTCTAGGCTCCAATCTATTGAATCATATTCAGGCCGACTTGCACAACCAAACCAAACTTAACCGATTTAGCGCTAAACTTATTTAAATCGTCATTCTGTCCCTGTCACATTGACAACATTTGACAGGGACAAAATGACGATTTAAATAAGTTTAGCGCTAAATCGGTTTAGTGATTGGTTGTGCAAGTCGGCCTAAGTCTTTCTTTATATCTAAACCAAGTCTAGAATCTCAACAATAAAATCAAATATCTCCTTCTTCCAGCGTTCTTTAACTCCGGGCCACTTCTTAATTGGTAGACCACTGAACTCGTTGTCAACACCGTGTTTGATTGAAATTAGTAATGCAAATTGTCTCGACCAATTTCAGCGCATCTAAAAAATCAAACAACACTACTGGGAGCGCTGGACCTATGAAAATGTAGCTGAACTGCAAGCGCGGACTAAGTGGCGAACGAAGAGCACATATCTAATGGTTGACGACCTCGTCATGATCAAGGAAGATAACGCTCCTCCGCTAAATTGAAGACTAGGGCGTATAATGTAACTGTACCCTGGCTCTGATGGTGTACCACGTCTGGCTGACACAGTAAAGGGAGTTATTGGACGCAGTATAAATATAACAATAAATATGTATCTTCATCATCATCCAAGCGTTGAATCCCAGTTGCAAGTCCAAACCTCGCTTCGGTGCCCGGGGTCCACTCAATAGAATATGTATCCTGCAGGGAGCTAATTCACCCAATGAAAACTTGATAGCATGAGCTTTCCAGAGGCGGGAGGATGTTGGTGCGTTATTGATGCAGGCGACGGAGAGGGGCGGGAGGCGGCTCGTACCTTCCAACAATAATTATGCGTGACGCAAATCACTGCCTATTTCCGATTTCTCGGAACTTACCGTGCGCATACCATGCACTAACAATAAATACAATAAATCTTGCAAGTCAACAATCTATTATTTTAATGTTCGATAATGAACACACACAATCATATGGGGTCGGCACAATATATCTTTTTCTTCCATTTTATTCTATCCTGGCATTCATGTGTCAGTGTATACCAACTTGAGAACTTTAAATCGTCGTCGCGACTCAAAATCATACGTCTACGTCTTTTGACATCATCGCCGTTATCGCAATAACCTTTCGCTCCCAGCCATCCTTCTAAGTATGGTCGAGATTGTCACCAGATGAGACGCTGTCACCTCCTTTTTCGAGCCTGTTATGTCCGCAAAGGCGATGGAATGGTAGCGGAAGCGACTAGGTCGGTCGGCTAACAATCTTGGGCTACCATAGTTTGGAGTTGCGGGTTGTCACCTCGGGGTAAGGGTAAGCAGCCTGCATTTTGTCCTCTGAGATGAGGCGTGTCGGAGCTCCGCGCACCTGCCCACTCTACGAGAGGGAATGAAACTGGTGGTGCCAGCTGCCCCTGATGGCCAGAAGACCCCTTCCTCCGGATCAGTGAGGCACGCAGTCACTATGAGCCAATACTATTTAGGGTGGCGGTATTCGGAATGCGCTATTTCCCGGCACCCTGAACTTGAGCAATGATGAGGACCTGGGGCAGTTTTTAGTGGCTATACGGCACGCGCTCTTCAAAAGAGGATAGCGTGCTGAATTGCTGTAAGTCCCACATGAGCTTCCTGCGGCTACATGTAGCATTTAGTGCTTAACGGCATTTTCTCTCCTTCGGAAAAAATAATTCTAAAACATCTGTTACTTTTTTAATAATATAGGTTAATAACGTTAAGTTGTTATTTTCTTTTATCTAATTTTAATCAGTGGGTTTAATTAATCAGCAATTATGCTGAGTCAAGTCCAATTCAAGGCATACATAACTATTTGCATATTATATAAGTAGATATCAAGGTAATATTGTAAATTGTCTTGAAAAAATATTTTTCTTTACTTCTTTCTCATCTTATCTTCTTAATCACCTAAGAATTGAGCCAAAATACAATATATAGGCACAACTTCTACTGCCAATAATTTTTTGTTATAAAAAGAAATAAAAATACGGGAGGGATTCAGAGCCAGTGCGATTTGGACTATTTGAAAGAAATAATTTTCATTGACGTTTGTAAGCATATTAATAATAAATTGAAACTATCTCCCTGATAACTGTGATGATATAAATTGCAAATTTAACATGTATTGTATAGACAAGAAAAAGAGATAAAATGCACAAAGAAACAAAATGATCCACAAAATGAACATAAAAAAGAAAAATGTACATAATATAGAAATACGTGTAATAGAATTATAAAAAAATCTAAAGAAAACCTCTTATCAAGAATTTTTTTTAAATATAATAATGATAGTAAAAATACTTGGAGGATTATAAAAGAAGTATATGCATGAGCACTCAAAACGAAATGAAAAAAACTTTTTAACAAAAAATTTAAACCGCCGAAAAAACTGAAAAGCAAAAAATAATAAACCTTTTTTTATTAACCTTAATAACTAAGTTCTTAAACTAATGTAAGTATACCTAAGTAATTATGATTCGGCACCAGTGCCCTCACGTGTGCCCGTTCGGGTTGCTGTCTCAGTGACATTAACTTCATAAACGCTCGGCATTTTCCGGCGAAGGGGCGTGTCACGCTGCGCCGCCGCCGCGCATCACGCTTTACGTAATTAATTAATTTACTTGTTTGGCGCCGACTCAAAATTATTTAGGTATACCTACATTAGTTTAAGTACTTAGTTATTAAGGTTAATAAAAAAATGTTTATTATTTTTTGCTTTTCAGTTTTTTCGGCGGTGTAATTTATTGTTAAAAAGTTTTTTTTATAATTTTTTGTGGCTATAATCTATTAATTACTACATGTTTAAATAAATCAATTCTGTCAAAAGTTATGCGTGGTCATAGATATAATCAGTGAGTGAACAATCAATCATTCTCTGTTTTCGTACCCTTAGGGTTGGAATTTATTTCCCAAATTTATAAATATAAAAAAAGAATTTTTAAAATCAGACTACTCTGTAAAAAGTTATGCGTAGTCATGCCTAAAAAAAAGAAAAAAATATATACGCATCGAATTGAGAACCTCCTCCGTTTTTTTCGTCGGTTAAAAAGAGCTTCTAAAGATAGGAAATACACCCGTTGTGTCCCTCAATATAGTTAATAGCCTTTTTTGTTCCGTAGGCTGTACATTAGCTAGAAATATACTTGGTTTAACAAAAAAGAATGAGCAGGAGTTAGCCACTTTCTTAAAATCAAAAAGCACACCAGTTATTACTATCAACTTCTGCCCTACTAACGCTTTTGAAATCAAGAGAATCATTTTAGGATTAAAATCAAATACTGCCCTGGATAAAATTAGTACCAATATCTCGAAGGAGTTATCTTTGTAACCTTAGTTTAATTTTAGAATTTTCCCCCAGTCTTTTAAAGGAGCTGTAGTGTGCGCTATTTATAAATCTGGTGATAAATGTTAACCTACAAAATATAGACCAATATCATTACTTTCATCACTTGCAAAGGTTTTAGAGAAACTGTTTTATGAAGGATTAGTAAAGTATCAAAAAAAATATAATTTACTAACTCAAATCAATGTGGGTTTAGAAAGGATAAATCCACTAAAGATGCAGTGTTTCAATTGACTTTCAATTAATACTAATCATCTAGATGCTGGAAAAAGATTTATCGGAGTCTTTCTTGATTTGCAAATAGCTTTTGATACAGACTCGCCCTATATCATTTTATCTCGACAAGAAAATCTTGGAATCAGAGGACTACTTAGTTTTGAACTGTTTCAGTAGCTATCTGTGGGACAGAGAACAAATTGTGCATATAGATGACTTTGAAAGTAAAATGCTAACGTGCTCTTTTGGGGTTCCACAAGGTAGTACGCTTGGACTTACTTTATTCTTGGTATATTATTATTTGTTATTGGTTAATTATCGAACCCGTACTACCTTTGTTTCCCGCACCGTGGTTACCATCTTTCTAGATTCAAGCCATACCATTCTTTTATACGGTCCTTCAGCCTCACCAGTACCAATATCCTTACGTACGGGTATATCCACCTACTGTTTAACCTTGAACTGCGCAGAGATTTTAGCTGGAAATTTATTAAAACAAAATGGAATACTCTGATTTTGCGAGAGACTTACGAATAAAAATTTCCTGTTTGCGTCTGGCACCACCGGTGGAGTAAAATATTTATCCACCAACACTTTCCACATGCTTGCATGTGTTTTTGCGCAAAGATGCTCTCCGAAGCTTTTTAGAAACACTATGTACAAGCCCGTATAAATTCTTTCCAAGAACAGATAATTTTTTGTGCGTTCACAAATATACAAAATAATGATGCGGCGCGTAATTAAAACAATTACAAAAAGTTTGTGGACCCTGAAATTTCGCAAGGGGGTGATGTAGTGGGCGCTCGGCAGCCGTTGTGCACTAAATACTCGTATACGCTCCGTTCGAATAGCACAGCGTAAATCGCTACAACTAAAAAATGTTCGCTAAGTTAATTGCTAAATTAATCAGCGTATAATTCGACAATTTGTAGACAGCGTTTAATGAAATAGTTGCAAAATAAGAATTACGATACAAAATATCGTTGTTAGTAGTTACTTAAATTTTCTGACATGAAAAGGCCTTGAAAATAGTGACATTTTAATATTTAAATTAATTCATGTCTGGACTAAATAATAACGAACTCTAAATAAGTATGAAGGCGAATACGTTTATTTTAATATATTAAATACGTGTTTTATTAGCTACAGCTATTAGTAATGAATTAAACAAAGTTACATTAAAAAGTAAGTACTTCTCATCAAAAAAATCTAAACACTACTGCAAGTATTATTTAGTGGTCATTTAAATGAAAAAGAGGATTGATATCATTATAAAACATACGCCAACAAGTAGCTGGCAGATTAGTCTACTACACAATGGTGTACGAAAATTCGAAATAAGAATTTAAATTTTCAAATTTTGGTCCATTCAATGAATGGAGAGATTATTTTCAATGTGTGTTCCGTCGGAATTTCTGCACTTAATCACAATTGCTTGCATAAATTATCGTTTTTTTTATTGAGTTCTGAGCTGAGTTAAACGTGATCTTTTCCTAAAAAATATGGATATCTCGCCCACAGAAGCCACCCAAGTTGTGGCGTTGCTGGATGCAGGGCATAGTCAGCGTGTTGTAGCTGCACGATTGCATCTAAGCCTCTTTGCTGTCAATATAGTGTATCAGCATTATCCGGAGACTGGTATGTTTACTCACCATCCAGGATCTGGTAGACATCGAGTCACGTCTGAGCAAGATGATTGGTATATTATGTCAGTTTTTCTAAGAAATCGCCACTTTAACTCTATTCAACGGCAGCAGCGGCTCCGTGAGGTTCGAGAATTGACTGTAAGCGATTCTACCATAAGAAGAAGATTGGCGGAGTATGGCATGTAACCTCATGAATCTAGTTGGGCTAGTGGCGCAAAATTGACAGTAGACCACCGAAAAGCGCGCCTCAACTTTGTACTTGAGAACTTAAATTGTTCATACCTTCAATGGAGCAAAGTCCTCTTTTCTGGCGGAAGTAAGATCATATTGTATGATAATGATGGAAGAAAGAAGGTGTATCAAGGAGAGGGAGAGTGTTTTTCACAGTGATGCATTAAAGAAAGAATCAGTTACGGTGGCGGTTCATGAACGGCTTGGGGAGACTTATGTCAATGTTCGGCGATTATGCGCCGATAGAAAAACCGAACTTGCGTTTGTATCTGGACCTCGGTTACCGTTATTAAATAGGTCACGTCACATCGAAGAGTATCTGGAGCCTCATGTGGTACCCTCCGCTAATTTTACTGGCAAAGACAATTTTATGCCGGACAGTGCCAGGACTCATACCGCAGGCATTGTAAATGAATAACCTGAGCGAAGTCAGTATTTCGGTTATGGGCTGGCCAGCCAGAAGCCCGGATATGAATCCCCTAGAACACCTATGGAATGAGTTGAGGAGACGAGTCAGAGTGAGGGATCCTGCTCCGAAGACGCTTGGCCAGCTTAAAACCGCTATACAAGAAGAGTGGGATAACATCCCACTACACAAGATTGTGACGCTTATCCGTTATACGAGGAACCGTGTGAAAGCAGTGATAAGAAGGTAATACAAAATAACGAATTAATTGTTGTTTTTTTTTTACATTTTTCTGTTTCACATCTTTGTTTCTAACATTTAACAATTTATTCTTAAAGGGTAAAACCATAGGAAAACCTACATGTTGAACAAAACACAATGACTAAATACATTTTATTTAATTTTAATTTGAAACATTAATATTCATTAAATGATACCTTATAATATCCACAATTAACTGGCATTATTTATATTTTTAGTTTAATGTAAAAAAAACTAACGTCATTTAAAACCAAGTTATAGGGGTGTTTCTATTTTTTTGATGAGAAGTGTATACCAGCTCATAATGTACATCTATTGTCCTTGGCTCACACTTGTTTAAATATAAATGCTTAGACATAAATAATTATATACTGCCACAATTCACACAGCGCCATCTAGTCCCAAAGTAAGTAGCATAGCACTTGTGCTATGGGTACTAGACAACTGATAAATTACATATATACTTTTTTTGTAAATAAATACATATTTTCATAAACACCCAGACGCGAGACGGGAATCGAACCCATGACCTCCACAAGCGTACCGAAGTGCGTTAGCCACTACGCCATGGAGGTCATCGACTTGTACAAAGGGTTCCCCTTCATCATGTTTTCCTTATTTAATAGCTGGAGTTTAATAGACGGGCAAATGGCCCACTCAATAGCAGGTGATCACTGTTGCATGATCATAATCATCATCATTATCTTAGCGTTGAATCCCGGTTGCAGCCCAAACTCCCGCTTTGGCGCCCGGGGTCCGCTTTCCGACTTTTTCTTCTCCACTTGCACGATTTTCGGCAACTCTAGTGGTCGGTCCATTGGCACGCATATCAACCCCTACGACGTCAAGCCAGCACTTTTTGGGTCTACCCCACCTGCCAGGATCCGGTGGTGGCGGCATGGCCAGACATTTGTTCCCCACATAAGTAGCCGCTTGTCGTAAAACGTGGCCATACCAACGAAGGCGACACTCCTGCAATTTATCCGCAATATCACGGTCCTTCCGCGTTACTCCACACATCCACCGCAGTATATTCATTTTCGTGACTCTCAGTGCCTACTTGTGTCGTTTCAGCACCGGCCACGCTTCACATCCGTATAAGAAGACAGGCCTAATGATGGTCTTACAGACCTGTCCCTTCATTTTAACCGGTATTTTAGTCACAGCTGACACCAGTCATCTCTCGCCATTTGGCCGACGTGACAGTAATGCGTGCCTTGACGTCGCAATCGATGTAACCAGATGCGTGAAATATAAATGCCAGGTATTTCACCTGTTCCGTGCGCTTGACAGTATCGCCGCCTATGCGCACGGGTGTGGGATCTGTGGAGTTGCAGGCCAAGTACTCGATCTTTGCCACGTTGAGTTTCAGACCGCCGTTCTCAAGCAATTCCTTCCACGCATTCATACGTCCCACCAACCTATCCCTGTCCGAATCTGCAAGCGTGATATCATCAGCATACATGAGCAACCATGGGGGCTGCTCATGTGAATTTCTGATGCTATCTGACAGTACGTCTAATATCACGCTGAACACAAAGGGAGTAAGGACGGATCCCTGGTTTACTCCGACAGTAATGGGGAAGGATTTTCTGTCACCAACAGCGGTCCGAACCACGGAATCGGAATCGCGGTACATGTCTCGGATAATTTCAATATAGGCCTCTGGAATCTCTTTGGACCGCAACGCTCACCTGATTATCGCGCGAGGAATACAGATGAAGGCCTTCTGCAAGTCGAGAAACGGGCAATGCAGAGGCGTATTCTTCGGCCTGTATTTCTCCGTGACAGTCCTTAGGCCAAAAACAGGATCCATGGTTCCTTGACCAGGGCGAAACCCATACTTACATCCCGAGACAGTGCACTCCTGCTGAATCCGAGAGTCGACAATCCTTTCGAAGAGCTTCATGGTGTGGGACATGATCTTAATACCTCGGTAATTACCACATTCCTGCACCGACCCCTTGCATTTGAAGACTGGAGTAATGATATTCAATCTCTATTGGCTCGGGATCATACCGGTGAGGAGTGTCCGGTTAAAAAGGTCGGTTAAGATGCCTACACCACGAGAGCCCATCGCCTTGCAGGCTTCGATGGGGACTACATCGGATCCAACAGCTTTCCGTTTCTTCATGCGGCGAAGACAACTCTAGACCTCTGCAGGCGTTATCAGTAGCACTATTCCTTAATTCGGAGGAAGATCTGGCGGCTGCACCTCTTTGTGCTGCGTGTTCAGCAGCTCGTGGAAATACGAGCGCTATCTCTCCTTTCCCGCGATGTCCTCGGATAGCAAGTTGCCCACAGGGTCTTTTACACAGCGGCACTTGTTGAAATGTCCTGTGCTGCTTTGACCCTGGAGCGCGCCAACTTATAGAAGAGCTTCGGTCGTCAGACAAATTCAATTTATCATAAAGTGGTTGTAGGTGGTCTCGTCTAGCTCTGGCAGCAGCTCTCTTAGTGGCGCGCTTTTCCACCCGGTATGCGTCGCAATCTTCAGGAGATCTGGACGCTTACCATCTTTTAAAGAGGGCTTTCTTCGCTCTAGTCTCCCTCTGGACTGTGTCGTTCCACCACCATGTCTCCTTGTCACATTTGCGACCACCCCAAGCACCTCCTTCGCCGACCCAAGGATAGCCGTCAGAATCTTGTCCCACTAATCCTGAACTGGTTCGCCCATACCACCGGCGCACTTGTCACCGACGGCTGAGACGAACTCCTGGGACGTGACTTCATCAAGCAGCCACCACCTGATTCGGCGCTAAACGTGCTCGGTATGTGTGTCTGTAGACTTAGCGCAGAGGTCCATTTCAAGAAGACGATGTTGTGCAGTGAGACTTTCACCGGGTATGACCTTGCAGTTGGCCACTTTGCTGATGTGGTTTCTCCTAGTAAGTAGGAAGTCAATTTGGGTAGCATGTCTCCCGTCCTTGTAGGTGATAAGATGCTCGGGTCTCTTTTTGAAATACGTTTTCACGATGGCACGGTCGGCAGCTGCACGTGTTGAGGATATCCTCCTCTTCCGCGTTCCGGCTACCGTACCCAAATCCACCGTGAACACGCTCAAATTCCCCACATTCATCACCCATATGACCGTTCAGATAACCCCCTAAAACGATCCCCTGTGATAATGGGATTTCATGGAGCACTTCTCCGACTAGATTCCAAAACGCTATTTTATCGGCGTCGTCACAACCAGCCTGTGGCGCATAGGCACTTATCAAGTGGGTAACTACCCCATCGATAAGCACCATAACGACCATAAGCCGATCGCTATGACGTTTCACTTCCAAAATGTCGTTCTGTAACTTCTCCGAGAGCACTATGGCAACCCCATTCTCCCCCCCAGGTGCACCTGTGTAGATCAGCTTGTAGCCATTTTCAATGAACCGGGATCTGCTGGTCTTCCACCGTGTCTCCTGCAGGAACGCCACGCCTGGGGAGCATATGTTCCATATTGCGAAGCGGATCTTTCGAGATGATTGGGCTGCGTGAGTTGGGGCTAACGGCGTTAGCCATGCCCGCCCATTACACGGTAGCTCTAGTCCACTTCTCATAAGAGCCGGACGAAGCTCTTGCGCGCTTTTATGCGGCGGTGTCCCTAGCCCTTATATGATCTCGCATTCGTTGTCTATCCGCAAATTGATTTGGCTGGTGTAGGCTTTTACGGGGGTGAATGCCGTCTAACTCCCCAACCTCAAAAGGAAAGCCGTCGTCAGACTTGCAGGTGAGGTTGACTTGGGCCCCGAAGATGTTGGTAGGGCCCCATACACCCCCTCGGTCACTGTCGCATGATGTGTCGATGAAATGATATTACGACTTTTTTGAAAAAGCCCTATATCGCACAGCGATGGGACAACTTCAGCTGACAACTTATTCCAAATCTAAATAATTCGTAACGTGGAGGTTTTTGTAAACCATTTCTTACTGTTACTTAGTGCTTTATATAGCATAGGTCGTTGCTGAAGTACGAAATACCACTTGTATTTAGCATTTCAGCATACCCGACTTTTTGGAGACAAGCTTAGCTTTGCCCTCTGGTTCTCCTTTTAGTAGGTGATGATCCTAAATGTGTATTAACTCGAGCCTCGCGGAAACCTGTTAAATTTGGCAGATTAGATGATAAAAAATAGTCTTATAATATTTCCACTATCAGCGGTGGGAGAATTGTCTACAGATTTTCGAATTTGTAAAAAAAGAATGACATGGAAATACTCTATATACATGCTCCAACATATCTCTAGTATGAAATATATAATAATCTGTCAATTTTCACAGAGAGAGTGACTATGCGAGAAGAAAGAAAAGAAAATTATAAAAATTTACTCGATCGCGTCAGATTTTCAATAAACCCTACAAATGCTCCCATTTCTTAGACTGACGATTTGGAAGTGTCGCAAGCGAATTCCTGAAAATGTAAAAAAACGCCATCTTGTAATACTCGAGCGTGTCAGATTAGCATACTGAAGATTAATCATAATGTCCCAGCTAGTGACCAAAAATCTGAAGATTATTTTGAGAGTACTGGTAATCTGATAACTTGAAAACTACTTGAGTTTTTTTCGTACATATGGTATAAAAAGGTGTCATGGCGTCAGGACCTCATGGTGTCGGAAAGTAGCATACTCAAGGCAATAGAGTCAGAGATAAGGAAAAAGTGAAAGGACAGAGAGAGGCGGAGGGAGTAATAAATGCTTTATCCTAACTGCACTGCTTTGATTTTTGTTACTTTCGGCTTGTGGAAATCGTCAGATTATTATTTTTATTCCGGTATCATTTCCTTCAAACAAAAAAAACTACCGTGCTCTAGAGTAACTCAGACATTGTTTTTTGTAACTTTGTTACCCTCCTACACCCTAAGTTTATACTCAAATCTTCAGATTAGAAAGATATACACTTTTTAGCTAGTAATTATTCCTCATTCATCTTATTCTGATGCGCTCGAGTATTTCAGACGATCTTTTTTACGATTTTTTACGATTTTTACTAATCTGATGGCTTCGCCTGAGCATACCCAGTAATATTAAGAGCTCATACTGGCTGGAGGCACTTCTCAATATGTTATCCGTGCAGAGGTGGATTATGAATACTTACCCCTGACTTGGCAGGGCACTAAGACCGTCTAGATAACAACCACACTTGGTCTATAAGTATGCCGCCATAATAACCTTGTGTTCCAGCATTGGTAATCCAGTTTCCTGTACCCCTATAGGGGTTCTATAGAATAGCAGCGTGCCCCTAGCGTCGCAAACATCCGTAAGCAACGGTAACTGCTTACTTTTAAGTGGGCCGTCAGCCTGTCTGCTGTTCCTCAGCAATAAAAAAATTAAGATATCAATAATAAGATATTAATCTGCCGTGCTCGAATAAATCCTAAAATTCCCTCTTAAACTCTTATACTACTTAAACTGTACATTATTCGAGATGTTTATACCAAGGATCCCAATATTTTATGTGGTGGTAAGAGGTTAGAACTGTGGCACAGTTAGGAATAAAAGTTTTTGCAAAGAAATATGCAAACCTGCGCCTTGAGGGGTTTCAGTGGAAAACGTTTTGTCATCTCCATTCAGAGAATCTCTATAATGAGATCTCTGCTTCATACACAACTTTAGCCCGAATTTCTTCCAAAACCAGAGAAAACAGGTGTACGGCCCGATTACGTGCATCGTCACTAATATCATTTGCATACCAATTCATTACATCTATTATAACATATCATTTATATGCAGAATAATTAGCATCGGTCGAAAATAATTAGCATCAACTATCAACAACAACCATGATTCTGCGCTCAGCCAGAAAGCTGGATAATCAAGTGCAAAGTCTTTAGAGTTGCTCGTGAGATGGAAGCTAATAAATTTTTGATGTTGCATTTTTGACTTATTTTGAAAAAATCTAAAAAATATTTTTTTATTGCTGTAGGACAGCAGACAGGCTGACGGCCTGCTTAGGATTTAGCAGTTACCGTCGCCTATAGGTGTTTGCAACGCCAGTAGCATCGCGAACACGCTGCTGTCCCATAAGGGTACAGGAACTTGGGTCACTAATGCCGGAACACAACACAAGGTTATTATGGCGGCATACTTAAGATCAAAGGTGGTCGCCATCCAGACGGGCTTAAGGCCCTACCACGTAGCTAGGGTGGGTAGTTTTGTCGCCTTTTAAGACAGGCCGACCCCGGCCACAGAGGTTAGTATTCTTTCTCAGCCCCTGCACGGATAAATATGATAACTCAAAAATGATTCACTTTTGCATAATGCATATGGGGGTTAAAATTATCACAAATAGTCACCCCTTTTACCTCCTAACGAGAATACGTCGAATTACCAATAACCCTTCTTTTGTCAAAGACGCTTTTTTGGAAGTGTCTTGAGTGTCCAAGAGAAAAAAAATGTTTTTGCCAAGGTACAAACCAAACCACAAGTTTGGTTCCAAACCGCAGATTATGTGATGAGTTGGTGCAAGTCACGGAAGGACCCCCAATCCTTCCTGGATAATATCGCTGGGTTCACATTTAAACTCCATTCATTGACAATACCCGGTATAACAATACCCTTCAGACTACACCAGTTAGAGGGACAACCTCCCAGATTGGATCATCCGGGTTCCGATCTCCTAGTGACTGGCGCGCAGCCAACGAGCAGTTCTTTCATCGGGTCTCTCTGACCCCGTCCCAACTCGTCAAGCTTGTAGCGTACACACACACACATGCGCACGCACACGCACCACTCATTCACTCACTCTCTAAATTCTCTTGTTAATATTACATTTCAAGTAGTATAATTTTACCTAGTTGGGGGCCAAAGATTGATTAGATCAGGGGTGAGCAACCTTTTTAATCAATGGGCCAATTTTAGTTTTAATTTTTGTTGGCGGGCCGCACATAGATAACTCTTATTAATAATTTACGAAACTTTATTTATAATAACTATTAGAATAAAAAAATGTCTAACTAAAAAAAAGTAAAGATTTCATATACAAATTTTAATGCAAGACAAAGACAAGAACAGAAAAACGAATTTATTTGAAATTTTTAATGAGAAATTTGGTACTTTTTGGTACTTTCTTCGATACAAGCTGATCAATGTCAGCCGGAATGGATGGGTAGCTACACGTACGCAGCTTTCTAATCATACATCACTCAGTCTTGATCGGTGGTCATTTTTGATTAATTTCATGGTAGAAAATAATTGTTCGCAAACATACGTAGTTCCGAGCAGAGACATCATTTGCTTTGCATTTTTCGTCGAAAGTGAAAATTTTTCAGGGCTCACATAATATTTATAATAAAATTCGATGTTTACTAAAAAAATACATTTTTTAAATCTGTATTATTCTGCATGTCAATCACTTCCATTTGAAAGTCTTCGTGAACTGTACACATCGATATTAAATGGCGAAAACATTTTCATAGAAACCGCTGTCTTCTCAGCTTTGAACATTTGGAATCGTAATGCAGTCCGTATTGCATGTTTGAACAAGTCACCGACAAGTGTGTATCTCGTCACAAAAAATCGCGCAGACGCGGCGCGTTCGTATTGCATGTTTAAAAACTTCGTCGACAAGTAACTCGCCATTAAAAATATTTTGGTTTTGTATGTACTACCATTTTATTTTAATTAATTTTATAACAATATATTGATGGGAGAAAGTCGATAAAATAAATTCAATTGGAGAAATGCATGGCGGGCCGCTTATACATGTTTAACGGGCCGCAAGCAGCCCGCGGGCCGCGTGTTGTTCATACTTGGATTAAATAGCTTTTGTTTTATTTAAAAAAAAATTGTATTGTTATTTGGAAGTATGCAGATTAGCATTCTATTGAACATTTTTTTATGTCTGGCATTACAGTTGGCTTAAGAAAGGAGAACAATCGAACTTCAAACATTCATAAACGAAAAGCAGATGTTCTGAAATGCCACTACACATTGGAATGTAACGGTTTTATTGTTTAATTAGGTATTATTACGTTGAAGTTATCTATTTTATTTATTGATCTTACGCCAGTAATGAGGTACCAATACCTATTAATTATTTCTACATCATACTTTATAATACCTACGCATCTCTAATTTATTTGATCAATATACGTCCTTGACCCCTTTAATTAAAGAATCTATTAGTTATATTTGTGGGCACATCGCGTGTTTACTTGAAAAAAAAAAAAAACATATATTTAGTGTTGCAAATTAAAGGTCAGGCTTTTTATTGTAAACTCGCATATTTTCTTAATTTACTAGATATGATGATAATGAGCAATGTTCAGAAATAAATAAATTCATTACTGCTTAAAAACAGAAATCTAATAGATGGTCTACTTGCATTGCCAAGATTAATATTAACCTCGATGAAAATCTTATTAGCACCGCTGAGGAAAGCCACATCTGATAATTTATCTAAAGCCTCAAATTACACGAAATATACTTCTTACACCCCCTTTATTTACATTTTCATGACATTTTAGTCCAATTTTATAAAATAGGGCTGGGCTTACACACTTACCTAGAGAGCTGTAGAAGAGAACTAAGTGGTTTAAAAACAGTAAAGAAATACCATCATATCTGTTTTAAGGCAGTATAACTCCTAAAAAAAATTTAGACACTCCAGTTGTTTCTTCGTGTCTCCTTGATTAAGAAGAGATAGTCGTTCAGAGACATATATCCATAAGTACCCTAAAGTTTTTCCACTGTGATCTCCACTATTGTTAATATAAACGTAATATACTCTATGAATTTGTCTTACAAAAGCACACACATGAAAAGTACATCGAGTATAAAGTTTTTTTTATTGCTGTAGGACAGCAGACAGGCTGACGGCTCACTTAGAAAAAGAAAAAAAAAGGTAGTAAAATAATAGTCTCTGTTATCTTATTATTATTTATAGAGCTCGTGATACGAGTAACAAAAGTGCTGAAGATTGTAGGACCTAATCTATAAATTAATCGGCCTCTTGATTCACTTTCCAATAAATTATGAATTGTTCGAAAATTTTTAATTTTTGCTGTAAGACATCTGTCATTTTTAATTGAGGAACGTTATAATTACTTTCAAATTATTTTCATATAACTCTTCATTTAGAAGTATTTGAAATTAAGAATGAGTTTTATCATAATAGAAGTTGATAAACCTGGGACGGTTTCCAACCGTTTAATTCATATTTTGGCATACATTTTATAATATATTTTAAACTTATTATAACATATTTTAATTGAATTTTAGAACCATACCACTACTCATATGCCATTGTTGTTATCTAATTTTTGATCAACTACTGGATCTAGTATAACATAAAAAGTTTAATGCACTAGAGACAGGCTCTAGCCTTCTTGATCCTGCCCCGACCGACAAACTTGATCGAACTATGAATATTATAATATTTAAAATAAAAATGAAATATATATATATATATATATATATATATATATATATATATATATATATATATATATATATATATATATATAAATATATATAAAAAAACATTTTTTGTCCGGGAAAAATTGCTCGGTCCTGTCAATCTGATTCAGGTACTTGGCAAGGAAAATATTCTCGATCAATACTTGCAATATAATGCAATAACTATATTTGCTTTTTTTAGCAAACGAATATGTCGCTTGCTAAAAAAAAACATTTAAGAACCTACTTACACTAAACCTTTAGCCTGTTCTGTTTCAATTGGTATAAATAAAGTAGAAGTTGTTTGTATTAATTTTACTAAGCCGCGTGAGAAAATGCATGTAAAAACGCCACTATTTAAAGCAGGTGCGTTTATTACGAATACGGTGTTACATGCTGCTAAATAGAACAAGGTCCTAAAGACGCCAACCAGACATTATTTTGACCAAGGTAAAAAGGTGTCAAAAAATCATATTATACTCAGAAGTTACGCAAAGAATGCGTCGGTATAAGATATACCGTTGACAAATTAGCAGACATATTCAATAACGTTGTTTCAAGCGTGAATACTGATTTTTGTATGACATAGAAAGTTGATAATAATTTATTAAGTACCTGAGACTTTACGTCACTGGTAATTAGTACACAAAAATGCTTCAAAATAAGCAATAAAATATCACAAGTGGTTAATTTTGTACTTTTACCAACTTTCCATCCGTGAAACTTATATGTATAAACTGAAAAGTTCAGAAGGATTTTAATATAAATATAAAAATTTATGTAAATTTTACTAGTAACTCTTATATTTAATAAATTTTATTCTTATACCAACTTTTACAGTAACACATTATTTAAAAAAAAGTATTGTCTCTACATTTCTCTGAAAATAAGTGTGTTTGATCGCTGTGATCCGAGACTACTTGTGAACGCACGTGTCTAAATATAACTTTGACATTTTTAAACAAATGAGCCGCTTAATATTACCAAGTTTAATTCGTTGCATTAAAAATATTACGTAGTAAGACTAGACCTTTGTATTCGATTGTTTAAAGCAATAAGGTTCAGAAATACTACATCGATCTCTAGATTTGATTTGGCAGGATAAATTTGGAAACGACAGTTTTTCCACTCACTGGTATTCTGGGTCTGGTTTCAGATTTTCTTTTAATATCCAAAGCACAAATTTAATTTGTATAAACATTTATTGTAATAATTAGTTTTCTTTATTGCTGAGGAACAGCAGATAGGCTGACAGCTCATTATTAAAAGTAAGTAGTTGCCGTCGCCTATGGATGTTTGCGAGGCTAGGGGCAACACGCTGTTGTCCGTATAGAGATAATGGAACCTGCTTCATTAATGCTGTAACATAACACAAGATTATTGTGTCGCAGGAGTCAATATTCTACACCCTTTACGGAGAAAAACCCCTATCTATTTTATTTTACTTTTGATTACGCCATCATCATCACGGCGTTGTTAGGACGTTAGTCATCAGCAGGTATCGGTTAACAAAGACAGTTTGACACATTTCACACATCACTATAGTTTCACCTAATAGTGATAACTTCTCATTAGTGTAGGACTTTAACCCTATACAAGTATTTTCCAAATGAAGTATTTCCCCATTCCAAATATATCTTGCTGTATATTCATTAACTATAGAGTAGGGGCAGCCTGAATCCCCCTCCTACTGGTTCTTTTTTATTATTTAATAACACTATAACCACAAAGGGTCTATTTTTTCTTGTCTAATGCAATTAATTCATACTTCATAATATAATACATAACATTCTGCATTGTATTTCTTAACTATTTCAGACTTTGAAAAACAAGCAGCCTCTATGATATGACCTCTTTTACCACAATTGTGGCATTTACTCCAACCGAACCTATATTCCCCTCTGTGATGCTTAGCAAATGAGAATAGCTTGATTTAAAAGAGACCATTTCATTATTTGTTACCTTGTTAATCTCCATTGGTGTGACGTGTCTTGGTCCGAGGGGTTGGCCCTTATACTATGTAGGTTGTATGATGATAGTGGAATCAATATTTGCAGTTTCATGTGACAATGCAATGTCACATGATTTTTCAAAGTTAGTTTGTTCTTTTGTAACAGTTTCTTTTGAATTTCTTTGTCTAAAATATCACATACCAACCTATCTCTTAAAGTCCGATTTAAATTCAAAAAGTTGCAACTAATACTCAAATTTCTAAGTTGAGCAATATAATTTTAAATTTGTGCACTTATGTCTTGATTGCTCGTGGGAAATTTATAAGATTCCACAATCTCATTTGGTTTTGGGTGGATATGACCATTTAAAATTTGAACTATAAACGTGAAGCTAACCTCATATACCTATTGAGGTGAAATCAAATATATGATTAAATCATATATTTCGGGACCACAAACCGCTAGCAAGTTAGCCTTTTTCCTAGCATCTTCCTTGATTTCACTTGCTTCTATGTAATAATTGAACCTTTCAATTATTACTTAATGGTACAGTCACTCTCGGTCCGCTGGTATGTTTTAAGTGATCTTTTCTAAACTACCTACACTTTAGTACATAACAATAGCATTTTTATTATTAGTTATTTGTAATTTATATTAGCTCATTTATCCATTTTCCATGTTACTTCCGTCAGTATGCGAGAATGTCCTCCCCGATAGGGATAGAAATTTTATGGATCTAGAAATGTCTGACCTATCTAATTGAGTTCAAACTCATGTAAAACAACTAGTAAAAACATTGGATCGGCTATCCTACTATTTATGATCGAAATAAGAAATCTGAGTCTGCTTCCGTAATCGCTGTTTCAAACCAGTTAACGTATATACATCCCGGTTACGAATCTAATGCTTTATTCATACTTTATTCATAAAATGATTCAGGTCCGTTCATTGCTTACGTAGTACGCCAGAACGCCAAATCTTACACCTCAAACAAATTGAGGGTCTTTAAAATTGCACAACTTATTTATAACAACAAACTATCTGGAATTGATAAGATTAAGAACATAGATAGAAACAATGTCTCTATAAGTTTCAAATTTTTTTTTGCCGCTGGTTGCGACATGCCACTATATTCCGGTAAAGTATCTCTTTCCTGGTATCATTTTCCTCTCCCCCGTCAACCTCGGCTCTTGTGCGCATGCGCGCGCGCATCCAACCTGCTGAGTGCATTTCAAATATATTAAAAATCAATGGCTGCCTGAGTATCGACGCGGAACCACGCGCGTCTGCTACAGAAAAAACGTTGGAAACCTAAAACAACTTTGCTACCGACCGTTCCCCGTGTACGCACCAACCGGTGGTGGAAGCGCCAAGGCCGAGTCCTAGCCAATTCCTGCCACAGCTCCAATAGCGGTAAGTGCTTCAATTTGACCTTACTGGGTTCGTGGGGATTTACGGGACGGCGTCGAGTGAGCCGGAGTCAGGGTTGCTTCAACGTTGTAGCCATTCCTAACCACCGCTAATAAATGTATGTCTAATTCTAACTTATCTGCTTTGAAATTTTCTGCTTCCATTCCCCGTTTTCATATAACAAGAATGGGTGGGGTGTCATTAGACAAATCTCTTTACAGTGGTCATTAAAGGAATTAGTCAACTCTATTGAGTGTTGATCTAAATAGATCATTATTAAAGCTAGACGTCTGAATAAAAAAAAGCCTTGATGATAATACTATCTGGATCCCAACTGGAACAGTTGTTATAAGAATATTAGGCCAAATCTTACCTGATCATATTTATTGCAATAATATTTCGATCTCAACTGAAATTTATACCTTAGCCACGATCCAGTGTAACAAATGGTGTCGTTTCGGCCATGTACGAGATCAATCCCGATCCTCGCCTCGCTGCTCTCACTGCGCTGCTCCTCACGACTCTTCACACGACATAATGGTCATTTGACCATTATATCTTATATAATCTTCCTGCACGTTTGGTATGGAAAAGTATCCCACAAGGTTCCGTTTTCAGTCTGCTTCTTTATATTTTAAACAAATAATCACTGCAGATTTGGATTCTTCTGTGAACTGATTTTGTAAAATACTTCTGTATGCAGATGACATTGCATTGTATACATTGTCTGCCTCCTTTTATGATGCCACATGTCATGTTAACTTCACTCTTTACTTGGATGAGGGGGACCCCAGCGCGGATGATGACCCCGTGCCCGACGTGGACCCGGCAGAGCTGGGGGCAGCGATGTTGCGGCTGAAGGCCAAGAACACCGCCCCCGGCCTCGACGGCATACCGGGGCGTGCGTGGGTTATGTCCCACGACGTCCTCGAGCCCCGACTATTGAGGTTCTTCGATGCGTGTCTGTGGTCAGGCCGGTTTCCCCGCAGATGGAAGACGGGGAAGCTGGTCCTGATCGCGAAGAAGGGGCGCCCGGCAGACTCACCGTCTGCCTATCGGCCCATCGTGCTGCTGGACGAGGTGGGGAAGATCTTCGAAAGGATCCTCGCAGACCGCCTCGTCCGGCACCTAGAGACGGAGGGGCCGAGCCTGGTGGACGAACGTGAATATTTCTAAGGAAAATGTTCGTGCAATAATTTTCTATAACTTTAGAAGAGGCCTGACACGGCTTCAGTGTTTTGAAGAGCTAACATCTGTGTTCAGTGATGAAGTCCCATGTTTGCGGACTGTCAAACGCTGGTATTTCGAATTACAGCGTGGACATACTAGTGTTAGTGACAAATCTCACTGAAGATAACATTATTGTTGTAAGACCACTAATTCTCGGAGATCGTCATGTGACATATCGAGAGATAGAGGCTCTATTAGGTATCTCAGGGACAACCATTCAGAAGATCTTGCATGAAGCGCTTGGTGTGAGAAAGCTAGTTTGCCGTTGGATACCGCATCTGCTTGCCGACGATCACAAGGCGGCCCGCGTCAGATGGTGTAAGAAAACTATGCAAAGGTTCAACCTAGGAGATTGAAATCACATCTATGACATCATGAGTGATGAAGAATCTTGGATCTATGCCTACGATCCTGATTCCAAACGACAATCTACAATCTGGGTCTATCAAGACGAGCCAAAGCCGACTAAAGTTGTTCGTTCTCGAAGCACTTCAAAGAAGATGGTAGCCACGTTCGTTGGAAAAACCGGCATGTTGCGACTATTGCACTTGAAGATCGTAGAACGGTTAACGCAGAGTGGTACACCACAAGTCATCGCCGAACTTCGAAAATCTAACTCAAAGCGACGCTTCATCCTGCACCACGACAACGCAAGCTTACACAGCGCTCGTCAAACGATTGAGTATTTGAAGCAGGAAAACGTAGAAATTCTTGACCATCCTCCATATAGTCCTTTTTTTTTTTATACCGAGGAAAACTGTTACAGTTTCCACCAGCCTCCGGGGGAAGGCCGGTGGGGTATGTGGGATTACCTCCCGAGGGGGCTGCCTACTCCCCTCGGGCGGACCGGGGGCCAAGGCCGCCGGTCCTACCCACTAAAAACCCCGGTCGCCACTCTTGGCCTTAGAGGGGGCTTCGCAGGATCGCCTTTTGGCATTACTCTGCTAGGCCCCCAGCCAGACGTCTCCAATGAGGGTACCCCGAGTGACAGTTCCCGCTGCCGGCGGTCACACTAGACCTGCCGGTGACCAGACACAGAGTGTCCAGTCGGGGTAGGGCACCCTCCGTCTCATTGCCTTCGCCGGGAGCTTCCCCCGGAACTCCCGGCTGGCCGCTCTTACAAGAGAGCGACCGGCAACCCCTTCTCAGGGTGGGATGAGGTGCGCATAGCGTCTCCTTCCCCGATTCGTCCTACGCCAACGAATCGGTGGAGCCGCCGCGTCCTCCTCCCTCGCACGCTCGATGGCCTCCTTCTGCCGCATGACACTTTCAGCGAAGGAGACCACCGCGTTCCAGTTCCTCTCGCTGCGGAGCATTTGACCTACGATTGCCCGCAGCGAGAGGTCACCTCCCACCACACCCTGCAAATTAAACCGCTGGGGCCCCCAAGCGGCGCACTCGGACACCGTATGTTCTACGGTGTCTACTGGCGTGCCGCATTCCCAACAGGCCGGGTTCGGCTCCCGCCCCGCAATCTGGTGCAGGTACTTACCGAAACAGCCATGGCCGGTCAGCACCTGCACCAGTCTGTATGTCAGGGTCCCGCTTGATCGCGAGACCCATTCCGACAAGTAGGGGCGGATTGCCTCAACAGTAACCCGGCCCGGCTCGGGAGGCCCCAGGATCCTTAACCAAGACTGGGTCAAGGCCTCCTGGGCGAGATCCCTGACCCGTCGCGACTCTTCCGGGCACAGCCGGAGTCCCCTCTCCCTGGCGTCGCGTCGCAGGCGGTACGTCTCTGAGAGGACAACCGCCTGCAGCTCCCAGGGTGGGTCGGCTGCCAGGAGTGCAGCCGCCCGCCAGGACGGCTGCACTCCTCCATATAGTCCTGACCTAAGCCCTAACGATTTCTTTACATTTCCTAAAATTAAGAAAAGTCTTCGTGGTCAAAGGTTCCAGTCCGGTGAAGAAGCAGTTGACGCTTTCAAGTCAGCCATTTTGAACACCCCCATTTTAGAGTGGAATAAATGTTATAATAACTGGTTTGAGCGAATGGAAAAGTGTATTAATACGTGGTGAATACTTTGAAAAATAATAAAAAGTACTATAAGGTTCAAGTTGTGTTTTTTTCTTCAAACGACAAAACTTAAAAGGCATGCCTCGTACCACCTACTCAAAACGGAAGTCAGTCAGCTGTGGAACACACGAACCGCTGTTATCCCAGTAGTGATAGAAGTTACGAGTGTAGTAGCTAGAAACATTACAAAATATATAGACAGTCTAGAAGCAACAATTATATACGTCGACCATACTCCATAAAGTTCTAGGGGATACAGTTTTTGTTAGTAACACAAATGACGCATGAGAGCCATCAACACCAACACAATTCCGCACCTACCGAACACACTAATATCATAAGACACACCTGAGAGTCACATAGCATCACAGGACCTGTAAATAGGGACAGAGGGAGAAATATATCGCGAATTGCCCAATCATACAAACAGATCACCAGAAATACCCAACCAAGATACACACACACCAAATGCACGACAGCAAGGGAACAGAGGGAGAGGGAGAACAAAGGAAAGGTAAACATCAAACAACAACACACATCACTCATACATAATAATCAATAGTTAAGGGAGGCACGAGTATCTTTTGTATCTTCTGAAAAACCGACATCAGTCGAGAGAAAGTCACTAATATTGAATAATATTATAATTTTGAATATTAATTAATAGATTCTAAGCTTTTGTTCACTGTAATGACTCGATTGGAGTTGCGAACAAAGCATATACAATTTTTTAGATATTTTACGTTGCATGTCATGACCAATAGGGTTGTGTTGTCACGAAATTACAGCTCGCGTGTTTCTAATGTTTGCATTTGGGTTGCAAGCGGGTCAAAGTTGAATTTTATATGCATTAAATGATATTTTTCATACCTGCTTTATTGTTAAAAAATATAAAATACATTACTTTGCGGCCAATGATAGTGTATTTTTCCAGGGTTCAATAACTTATAGTGGAGACAATTTCACGCGTCAATTTAAACTTTCATATCGATGAAAAAATTCAAAAAGCTGAAAATTCTTATTTTTAGTTTTGTCAATGAACGAACGTTTAAGAGCGCGTCCCACCGGGCCATGGGAACCCGTCAAGTGAGGGGAAAACTACTCCGAAACGGCTTGACCTATTTTTATGAAATTTTGTGTGTATTGGGTAGGTCTGAGAATAGGTGAGAATAGGTCGTAAACTAGTTTTTATACCCCTGAGTGATAAGGGTGGCCCATCCCAAAAAAAATATTTCTTAATTTTATGGACAATTTTTTTTATTTTTACTTTTTTATAATTTGGCATTAAAAGATTAACCCTTAATTTTCATCCTTCTACCACCAATCCCTATTTTTAAATATAAATATTAATATTCTCACACGGGCAATTATACGTGGCATGATTTCACGTGGGTAAACCATCCAGTTTGGAATAACCAAAAATATCATACACTCACATCACACATTGCACTTAGAGATTAATATTGCTTTTTTTTAATTATCACAATTAGTGATAGCAAATATGGATAACATTTTTAATGTATATATAAGTTTTAAGAGATACTCGTATAAGTTTAAATATATTAGTTAAGTTAATAAAGTACAATGAATTAAAAAAGTGAATGGTTATTGTTTTGTTATTTTCATTGGTCGTCTTCGTCCTCAGCGCTCCATTCCTGTTTCAGTCATAGACTACATCCCCACACACTTACAATAAGTTAATTACTTTTTAATTAACTACCAAAATATTCACTAGAAATAATTTATAGGGCAAAATAACGTTTGCCGGGTCAGCTTTTGCATCGCAATTTGTATCGCAGGCTATTGCAACTATTCCATTATCCTTGCTCGTTCCCATGCGTCAAGCATTTCCACCACCCAAAAAAAGCCATCACAACTGACAAACACACATCTAAGTTGAAAGAAGACAATCGGAGGTCACATAAATTCTTGACTCCGAATAGGGTTCGGACTGATAGTCTCAAACATGTAACAATCGTGACCTTTACTAGACACAATGAAAATATGTTATGATACGTCGTTATTGGGGTTTTGAAGGACAGCTACTCTCAATTTAACAAGTTTGATAAATGTTATTTGAAAAAATTGTTGTTGAGCAATAAAAAAAAGTATTTCTTTTATTACTGTAGGACAGCAGACAGGCTGACGTCCTGCTTAGAATTTAGCAGTTACCGTCGCCTATGGGTGTTTGCAACACCAGTGGCATCGCGTACACGCTGCTATCCCATAAGGATACAGGAACTTGGGTTACTAATGCCGGAACACAACAAGGTTATTATGGCAACATACTTAAGACCAAAAGTGTTGTCCATTCAGACGGGCTTGAGGCCGTAACACCTAGTTAGGGTGGGTTGTTTGAAACAAAATAGTTTCCAATATGGTAGATATGCAATAAAATGCTGTCGGCTGTAAACAGTTTTTAAACGTTAAGGTTTTGTTTTTACGGCAAATGCGGGAAGGTAAACCGTCAGGAAGGTAAATTTATTCCCGCACTTGCCGTTCGTAAATATAAGTCGACAAAAGATACGTTATCTTTTTGATAGTTTGTTTTCAATAAAGAGTCGATTTTACTTTAGGAATTAGTGAGTCAGATGGTAGTCGCTCTTTTAAAAACGTAACATAAATAGGATAATATGAAATAGATGCTACTTACTTTCTTGTGGAGACTGTGTCGGCAGACATTGTCATTGTATAAGAATGCAATACAACAGACTCTATTGCATAAACACCGTTCAATTTTATTACACAATATTTAAAACTCCCAACAGATATTTATAAGAATTTGGTACGCGGTCATTAAAAATAGTTTTACCCAGGATTTTCCAAATACACCAAAACACTTTTGATAGTCATCGTGGTTAAATTAAACGATCACTAAAAATAAGACACAAAGTAGGCTCACTATTTACAATTAGGAAAACCCCAAATTAAAAGTAAACGCGCGCGGAATCTGAACAGTTGTTCAAGTCATGCTCATCAAAATGACTCATACATAATTTACTTTTATTATGCGGCTTTATTGGATTTTGCCTTTTGGAAATATATGATATTTAAAAATATACTATCAATTAATAAATATTATAAAAAAAGATACAAGCGACACTGAACTTGGAAGCTCGAATCTACTTCACTTACCAGTGAGCGTGTGACACTGCTAGTCAAAGAACGAGGCTCTTATTACGATTATCCCGATGCAAGCTTCAGCTGACGACGAAGAAGCAAATCATGGAGTTGACCATAATCAATTGATATAAATAATAGATTATTTAGCCAGCTAATGTAGTAAGTACAATTTATAATTATGAAAACAATAGAACAATAGAAATGTTTTCGAATATAACTTTATAATAATTGCTACTATCTATGAAGCAGCAAAAGAGCTTTTTTTGGATTTTGTATTTCGGAACAAGTACTACTCACTGTCCCTTACTCAACGTAAGTCAAGGCCACAAATACCGATAAAATAAAACGCTGAAGGAATGTTTGTTTGTAAATGTGAAGAATTCAATCTCTTCACATTTACACTACATTTATCATCTTGTGAATATTAGAAATATATTTTCAATCATTATTTATATTTATCCATTTTAAATGCTAATTGAATAACTGTAGAAAGAATAAACTTTAAGTTGTTCAACATTGCCAGATTTTTTTCCAGGCTTATAGTCTTCCTGATATCATATCGTCAGGGTGTAATCCTTAGTACTAAGTATCCAAATCACGCCATAGGTTGATCGAGAAAGCTAGAGTAAGGTTAAAATCGATGCTGGAATGAAAGGATATCAGTGGACGTTGGCTTAAACAATTTCTCATGTGGAAATTGCGTTTGGGTACACATACTGTCAGTCGTCCATTGGCGAGATGGGGCGACGACCTGCAAGCAACTGTCAAAGAAAATAATGTATCATGCCGCAGTGGTGTATCTCGCTATAAATCAGTGTCTAACCGTAAACTATTTTTTCTTTTTATTTCTATGTAACATTAGATACGCTAACGGTCCACTTAAAAGAAAGCAGTTACCCTCGCCTAATAGTGCTTAAGCGACGTCAGTGGCACCACTAATACGCATCCGTTCGCATAGGGGAACTGGAACCTGGATTACTTATACCGGAACATACAACACAATGTTATTATGGTGACATATTAGAATATCCAGGAATGGTTGCCATCGTCCATGCCTAGTCCAGCTTAGAGAACTACCGCCTAGCAAGGGTGTTTTTGTTTTCTTTTTCGACAGACCACACCTGGCCGCAGGGGTCGATATTCTTACTCCGTCTCTATACTATACCTATATACCCTTCTATTCACTCGTTACACGCAATTTGTCAATGTATATTATTTACGATAAAAACTTAAATTTTGTAAAACACGTACGGCTTTTGCTGTAAACACTCGTTATGAGGCTGTTGTGTGTGACACAACTTCCTTAGAACATCTGATCGTTATTACCGTCTATTTTCATAAATTGATTACTGATGGTGGGTAGTTAAGCTTTTAATAAATTTTATTAAGTTGGTTTCATTTATTTCTCCTCTACTTTTCCGAAACCGAATGTTGCTTTTTTGTATAGTCGTTTTAGTTTTGCTTAGATATATTTGAAATCTAATAACAATTGTAACATAATAAATAATTAGTATCTCAATTCTCTCTCTCCAAAGAAGCCCGTACACATTTGTAATTAAATTTATTTATATACTAGCTGACCCGGCAAACGTTGTTCTGCCATATAAATAATAAAATGTCAAAAAATTAAAAAAAATTTTTTGGGGGTTGGTCACCCCTAACATTTAGGGGGATGAAAAATAGATGTTGGCCGATTCTCATAGACACCGGATAAGCACAAAAAATCACTAACTCAATTTAGTTATCTGCCTACTGCCTACCCCCTAAGAACGATGGCGTGATTATTTATAGCCTATGACCATTTCTAGGTTATCATCTATCACCATACCAAATTTCATCAAAATCCGTTCAGCCGTTTAGGCGTGAAAGAGGAACAGACAGACAGACAGAGTTACTTTCGCATTTACAATATTAGTATGGACTAGTATGGATTAATTTTGGGAGATTAATTTTTATGTGAAACAGGTATACTCGTGAAATAAAATATTTTTAATGATGTGTATAACAATGTCGATGCATCGTGTTTGCAGAAGATGCGAGTTCCCATGCGCTGCCATACCAGCCGCGCACGTCCGCAGCCATTATCAATTAGGCGGCGCGCGCGTGCGGCCTGTCATTACTGCCAGCGCACGACCACGCACTCAGATGCGTTTACATGAAACGCGTAAAGTACAAAAACTCCTTATATTATTGTATTCAGACCTTATTTATTGATTTGAAACATCTTTAGACTTATTTTGTTGACAAAGTCAACAGACTTATTTTATTGAGTTTTCTTCTTCTTTTGTGGGTGTCGTTCTCTACTCTGCACTCTCTGCTTGGAAATGCTTGTTGTTTGTAAAAATAGACGACATAAAATTTAAAATTATTTTAATAATATAATGGTTAATGTTCAATAATTAATATATATTAAATATTTTAGATTTATCTGATTTTATATTAAAGAATTTTAAGTAATTTTTTTATCCGTGCAGGGGCGGAGAAAGAATACTAACCTCTGTGGCCGGGGTCGGCCTGTCGTAAAAGGCGACAAAACAACCCACCCTAGCTACGTGGTAGGGCCTCAAGCCCATCTGGATGGCGACCACCTTTGGTCTTAAATATGCCGCCATAATAACCTTGTGTTGTGTTCCGGCATTAGTGACCCAAGTTCCTGTACCCTTATGGGACAGCAGCGTGTTCGCGATGCCACTGGCGTTGCATACACCTATAGGCGACGGTAACTGCTAAATCCTAAGCGGGCCGTCAGCCTGTCTGCTGTTCTATAGCAATAAAAAAAAAAAAAAAAAAAGTAATAAATTATTAAATAATATAATAACAAATTCAAGTGATCCCTAATATTCAATAGAAAAATATAACTAAAATAAAAATGTGAAACACTAAAAATTAAATTAATGAATTCTTGTCTGTTATTATCTATACATTACTGCCATCTAAAAGGAAGTTAATCTATGCCTTAACAATAGAACTCTGGGGATCTAGATTGCAAACTGTGTGAAGGCATTTTGAACTCACTGCCTCTTGGGAAGAAAAATTTTATGACGTAGAAAATTGTCCAAATCACGAAAAAAATTGTATTACCTTAGAGTAAGGTCTGACGATGGATGACGTATGGTATCTAACTGCAGCTTCTGTAGAGTTACAACGGTATCTCGTGCAGTATGAGGTCTTGCGTTATCATGGACCAATAATGTTAATCGATTCACGATTCGGGGCTGTTTCACTGCCAGTTTCGCCATCATTGTTCAAACTTCGGCACAGTAAATAGCTGCTGTTAGTGCTTGATCAGACCTGAGAAAGCTATAGTGAACAACACCATGAAGAGATCGCTAAAAAATTACCACCTTTTTATTAGTAAGCGTTGCTTTAGGGTACTGTTGCGATGTTTGACCGAGAGTCAGCCATTGCATTTTCCGCTTACATTTATCGTAAAGAATCCACTTTTCGTCACAATTCGATTCAATATTCTTTCATTTCTGCACCGATTCAACAAGGCAACACAAGTTTCGGTACGCTATTCTTTCTGCAATTCAGTCAAATGAGGCACCCTTTTTTAATATTCTTATATCTTATTGATTTGATGCAAATGAGTGAATATTGTAGGTAAGGTAACTTACTAAGCCATGCCGCTAATTGCTGGGTAGTTTAACTCAGATCAGCTTCCACTATCTCCTTCAACTCAGCGTTATTCACCTGTGTGGGCGGTCTTCCACGTGGTTCGTTCTTCAAGTCGAAGTTTCCTTCGAACCAAAAACGCACGGTGCGTTCATTAGCAGTCTCTGACTATCTCTAAACGCAGCGTTGATATTGTGAGCCATTTCTGTCGCGTCAGTTTTGCGTCGGTACTCGTATTAAAAATGACTCGTATTTTCGAAGTATCCATCTTTCAGGTCTAAGCTGAATAAAAAAAACAATTGAATGTCGAAAATCAAATGTGGCACATTTTTAACCCCTATTATTTTGTTAATTTTAGTATCAACTTTACTCAATTTACAATATATCGTTTCTATTTTAAGATCTGAAAGTTATGTAAATGAATAAAAAATAAAAATATTTTTATTTTTCGCATTGAATGATATATACACACACCTTTATATAAGAAAAGAGCCCACTAACGTGGTTAAGTTTCAACCACCGAAACGTCGGATGCAAATAGCAAGATTGCAAGATACGGGGCGAGTTGTGCGACCCGCGTGCATTCACAGTACGTGTGTGGTTGCCCTTACGGAATAAGTACATCTGATATATAAGACGTCTATTTAAATTAAATCAACCATGTGACATTTAGTTATTATTTAAATCTTAGAGAAAAACTGTACCAGAAATGGAAAAGGTATACATTCCTTTCCAAATTATACAAAGATATACTTAAAAAAGTATATTTTTTGTTGAAGTAAAGCTGACAAGTAGGCCTCCTGACACGAGTAATATTCTGTTACCGTCAGATAGATAATATAGAAAAAGCGTCGCTAACAATGTGTAGCAAGATAGCTAAAAATTGTACCTTTTATACCTGTAAAAAACTACCCATATCGAAGCAACATTGAAATTTAAATCTTATGTGTATTGATTAATAGTACCTACTAATAGTAATTGCTATAACATTTTGTCCTCTGCTTTTGTCTGTCAGAAACCATCGGCTAATCATTAAAATCAGGTTAGGTTATGCTGAAGAGCAATCTACATTAATTTTTCACATTCAGATATTATATTTAAATTACTGAAATTAATTACTACTCTATCTGCACTTTTTTTTTTTATACCGAGGAAAACTGTTACAGTTTCCACCAGCCTCCGGGGGAAGGCCGGTGGGGTATGTGGGATTACCTCCCGAGGGGGCTGCCTACTCCCCTCGGGCGGACCGGGGGCCAAGGCCGCCGGTCCTACCCACTAAAAACCCCGGTCGCCACTCTTGGCCTTAGAGGGGGCTTCGCAGGATCGCCTTTTGGCATTACTCTGCCATACTACTCTATCTGCACTAGTGCAACCTTACACTTCATTACGAGTAAGGCAATCAATTTTAACACCTAGATAACTAGTCAATTGTTTCAGGTCTAGTTAAATATTATGCCGTGAGAATAGAAAACAGAAATACAAAAATATCGATTACAGAAATATATATTCGTCTTTTTAATTTTTATATATTTCTTATATTATTTACTACTCATTACTTTACTGAACGATACACTTTTTATTATTACGCCATATTAGTCATCATTAGCCAATAGATTAGTCTCGATTCTTTCTATTTTATTTTCGTTTAAGATAATAGGTTTTACAGCTGCATACAAAGAATTAGTTTGCCTAGTTTTGTAGTAGCCCCTCCGGTAAAAATACTATTTCGTGATTAGATAATCACAATAGAAACGAATATAAATATAAATTTGGTTTGCACAGAATTGCGATATCCGTCTGGCACCCCAACCCCAACCGAAAACAAAGTGCGATTTTAGCTTATTATACAAAAATATTCTAAACGCTCATTAAAGTTTGTCAAAAAAAATAGAAATAAACAATGTTAGATGCAATTACCTAGAAAACGAATAACACGCGTAAGAATTTGCAACTAATGAATATAAAGAACTACAATTTTATTTTACGATCTACGTTATTTGTCAGTTTTTGTAATAATGACCTGTCTTAGGCGAGGACGTAACAAATACTTGATATGGATAAAACAATGTTAAGTAAATATTTACACTGGATAGATTATTTTTAACGACAATTATTCAGTAATGAACTGATATACTGTCCGTGTGGAGACAGTTACCGAGAAAATAGGGCTTCCACTGGGCATTTTGCTAATTTACAAGTAGTGAGAGATGCTCTTTGTCTTTTCTGGATTGGGAGGTACGATCGGAGTCACTTCTATATAAACTAAATATCTTTGGCCATGTCTATTTTTGTGTCCTTTTTGGTTAAGAAAAGGAAGTAATATTATACTAGTGAACGGCCCGCTTAATAAAGTCAGCTTGTCTACTGTTCCTAAGCAATAAAAAAATTAATATTAAATGATCATGTTTTTTTGCTCATAAACGCTCATTTATTGACAAAATTAAAAAAGTATTCTCAGCTTTTTTGTCATATCTCGATATAAGAGTTTATCATTATATGTATAGCATCATAAAGTAACTCGTAAATAGCAGTCACATAAATCGTACGTTCCTCTAATGGAGTATAGGTTTACTAGATACACCCGCATAAAACGAAAGCAGCGTGGTCGTGCAGTGCGCGCGCTGCGTGGTCGTGAGAGCGCGCGAGATAAGTGCGAGGTCGCGCAACGTCACGAGCGTGCGCGACCGGCTAAGGACACCTTACCCTATCCTCGACTCGAAACAATAGCACATCGCACAGTCTATGCACTTTATTCCACTAATTATTTTTGCGACATTTCAAGGTTTATTTTTTTACAATTTATCACAAACCAGACATGATATCTAATCTGAAAATTATTGAAAACTGCAACATCCGATGGATGACACGACGGACTCAGCGACTATACTGTCATATTGGTGGCTTTGGTCCACAGTTAAAACAAAATGTGTGATCTGCAAATACTATAATAATATTCTAAAATTTACATATTTGTCAATAAAGTATTTGTAAATAGTCTTGATAATCTCAAATATTGGTTCTAACGTAGTCCACTTCTAAGTAGTTCACAGAACTTAAAAAAGTTAAGAAATGATATTTGTTCTCCGCGCGCCCATCTCGCACTAAGTTATTAATGAAGTTGCCGGGAGCCCATCGTTCCTTTTGGCTACGAAGAGGTTTACGAAAGCGAGTCAGTGCCAGTCGGGGTCGCGATCGGATTAACGTCACGTTCCACGGCCCCGGCGTTCATGGCGAATAAAGGAATATCGGCGTGGTTTAACTGGGTATGCCAGAGACGTGTTTCTTCTAACCAAGAGACAGGTGCGCACGAATACTTTGCTCGGGGAAGTCCAAACAACATTAAAAAAATTAGCACGACTGCCGTTTAACCCTTCAGCCAGTAGTGTCCTCCCTTTACTGTTTGTGCGCTAGGTGAAGCAATCCATTTGTTGTATTTTATGTTGGCCTATTAGTGGGGCCCTGTTCTACTTGTCGGCTACATTCACATGGCCAACAGTAAAATATGAGAAACAGTGAGAAAATAAATCAAAATGTTAAATTCGTAATAGTCGGTAGTCATTAAAATCTAAAATTGTATTTTTATGTTTAAATGATGGCTGACATTAGTTTCTTAAATATATTTAGTTAATTTTGGGAGCTTTGTTATTCAAGGTTTTTTATTTATTAACCATAAAAAACTGCATTAGTTATAATGTTACTCGTCTGTCACCGCCTTCTCAGACTAGACACCAAATAACCTTTCTAATTCTAAATGTATTGATAACGGTAAAAGTAACGGTGGCTTGCATTTCGCTTTTTGCAACTAACCTTAAGTTTGGCGCAGTCTTGCTTACATTATGAGTAATGAAGAGGTAGGCTTGACTAAACTACAAATTTTGTTTGATACAGTCATTTGTTCGATCTCCATGCAAAGCAAAATATTTATACGATGTAGATAATTTTGTTCTGGTCTAGATGCATGTGTCTATCCATGACGTTTGTTAAAGCCTTGCAATACAGAAAGTATTTTGACGATGAGACTAAGAGCCTATTTATAATTTACTCTTACATTTTTTGAAAGAACTCTTTTTCAAAATTGCTCCATTGACCGTCTAGCTGTAGTAGCCATCCTTAGTTAAACAGATCAAACCAAAACCATAACAGTACGTTAGACATAAAAAACAGACATTAAACTGTTTTTACATATTTATGCGTAAGTACCTAACTTATACATGAAGTAATTAAAAAAATTACGTTTAATGCTCCCTTTACAAATTACTTACAATTTTAGTTAAATATCACAACGCACGTTACATTCTTATAAATAATTACTTCAATTAATTCAAACATCTTTTCTTCAAAGGTTACGCTTATAATTTAATTCGTCAATTATGCTGTAGACATAAAAACAAAACATGTTTAGTATAGCATCGAAACTATGTTCTTAATGCTTAAATAAATTTATTTAGAGAAAGGCCTCACTCGAGAGGCGTGATAGGAAGCCAGTCAAAACTAATACAAATAATATGCAGATTATTTGTACATAAAATTGATATTCAATTCTTTTACTATCAATCGTGCATGCATGCCGTCGCTACTACATTATCTTTGCGACTACTTTATCGAATTGGTTGCATTACATTACTTTCATAGTTGCTGTTGTTGTCAGACACCTAAGTTTGCACAAGATAATGGAATAGGGCAACCAATTATCCAAGTACTACATCTAGTTTCAACGCCCATCGATCCAACATCAGATATGACAAATCATGCTTAAGTATGAACTTATCATACTCTAAATCGCATATTTCATGAGCGATGACAATCAGCTTGATCTTCTGAATGCAGAGACACTAATTTAATAAGATTATATAATATGAAAGAAAGAAGATGTAGTGACAAAAATTGAGAAAGGTATGCTGAGATGGTTTGGCCATGTTGAGAGAATGAATGAAGAACGATTGACGAAAAAAGTGTATAAGGCGAGTGTGAATGGAAGTGTTGGAAGGGGTAGATCTAGGCGGACGTTTCGAGACCAGATCAGGGATATCTTGAAAAAAGGCCAGGTCAAGAGTATCCTAAACCGAAGGGCATGTATGAAGGGAATAATGAAAGTGGACGAAGCGAAACAAGTATGTAAGGATCGTAGCAAGTGGAAAGAAGTGGTCTCTGCCTCTACCCCTACGGCAAAGAGGCGTGATTATATGTATGTATGTATATAATAATTATAAAAGTAATTCGTGGAAAGATGTCCAACAATATAGTAGGAATACTTGTATCTCCTTCAATTTCAAATAAAATTCGAGGTAAAGTTGAAAATATAGAAAAAAGCGTCAATGTGTGAGTTTAATTTTGAATTGAATCAACTATATAAGTTTAATTTTGATTTCAATCTGTAGTGTCGCATACTATACCGCATCAGTACTGTGAATCGATTGTTCGCTGCAGTTACGACCTCGACCACCTAACAAGCACGCAATCGTCTCGAACCAAAACCAACTAATAAATAATCACTAAAAAAAATTGACATCTTTTATAAAGTTAAGTCTGCTTCTTTGACAGTTTAGTTTAGAATCTGATGTTTGTTGTTAAATTATTTTTTTTAGGCTTTCACGTGCCTTTTACGTTAGTGTCGCCATTGTCAGGCCGACAATTGCGTACGCCTCCGTTGTGTGGTATAGAAAAAAGCCAACCAAAGGACAACTTTTGACAGGCTAAACAGTCTGCAACGTACGGCATGCATGGTGGTAACTGGGGCCATGAAAACAACTCCTGCGGCCCTTGATGCATTGCTTAGCCTACCCCGCCTGTACCGCTGTTTATTCAGTATAAGGCGTTGGCCAGCATGCACAGGATAGATAAAAGACTCAGTAGTCACGCACTACATCTTAGGTATTGGATTATTATCCAATGGCATACCTAAGATGGAGTGCGTGACTACTGAGTCTTTTAGAGTCCTCAGCGTGTGTGAGAGCCAATTTTTTGACTCCTGCTTCCACAGTTTGTAGGATCAAGAAACTACATTGTGGAATTTCTAGTGGATACTAGGTTCGAACAAACTAGCATAGCCACCTTTTGATATTATTATAAGACTAGTTGACCTGGCAAAAGTTGTTCTACCGTATAAATTTAAAAAATGTAGCCTATGTCCTTCTCCAATGTCCAATCTATGACTACACCGAAATTCATCAAAATTTGTTCAGCGGTTTAGGCATGAAAGCGTAACAAACAAACTCATTTTCGCATTTATAATATTAGTTAGGATTATATTACTCGTATAAGATTGTACGCTATGACACTGTAAATAGATTTGTGTACCTCTCCCTCTCCTGGTTTTTATCCGTGCAGGGGCGGAGAAAGAATACTAACCTCTGCGGCCGGGGTTGGTCTGTCGTAAAAGGCGACAAAACAACCCACCCTAGCTACGTGGTAGGGCCTCAACGCCCGTCTGGATGGCGACCACCTTTGGTCTTAACTATGCCGCTATAATAACCTTGTGTTGTGTTCCGGCATTAGTAACCCAAGTTCCTGTACTCTTATGAGACAGCAGCGTGTTCGCGATGTCACTGGCGTTGCAAACACTCATAGGCGACGGTAACTGCTAAATTCTAAGCGGGCCGTCAGCCTGTCTGCTGGCCTAAAGCAATAAAAAAGGTGGTAAAATTAACAACACATTCTAAAAGGTGTAAATAATTTCCATACAATGACTGGAAGACGCAATGTTGGGAGGCCCCCCACAAGATGGACCGATGATCTAGTCAAGATCGCCGGAATAGGTTGGATGAGGGCAGCGCAGGACCGATCGTCATGGAGATCTTTGGGGGAGGCCTTTGTCCAGCAGTGGGCGTCTTCCGGCTGAAATGATGATGATGACTGGAATATACAGCCCATTTCATTGATTTCTAATTACTTATTGGGCTTGGCATTAATTATTTCTTACTAATTTTAATGCGCATTTTCATTGGTCGTTAGTGCCCGCATGCGGGGTGCGGGAGATTTTTGAAACGTATACCATAGGATCCACACACGGGGAACCGTTTTCATTGACCGTTAGTGTCCGCATGCAGGGTTCGGGAGATATTCGAAACGCATGCAATAAGGCCCGCATGTAGAGAACCGTTTTCATTGGTCTTCAGCGCCCGCATGTGAGATGCGAGAGAAAGTGAAAATACTGGTAAAAGTGGAAACACTGGTATAATATGAGAAGGGCGAGGAGTCTCCGCATGCTTTGTATCGCTGACTAATTTCATTAGTCGTTGTCCCGAATGCGGGGAGTCCCCGCATGCTTTGTATCGACCGAGTTATCGACCGATGAATTTCATTGGTAGTTAGCCCGCATGCGTAAAGTCCCCGCATGCGGGCACTAACGACCCATGAAAATGCGCCATTATGTTTCCTTCTTCTTCCTCTTATTCCTCATAATATGAGGTTAGTATAACATATTATTTTCTTCTGCTTTGCCCGATAGCAGTCATTTCAACATTCATATAATTTTAACCCTTAGGTATTTGAATTATTTTCAACGGTGAGCGAGATAAGCAAGGAGACCCTCAGTGCATCAACCATACTAAATGCCGTATTGGCAATCCTTTAGTAGCTGAAAAAGCGGGTAACGCGTTTTTGTGCGTTGATAACACGAAACTGCACGTTTCACGGACTAGGATCTCGAAGTGAAATCTAAGGATTCAAACAGAATAAAAACTTGAAAAAAGAATAATAAAATAAGTAACGCACTTAATACATAAGTAAAAACCATGTCAATTGATATCAATCATAATGGTATCAAAATAATACACATTAATGCCACACTAGTTGTTGTAATACAATACGAGTCCAGTGAGTCACGATCGCTCTGTGCGGGCAGATTCGCACAGTCGATTTCTCAATACAAAGGTGACTGAGGTGGTGCTGATGCGACGCATTCTCAGATCGATGGCGAATCGTGTGACCAAACACCTGCACATCAGACGTGTTTTCGCAATAAACATGAGTTCATTTGCGTAATCCAATTACCTGATGCTATCTTTGTTATGAATCCTTTTATTTTCAAGTCGTGATCATACACGTAGTAAATTTAGTTTCTAGGTCTAATTATAAAAACCCAAATAGTTCAATATTTGCGTCCCTATTGTATTTATTGTTTCATTAGAACCTAGACTCCGTTGCTTAGTATTTTCTTGGATTGAAACTATTACGCACCATTTTGTCACACATAAAATAATAACAAAATATTCTTATATAGTCTAGTATATTAGCTAGTAAAATGAATTAACCTTCTTAAATTTTTAAACATTGAACATTTTTTATTAAAAAACATTAGAACAATACATTATTCTGAGGTAAATATGATGAAAGTAATAAATATTGAAGATTTATATCACACGAACAATAAATAATTAAATTACATACATCGTCTTTTTAGTAGCTTCGGTTTGTAACTTTTTGTATGATGATAGCGGATCAAAATGATTAAAAGGCGTAAAACAAGCGCTGCCTGCGTCTACTTGTAATGTGGTCCATATACGTAGACAGGAATTCAATGTGGTTTTTGAAAACAACTCTCTAATGGCTAACATGCGTTTGCGATACCCTTTGTATCGTTTCTAGTACCACCTTCTACAACTACTACATAAAATAACCAAAATTGAAATTTATAAATGCGATGGCTCTTTTCAAAGTTTTTATAAATCAATTCAATTATAGGTAATAATAATTATTTATTATTATTACCTATAATGATATCTAAGTAATAAAATAATAGTTAAAAAAATAAGCATTACTGCTCAGCGCGAATGGCAGACAGAGAAGCGAAGACGGAGAACTAATCATTTGCATTACTAAAAATACAGAAGCAAAAGTCAACATCAAAAATTCATAAAATTGTAATTGATGCAATTTTAAAACTATTTTTAGATTTATGTTATTTTTGAAGTGAGTGTACTAAAAATCGGACTTGTCTTAATTAACCATTTTTTATAAAATTATATATTCTACTTTCTTATTGCTAGAATTTGAAATATTTTTTCATCGTCAATGTTGGAAATTATATTGAAGTATTTACACATTCAGTAAAGTTATTTTGACATTACAACGAAATATTTGAATTTTATTTGTTTATTAGTCATCCTTACTGCTTATTTGAATTATAACTATGAAGTTACTTACAATGCAAGTCAATGAAGAAAAAATATGATTGCTTGTATATAATTAGGATGCGTGACCATTGTTTGATGATAACAGAACATTAAAGGTTAAGGCCATTACTAATAAAACAGTCGGTCTTTGTGTCATCAAACTTTTAAAAGAAGCCGCTATTTATGTGAGTAATTAAGCGTACATTATTTGCATACTTCGGTGAAATTTAATTTAGAATGACTGAAACGTGAGCTTTTGCTGAGAAAATCATTTCTTAAGTTTGATTTCCCACAGATTAAATTATTATCCACTTTTATGAGGTACAGTTATTTATTAGATTTCATGTGTGTTTCAAATTATGTGATGATTTTATTGTGTTGACTAGATTTTAAGCTACGTATAAAAAATTCAAGAGATTTAATTATTAAATGCCCAAACCAAACCTCTGTACTTTTTTTACATATTAAAATTACTACCCCAAATATCTGGCCAGCCATGAAAAATATGGAGTGGTATCCACATGATTATTTTCAACTGCAAAGTAACATTGACATATATCTTTGAAAAATATAAAACGAGATTTATAAAAGAGATAGATAGAAAATAGTTAGATATTTATAAAAGATTTATAATGTACAATATACTTCATTTGTAAATGAAACGATTTTAAGAACTATGCCTGTTTATTTTTACTGACGTAATAAGAAACTTCCTTTGGGGTTCAAATCAACCTCTCCTGCTAGCTTGTACGAGACTATATGCATGTTTTTTTTTTAAATGTAAGAATTTCGGCAGCAGTTGACCTGGACTAATTAGCTATTAATTAGCTTTAGACCAGACAAGACAGGACGATTTTTACATAATTTTGCACTTAATTCACTAATGTTTTATCTATCTGTTTGCGAATTCATCATCATCATCATTTCAGCCGGAAGACGCCCACTGCTGGACAAAGGCCTCCCCCAAAGATCTCCACGATGATCGGTCCTGCGCTGCCCTCATCCAACCTATCCCGGCGATCTTGACCAGATCATCGGTCCATCTTGTGGGGGGCCTACCAACACTGCGTCTTCCGGTACGCGGTCGCCATTCGAGGACTTTTCTGCCCCAACGGCCATCAGTCCTTCGAGCTATGTGCCCAGCCCACTGCCACTTCAGTTTTGCAATCATCCGGGCTATGTCGGTTACTTTGGTTCTCCTGCGAATCTCCTCATTTCTGATTCGATCTCGCAGGGAAACTCCGAGCATAGCCCTCTCCATTGCTCTCTGAGCGACCATGAGCTTTCTCATAAGGCCCATAGTTAGCGAATTCAACCTTATTTAATTCACAAACCAACGCAGTCAAATTCTAACGTGCATAAATTATAAAGTGAATTCATAAACGGTTTTAGTTAGGTACTCGACATTTCCGAAATTAACTTATTCCGTTAGCAAATCAATAAACAGATTCTACCGCTGCTGACCCACTGCATTGGAACTGGAGCGATACTCTATAAATAAAATTGTTTCGTCTGCAACTTTTATACAATCACCAATCTGGTATTTCATTTTCTAGCATCAATATCACCACCACGATAATGATTTTACTTTTGTGGACTGAATTACAGCTATCATAAATCTGATTCATACATATATTACATATAATTTAAAATAAATTTTAAACCCTGAAACCATGAAGATTATTAAATAAAACATACACATAAATACTTGTTTATATTTCCATAAGATTATGAATACAAAATTGTAACTTATATAAATGTTAATAGACTGAGTTAAACAAGAATATTTTTTAGACAATATTTGAAAATATACTTTTTAACTACTCTATAATTGTATGATTTATTAAAATTTAAAATTTTTAGCTAATAACTGATATATTTAGCATGAAATTAATTAGCAACGGACATTATAAGCTATACGACTATGTTTTAAATTTTATCATTTACCTTTATGATGTGACTGTGTAGGCTACCTTTGCCTTATTAATTTCATTGAAAATATCTTGATTGGATTTATGAAGGAGTCATGCATAATATCTACGTAAGGGGAGTATCGTATGATTTCACTGTTATATCAGAAAAATCAACCTCATCATGTCATAGCAGCTTTATTACGACAAACTATATTTATATGTGCAGGGGCGCAGAAAGAATACTACGGCCGATGTCGGCTCGTCGTAGAAGGCGACAAAACAACCCACTCTAGCTACGTGATAGGGCCTCAAGCCCGTCTGGATGGCAACCACCTTTAGTCTTAAGTATGCCGCCATAGTAACTTTGTGTTGTGTTCCAGCATTAGTGACCTAAGTTCTCCTGTACCATTATGGGACCCTTATGTAGTATATTTGAGATGCCACTGACGTTGCAAACATCTATACGTGACGGTAACTGCTATATTCTATATTCTAAGTGGGCCGTCAGCTTGTCTGCTGTCCTACAGTAATAAAGAAAAACAACTTTTCCATCAATTTCATTCATGTATGCTGATAGAAAATTGGATCAACAAACAAACTTGTTTTAAGAGTTTAACTTTAATTAACTATCTAACATTAATTAATTAGTGGTACCAACAAAAGAAAATTTACTAATCCCTAAGGAGCATCTAGGTCAAATACTGCACTACACATGGTACTCCTTCACAGTACTCTCTGCACGTGGTGGTTATAGTTTTAGTTGTATAGTATCATGATTATACTACGGAGGCAGCGATCCGGCTCATGCATTATTAAACACATCAAAGGAGAAAAATCGAAATGTTCATCGGCCAGTGAAGTGGTTTTCCGCCCGATTACTCCCACACGGATGTATCAATTATCATGTGCAATCACACCCCATGCACTGCACTCATCAAACTTAGTAATGCTTATTGTTTTATATCTCTTGTTTTTTATACCTATAGAAGTATTTGACGAGGAGTTAATATGTGTTAGAGACTAAGGCATAGAAAGTTCTCTTTAAAAAGTGGCCTGAAAATTCAAACTGATTCGATGTGTATAGATCAGCAAAGCGCAACCCACGCACACAATGTAATCTATACTGTTTGTTTCTTTGCATTGAATAGGCTCCGAAACTAGTGAACCGATTAAAAAATTATTTCATTGTTGGGAAGCTACATTATTCCCAGGTGACATAGGCTAGGTTATATTCTCAAAAAAATTAGAGATCCTTACTTAAACTCCAATAATGTAACCTAAGGTGTAAAAATTACCTAAAATATTATTTATAGCTTTAATAGTTTTCTAAAACTAAAATTAAAACTATTAATCTTCTATCTTCTTTCTTTATATAAATAAAAATGGATCTTCGAAATGTATGTTCGCTCATCATTTTCGAATGACTGCACCAAATTGAATTCTTTGTTTTATGTGTTTGTTATTGTTAGGACAAGGTTTGTATATTATGAAAATTATAATAAAGTATTTTATATTAATAATAATCATTTTAATGTTATTATTATACAACATAGTCGTACTCATTATAGCAGATCAAGTGACAGTTGACTTCAAACTGTGACAAGTGACTTCAAACTGATACATCAATGCTTCGAAATCGTGAACTATGCATTTGATCATGTCACGATCTTCAGCAAAGTGTTATGCATGATCCCACAAAGGTTTCTGAGTTGATACGACCAATCTTTGACAGAGGGCGCCACTATCAATTCAATGAATTTCATTTATTGCCATGACAGTTGAACGTAAGAGTTTATGTAAATTGTGAAATTAAAATCCATATTTTAATATTATGGATGTATCGAAAAAGTTTTGCATCTTTGCATAAAAATTCTTTCCTTTATATTACGAACATATTTATCATAGCCAGCTTGATTCGATAGTAAAATATATAAAAAGTAGAATTTAAGAACTTTTTTATTGTATCGCCCCGCCGACAATATTGTGCGTATTTTTATATTTGGGGGGGTTCTCGAATAATTTTGTGCATTTCATTGTGAGTTAAATTAATTTAGATACATAATTCAATCTAATTGAATTTTCGTAATTTCTGTGAGCTAATTTCATTCATTCTCTATAGTGAATTCACGAAGATCATCGAATGTGTATATGAAGGATCTGACCGCTGATTGACGTTCCGAACGCATTTGCTGTGCAGTTTGTTTTCGGATATAACTGTGAGTGGAATTAAAATCAATATCAACAATTCTCGAATACTGATTTTTTTCACTTCAAATTTTTCTCAGCGAATTGATGATCACCGTCAGTCAATATTAACATTTTCATCTGTATGTGAACAGCCGGTTCAATTGGATTGGATACAATGTGAGATTCGGATTGCTGATTGACATCTAATAAATTCAAACGTATTTTTCACGTCGTTTCCGTACAATTATGCCTCCAAAGCAACAAGCAATTGGCCAATCTACACCTCAAATATATAAAATATTGCACCCTAGCCTTCTGATTTATTCGTTTATGCACCAGATGGAAAAACAAGAAATATTGTGTATCCCAATAAATATCGCACTTCAATAAATATCGAATTAAAACGAAACCCTGCAATATCACAATTTTTTCGACATGAACATAATCAATAAAATGACTCGAAATAAATTCAATATTTGTGTAGTGTCTTTCCTTTAGTAAGTAGCGTAGCAACGCGCGCAGGGTACCAGCTAGTGATAGAATAAAATAATGTACAACTTTACAGAACACATCATTATTTACAAAAAATGTCGCGACAGCATATGTCTAACTATTATAGTTATGCCACAATCAGTGTTCTTTTATTTTAAAAATTTAATTGAAATTCCGCCGCTAGAAAAGGCTCTTTATTTGTATTAATCCATATCAAAATAAATTACTTCAGATCCAAGACTGCTTCAATAAATTTATATAACTTTTTGAATTATTCAATTCGGACATTCCATTCGAAAGATATCACGAGTTTAAAAATGTAAGTATTAGAAAAAATGTTTCACATCTTCGTGACGCTAATTTGCGTTTCATCCGTAACGTGACACTAATTTCCGTTTCATCCGTACATTTTAGTTTCACTTCAAAAACAGGACAGCGCCAGGAAGACGAATCTCTGACCCTTCGATGCTAGCCCTAGTAAAGGTCCACCCCGACACAAAGGGTGGGCTGGGCCAAGTTTATCCATGGGCCCAGATAGTGTAGGGGTAGGAGAACAGTGGAGTGTTTCAGTGGGTAGTCGGATGTCAACCAACTTTTTCGAAGTCAAACATACTACCTGATCTTTCCAGGGTGGGGGCACTCGTCTATCAGAGTTTATCCTCGGAAATAAAAATTTATAGCCCCGGGTGCGCTATCAAACACTGTTACGGGGTAACGCTTGTACGTCGTACACTCAGGTACGTACGTGTATACCACACTCGTTTGTGATAATATTTTATTTTAAGGGAATAATATATGTACCTAGTCAGGTCATAAGTATTGTCACACAGTAAAAACTTTTCTTTTAGAATGCTGGCCACAAAAAGGTTATTGAATTCGAATTTCGAATTGTTCATGAAAATAAAAATATATATACTTTTAGAATTTTACTCATTTATAAATATGGAGTGGACGCTTAAAGTAGACCGTGTTGCAGTTATTGCGTTGCATCGTTGCAGTTACGCGCCAATTCAAATTTTTAACATACTGAAAAATTTGAATATAACCAAAAGATTCGTTTATCGTACCATCAAACGATACAATGAAGACTCTAGTGTAGATGACAGGTCAAGAAGTGGTCGCCCTCGGTCTGTTAGGAATCCAGCAGCGATAAAAGCTGTGAAGGCACGAATTCAAAGAAATCCCAAACGTAAGCAGAAACTGTTGGCCCTCCATCCTCGCTCATGGTATGGTTGGGAGTTTCTTATTGGGGCTTAACAGAGGTACATTTTTGTGAGAAAGGTGTAAAAACGAATGCTGTTGTGTATCAAAATACAGTCCTGACGAACCTTGTGGAACCTGTTTCTCATACCATGTTCAATAACAGGCACTGGGTATTCCAACAAGATTCGGCGCCAGCTCATAGAGCGAAGAGCACACAAGACTGGCTGGCGGCGCGTGAAATCGACTTCATCCGGCACGAAGACTGGCCCTCCTCCAGTCCAGATTTGAATCCGTTAGATTACAAGATATGGCAACACTTGGAGGAAAAGGCGTGCTCAAAGCCTCATCCCAATTTGGAGTCACTCAAGACATCCTTGATTAAGGCAGCCGCCGATATTGACATGGACCTCGTTCGTGCTGCGATAGACGACTGGCCGCGCAGATTGAAGGCCTGTATTCAAAATCACGGAGGTCATTTTGAATAAACTTTAATGTCATAAGAATCTATGTTTTGTTAAGTTCATTTTGGTATATGAATGGTTACATAATGAATAAACTTGTTACAATTATTTTACATTAAACATGTGACAGAATTTATGACCTGACTAGGTATATTTGGCTTTTACAGGAACTATTAAAATATACACATCAAAAAAGTCTAAGCAACATGCATATGATATTATTAAAAATTTACCATTTATACTGATTAATTTCTAAGTCTTTACTCACTCAAAGTGCGTAGGTATGTAAACTTTTTTGCTATTGATGACATACTGGCTGGTTGTAAAAAAAATCGATTATGTTTTGTTTTTTCATAAAATTAAATGAAAGGGAATTTATTTCAATTTAAGTGCGTTTTTATTGCTACGTTTAGTCTTGATTTAAATAAAGTTAGCGAAAAATTTAATTGCTAGATATTCTTTACGTCATGGAGCGACGTCATTTGACGGCAAAGTATAAGTTTGAGGCTACAAAATTCAATTGGTGTTGATGTAAGTCCCCAAACTGTGCGAAATCGACTGCATGAGTACGGCCTACGAGCTCGACGCCCAATTAGGTGCCCACCGATACATCACGGGAATCGCGCTCGTTGAAATGAATAGTGTAGAGAACGCAGAACATGGACCCAGGAACAATGGGACAAAATTAGGATTTCCGATGAGTTGCGATTCGGGTTTAGGCCTGATACAAGAAGTGTACCGTCGGCCCGGAAATACTGAAAGGCTCAGGTGCATTTAGGAAGTTCATCCATACAGCGGCTCATCCACCATCCTAAAATTTATATTAGTACATGTTGCTTAGACTTTTTTGATGTGTGTATAATCACATTCTCGAAATGACCTATCGGCAGAGTTTCGTCCGTTATTTGACAGGCTGCATGAGTGTTTCTTAATATTTACTAGAATGCCGTTTTAAACTCTTAAAAATAGTAATTATAAGACAAAAATAAATTACACCTGAACAAGCCGGTGCGGCTTAATTCGGCTTCGAAGTTCTTGGTAAAGATACTTTGAAACCACTTTTAAAACAAATGTATACATATTACAGCTTTATGTCAAAACTACTAGAAATGAGGAAAATACTTTTTATTTGATGTAGTTAATCGCTTGCGTGTGTTCAGATGTGCGTGCGCACATCGAGCACGCCTATTCAATTACGGAAAGGTCACACCGCTTGTAGGCGCAAACGCAATATTATCGCAGCTCACCTGTCCATGTACTGGATTAATAGGCGCGTGTTCCTTTAGAACAACATAATATGACAATGTTTTAGCTACATTTTATATTTATAATTCCCAAATTATTTTTTGTAGAATATTTTTTTATTATTAATTGAAACAACTTTTTTCGTTTTTTTTTTATTGCGTAGGATAGTAGACAGACTGACAGCCCACTTAGAATTTAGCAGTTACTGTCGCCTATAGGTATTTGCAACGCCAGTGGCATCGCGAACACGCTGCTGTCCCATAAGGGTACAGGAACTTGGGTCACTAATGCCGGAACACAACACAAGGTTATTATGGCGGCATACTTAAGACCAAAGGTGGTTGCCATCCAGACGGGCTTGCGGCCCAGCCCTACGACGTAGAAAGATAATTTGAAACAGCTTTTACCGCTAAATATATAAATTTCAACATTAATGGCATTTTCTATAAAGGTTTTAGGGGGTTATACCTAGTTGCAAGCTCAAAAAACGTGTTTTTTTGTAAATCTTTCTTGAAAAGACGTTTTATCTAACATTTATATAAAGACGTTCGCATTTTTTATAATTTAAAACTCTGGTATCTGTTTCTTTAATTATTAGATTGTAGTGTTCCTGTAGAGGATTTCCTGAAGATATTTCACGGAAAAGTATCCGGCGTTTAGTATAACGAAATAATTTTCTGAAATCTTATTCCTTCAATAAATATCTAGAGAATATGTCTAAACAGATTGTACAAAAAATTGATATAGCCATTTCGAAAAAACATGTTCTCAACGACTTTGTAAACACCGTTTTTAGAAAAACGTGTTAACCGTTTTAAATTAACGTTTACCCTTGGTTTAAAAAATTTATTTCTACTTATATCGAGTCATCTATTCCAGAGCCATAAGATGCACCCTCGGCGTCATCATTTACTTCCAATATACGAGGGCTGTTTGATAACTCTGTGACGTTTTCAATTTCCCGCACAATAACTTTAAATGCACTATTTTTAATACACTGCTGCCGTCAAACAGCATTTTTTAATAGACTACTGTCAAATTTTGAGCAAGCTAGATAAAAGCCATTAAAAGCAGGCAACTTCGTGAATTTTAACAAAAATAGAAAAAAACTTAATTTCGTGTATTGCTTAAGCATAATTTTTTGTGTAAAAAACCATCACTGAAACCAAGGAAAGACTTGATAAATAATATGGGAACTTTTCACTATCAATTTCAATAGATAAGAAGTGGTTTACCGAGTTCCGTTGTGGTCGTACCAGCACAAGTGACGCTGTACGTTCAGGTCGCCCAAAAGAGGTCATCACGTCAGAAATCGACGATAAAATTCATGAAATAATATTGGACGATCAGAGAATGAAAGTGGTGAGTTGGCTGAGGCTATAAGCATCTGAACTGAGCGAGTACATCACATTCCACATGAATATTGGACATGAAAAAGCTATCCGCGAGATGGATGCCGCGATTGCTTACACTCGACCGTAAACGCAACCCTGGTCACAACCATTTCAAAGGAGTGGGTTTCACCGGGTAAACGTGCACCAAAGACCAAGGTAGGTCAGCTAATAAGGTGATGGCCACAGTTTTTGGGATGCATGCGATGTCATGCACATAAATTATCTAGAGAAAGGTAGAACGATCACCGGCGAATATTATTCAGAGCTTTTTTTGGCGAAAAACGTGTTTAGTCACTATGGCAAAAATCCATAAATTGGGCTACAAACTGCTACTCAATCCAGCATATTCTCCAGATTTAACCCCCTGCGACAATTTTCTTTTTCCAAACCCGTTCGAAAACAAATGCCTATTTTGAGGACCTTGAGCAAACCTATTATTTGGAATAAATAAAAAAATTGGAAAAACGCTGAACTAAATTTATTGAACTAAAAGCAGATTATGTTAATTTTACGTTATTAATTAACGCTGGACTTAATGTTATTGTTCTATAAAACGCTTATATGCCGAAAAAATTATTTTATATTCAAATAGTCACGGAGTTATCAAACAGCCTTCGTACCGCTGCTGCTGTTTTAGTCTGCTAGCCATACTTTCCACGCGCGAACATTCTGGCGCCTTCCTCTCGAGTCAAAGATTGTGACGCGCTATACGTTTTCTTTTTAACGTAAGAATAGGCATTGTGTCCAAGTGATAATCCTAGTGGTCTCATATAAATAAAAATATGTTTTTCATTCACTGAACATGTTGGCCGCCACTCAAGCATATATTTCAACGAACTCAGAACAACATGGAATAATTTTGAGGTAATTTCCCATATTATTTGATTGTAGCTCTCATTATTATTTTGCGTGAAATCACTACTTCTTACTTTTTTGTCGTTCATTCCCATTTTTAACTAAAATTTCAGTTGAAGTATTACAAAATCTCGTAGTCGTGAACCCAAGGTATAGCAGCAAGTCAGAAAAGCAGCTGTTACTTGTCTTGTCTACACTGCGCCTTCATTCGTACACCTGGAGACGTCTTTAGTATGAATATTTAAAGGATCAATTTGAAAATTTCAGAGGATAACTTAACTTGAGGATAACTAATTTATATATTGATATTCATCTCCAATCCTTATCCATGAATAAGCGAGGCGCATATACCATCCGTTCCTTCTCTCCAGGTTGATGACCAGACCCAGTAGTAGACATGAGCTATCAATTAAAATAAATGAGCCCAGAACATAGTAAATTTACATTAAAATCAACCAGGAAGTAAATTTAAAAGTGTTAGCGATAATATTTTTATGTAGTGGCTTCTATGCTTCAGGAGGGTGTTTTATAGGAGGAGTTCGGTGGACAGGCAAATACCTCACCTGATAGCAAGACCATATGCTATCAACATCGCCTATGAGCCCTAGAGTCATTCCCAACACGCTGCTGACCTCGAAAAAATTGTGATATGCCTTTTTGAATGACGTACGGGACTGTTGTTAAGAGAAACTGCATGCCGTCGTTAGATGCATTTTAGAGGATTGAGCTGACAGGTGTTCCAGCTCATAAATGTGAGATAGCTAAAGTTGTATCAATTATCCCAAATCATGTTGTAAATACATAAAGGTTTCTGATTCGTTACATTGATGTAATAATTATATGGTGAAGAAAGTTGTGAATGTTGAGATAACATTTAACAGATGTAGAAGGAGGTTAGAGTGAAGGGATAAAAAGCAGGTAGAAAAGGAATTTCAGAAGAATGATTACTTGAAAATATTATGCTTATATAGAAAAAGAAAATATATTTATTAGTGACGAATGTCGTACACCTAAAGTACTAAATTGCTTTTTACTAAATTCATTCATATTATTTACGGCTTCTTCTCAGCTAACGTAGGCTCAGCGCGATACCGTGTCGACATCTCAACACAGCGCTGGTTTTAAGTGCTCAACTCCTCTTGATTCATAATATTTTTGATTTAATACCACAATATTTTTATCAGAATCAATTAACATGTCATCTATGATAAAAGTTAAATTGTATTTTTGTAGTTTTTGTCTATGATTTCGTTTTCAAATCATTTCATGAATATTTATTAAACTTATTTTGAATTTTTCACATGCTTGTATCATAATATATTCAGCATATCAAATAATTGAAGACAATGCAAATGTTTTCTTATATTTTAGCTTAAATCATAATTAATGGTCATATTATATGCTTATTACATGCTTCCTGATTCTGAAAATTGCAGTAACGTAACCTCTAAAATATAAATCTGAAAAATGAATTTAATATTTCCACTTTGTATGTAAAGACAATGACAATAATCGACTATTATGCGACACTTAAATCTTGGAGGCGAACAGGCGCTTTTCGAAGATTTACCCATAGTTTTAACTAGATTTCAGGGTCGGGCTTAGCTTTGTGGTTCCGGTCAGAAATAATAATTGAGATATCCCATAATTATCGTAGGGAGACATAAAAGGAGAAACGTGTTTGATTTATATAGCCAGTAAGCATATAGAAATAATATTTGTTCCTGTCAGCGACTCTAAATTTTCCTCAATTTTCGACGGCACTACCGATAGCATCCGATCACTAGAAGATTGAATGCAACAACAACTACTACGACCAACGACCGAATGTTACCAAATTGACCACCAATGAAAACGAGAAAACGACAAGAACGACCTCTTTAACTATTATTAAAACGAACAAACAACTAAAATAAAACTCAACGCTGCAGATGAAACTCGTTTATTAAAAAACATAAGCGACCCCAGGTAAATGACATTAGCAAAACTATAGCGCGATTCAAAAATGTACAGCGCCATCTAGTGCGCTCGAATGTTAAACTAATTTAGCCTGTGTAATCATTCAACTCACCAGATAATGTTTGGTCTTAGGATCTTATTAGACAGTTCCTTTCCGGATTAGATAATAAAACAACGTTCACCTCTTTAAAACTCTAACATGCTACATTTCGTGAAAATCACGTACCAATATTGAACAGTGTACCTCGGGTTTCAAAATATATGCTTACGGTGTAACCAAAAGTTAACTGCTTATCCCGGAAGGATAAAACATTGATATCTAGATTTTGGACTTAAAGAGGGAGGGATAAATAAAATTACCGGCATACGATGCCTCACTCGAAAGCCAGTCGAACTAGAGATTTTATCCGTGCAGGGGCGGAGAAAGAATACTAACCTGCGACCGGGGTCGGCCTGTCGTAAAAGGCGGCAAAACAACCCACTCTAGCTACGTGGTAGGGCCTCAAGCCCGTCTGGATGGCGACCACCTTCGGTCTTAAGTATGCCGCCATAATAACCTTGTGTTGTGTTCCGGCATTAGTGACCCAAGTTCCTGCACCCTTATGGGACATCAGCATGTTCGCGATGCCACTGGCGTTGCAAACACCCATAGGCGATGATAACTGCTAAATTCTAAGCGGGCCGTCAGCATGTCTGCAGTCCTACAGCATTAAAAAAAAGAGAACTCACGGGTTCAGATCCCATGCCATGTCTATGCATATTATTATATAATTACCGAATACCAACGGTGAGAGAAAATATTGTGAGAAAACCAGCATACCGAAGATCACTAGTATGTGTCAACCGCAGTGCCGGATTAACGACGTAGCAAGAGTAGCAATTGCTGCGGGCCCCGCGCGAAACTGAGCCCCGCATATTAACACCCACTCATCTCTGACTAAGTATCTAATATACAAAAACAAACAAAACGCATAGACGGCAAATAAACGATTGAGGTATTGAGTATCGAATTGTTTTTTTTTTTACTTTAGTTATTTAAGAACCCCTATCAGATCAAGGACTCAAAGAGCAAATAGAATTTGCTACGGGCCCCGCACTTGCTTAATCCAACACTGGTCAACCGCCAATACATAATGTCCATTCCCTCTACGGTGAAAGCCAAACCCAGCAATGGAACGATTAATATAACAGTATTTACGTGTAATCAAATTTTTCCGAAACTACTTTAAAAAACAAAGATAGGTAATAGTAAAATTATTAGTATAGCTTAACATTCGTAAGACGTTAAACGTTTATTTGTCTCTACACTTCAAATTGTCATGCTGTAAAAGTCCACGTTTATCTCATGTATGAATGTCATGCGATGCACCGAAGAAGGCCGATTGCATAGAAATTTGTTAGCACGTGCAATAATTTGCATGAACATTTGCTTTGAAATTAGGCACTGTAACAAACGGTATTGTTGCAACGGCCTTCCTGGCAATAATTTAGAAAAATTGCCATCTTAAAAACAGACGTGCATTTGGCTAATGCATTTCTATTGTATAACATTTGAGTCGTTTTACAATAGAAGATTGACATTCGAAGGCTGTTTAATTATTATATTACTATAGTGTAATCTATATAGCTTATTGTCTATACAATAATTATAATACACATTTAAAGTTCACGAAAATATAAGATAAGATACAGAATATACAGTGACTATGCTGTATACTGAAATAATAAAACTAGTTATTATTCCAGTAAAAAATATTACATACTGGTTCCATCTTATCAGCGAATTCATTATTTGCTAAAACAATTGTCAGTTGTTGCAATGCAACAGCATCAATCGATAAAAAGATCATTCGTGTTATGAATTCAATGCTTGAAACTTTTTTTGTATTTATAAAAATAATGTAAAATAAACACATAAGATAAAGAATATGAAAGATACAATTCATATGAATTAAGAGGAATGAAATTAAACATATAATAACTGAAGAAAATAATACATAGACCCAATGATATTTTATATATAAAAAGAGATTATTATTTATATATATATTATATTATATATATATATATATATATATATATATATATATATATATATATATATATATATATATATATATATATAAATAATCATTGCATAGACCGCTGAGAGAGAGCACTTATTAAGATCAAGAGTAAACTCTTAATAAGTGCTCTCTCTCAACTTACCAAAACTTGAAATAGATAAATTTGATTACAATCAAAATAAATGAAATTCTATCATGAAAATAGTGGTTAAAATAAGGTACACAAGAATATAATGTTAGACGCAGAACTAAAGTTTCATCATCAAGGGCAAGCGAGGATGTGGGTAAGTACTACTGAGCATAAAAAGAGCGCAGGAATTAGAGCTTCAATTAATAAAAAGTGAAAAAAAAAGCCACACGAATGTTTCAACATTCATTCATTCACATCACCTAAATGCCCAATTAAGATGGATCAGATTTTTTTTAACAAATGTGTAATAATTGTTAGCAAGCAAAACATAAAGATGTGATCTGGTTTTAAAATATTTATTTAAAATAACATACGTTAATTTAATTTCAAAACTGAGTTCAGCAAAAATATTTATTAGCATAGCATTCATTGATTACTAGGCATTACGAGGTCCAGTGTATCAGTTTTAAGTAATTTTTGACTTGGAACATTAAACAAATAATTTATCATTCCCGCACACTTTTTCTCATAAAAATATAAGAATTAATAATAATAATACATTTATTACCTACGTGATTACATGCTATTATTATTCTTGTTCCAATTGAATTTAGTAAAACCATCTGAAAACTCTATTTTGCAAGCGGTTTGCGCTACGTTCGTTACTTGGGAGGTCGGGCTCGATGACCCGAAATAAGGCTCTGGGGGGTGTTATTGCAAGCCCCACTCTCTAAACCCACCACCCACTACCCTGCCAGTTTTGTCTGTACACCGACCTCTCATTCATTACGCAATAACAGTTTTCTTAACTTATAAGCTAAAGTTTAATAATATTCTGTTATACATACTTCACTCGTTGTTGCAATAAATTTGATTGATTTGATTTTCACAGGACCTAACTAAACTCATAATTATTTTTAATGACACTCAAAGATTAGAATCGGATGGCACCATGCACCTTGTAAACCGAATCGACACGCCCGAAGATAAAATACGGTGATCAAAGATTCCACCTAAACAAGCCAAACAAACACATGGTATGGTAAGAACACGAAAAGGATTGGTCACGGATAGGGCGTCGCCGCAAAACGACGCGCAGGAACCTCGCCCGACTCCTGTGACAAGTGGACTAGGGCTGCCGTGCCGTGGGCGAGCACGGCTAAAGACACTAGCCCCATCCAAAAGGAAACTCCGCTTCGCAACTTGGAATATTGGCACGCTGACTGGACGCGCGAGAGAGTTGGCCGATGTACTCTCCAGGCGGAGGGTGGCCGTGGCGTTCCTGCAGGAGACTCGGTGGAAGACCAGCAGATCCCGGTTCATTGGGAATGGCTACAAACTGATCTACACGGGTGCACCTGGTGGGGAAAATGGGGTCGCCATAGTGCTCTCGGAGGAGCTCCAGGACGACATTTTAGAGGTGGAGCGCTGTAGCGATCGGCTTATGGTTGTGAGGGTGCTTGTTGGTGGGGTAGTCACCCACTTGATAAGCGCCTACGCGCCACAGGCCGGTTGTAGCGACGCCGAAAAGATAGCGTTTTGGAACCTACTCGGAGAAGTGCTTCGTGGGATTCCATTGTCACATGGGATCGTTTTGGGCGGTGATCTAAACGGTCATGTGGGTGATGAATGTGGGGAATTTGAGCGTGTTCATGGTGGATTTGGGTATGGTAACCGCAACGCGGAAGGGGAGGATATCCTCAATACGTGTGCGGCTGCCGACCTTGCCATTGTGAACACGTATTTCAAAAAGAGACCCGAGCATCTCATCACCTACAAGAGCGGGAGGAATGCTACCCAAATCGACTTCCTACTCACTAGGAGACACCACATCAGCAAAGTAGCCAACTGCAAGGTCATACCCGGTGAGAGTCTCACTGCACAACACCGTCTTCTTGTCATGGACCTCTGCGTGAAGCCCAAAGGCAAACGTGTCGATCGCCTTCAGCGTCGAATCAGGTGGTGGCTGCTCGATGAAGTCAAGTCCCAGGAGCTCGCCTCTTCCATCGGCGACAAGTGCGCCGGTGGTGAGGGCGAACCGGTTCAAGCTTACTGGGACAGGATTCAGGCGGCTATCCTTGGGTCGGCGAGGGAGGTGCTTGGTGTGTCTAAGGGTGGTCGCAAATGTGACAAGGAGACTTGGTGGTGGAACGACACAGTCCAGAGGGAGACTAGAGCGAAGAAAGCCCTCTTTAAGAAGTGGCAAGCGTCCAGATCTCCTGAAGATCGCGACGCATATAGGTCTGCCAAGCGCGCCACTAAGAGAGCTGTAGCCAGAGCCAGACGAGACCACTTACAACCACTATACGACAAGTTGGAATCGTCTGAGGGGCAGAAGCTCATTTATAAGTTGGCGCGCTCCAGGGTCAAAGCGGCACAGGATATTTCCAAGTGCCGCTGTGTAAAAGACCCTGTGGGCAACCTGCTATGCGAGGACCTCGCGGTGAAGGAGAGATGGCGCTCATATTTCCACGAGCTGCTGAACACGCAGCACAAAGAGGTGCAGCCGCCAGATCTTCCTCCGAATCAAGGACTAGTGCCACTGGTAACGCCTGCAGAGGTCCAGAATTGTCTTCGCCGCATGAAGAATCGGAAAGCTGTTGGATCCGATGGAGTCCCCATCGAAGCCTGGAAGGCGATGGGCTCTCGTGGTGTGAGCATCTTAACCGACCTCTTTAACCGGACACTCCTCACCGGTACGATCCCGAGCCAATGGAGACTGAGTATCATTACTCCAGTCTTCAAAGGCAAGGGGTCGGTGCAGGAGTGCGGTAATTACAGGGGGATTAAGGTCATGTCCCACACCATGAAGCTCCTCGAGAGGGTTATCGACTCTCGGATTCGGCAGGAGTGCACTGTCTCGGAATGTCAGTATGGGTTTCGCCCTGGTCATAGGACTATGGATCCGGTTTTTGCCCTAAGGACTGTCGCGGAGAAATACAGGATGAAGAATACGCCTCTGCATTGCCTGTTTCTTGACTTGCAGAAGGCCTTCGACTGTATTCCTCGCGCGATAATCTGGTGGGCATTGCGATCTAAAAGGGTTCCAGAGGCCTATATTGACATCATCCAAGACATGTACCGTGACTCCGATTCTGTAGTTCGGACCGCTGTTGGCGACACAAAACCTTTCGCCATCACCGTCGGGGTGCACCAAGGATCCGTCCTTAGTCCGTTTCTGTTTAGCGTGGTATTAGACGTATTGTCAGACAGCATCAGAAACTCACATGAGCAGCCCCCGTGGCTGCTTATGTATGCTGATGATATCGCGCTGGCAGACTCGGACAGGGGTAGGCTGGTGCGACGTGTGAAGGCGTGGAAGGAGTCGCTTGAGAACGGTGGTCTGAAGCTCAATGTGGCGAAGACCGAGTACTTGGCCTGTAACTCCACAGATCCCACACCCGTACGCATAGGCGGCGACACGGTCGAGCGCACGGACCAAGTGAAATACCTGGGATCTGTGTTTCATGCGTCTGGTGACATCGATTGTGACGTCAAGGCACGCATTGCTGCCGCGTGGGCCAAATGGCGTGAGGTAACTGGTGTCATTTGTGACCCCAAGATGCCGGTAAAGTTGAAGGGACAGGTCTATAAGACCATCATTAGGCCTGTTCTTTTATACGGATGTGAAGCGTGGCCGGTGCTAGAGCGACACAGGCAAGAACTGCGTGTCACGGAGATGAATATGCTGCGGTGGATGTGTGGAGTGACGCGGAAGGACCGCGTTAGGAACTCCCGCATTCGCGGCAGTCTTCATGTCCGTGACATTGCGGATAAACTGCAGGAGTGTCGGCTCCGTTGGTACGGCCACGTTTTACGGCAACCGGATGATTACGTGGGAAACAAATGTCTGGCCATGCCGCCTCCGCCGGGCCCCGGCAGGAGAGGTAGACCCAAAAAGTGCTGGCTTGACGTCGTAAGGGGTGATATGCGTGCCAATGGGCTCAATACCAGGGATGCTGAAGACCGTGCGAAGTGGAGTAGAAAAAGTCGGAAAGCGGACCCCGGGCACCGAAACGAAAGTTTGGGTGGCAACCGGGACTAACGCTAGGATGATGATGATGATTATGATCAAAGATTCCACTTTACTGGGCACATGGTTTCAAATCGGAACCTTTGCAATATTTATGTAGATCTGTTTCTAACTTAATCCGTTCAATTATTGATATTTAAAATATTTACATTTTCTACAGATGCTAAGGCCGGCTTGCTCGACCAATCACTAAACCGATTTAGCGCTAAACTTCTTTTAATCCTCATTCTGTCCCTGTCACATTGACAACATTTGACAGGGTCAGAATGACGATTAAAATAAGTTTAGTGCTAAATCGGTTTAGTGATTGGTCGTGCAAGTCGGCCTAAGAGTTTGTCAAATTTATGTTAATAGACTAAAAGTATTTCAATATTTTGCAATGACTATTTACATATTGTTAGGTGGCATACACTGCTGCTGCCGAAACGTCAGCAATGATCAAACTAGGTATGAGTACATGCTCCAAATTGTCCATACCGTTATTTATTAAATACTATTTGACCTGGCAAAATTTGTTCTGCCACATGAATTAAAAAAAAAAGTAGATGTCCTTCTCCAAGGTAGACTACATCAAAATTGATTCAGTGTTTTAGACGTGAAAGTGTAACAAACAAACAAACTCACTTTCGCATTTATAATATTCGTTAGGAGGTACGTGTGTATGTATGTCTCTCTCTCTCTCTCTCTCTCTCTCTCTCTCTCTCTCTCTCTCTCTCTCTTTCTGTGTGTTTGAGTATGTGTGTGTGTGTGTGTGTGTGTGTGTGCGTGCGTGCGTGTGCGTGTTTTTGTGTGGATATTACGGGTTCGATTACTGTCCCACCTCTATGTATTTATTAAACGTACTTATATATAATACTAGTTGAGCATACGTTGTTCTGCTATATGAATTTTAAAAAGGTAGCCTATGTCTTTCTTCAAGGTCCAATCTATGATTATTTATCTATATCTATACCGGAATTCATCAAATGTGGTTCAGCGGCTTAGGCGTGTAATCATAGCAAACAAACAATCTCACTTTCGCATTTATAATATTAGGTAGGATGTATTTATTTATAAAAGAAAAGTGTAAACGTAATATTATATCAGTCGTCTAGTATCCTACATTGTTCTGTGTTAATTTACATTATGTTGCGTTCATGGTCAAAAAAATGAAGACTTACCAATATACATTGGTGAGAAATGCGCGCTGAAGTATTTTTTCCGACTTTTTTATTGCTGTAGGACAGCAGACAGGCTGACGGCTCGCTTAGAATTTAGCAGTCATCGTTGCCTATAGGTGTTTGCAACGCCAGTGGCATCACGAACACGCTGCTATCCTATTAGAGTACAGGAACTTGGGTCACTAATGCCGGAACACAACACAAGGTTATTATGGCGGCATACTTAAGACCAAAGGTGGTCGCTATCCAGACGGGCTTGGGGCCCTACCACGTAGCTAGAGTGGGTTATTTTGTCACCTTCTACGACAGGCTGACCCAAGCCGCAGAGATCAGTATTCTTTCTCCGCCTCTGCACGGATAAAACCGACTGTACTTAATACTTAACCTTTCAAAGTACTATATATATCTATAGATTCAATTGGGATTAATCACATAGATAATGATGATGATATTTAAAAGAATTATGACACCTGTAGTCTGGATATATTCCCTCTTTATATTTAAGGTAGACACATAAATCTGAGTAATAAAATAATATATTAAAAAATTTACTTCCTAAACAATAGTATAATCTAGTGAATACGTATTTCAAGGACAGTGCTTATATCACAATGCTAGACTATAATTCTCATTGTTTTCCGTAGAGGTAATTTAATAATTTTATATCCCAAAAATTATTCACTTAACAAAAATATATTTATAAATTAGCATAATAAATTACGCGTGTAGTCTACCCAGTTGGCATATCATAGTAATAAAGGAATGAAAAAACCTAATATACAGAAAATGTCAGTACACAAACATTAAATTCTTCTATCTATCTATTTCTAGCCGTGCAAGGGCGGAGAAGTAATACTAACCTCTGCGGCCGGGGTTGACCTGTCGTAAAAGGCGAACAAAACAACTTACCCTAGCTACGTGGTAGGGCCCCAAGCCTGTCTGGATAGCGACCACCTGTGGTTTTAAGTATGCCGTCATATTAACTTTGTGTTGTGTTCCGGCATTAGTGACCCATGAGGGCACGGGACGCAAGCAGCAGGTTCGCGATTCCTGCGAAAATATAAGCGTCAGCCCGCTGAGAATTGCTGTCCTACGGCAATAACAAATATAAACAATTAATACGTAGAATAGCCTAAATCCTTGTATAGTATCCTCACTTGTATACTTTGCTGAAGCAAACATTTATTCCACTTTTAATAAAGATTACTTGTATTAAGCTGTGTGATGGCCAGAAATCGAGCTTTCAGTTTTCTACAGTAAGTATAGTAAATGACGAAAACTTCACAGACTGCGACGGAAGGGTATTTGCTTCTCCATTAAGATTAGGGGACGTGGGGCCGGGGAAGTAAGTCAAAAAACTGTATAAACAACATTTTACCACGTCTATTTCATTTTTTAAGAGACACAAATAGGCACATAGAAGATTATCGGAACTGTATTCTTCTTCTTCTCTTTCGTTGCGCTCTTGTCAGAGCGATCGTGGTCATCATTTTTCAGTCACACGCCTGACAATCCGTCTCCATTCCTCCCGGACAGCTGCTTTTCGGGAGCACACGTGTACTGGGACGTCCACTGCAGCCTTTACTTGGTCCGTCCATCTCATAGGCGATCTGCCGCGAGGTGTTGTTCCTTCTACTTTCCCTAACTGTAATGAACTGTATGCAACAAGCGTGAAACGGTTTGCAGAAGACATTTGTTTACAAACCTTATTTATCTATTGCTTGGAAGTTGATATACATACGCACTCTAAACAACATTTTGCGGCTCTTGAGTAATATTTCAAATGCCGAAAGCACGCGGTATGCATACTTATAAAGAAACAAAAAGTTAAACTTTTCCTTATACCTATACAATAGTGTTCTATAAACTTGTAGTGCACTTTTTCAGTGTACGATACCACAGAGTTAAACTTGTAGGTTCCAAAAATGTTCAAATAATTTATTCAGAAATATATTTTACGTTTAATCAATACATTACTAGTAAATCAATGAATGATAAGATTTAAAGCAATTCATAGCTATAAAACTAGTGCAAAGTTCATTAGCTCGCTCTTCGAAGTGTAAATCGTGCCTTATACTCGTACATGTAAATGCAGACACAATAATTTGTGTGTCGCGCACACAACGACTGTGGCCCCGTCGCATCACGTTCAAAAGAAATGTGTAAAAAAATCCCAGACAACCTTCAGCGGTCTAACAAAATTAACAATCGACGTACTAACCGCTAATATACACGCAGATTCGTTATTTCTACCAGTGGCAATTATTTTATGTACATACTTCCTTTTTAGACGTTATAGATGATTATTATAAAATAATAACGTTTTGACCGATGCTTTAATTTAGAATTTTCTGTTAACGCATTGTAATAAATTACAAGAAATAAAATATATAATATAATAATAAAATAAAAAACCTTTAATGTTATTATTAGAGCGATGCAAATGTGTGTTTTCTCAGGAAAGTGAGGAAGGCATGTTGAGATTTGAGAAAACGTGTTCGTGGTGCAGTGGTGAATTGTGCATCCCACCGCCTGGATACCTGGACGTACCCGTCGCGCTACATCATCCTTACCGTTCCTGGCAAAGATTGCGGCGCACCGTTGATTCGGTCGGCCGGACAATACATTGGAGTACCACGTGACTGGTTTAGCGCTGTCCGCCTGTGAGCCGTGTATTGCCAATTATTATAATAATTGATTTAGTTTTTCAAGCTAATAAACAAAGTGATCGACTGAGATACTTTTCACCTATAAAGTTAGTACTTTTCAGTTTAATGTACCTATACCAGCGAAATAGCAAGCAAGAGCTAGTTATAAGTAGTTACAATAACAATAGTTTACTGTAAAATTAGTTAATCCTGGGATTATTAATTTATGTAAAGGAACTGTAATATGAGAGTTTTATTATAATAAAATTATATCTTTCGCTGTCTACATTTTTTTATCTATACTACTATTATAAAGAGGAAAGATTTGATTGTTTGTTTGTTTGTTTGTTTGCTTTGAATAGGCTCCGAAACTACTGACCCGATTTAAAAAATTCTTCCATTGTTGGGAAGCTACTCTATCCCCGGGTGACATAGGCTATATTATATTTTCAAAAAAATTAGGGATCCTTACTAAAACTCCAACAATGTAACCCAAAGTGTAAAAAAATTACCTAAAATATTATTTTAATCGCGTGCGTTGCGAAAACCATTGATGATAGAATAAAATAATGTACTACAACTTTGTAGAACACATCATTATTTACAAAAAGTGTCGCGACAGCATATGTCTAACTATTATAGTTATGCAACAATAAGTGTTCTTTTATTTTAAAAATTTAATTGAAATGCCGCCCCTAGAAAAGGCTCTTTATTTGGATCTTGGTATTAATCCTTATCAAAATAAATTACTTCATATTCAAAACTGTTTCAATACCTTTAGATAACTTTTCGAATCATTCAGTTCGGATATTCCATTCGAAAGATATCACGAGTTTAAAAATGTAAGTATTAGAAAAATGTTGCGTGGTAGCCGCTCACCCTGTTCGGCTAGCTAGGCAGCACCTTATGCAATGTAGGCGTGCGTCACTGGGGTTTTTACAAAAATTAGAATACTTATTAAAAAATAACGAAAAATAAATAAAAAGTAATAACAAAAAAAATCATTAAAATAAAAGCTCATAGAAATAATAATATTCAAACTTTCTTTATAATTTTATTTTTTTAGTAACCTGACGCAAATAGAAGGGTTTGCCCTCAGGGGCGCTCCTCTGTCCGAGGAGTGCACGGGTGTGCGTACCCGAGGTGCCCGAGCATCCGTCGCGTCACTCCCCTCTCCGTTCGAGGCGACAGAGTCCTACTTTTCTTTCTGTGTACCTCTTACATCCTTTCCAACTTAGCTCTCTGTTCGTGGCGTGGTCCCCGGTGGGATGGTTGCGAATACTGATTGGGGTCCCGGGTTCTACCCTGGGACCTGATTTGGTAGTCGAAACAATGCCTATTTCGACTGCGCCTGCACAGAGAGTGTTCCCGAGGCGGGAATTGCATCCTCGCTGTCGGTTGGTCTTGCTGGGCCGGCTACGACGTCAGGCGACTCTGCTTTTTCTGGAGTGTCGTCTGGTAGTCGTACCCACGCCTGACTAGCACGCGACGGGGATGCGAGTCCCGTCCGGAATTGGCCGCGGACCTGTCGCTCCCGGCCCTGGTTCTGTCCATGGTCGGAGGCGATCCTGGATGGACGGCCGTCGCCTCCTTTTGCGAGGCAGTAGTGTCTGCAAGGGAGGCGACGGAACGGGAGCGGGAGTCCGCCACTGCACTCCCTTCCCGCCAACGTAGGCCGCGTCGTCGGCGCCGGAGGGCGGGCAACGATCTCCGGCCGCCGTAAAAAGCGGCCGCGGGCGGCCCCTCGGGGGAGGATCCGCCGCCCGCACTATTGCCGCGAGGGAGAAGGCCGCGTGCTGTTCCGCAGCCCTCGTCAACTCCTAGAGTTGTTACAAGAGAGCGCCGTGGGAACGAAACCCTGACCCCCTGGCGCCAGCACTTTAGAAGTGGCCCGCTTGAAGACTAAGCGTGGGCCGGCACCGGCCCGGGCCACGAGATCGGCAGGCCATATATCCGTGGGCCCGGGCGTAGGCGATAGGAGAACAGCGGGGTTTTTTAGTGGGTAGTCGGATGGTCGAACATCTTTTCCGGAGTCCCTTATATCCCTCGGTCCCCCCGGGCCGGGGAACCCGTCAAGAGAGGTTTTTCCCCGAGACCGAAAAAAAATAGAAGGGTTTAATTTTTAATTTTTTTGTTAAATACCCGTGCGAAGCTGGGACCGGCTGCTAGTTCTTTATAAAGCGCTTCCAGCGCCGAACCAAGTGTATGCTTGATAAAGTGACGCCCCAGGAGTTCGCCTCTGCAATTGGCGATAAAAACGTCAGTGATGATAATGAATCAATCCAAAACTGCTGGAGCAGTATTGAGGGAGGGAGTAGTTTGGTCTGTCGAAGGGTGGACGCAAGTATAAGAAAGAGACACGGTGGTGAAACGACATCGTCCGGAGGGATATCAGTGCGAAAGCCCCTTTTGAGAAATGACAAGTGTCCATATCTCCTGAATTTCACGAAGTATACAGGGCTGTCAAGCACGCCACTATGAGAGCTGTGGCCAGAGCCAGGCGAGACTGACTGAAGACTACTTACAACCACTGTATAATAAGTTGAAATCGTCTGAGGGGTAGATGCTCATCTATAAGTTGGCGGGCTTCAAAATCAGACCGGGACAGGATATTTCCAAGTACCCCTGTGTAAATGACCTTAATGGCAACTTATTTTCCACTAGCTGCTAAACAAGCAGCACAAATAGGTAGTGTAACAGACAAGAACTAGTGCCACCGGTAACGCCTGCAAAAGTCCAGAATTAACTTCGTTAAAGAAACAGAAAGCTGTCAAAGCCGATGGAGTCCCCGTCGAAGACAGGCTCCCGTGATGTAGGCATTTTTAACCGAACATGATCCCGAGCCAATAGAAACTGAGTATAATTACTCCAATCTTCAAAGGCTAGGGGTGATAGTTTATTTGAATCTCATTTTAATATCGAACTCGTTATAAAAAAATACATACAAAATACTTAAAAATTTTGCTACGTTAACAATACGAAATAGCGAAATAGATTATTTTAATCAATTTCGTACAGAATATAGAAAATATTTTACATCGAACGGCCAGACATAAAATTATATAACCGGTATATCCAGTACAATAATGTAACTTTATCTATAGAATTATAATGCATATAACGAATATAGATATTGCACTGAATAAATATAATAAATCTAAATCCCCTAAAATATAACGCAGTACGTTAACCTCTTCTACGCATTTCACAGGGTGGGTAACATTCAACCCAATACTGAAGGAATATTAGGATGCCTCCTCCTCCTCCCGCATGTCAATGCCTTTGATTGTTGCAGACATTCTTCTTTTGAAGACTGGTTAAGAAACAGCTTAAACCTTTATAAATGTGTCACACACATTTTACTTATAGATTTTTCTAGACTTTAAACATTTCATATTAATTGCAACGCCACAGTTCAGAGCCAGAGATTCCGTTTTCTAAGCATATAGTCATAAAAAATACGTACAATAATTGTGACAACATTTTATTTTTTAGCTTATGTCTAACTCGAACCCCGAAAAGAAAACCAATCAATATATTTCGTTTGTTCTCTGTAAATTCACAAAAGTAGTAGTATTAGAGAAGATATATTTTAATCACCTTCTACAACTACGAGTACTGTTCTCATTTATGGCCAGCACTATATTGACGAACATTGGGCCAAATTAAAAAATATTGTACGAGGGATGTTCAATAAATAGTCATTAGCAATGCGATACATGAATGAATGAAAATAAATAAATACTGGCAGGCATAGCCCAGACATTAGATAAAATAATAAAAAAAGCAATCAATTCTCTGTTTTTTTAAAATATGAGTCATTGGTTTGCGTCGTGTCGGAACGTGTTCTTAAAAATGGATAAAATTAAAGTTCGCGCGGATAAAAATATCTCTGCTTGAAAATTTTTACTATGAAGCTGGTACATCAAGACTTGAGAGCAACATTAGAGGTTTATGCTCCTCCATATTCTATGCGTTGGTGTGCTGAGTTCAAGCAAGGAAGAACTTCCATTAACGATGACCCCAGCACGGGACACCCTACACCGGTAGTGACACATTGCCTTGGCGGGTCGTCGTGTTACTGTTTGTTTTATAGCAGAAGAAATATATAAATATGTGACCAATGTTTGGCTCGATTCTTAACTATGGACGAAACACGGCTTCACCATTATGACCCGGAAACGAATAAACAGTCCATGACTTGGAAGAGACCGTCATCTCCAACTCCGAAGAAATTTAAGGCGATTCCATCCGCCGGTAAGATCATGCATGATTTTTCTGGGACAGCCAAGGGGTGTTAATGATCGAATATCTTAATTATGGAGCCACTTTTACTGGGACTTTGTACGCAGGACAAATAACAAAGTTGCGGGAGGAAATACGCAAGCAAAGGCTTGGCAAACTCGTTAAAGTTGTTTTGTTTAACCAAGATAACGAACCCGCGGACAAGTTCAGAGTTGTGATGGCTGCCGTTCAAGAAGCTGGCTGGCGTTCAAGTTGATAGAAGATCCTCCTTATGCACCGGACCTAGCTCCTAGTGGTTTTTACCTATTTCTGCGGTTAAAGGAATATCTCAGGGGCCATAAATTTGAAGATTATGAGGCAGTAGTCGCCGTGATACACGATTTTTTTAAGGGATCAGGCAGAAGATTTTTTTAAAGGGAATTTTAGGACAAAATATATACAAATTGTATAAACCTGAAAGGTGAATACTTACGTCGAAAAATAAAATAACATTTAATAAAAGATAATTGCGTTATACTCATTATCACTTTTTATTAAACACCCTTAATCTCTTAGCTTAGTAAAAATACCACAACGTATTTGAGCTAATGCTAATAGGTATAAGTGCACGACATTCACTCTGGTTTATGTATAAGGTACTCTTTCTAGTGTATCCAGCACAAGTACGTAGATATACTAAAATGAATCATCTGTAAAGTACTTTGGATTTATAAGGGCTGGTTCGTGTTTGTTAATTGTATGTTCATGAAAAGTAAATTGTATGTTCATGAAACTGTATTTAAAATTAATACAAAAGAAGCTGCAGATCTACCTGCAGTTTCTGGAACTCTAGTTGTAGAGTTCAAATTAGGTTTTTTTTAACCTATTGTATTACGAAAGTTCAGCATGGAAATTATTCTAAAGTAGAAATCAAATTTAAGACGATCCAATGTAATTATATTGGTAAGAATTTTTTAAACAATTTCTTGATAGTTGTGAATATATATATAAAGGAATAAAATATTTATAACCTTAATCATCATCATCATCCCAGCGCTAAATCCCGATTGTAACGCAAACTTTCACTTCAGTGCCCGGGATCCGCTTTCTACCTTTTTCGTCACCACTTCGCACGGTCTTCTGCATCCCTGATAGTCAGTCCATTAGCACGCATATTACCCTTTACGACGTCAAGACGCACTTTTTGTGCCTACCCCTTATGCCGGGGCTCGGCGGAAGCGGCAAGGCTAGACATTTGTTCAGTTGTCATACCAGCGAAGGCGACACTCCTGCAATTTATCCGCAATTTCACTGACGTGAAAACTGCCGCGAATGCGGGGGTTCCTAAAGCAATCCTTCCGTGTTACTCCACACATCCACCGCAGTATATTCACACAGTTCCTGCTAATGTCGCTCGAACAACCGCCACGTGTCACAGCCATATAAAATGGCAGGCCTAATGATAGTATTGTAGACCTGTCCTTTCAACTTAACTGTCCTCTTGAGATCACAAATGACACCAATCACCTCATGCCATTTTGCCCACGCGGCAGCAATACGTGCCTTGACGTCGAAATCGATGTTACGACGCATGAAATAAGATCCCAGGTATTCCACTTGATTCGGGCGCTCGACCTTGTCGCCGCCTATGCGCACGGGTGTGGGATTTGTAGTTGCAGGCCGAGTTACTCGGTCTAAAATACTTATAACCTTGAGCAGAATTAAAAGAAAAGCAAAAAAACAGACAGGCGTTGTCAATATTATTATCAGTCTGTGACCGGGCATTGCCCTCGCCAATATCGATTCTCCTAATAGTAAAATATTGTTAATTTTGATAAATCAATTTAGAAATTTAATGCAATGTGATAAACAGTTTTATCTTTCTTTATTAAGAATTGTCTTCATTTATAAAACATTTTTAAAATAATATGTATATAAGCGTTACATAAGACCGTTTATTAACAACTGTTAATTTATAGCCCTTTGAATTTTTAGATACGAGTATAACACTTTCCACTCTTGTTTAACTGATGTAATCTTGTAAACAAAATGTTTGTGAGAAATAAATGTATGTAAGATCGATAATTGATTTTGACTGATTGACTATTTAATCATAGAATTTAATGTTCACTGTGTACTAGATAACTGATGTATTACTGTAATACTTTTTTCCGTAAATTTATATATTTATACATAAACACCTAGAATCGGGGCGTGAACTGAGCCTGTAACCCCTATTAGCGTTCACAGAGAGGTCCGCTGTGAACAGATTTTGTTGGAAGAAGAGTCCGTGGTGATGGCGTTGGCTATTTTATTAACCGCTGTTCCGTCTTCGAGGCCGGAAATGATGACAACTATCCTAAACGATAGAGAATATTTCAAAATTATCAAATATGGCTTTGCCGTGTGGCCCCGGCTAACGAAAATAGGATCCCTTCATTTCAATTCAGCTTTTTACGACAGGCCGACCCCGGCCGCAGAGATTCTTAATCTGCCCTTGCACAGAGATTCGCTACAAATAATAGTTTCTCTTTGTGTAAGTACGTTTTAAGTTGTTGCACTAGGCTAGATTACCGCCTACCGCACACCACTTTCTATATCCCAGAGACAGTGGCAAGGGAGCTTCCCTTTGATAATTAAAAAACGCCGAGACAGTACCATATTCTAGATACTTAGGTAGTACTTGAATTCTGTTACTTGACATTGGTAATTCTTGAAACTTTGGAATTATCTAAGTAGTAGGCAATTAGACAATTATTCAGGTTCATACTTTGACTACAGCATCATTAGCACTATGATGTTTGCGGTGATTGATGTAAACAATTAGATTTATATTAGATTAAGTTCTAGACTAGTTTACGATTAGCAAATAAATATGAATATATTACATTTAGCCATAAATACACAATGATGTTTTATACAATCTCATTAACGAACCTTTTTAACCAGATACTTCTCACCGGTACGATCCCAAGCCAATGGAGGCTAAGTATCATTATTCCATTCTCGTCAAAAGCAAGGAATCTGTACAGGAGTGAAATTAATATCGTGGTGTAAAGGGCATGTCCCAAACTCTTCGAGAGGGTTCAGTGTACTGTCTCAGAGTGTTTTCTCCCTAAGGACTGTAACAAAAAATAGAGGATAAGGAATACGCCTCTGCGCTGCCTGTTAATGGATATAGATAGATAGATAATTCTTTATTGTCCACCACACAATTTTACAGAAAAAAAGACACAAAAAGAAATAGGTAATAATACAACATAGTGAACAAACGGCGGTCTTATCACTAAATAGCGATTTCTTCCAGACAACCCATCAAAAATGTTTAAAGTAGTTGTACAAGGCGGTGCACAAAAGACATAAAAATCAAAATTAGTAAATATTATACAAAAAAAAAACTAAATTAATCTAACATATAAAATAGCAATACAATGAAGCATACACATGACAATGCAGTTTATGACTTTAGGTAATGGTCATTAACCAAGTTTTTCAAAATGGCAAGTGATTTTGCTTTTCTAATATCCAGAGGGAAAGAATTCCAAATTTGGATTTTTCATTTATTTATTGTATATTTTAGGGTTAACAGGGATTGTAATCCAAAATATACCATAAGATATATCCAAAAATGCTGCTCAAAGTCACTATTCCACGCGGACAGAGTCGCGGGCACAGCTAGTTTCATAATATGATTGATGATATAAATCAACTTAAATTTGAAATAAAACCTACATTGTCCAGCCTAAGCTGAACCCTATTTCATATGATTGTTGATATAAATTTGAGGTCAACTTAAATTGGATATAATTTTAGCCGGAACAAACAGACAGACAGACAGACGGACAGACAGACAGACAAAAATTGTAAAAAAATGTTGTTTTGGTATATGTACCGTGTATACGTCCGAATGCACTTAGTAAAAAGCGGTTATTTTAATATTACAAACTGACCCTCCAATTTTATTTATTTGTATAGATGTATAGATTTGTATAGATGGCGGCTGATAGGTGGTGACAAGTAAGCAGAGAAATTGTAACATCAGGGGCAACGAGCGTCATCCTTGTAATAAGAGAGTTAGGTATGAACGGTAAGAAATTGGAGAAAATGCTTTCCATTTTTCTATAACAAGTAAGACTAAGAAGTAAGAAGTATAGGAAAATGAGAGTTTTTTTTTTTTTTTTTTTTTATTGCGTAGGACAGCAGACAGGCTGACGGCCCGCTTAGGATTTAGCAGTTACCGTCGCCTATAGGTGTTTGCAACGCCAGTGGCATCGCGAACACGCTGCTGTCCCATAAGGGTACAGGAACTTGGGTCACTAATGCCGGAACACAACACAAGGTTATTATGGCGGCATACTTAAGACCAAAGGTGGTCGCCATCCAGACGGGCTTGAGGCCCTACCACGTAGCTAGGGTGGGTTGTTTTGTCGCCTTTTACGACAGGCCGACCCCGGCCACAGAGGTTAGTATTCTTTCTCCGCCCCTGCACGGATAAAAAGTCACTTAGAGTTAATTAGTCACTAGAAAATAAGAATTCTAAACAAAATACAACAATTCTAAAATTCCACGACATTATTTTGATAGCTTAATAACACCTACGGTAACAAAATCGAGCTTCACCGAAGTTGTCAATGTTATTTTAAAGAACATGAAAAAATGCACGAAAAATTTAACTTTTTGGTATATGTAATAGATAAATGTGTCACCATGATACTAAATGACACGTTACTAAATGTTTAATCATTGTAGATTATCTAGTCCCTAGGTATTACAACTCAGGGTTACGTCGCGCGGCAGGGTCGCGAACCCTGCGCCCTCGCTCCCGATCCAGGTTATCAACATCACCACCCTTGCGCCCACCCCCCTTTCATCTGCAGTTCTGCAGATACGCCGCAGGGATTTTCTTTATATTAAAATGTTTTTAACATATTTTAACCAACTACATATTATTAATAAAATTACGAACGAACTTAAGTGGACCTCTGTAGGTCCACTAAACCTTTCCTTTCAACTTTTACTTTTCTTGTTAATTTAACCCTATATTTAATTTTGAGGATAGATAGTATGGCCCACTCAATAAAAGTGTTTTCCGTCACCTATTGACAAATACAATGTAAGAAAACTTTCCAGCAAAAATATTTCCGACTTTTTCATCTCTACTTCGCACGGTCTTCGGTATCCCTGGTAGTGAGTTCATTGGCGCGCATATTACCTTTTACGACGTCAAGCCAGCACTTTTCGGGCCTACCCCTCCTGCCAAGGACCTCCTGGGACCCGGTGGAGGCAGGATGGCTAGAGATTTGTTCCCCACGTAAGTATCCAGTGGCCGTAAAACGTGGTCATACCAGCGAAGGCGACACTCCTGTAATTTATCCGCAATGTCACTGACATCAATGCTGTCGCAAATGTGAGGGTTCCTAAAGAGATCCTTCCGCGTTACTCCACATATCTACCGCAGCATGTTCATCTCCGTGACACGCAGTTCTTGTTGATGTCGCTCTAGCAACGACCACATACGTATAAAAGAGCAGGCCTAATGATAGTCTTGTAGACCTTGTCTTTTCAACTTAATCGGCATCTTGAGATCACAAATGAAACCGGTCACCTCACGCCATTTGACCCACGTGGCAGCAACGCGTACCTTAACGTCGTAATCGATGTCACCAGATGCGTGAAATACAGATCCCAGGTATTTCATCAGATCTCCACCGGTTCATCGTCAATGCGCACGGGTGTGGGATTTGTAAATTTGCAGACCAAGTACTCGGTCTTTACCACATTGAGCTTCAGACCGCTGTTCTCAAGCGACTCCTTCCACGCCTTCACGCATCGCACCAACCTACCCCTGTCATTCGAAAAGAAATCAGGCAATTGCACCTCTTTGTGCTGCTTATTGAGCAGCTCGTGGAAATATGAGCGCTATCTCTCCTTCACTGCGATATCTTCGCATAACAGGCTCCCGCTATGGTTTTTTATACAGCGGCACTTGGAAATATCCTGTGCCGCTTTGGACCAAAAGTGTGCCAACTTATAGATTAGCGTCTGCCCCTTAGACGATTCCTTCCGATGTCGTTCCACCACCAAGACTCCTTGTCACACTTACGATACACCAAGCACCTCGTTCGCCGACCCAAGAATAGCCGCCTGAATCCTGTCCCAGTAAGCTTGAACTGGTTCGCCCTCACCACCGTACTTGTCACTGAGGCTAAAGCAAACTCCTGGGACTTGACTTCATCAAGCAGCCTTCTGCATGTCCTAATACAGGACGCTTCTGCATTGCTTGCATTTAATTTGACCCCGAAGGCGCTCGAAATATTTGTTTTTGAGCTTCACGCAGAGGTCTAGGACAAAATGACGGTGTTGTGCAGTGATACTCTTACCAGGTATGAGAAGACTCAAAACGCTATCTTATCGGCGTCGCTACAACCGAACTGTGGAGCATAAGGACTTATCAAGTGGGTAATTACCCCATCCATAAGTACTCTCACAACCATATGCCGGTCACTACAGCGTTTCACCTCCTGCGTATGTCGTCCTGCAGCTCCCCCGAGAGAACTATGGCAACCTCATTCTTTCCACCACTTGCACCAGTGTAGATCATCTTGTAGCCATTCCCAATGTACCCATCAGTAAAATTTAAATATAAGCAAATTTAGAGTTTTAGTTTTATAGTTAGTTATAGTTCGGATCGGTGTCAATGTCAAAATTTTTGGTCAGATTAGGTCGATTCCAAAGTTTAGGTAAAATTTCCAAGATTGCTCAATATAACAATTTAAAATATTATATTTTATATTAATATCGAGTCCAATTTCAAGATTTTTGTCTCCAAAATATCCCCAAAAGAAGTTTAAGATAAATATAACGACAAGAAAAAGAGAAATTTTTACAGTTTTTGGAATCAGGGTTCGAAACCCGGCTACACCACTCATCCAACTGTACTTAATTCTATCTGTTGAATTTCTTCAATATATGAAGGCAAACTGTGACGTCGTTATGAAAGTCCTATGTTAAATTTTTATATTAAATTTTAAATTGGATTTAACATATTTTAATTTAATTTTTCCCAATTAAATGTTTGGAATCAAACTAGTCCATTGAAAAGTTACATTTGGTGTTGCGTTTTTTAAAGGACGCAATTTTATTTTTTTGATGTGTAGGGGGTGTCAGTGTAAAGCTAAAACCAAGTTTGTGGGGTCGCCATCCTTGTCCCACGGCCGCCATCTTGAAAATAGGGGTTGAAATGGTTTTTACTATATATCTCTTAAACTATTTATCTGATAAAAAAAATTGCTGACATTTTTTGTTGCAAATTAAATTCTCTACAACTTTGGTTCAGTAACTTTTTGTCGTAGAACTATAAATAAAAAAGTTATAAGGGTAAATGTTCAGAAATTCGAGAAAAAATTTATATTTTTCGATATAACTTTTTTTTATCATTTTACGAAAAAATAATATCAGACCATTTTTGTAGATCGTTTTTTGAGGAACAACTTTTATACGCAACATTTTTTCATTAAGTCAATAGCTAAGGTTTTACAGCGCTCTGATGTATGCCAAGTCGAGACATCTATACTTGCAAGATAAGCTGAATCTTGAGAAAATAATGACTCCTGAAGAATTTCACTCTTTCACAGCTTTAGGCTATTTTACTATTAGACGAACGGATAAATTTTGGAGTAGGATCATGGCTGATAAAACAATTGAGCAGACGCTTATGAGAATGTTTAAATCATCTGCAGCAATATTCAAATAATTCAACGTTTCCAAAATAAAGTGCTCAGGGGTATTGTCAATGCACCCTGGTATATTAGAAATGACGACCTCCATCGGGACCTTAAAGTGGAACTCGTTGCCAACGTTATTAAAAGGTACGCCGAAGCTCATGAACAAAGGCTTCATCACCATGTGAACGTCGAGGCCATCCAACTCCTCGACACCACGGACATAGTGAGAAGACTAAGAAGGAAAAAACCTTTTGAGTTAGTTTAGTGCAGTGCTAGTGTAATGTAGTGAAACAGGTACTACTACAAAGAACACAAGAACAAAGTGACTTCCCCTTAATAGAGACATTAAGAAAAGTGTTATTGGACACATTCTTAGTAAAGTCTATTTAGCAAATTAAGTTAAATTTATATTACTAATTAGTCTACGTATAAGGCTAGATTGTAATTTCAAATGAGTTACCAAAAGGTTGATCATTTTCAAGAAAAAAAAAAAAAAAAAAAAATCTGCAGGATTAACGCACGGCCGTGGTATTACTTAGAGTACGGCATCGTGGACCCTTGGAATGATACGTCTACAAGATGTTTGAGAGCAAATAACAGAATACTGCAACCTTTCAATGGATACTTCAGAACAACATATTGATTACCGAGATTCACGCATACAACGTGACAACGAAGATCTTGAAAAAATCGATAATTGGTTCGCAACTCATGTCTTTACCCTAGATTGCTCTGAATTAATTTGCATTGCTAACGGTATGGTTGCTGGTTTTCTAGGAGGATATTCAAATACTTATTATTAAATAATATTTGTAACTAACTTGTTATACTCTCCGTGCAAAGGCGGAGTAAGAATAACTTCTGTGGCTGTGATCGACCTATCGTAAAAGGCGACATAACCACTCTGGTTACGTCGCGCGTCGTAGGGTCACAAGCACCTCTGGATGGCTACTATCCTTGGTTTATAAGTATGCCGCCAATAAACTTGTGTATGTCTATGGGACAGCAGCGTGTTCGCGATGCTCCTAGCGTCGCAAACATACATAGACGATAGTAACTGCTTACTATGAAGTGGGCCGTCTGCTGTTCCGCAGCATTAAAAAAAACTAATTCTAACTAAACCTACTTTCACTACGAATTAACATAAGTATTGCAACTCTATTACTGCGTCCTGTTTTTAAACTAAATTGTCCTGGTTTTTCCAACATCATATCCTAGTTTTTTAAATTTGGGGTTGGCAACCCTATATTATACTAACATACGTATGAAACTAATAAAATCGTGTTAAAAATAGCATCTAGAGGTTGAAATTAATTATAATTTAATTTAAAGAAATTGCTGAATAAAGAGAAAAAGAACAAGTAAAGTATGGAAAAGAAATTGAATAAATAAAATAGGTGAGATATATAGTACTACAAATAAACGGAAGTTCAGCACACTAAACACGGTTTATTCAATACTAAACATTAACGGTACATAGCGGTATAGTATAGTACAGTATAGTATAGTATAATATTACACCAGCCCTGGAAAATATTACATGACAGCATTTACAGTGTTATAATTATTTTCACTTACAACATCGAGTTTCAAGTATTACCGTGTAGTCCCGGCCGCAGAAAGAATAGGGCCACCCCAAATCTTCCCAAGGAAGTCGTAAAAGGTGACTGATGGGTCACTCCTTCTGCCAGCTTGCATGCGGCGAGGGAAGGTCACCTATAGGTTTCCCTATAAAGGTTGGGAGGTCGGACGGCAGTCGCTCCCGTAAAAACCCAAACAAGTCAAATAAAAATGGTGAGAATAGGGAAAGGATGTGTCGCGGATAGGGCGTCGCCGCAAAACGACGCGCAGGAACTTCGCCCGACACCTGTGACAAGTGGAATAGGGCTGCCGTGCAGTGGGTGAGCACGGCTAAAGACACTAGCCCCATCCAAAAGGAAATTCCGCTTCGCAACGTGGAATATTGGCACGCTAACCAGACGCGCGAGAGAGTTGGCCAATGTGCTCTCCAGGCGGAGGGTGGCCGTGGCATTCCTGCAGAAGACTCGGTGGAAGGGCAGCAGATTCATTGGGAATGGCTACAAGCTGATCTACACAGGTGCACCTGGTGGGGAGAATGGGGTTGCCATAGTGCTCTCGAAGGAGTTCCAGAACGACATTTTGGAAGTGAAACGTCATAGCGACCGGCTTATGTTCGTCAGGGTGCTTATCGATGGGGTAGTTACCCACTTGATAAGTGCCTATGCGCCACAGGCCGTTTGTGACGACGCCGATAAAATAGCGTTTTGAAATCTACTCGGAGAAGTGCTCCGTGGAATCCCATTATCACAGGGGATCGTTTTGGGGGGTGATCTGAACAGTCATGTGGGTGATGAATGTGGGGAATTTAGCGTGTACGATGGATTTCACGATGGATTTGGGTACGGTAGCCGCAATGCGGAAGGGGAGGACATCCTCAATACGTGTGCGGCTGCCGACCTTACCATCGTGAACACGTATTTCAAAAACAGACCCGAGCCATCATCACCTACAAGAGCGGGAGGAATGCTACCCAAATCGACTTCCTACTCACTATGAGTCACCACATCAGCAAAGTAGCCAAATGCACGGTCATACCCGGTGAGAGTCTCACGGCACAACACCGTCTTCTTATCATGAACCTCTGCGTGAAGCCCAAAGGCAAATGTGTCGACCGCCTTCAACGCCGAACCAGGTGGTGGCTGCTTGATGAAGTCAAGTCCCAGGAGTTCGCATCTGCCATCGGCGACAAGTGCGCCGGAAGTGAGGGCGAACCGGTTCAAGCTTACTGGGACAGGATTCAGGCAGCTATCCTTGGGTCGGCGAGGGAGGTGCTTGGCGTGTCTAAGGGCGGACGCAAGTGTGACAAGGAGACTTGGTGGTGGAACGACTCAGTCCAGAGGGAGACCAGGGCGAAAAAAGCCCTCTTTAAGAAGTTGCAAGCGTCCAGATCTCCTGAAGATCGCGACGCATACCAGGTAGCAAAGTGCGCCACTAAGAGAGCCGTTGCTAGAGCCAGACGAGACCACTTACAACCACTTTACGATAAGTTGGAATCGTCTGAGGGGCAGAAGCTCATCTATAAGTTGGCGCGCTCCAGGGTCAAAGCGGCACAGGATATTTCCAAGTGCCGCTGTGTAAAAGACCCCGGGGGCAACCTGTTATGCGAGGACCTCACGGTTAAGGAGAGATGGCGCTCAAATTTCCACGAGCTGCTGAACAAGCAGCATAAAGAGGTGCAGCCGCCAGATCTTCCTCCAAATCAAGGACTAATGCCACCGGTGATGCCTGCAGAAGTCCAGAATTATCTTCGCCACATGAAAAATTGGAAAGCTGTTGGAGCCGGTGGAGTCCCCATCGAAGCCTGGAAGGCGATGGGCTCTCGTGGTGTGGGCATCTTAACCAACCTTTTCAACCGGACACTCCTCACCGGTACGATCCCGAACCAATGGAGGCTGACTATCATTACTCCAGTCTTCAAAGGTCTTCAAAGGGGTCGGTGCAGGAGTGCGGTAGTTACCGAGATATAAAGGTCATGTCCCACACCATGAAGCTCTTCGAAAGGGTTATCGACTCTCAGATTCGACAGGAGTGCACTGTTTCGGAATGTCAATATGGGTTTCGCCCTGGTCACGGGACAATGGACCCTGTTTTTGCCCTAAGGACTGTCGCGGAGAAATACAGGGCGAAGAATACGCCTCTGCATTGCCTGTTTCTCGACTTGCTGAAGGCCTTCGACTGTATTCCTCGCGCGATAATCTGGTGGGCATTGCGGTCCAAAGGGATTCCAGAGGCCTATGTTGACATCATCCGAGACATGTACCGTGTCTCCGATTCCGTAGTTCGGACCGCTGTTGGCGACACAAAACCTTTCCCCATCACCGTCGGGATGCACCAAGGATCCGTCCTTAGTCCGTTTCTGTTTAGCGTGGTATTAGACGTTTTATCAGACAGCATCTGAAAGTCACATGAGCAGCCACGGGGGCTGCTCATGATATCGCGCTGGCAGATTCGGACAGAGGTAGGTTGGTGCGAATCGTGAAGGCGTGGAAGGAGTCGCTTGAGAACGGCGGTCTGAAACTCAACGTGGCGAAGACCGAGTACTTGGCCTGTAACTCAACAGATCCCACACCCGTACGCATAGGCGGCGACACGGTCGAGCGCACGGACCAGGTGAAATACCTGGGATCTGTATTTCATGCGTCTGGTGACATCGATTGCGACATCAAGGCACGCATTGCTGCCGCGTGGGCCAAATGGCGTGAGGTAACTGGTGTCATTTGTGACCCCAAGATGCTGGTAAAGTTGAAGGGACAGGTCTATAAGACCAACATTGGGCCTGTCCTTTTATACGACTGTGAAGCGTGGCCGGTGTTAGAGCGACACAAGCAAGAACTGCGTGTCACGGAGATGAATATGCTGCGGTGGATGTATGGAATGACGCGGAAAGACCGCGTTAGGAACTCCCGCATTCGCGGCAGCTTTCATGTCCGTGATATTGCGGATAAATTGCAAGAGTGTCGGGTCCGATGGTACGGCCACGTTCTACGGCAACCTGATGCTTACGTGGGAAACAAATGTCTGGCCATGCCACCTCCGCCGGGCCCGGGCAGTAGGAGTAGACCCAAAAAGTGCTGGCTTGACGTCGTAAAGGGTGATATGCGTGCCAATGGGCTCACAACCAGGGATGCTGAAGACCGTGCGAAGTGGAGTAGAAAGAGTCGGAAAGTGGACCCCGGGCACCGAAACGGAAGTTTATGTTGCAACTGGGATACTACGCTTGGATGATGATGATGATCGAGTTTCAAGTAACTAGTACTTACTGTTAAAAAAGATCTCTTACGATATAAAATACAGATTTATTGCAACGCTGAACCAATAATAATAATCCAATTTCTTAACGATATTCTTTCAAAAAGTTAAAGTTTAAACCTTAATGTTTATCTTCAATGTGTACAGCACAAACATTATATAATTTAAAAAGTATAGAAATATCATTAACCCACAAAAACCTACACAACCTTTTAGATATTTATGGCACTCCACATTATCTAAATAACGGCCTAAGTTCAATGATATGTATTTTTATAAATAAAGATCCATCCAAAATTATTTGTATTAGAAGTCAGAAAATTTACAGCTTTCATAAAACTAAGTTTTATTCCAATTAATGTTGAAGCTTACACTCAACATCTCAGAACAGGTTTTCAATTAGTTCTAATGCGATGCGATCTAAATTAAAAAAACTGTAATTAAATTAAAAATATACTATTCTAGCTTTGATTTAGAATAATAAACCTTAGATTCAAGTTTTTACAACTTAACTTAACATTTTATAGTATTTTATAACTTTTACCTTGGAATGAATTATAAACATTTGGTATAAGTTTACTTACATTAACATCAACTATGAAATTAATAAATTTTATTATATTAACTAGCTGTGCCCGCAACTCCGTCCGCGTGGAATAGTGACTTTGGGCAGCATTTTTTGGATAAATCTTACGGTTTATTTTGGATTACAAACCTTATAAACCCTAAAAAACCCTAAAATATAAATAAATGAAATATGCAAACAGTCTGTGTTATCGAGAATGCAACTGTTACGCCATGCGCCTCCGGAATACGTGCGTTCGAACCTACAAATCCAGCCTAAGCTAAACCCTATTTCATATGATTGATGATATAAATCTAAGGTCAACTTAAATTAGAAATCAAACCTATAATTTCCAACCTAAGCTGAACCCTATTTCATATGATTGTTGATATAAATCTGAGGTCAACTTAAATTGGATATATTGTTATCGAAACTTATCATTTTTAACAAAAACTATTTTTTTTTCTAAAATAAAAATAGCCTAAGTTACTCCTTGTTACATCAGCTATCTGGTAGATCCTGGATGGACGGCCGTTGCCTCCTTTTGCGAGGCAGTCATGTCTGCAAAGGAGGCGGCGAAGCGGGAGCAGGAGTCCATCACCACACTCCCCTCCCACCAACGCAGGCCACGTCGTCGGCGCCGGAAGGCAAGCAATGACCTCCGGCCGCCGTAGAAAGCGGCCGCGGGTGGCCCCTCGGGGGAGGATCCGCCGCCCGCACTATTGCCGCGAGGGAGAGGGCCGCATGCTGTTCCGCAGCCCCCCTCAACTCCTACAATACAGGAGAGCGCCGGAAGGACGAAACCCTGACCCCCTAGCGCCAACACTTTAGAAGAGGCCCGCCTTGAGACAAAGGGCGGGCAGGCGCCGGCCCGGGCCACGAGATCGGCAGGCCATGTATCCATGGGCCCGGGCGTAGGAGATAGGAGAACAGCGGGGTTTTTAGTGGGTAGTCGGATAATCGAACTCTTTCCCGGAGTCCCACATATCCCTTGGTTACCCGGGCCGAGGAACCCGTCAATAGAGGTTTTTCCCCGAGACCAAAAAAAAGCTATCTGCCTGTGAAAGTCTCGTCAAAATCGGTGCAGCCATTTCAGAGATTAGCCGGAACAAACAGACAGACAAAAATTTTTAAAAATGTTTATTATGGTATATGTACCGTGTATACGTCCGAATGCACTTAGGAAAAAGCGGTTATTTTATATTACAGACAGACACTCCAATTTTATTAATTTGTATAGCTGACCACATAGTCATACATATGTCATACATATGACTGAAAACAAATTCAAAAAACAAACATTATACAGGTGTCCCAGAAGTCGACATCAAGCCGGAATCGGGCAATAGGCCAAGTTCTAATAGTTATCAGAAATATATTTTAAAAATCCAAGTTGTAGCAACAGGAGTGAAAAAACTGTCACAGGGTGCAAATTTTCTCGATATTTTTTTAAATGTCCTTAATTTTTAAAATACCAAACTTAGATTTTTTTATATTTTTCTGATAACTATTAGAACTTGGCTCGATTGTCCGATTCCGGCTTGACGTCGACTTCTGGGACATCCTGTATAAACCTTGGATAACGGCAAGTCTCCTAATGTGTATTAGAAATCGCGACAGAATGCACATTACATTTAAAAAACAACCTATTATAATATAATATAATAAAAGCAAAAGCATAAGCATAAGAAGTGTCTTGGTTTTGATACCAGTTCCTCTTTTCTTCCAAATGTTTTGGGTAATAGTACCTTTTCCCACCCCGATTCTCCTTTTTATTTCGGGGACAGAGCTGCCATCGTTACATTTGGGAGCCCAGGTAAATGTAGCGATCGATGATATGAATATCAGGAATATCGCAGGTGGCATTTCCTAATTTTCCGACTTGATCCACTACCATCATTTTAGTTTTCGCCCTGTTCACTGCTACAAATTCTCTAATATTTATAAAAATATAAGATAATTATATATATAATAATTTATAAAAATATAAGACAGTGAATCAATAAATTTTTAGAACACATTAATAATCAACATAACATACGGAATAAATACCGGTATTAAAAAATCAATATAACTAATGTGTATATCATCAGAGTGGTTCTTATCAGGACAAAATACCTGGAAATTTGAGCTTTTATATCAACTCTAAGATGGTTCGCAATACAAGCAAAGTTAATTATGTAAATAACAAATGAATAATTTTCTTCGTTTTCTAGAATTTTATAACTCAGGGACAAATGGATCTCTAATAATGAGTAATACATATTTTTTATAAAGAATTTGACACTTTACAAAAATATTTTGATTTTTGTTACGTCTATTGGTTTAAAATTCATTCAGGCTCAAAGTTAAATTTTTCCACAATCATCAATATTATCAAATATGTTCTCAACAGGTCTGGCTTTCCTTCAACGTACGGGTGTTGGCTAATTGTTTATTGAACTGGTCGTCACAAATTCGGCCACCAAATTTACATAATTGTCTACTGTGAAAGGCCAACGCATCTGTCATATAATGGCTGCAACACGGACTACGTTTGCACTGACTAACACTCATTTTGATAATAAATTTTTATATTAGATATAGTCGGACCTGATACTTGTATACTCGACAAACCAAGTCACTTGATAAGATATAATAAAAAATCAAAACTGCGGGGCCTGTCCTTTCTTTTGAATAGTTTACACGCCAGCCTTTTTTAGACGGATTTGTGGGTTTACATATTTACCGCTGATCTACGTGTGAAGCAGTCTGTGTTTGTAGCCACCGTATAATGTTATATGGTATATGCGTATTGGACTAAAAAACTAGTGTCCGACCGAAACTGGTTTTCCGGCTGAAACCGAAACCGAATATTCAGCCGTGGGTTCAGTTTCGGCCGAAATCGAAACCGAAACTCACGTGGTCAAGTATAAAATTCCTTAAAATACTAAAATTTGGTTCATTTTACCCATTATTATTTAAAATTAGTACGTGAAATGGAAACACAGTATATTAATTTCGTTGTAATCATTTATTTAATATAATATAAAAAAATATTAATAATATTTTTATTATTTTTTCAAATTAAGTTCTTATAGCAAAATGTTTATCAGTTATCAATAATCAAATCACTAATTGTTACTGTTTCATTAAATACTAAGTATTGGTATTTTGAAATCTTATTAATTAATACTTTGGTTTGTATTTGTACTTAGAAGAATCACCAATCTCTTTTAGGTACTTATACCTCTTATATAAAAATAATATTTACTAAAATTATTATTACACTCTTAGTTCCAGTCTCAACAAAGATAATCAAATCGCACATTTAGAATTAACAAAGATACCTAGATCACAATTAGTAGGACAGTCATACTTACATTTATTTAGTGTAGTAAATGTAAGTAACTCACTACTAAACTACAGTAAACATTTAAATTGAAAACAGTTATAAAATCAAATAAAAAAAACTTTTAAACATCTTATATTTAGGGTTACTTTTTTGGTTTTTCGTATTATTAATATTCATAATTAAAAAGTCTTATATTGTACGCCTAGAAAAGCAGTTTGTCTACGTTTCCGCCACGTAAATTATTGTGACGATTCGAGTATATTTGGCCAGCAGCACTGAACAGCTGAAAGGTATTTTAAAACTTCACTTCTCAATATAGGATATCGACTGCTGTTCCAATAACTGTATATGTCAGCATTGCGTTGTAATAATGGCTCCGACAGGTAAGACTGAATCTTGCGTCGGGTGATAACGCACTGACTAAGTTATGTTGCTACTTCCGAAATCATTTTTGGTATCGGCAAAAGTTTCGGCCAATTTTGGCCGAAACCGAAACTGCCGCCGAAACTTGATTTTTGGCCGAAACACGGCCAAACTAGCTTACCGGTGGGTGATTTAGTGGAAACCAAACCTTTATTTGATCACCGAGAGTGATATCAATTGGCTGCTACGGACATATTATGCTTAGTAATAATTACTCATAGTAATGTGTTTAAAGTAATATTAATGTTTAAACAAGTCCAACTTTGTAATTTAAGCTCTGAAATTCGTCTCGTACTTTGGTTACAGTCGCGTGACGTTTCCACCCTCAGTCTGCGTGACTCAGTGCATCGAATACACACGAGCGGGTGCTTTTTAGTCACATACCATTTTTATGTCACAACCCACGCTAGTGTAAAAATCACTTGTGACTTGTGGTGGCACTTAGTTTACCGAGATAAAGCCTTTGTTCACCTAGTGTATGCGGTCGTTACATGTTCTTCAGATATTCCAGCTACATTACTTATTTAAATGATAAAGTATTTTTTTATTGCTATAGGACAGCAGACAGGCTGACAGCCCACTTAGAATTTAGCAATTACCATCGCCTATGGGTATTTGCAACGCCAGTGGCATCGCGAACACTCTGCTGTCCCATAAGGCTACAGGTACTTGGGTCACTAATGCCGGAATACAGTACAAAATCATTATGGCGGCATACTTAAGACCAAAGGTGGTCGCCATCCAGACGGGCTTGAGTTTTCTATCAAGGAGAAAAATCAATAAGCTGTTTCAAGACGAGGCGATCTCCGATGAATGGTGAATTAGTACGGTTTGTTGTTCGTATGCAACACTTATATGACTTAATGGCAGCCTTTTATGTATACCTGTCCTTTTATACGGCTGTGAAGCGCAACCGGTGTTAGAGCGACACAAGCAAGAACTGCGTGTCACGGAGATGAATATGCTGCGGTGGATGTGTAGAGTGACGCAGAAGGACCGCGTTAGGAACTCCCGCATTCGCGGCAGTCTTCATGTCCGTGACAATGCGGATTAATTAAAAGAGTGTCGGCTCCGCTGGTACGGCCACGTTTTACGGCAACCGGATGCTTACGTGGGAAACAAATGTCTGACCATGCTGCCTCCGCCGGGCCTCGGCAGGAGGGGTAGACCCAAAAAGTGCTGGCTTGACGTCGTAAAGGGTGATATGCGTGCCAATGGGCTCGGCTCACTACCAGGGATGCTGAAGACCGTGTGAAGTGGAGTAGGAAAAGTCGAAAAGCGGACCCCGGGCATCGAAACGAAGTTTAGGTTGCGACCGGGATACAACGCTGGGATGATGATGAAGGACAGAAAGAAGAAGAAGAAGAAAAACATGAGCCATGGTCATAAACAAAAAAAAATCTAATTTTGCGATTGGGCTAGTTTCCAACAATGATCTCCAGGCTCCAGATTAAGATGCACCATTTAAATGATGACAATGACTATGCATAATCTATACAAATAAATAAAATTGGAGGGTCTGTTTGTAATATTAAAATAACCGCTTTTTACTAAGTGCATTCAGACGTATACACGGTACATACACCAAAACAACATTTTTTACAATTTTTGTCTGTCTGTCTGTCTGTTTGTTCCGGCTAATCTCTGAAATGGCTGCACCGATTTTGACGGAACTTTTTCTGGCAGATAGCTGGTGTATCAAGGAGTAACTAAGGCTATTTTTATTTTAGAAAAAAAAATAGTTTTTGTCAAAAATGATAAGTTCAATTTAAGTTGACCTAAGATTTATATCATCAATCATATGAGATAGGGTTCAGCTTAGGCTGGATAATGTAGGTTGAATTTCCAATTTAAGTTAACCTCAGATTTATGTCATGAATCATATGAAATAGAGTTTAGCTTAGGCTGGACTTTGTAGGTTCGAACGTACGCATTCCGGAGGCGCATGGCGTAACATTTGCATTCAATAATACTGGCTGTTTGCATATTTCATTTATATTTTAGGGTTTATAGGGTTTGTAATCCAAAATAAACCATAAGATATCCAAAAAATTCTGCCCAAAGTCACAATTCTACGCGGACGGAGTCGCGAGTGCAGCTAGTATTAATATAACGCATAAGGTATAAAAACAGAAATTTAGACGAAACATAACGTTGAAAAAATTAACATCATAGAAGAAACTAGTCATATCATAAAATATATAGAAAACATGTTTTTTAATAAAAGATTAATTAAACAAATAATTTTTCATAATGCCTTTCAAATGCCTTTTTTAAAATTTTCTATATTTTGTATTATTTTTATTATATTGTAAAAAGTGAATACTAAAATAATGAAATAAATTAATTATTATATTTTATTATTATATTTATAATATCTGTCACAATAAAAATGTTGAAACCTCTAACAAAGGATACAAATAATGTATTTGCGATACCCCAAAACCTACTTTTGGAAAAAGCCAGACGAAACAGTTTTAAATCTATTTAGTTCAGCAGACAGAATGGCCTACACATCACATGTGCCTATTCGTTTCAGTCTGCGGCACAATACAGTAAAATGCAGTTGAAGACAAAGCGGTGGCGATATCACTCGGCCCGAGGCCCGCGACGGTGCTTGACATCGATTTATTCTAACATCACTAAAATTGAATGACTTTTAGCTGTCTCCGAAGGATAATAATTGTCTGTTGGAATCTGTAGGATCAAGTATCGATAAATTATTTGGACTTTAAAACTTGTTTAAATTTTTATATTTAGTCATGTAGCGTTACGTAACATGGTGACCAAGCGGTCTCTAACAACAAAAAAATAAACATGCAGGTCACTTTCAAAAATTAAATTTTTATAGACATTTGAGTATTGAAAGCTTTTGTTTACAGATATACCACTGAATAATTCACCAACAAATAAAGTAACAATTTTTCAGGAGTAAGTATTTCTAAAATCAAAAGGAAAGGCCTCCACTTCACTATGGTTATTCGGTAGTAGAAAAATTTGACTTTTTATATGAACGGCTATAGTTTAATTTTCAAATTGTTTTTTTGTATAGCTTATAGTATTCTATAGACTTATTTTTTGTATAGCTATAGACTTATTATTGGTTCCTGAAGTCATCATACAAAGAGCATTCCAGAAAAAGATGCTGTGCAAACTTCTTGCTGTCATCATCACATCGACATATTTCAATATATATAGATAGGCTGCAATACGGATAGAACACATCAGCCAAAAATGTTTTTATTAAAATAGGTGTGTGCAACTTGAACAATAAGGAAGAACAATTTTGTTTCATTAACTTATAACTGTCCCTTCCTGGTGGCACTGGTTTAAAATTGCAACCGTCTAGTTTCCAATCTCCCGGTTCAAAAACAACATAAGGATTAAGTCGTAATCTGGATCAATATCTTCCTGTTGCCTGTCTAGCCAATTCGTTAGCTCGCTCATTACCGGGCACGTCAACGTGAGCCCGGATCCAGAACAGTTGAGCTTGGAACCCTCTTTCCTTCGACTCTATAATTTTCCTGCAAATATAAGCAGCGAGAGGATAGAGCACATCAAAATCGTAGATTAATTTCAACGAAGATCTAGAAACACCCAGCATGGCGACTGTTTAGTATAAATAATACTGTACAGAACGCCCCTAGTCTCATTTTCGTAGTCAGCACCTTGATGTTATCACGCCAGAAAGCATAGGCACAGCCCACCCGGATTGCGATCTTGTAAAGAAATGGGATTCTCCAGTTTCTCATAGGAGATTTTATACTCACTAGCGAGATATGATGTCTGCTATTAATCAGGGTGCTTTTATAGTTGTCATTTCTCATGTCCGGGTGTCGGTTTCCACGCTTGCACTCATACAGCCTTGCCATTTCTTAGATCCAAAGATCCAGGGGAGAAGATCAGATATTACGAGCGCAGCATTCAGTGATCTTGTACGATATGATAGGGCATTTTTCAATGCGAAACTAAAAAATATTGAATTGAAAAGCTTTTTAACAAATACTTTTTCGGCAGTAGGAACCAGTAGGAGGTGTATGACATAACAGGCTCTTATAAGGCGACACATGCCGTTCTAGTAATATCGGGTTTCAGTCCCCATTCTAGCTTCACCATTCTTACGATCATCTTAAACATGTTAGCGACTTTTCACTTAATTTTAACCTCCATGGGGTAAACATATGGTTTACCCCATGGAGGTTAAAATTAAGTTTATAACCAATCGTGGGATCGAGTTTTGAAGCTTGTTTTTAATACCCCAGTCATGCAAGCAAGTGAGGGTAACCTTTAGCTCATTAGATTTGCCTTGTGGTTTCCCAAGAAAACTACGTCAGAAGACTACGTCATCGGCGAACGCCTGGACATACGGGGCAATCGTTTCCAGTCCTGTAAAGAGTCCAATAATAAATTCCAGAAAATAGGATCGCTCATTGACCCTTGGATTAACGTTTAGTATTCTGCTTTTTACCGGACAGTTACGTGTCTGTCACTGAGAGAGTCTATGGTAATGCTTTTGAAATTATCAGAATATCTCGTTTTCAGAAGTCTGCACTTAATTGAGTGCTACCAAACATTATCAAATACGCTTTCGAATTGTGAGGAAATAATGGGGGCCGTCACTTTTTACGGAGAGTGCTTCTAACGCATTGTAGTCGGTCCTATAAGGTATCTTCGGTATTACGCTGAGGGACAAAGCCATATCGTATATTACATTGATTTTTGGCAAATTAGGCCACTTTATGCGGCGTACGACCATCTTTTCTAATATTTGCCCAGGATAGACGAAAGTTTAATGGGGTTATATAACAACCTGGCTGTAATCTTCCCTATTCTATCTCCTCCGCACGATTATAGAGACTTTCTTCCACATGGACAGAAATTATGCTAATTCTAGACACCGGTTTGCAATGCTCAGATATGTATCGGCACTTGCGCTGATCGCACTCGAGCATAAATCTGAAGTATAGCGAATATTGAAGGATTGAAGCAACCCAGTATTCGTCTCAGTTATCTCAACGTGAAGACAGAATATAAATCGTTCTTCTTATTTTCGAGGAGCTTACAACCGGAACATTCTACATGTGTTCTGGTAACTTTATGGAGTAGGATATCAGCTTCCGATTTATCATCTGATTAGAATGTGTTGATTAATAATATACTTACGGGTTAATCCGGACTTAGAGCCACTCTAGTTTCCACTGACAGCTGTACTGCCCTTCTCCTCATAGATCTGGCTATCACCTGGTAAATGCCATCTCAGGTGGATTTTCTTTCTTTCCTAAAGCAGAACTCCTGCCAGCTAGCTGTTTGGACGCTATCCACCTTTTATTCATATTCAGCTTTGAGGCTTAGGTAATTCTCGACTACGTATTGTCGCTTTCTAGGAGCAGTACATGTAACGCTGATGTTAACTTGGCCCCGCAGACTATCTAGTTCCTTGTTCCACGAGGTACCTAAAGGGATTTTTCTGTATATAGATCAGTATATAACTTATAATTTATTTTCTTACTAAAAGGGTTTTTACACAAATAAACGACTTTATAGAAACTTCTTAGTTTTATAGTGTATGAGAATGTTTTTATTATTTCGGTTATTATACTTGTTATATTATTTATCCTCATCGTTATTAAAGCTTTGAATTAGTTATTGTTTTTTTAACTGTTTTTGTAACAAAGTTTTATTTTATTATAACTGTTGGTTTCGGTAGCTTATGGACGAGTGAATACATACCTGTTATGTAAAATTGATTTATCCTAAGTCGTAAAATTTGTCATTAAATGTGATAACAACCCAACCCAAAATTATCAAACGATAGAAAATTCATAAAATTTGTGGGTTACTAACCGAGGTGAATTAGTGAAACGTTATTCGAAACTAGAGAATAGTAATTGTGAGAAAGCTGCATGTGGAGTTAAGGAACAGTTGGAACATGTGATAAATTTATGTCCTTAATTAAAATGGCATATAAGGACAGTCATGTTGTACGGAACTGAATTCTAGGTAACTAAAGTGTGAACTATCCATGGTTGAGGTGCGAGACTAGTATATAAATGGATCTCTGAAAGTAGTACCTGTGATTGATAGAACTCGTAAACTGACCTAGGAGACTAACATGGGATTGTTTTATAAGAGATACGGACAATATTGCTAAAATAATAATGAATCTGAAAGCAAATGGAATGATCTGAAAGTAAGTGAAAACGTGAACAATCATTGTTTTTATGAGTATTTATGACGTGAGAGGTGAAGCATGTGAGGATAAAATAGAACGAAAGTAAATATTATAATGTAACCACCCCAAATAGTTGACCTTATTCAAGATAAAATAGATTACAATGATAACGGAGATTGATAACAAGTTGTCAATCTTCTTATCTCAATAATTTATGTAACATAACGGCCATTCATCATCATCATCATCATCTTAGCGATGAATCCCGGTTGCAGCCCAAACTCTCGCTTCGGCGCCCGGGGTCCGCTTTCCGACTTTTTCTTCTCCACTTCGCACGATTTTGGCATCTCTGGTCAGTCCATAGGCACGCATATCAACCCTTATGACGTCAAGCCAGCACTTTTTACGTCTACCCCTCCTGCTGGGGCCCAGCGCGCGGCGAAGGCGGCATGGCCAGACATTTGTTCCCCACATAAGTATCCGGTTGCCGTAAAACGTGGCCATGCCAGCGAAAGCGACACTCCTGCAATTTATCCGCAATGGCATGAAGGCTGCCGCGAATGCGAGTGTTCCTAACGCGGTCCTTCCGCGTTACTCCACACATCCACCGCAGCATATTCATCTCCGTGACTCGCAGTGCCTGCTTGTGTTACTCCAACACCGGCCACGCTTCACAACCGTATAAAAGGACAGGCCTAATGATGATCTTATAGACCTGTCCCTACAATTTAACCGGTATTTTAGGGTCACAGATGACACCAGTCACCTCACGCCATTTGGCCCACGCGGCAGCAATGCGTGCCTTAACGGCGGAGTCAATGTCACCAGACGCGTGAAATACAGATCCCAGGTATTTCACCTGTTCCATGCGCTTGACTGTGTCGCCGCCTATGCGCACGGGTGTGGGATCTGTCGAGTTGCAGGCCAAGTACTCGGTCTTCGCCACGTTGAGTTTCAGACCGCCGTTCTCAAGCGATTCCTTCCACGCCTTCATACGTCCCACCATGTAACATAACGGCCATTGTTTATTAGTAATTGTTTAATATTCAAAAATATATTTTACAATGTAATTAATTTCACAATATAAAAGAACCAACTGAAAAAAATTAAGTACTTTACAATACATTAGTATTCAAATGTTATAATGTGACATTAACAAAAAATAATTGAAATTCAAGTGTGGCACTCTTACGCAAGGATTTTAATTAATTGTCATTTAAATGCAATGGATAATGTATAAAACTTTAAATTAGAGAATAACACTTCATTAATATTGACATGGATGGTGTTCTTGATATAATTAATTCGTAGTCATGCATACACAATCAATATGACCTTTAAAGTTATTTCTAAATTATAATCGTAGTAATTATTTAACTTCCTCGTATTTTCAATTAATTATGTCTCCTTTCCTAGATAATGTGTTATGTACATTCAAAATGAATGTACATATCTTTCTCTTCCTCGGTTTCGCACGAATGTAACACCCTATGGGCTACAGGTATGAAAGCTGCATAGTTTTATATACTCGTAGTTTATACGAGCCAGTACAATTTTAATTATGAAATTTTATCTTCTTTTGAGAAGAACAAATATTTCAATTTCATTTAATTGACCTTTCACGTTGAAATTAAGCCCGCTGAGTTACTTGATTTTCATCGAGCATATCAATAATGTTGTTAAATGTGAAAATTCCATGGATTAATAATGTTACTATTAAGAAAAAGTACACAACATTATATTATTACAAGAGTCCAAAATCTGAGTCAAAGAAAGAAAAGAACCATTTATGTCAGTTTAAATGGTTTAAATGTGAAATCAACCCATTTAATTAGGAAATATTACATTTGAAGATTTCATTCAGCTAAAAACTTTAAAGCTAAATTAATAGGTCAATATAACAAACGACCAAATTAGAAAAGTACACAGAGCAATCTACGAAAAAGATAAAATGTCTTGTGGATTTTCTCTTTAGTTTCAGTTACTCTCAATTTGTACAAGTGATTTGTGATTTATTTAACACTGAATTAATTTATATAAATATTCATGTAGTCTAGTCGTACGTCTAGATGGCGCTACTATGTACAATAAACCCTGCGCGTCTATGCATTTGTACTATTTATTAAGGATTAATAAAATCTAGGGCTGGCTCAAATAAATCTAACATATTCATCATCATCCAAACGTAAATCTCTATTGCAACCAAAACTTTCAGTTCTAAGCCCGGAGAATAATACTGAGTATTGGTACGAGATGATATTTGGATTTGTACTATTATATAAAAAAATATTTTTAATACCGACATCGATAACTGAAAATAAATAATATTTGATTTGTACAGTATTAGATAATATAATAAGTCTTATTTTATTACGTTCTTTGGAAGAAGGGAAGAATATGAGTGTACGATATTTTTTCATGTAAATATGTATATTATGAAAATCGGTAACAAATTATTTCGGGTTGTCTGAAATTAACGAAGTAACGAATAAAACTGTGAAAAGATTAATTGAAAAATTCAGAGAAACTGGATCCGTTGGAAACACCAAATTCGAGGTCGTCCAAAAACAAGCCGTTCAAATGTTAATACGAAGCAGTGCGCGAGAGTGTCGGTGACAATCCAGGAACCTCAATTCGTCGTCGTGGACAAGAATTGCCAATTTCAAGAAGCTGTCACAGCTACAGCTTATAATCACTAAAGATTTGTATCTACATGCTTACAAAATTCAATTAACACAACAACTGAAGCCTAATGACCATGTATAGTGAAGAGAGTTCGTTGAATGGATTATTAAACATCAACAAATGGATGCTGATTTTTCGAGCAAAATCATCCTAAACGATTAAGCACATTCTCGTATTTATTTATGGCTTTGTTAATCGCCAAAATTGCCGCTTTTGGGGTTCTGAGAACCCACATGTAATTGTCGAAAAACAAATGCATTCACGTGTCACTGTTTGGTGTGGATTTTGGGTTGGAGGCATAATTGGGCCATACATTTTTGAAAATGAGGCTGGTCTCATGTAACTGTTACTGGTGCTCGAAATCGCGACATGATAGCACAGTTCTTTCTGCCGAAAGTGGATGATATTGATATGGCCAATATGTGGTTTCAACAAGACGGTGCCACATGCCATACAGCCCGTGAAACATTTTAATTACTGAATGAGACATTTCCAGGTCGTGTACTCTCTCGTTTCTGTGATCAGAATTGGCCCCCTAGATCGTGTGATTTAATACCATTAGATTTCTTTTTAAGGGGTTATTTAAAATCACAAGGTAAGGTTTATGTCAAAAAGCCCATATCCAGCCATGCATTAAAGGAGGAGATTCAACGCTGCATTAACGAAATTCAGCCACATTTATGTAAAATGGTCATAGAAAATTTCTACAAACGAGTGAGTATGTGCATGCGAAGCCGTGGAGGCCATTTGCCCGATGTGTTATTCCATAAATAAGCCTATCCTATGTACTTTATGATTCAATAAAAAAATAACAATCAAAAGACTAAAAACTGTCTTTTCTATTTAATTCAAATCTTGCGTTAATTTTGGGACACCCTATATTATGATATACCGCTTATACCAAAAGGCGTGCGGATTAAGGACACGTGACGACACTCAACAAGGCTTGGATGGGGAAAAAATACTGGACAATACAGATTAAAAGATTTTTAGACAAAGTAACAAAAAAATACAATTTGTCTTTATAACTTAATTTCAACTCGGGTATCTGCAATATAATATATTTTAGTACCTAATATATTTCAATGTTCTTTTTAAATATGTATAGTGTTTGAAATGAACATTGAAATATATTAATGTAATACAAAGTTAACAACGATAAAAATTTAATCACGACTCACTCATTAAGCCTTCTGTTACAATGTTACACTTATCACGTAAAACATATATAGTTACTGATAATAGTTACAACTATGTGCAAGTTCAATGTTTTTCCACGAGAAGATAAGCCTTTATGTATTTCAAGTGTGTTTTATATGTGTTACATGCTGATCTGTTAACTTGAAATTTTGTTACTGTAATTACAAGTATGATCCCTGCAGCACTTCTTTGTGTTCCAAATATTAACGCCGTTAGCATCCGAAGCCTGAAAAACAACTGTCCAGTAGTCCTGCCTCCTTCATAGACGTTATTGTTTTGCGAAAGAGGCGACAGTAATGCATGCAGTGTCGGTCCCGACTATAACCTAAATCAAGACCGAGGGTGACAGATCTAGTTCAGTGTGGGCGACGAGGGTGGTGTGTCTCTCACTTACGCAAAACGCACGGATATGGGGTGATCTTATGGCTATAATGCCGTCCAAACCAATATTCTGGAGTGGGTCTCATCACCTTATCGAGGTTTCCTCTATCGAGGAAAATGAAACTACTTTTTGAACAACCTTATACAATTTTAAATTAGTTCCATTTGAATTTCAGTTATGTAAGTAATAGGGGATAAGTATGAAATTTCCGTAATATACGAATAGTAACAGATACTTTTAATTGATATAAAACCTTTATGGTGTGAGATTTTCGAGTATAACTTTTTTCACGTGATACTTATGAGGTTATTATTTTTAAAATGTGTAACATTCGATTTTCAAATATCAATAGTTTTTTTTTTTTTTAATTTAGCTTGGAGCTGATAGATAGATGCTTAGAAAATCCGAGTTATTTTTGTATACGAGTTCCAACGCGGAACTAACTCGGCAAAAACGGCTTGCAATATCAATGATACGTTTGGAGAGGAGACTGCTAATGAAGGCACGGTGCATTTCTGGTTTCGTAATAGAAACCTCGACTTGAAGAACGAACCACGTGAAAGATCGCCCACATAAGTGAATAACGCTAAATTGAAGGAGATGGTGGAAACTGATCCGAGTCAAACTGCCCAGGATCTAGCAGCATGGATTAACGTTACCCTACCTACAATATTGAGTCATTTGTTTCAAATCAATAAGATAAAAAAAAATGAGAAATGGGTGTCTTATAATGTGACTAATCTGCAGAAACAAACACAAACAAACTTACATTGCCTTGTTGAATCGGCTCAGAAATTAAGGAATATTGGATCGATTTGCGCCATGTGACAAAAAGTGGATTCTTTACAATAACCGTAAGCGGAAAATGTAATGGCTGACCCCCGTACAAACGCCGCAATAGTGCCATAAAGCAAAGCTTACAAATAAAAAGGTAATGGTAACTGTTTGGTGGTCTCTTCATGGTGTTATTGACTATAGCTTTCTCAGGTACCTGATCAAGCAATAACAGCAGATAGTTACTGTGCCGAACTGGGAACAATGATGGTGAAACTCTGCAAGTTACAGAAACAACCCCGACTCAGGAATCGATCTTCATTACTATTGGTCCATGATAACATAAGACCTCACACTGCACGAGAAAGCGTTATAACTCTACAGGAACTGTAGTTAGAAACCATACATACGAGAAACTGATAAGTTCGCAGCAAAAACAACACTTCGCGCGCTAGGTTTCCACATCGTTTCTGCACAACAGCCTCATGATCCTAACAAACCTAACTGGCATAATATTGACCATTCATTCTAGTCCCTTTTGGTAGGTAATCTATTAATAAAATTCTAACACTATCCTCTGGGAGAGATAGTCACTATTTGCTTAGACGCCGACTTTTTTGACTTGAATTTATTTGGCGTTCTTTCTCCTTTTTGATCCATTTTATAGATTTTTGTATGGACTCCGGATCATATTGGCGAATCCATATTTCATCCACGGTCACAATCCGATCACAAATTTAGTCAATTTTATTGTCTCCTACCGAAATAGGGTTTTGGCGCCTGAACTAAAAGTGTAGGCATTGTAATGCTAAATTGTACCATTAGATGGCGTTTGGCAATATTGACAACGGTTTCCAGTGACACTTTAGTAACTCATGTGGGAATGAAACGTATTATGGTCTTGCTCGCTTCGCTTAGTAAGGGTCTTGCTCGTTTTAGTAGTGGGTTGTCATAGGTCGTTGTTAGGTGGTCATTTTGGTATCATTCAGTCCTTCGTTTATTGTTATTATTTGTTCAAATACTTGAGTTTGTCTGTACTGTAGTGATTAGGATTTTTATACACAGGGCGACCCGCGCGATGATCATCGTCGCAGCTCTCTCGTCCTTGTTGAAATAAGCGGGCTCACCGTTGTAAGTGAAGGCGCAGAATCTTGAAAAACCGATGACATTTCTTCAAAAATGTTTTTCGAGGTATTTCGTGTTTATACGAGGTACTTTATCACGGCGAGGTGTTCAGATTCCATGAATTTTCGGATTCGGGTCACTAGTACGATGACGGTCACGGACCGAAATTGCACCGTAAAAGAGAGTTAGATGGATAACTCGAGAGCAGTGGACTGTGTAAGAGAGGAGCGGTGGTTACGCGATGCCTTGCAGTGGGCAAAGAAATTCGCAATGACCTTGATTCTACCCTTTCCCGGTACGGTTCAGGTCGCGGAGGAACTGTTGGACGGCACCAGCTAAATGTCACAAACTAGACACTGCACACACAATGTTTATGGTACGGCAAATGAGAGTAAGTTTGGAGTAACTGAAGCCAATTGCGCACGGCGCAGAGAGTGGTCTTCAGGGAGGTCGAACGTCGACCCAGCTTCGCTTTTTCCATTTAACTCACCAAGAATGAGGGTAGTCAAAATCAGGAGGCGAGATCTCAAGTACCCTTTATGCAAGGATCGAACAGGCCGACATGGTGATGTTCGTTGTTCGACAGGTAATTCAATTATGACTACCACTGAGTCCCGCAATCAGTACCTAATAGGAGTAACGATATAATTAATCATCGTTTTGTACCTTAAGCCGCGAACTTATCAGCCGCCCCTCGTACATACATACATTTTGACGACCTCCGTGGCGTAGCGGCTAACGCACTTCGGTACGCTTGCAGAAGTCACGGCTTCGATTCCCGTCTCGTATCTGGGTGTTTATGTATAATATGTGTTTATTTACAAGAGAAAAGTATATATGTAGCAGTTGTCTAGTATGTAAAGGCATTAATGAACTCCCATTTAGATGGCAGCAATGTATAGATAATGAGAATATCCGTGTAGGGGCGGAGACAGAATACTGACCTCTGCGGCCGGGGTCGGCCTATCGTCAAAGGTGACAAAACAACCCACCGCTACGTAATAGGGCCCCATTTCCGTATGGATAACGACCACCTTTGGTCTTAAGTATGCCGCCATAATAACTTTGTATTCCGGCATTAGGGACCCAAGTTCGTGTACTCTTATGGGACAGCAGCGTGTTCGCGATGCCACTGGCGTTGCAAACACCTATAGGCGACGGTAACTGCTTAATTCTAAGTGGACCGTCAGCCTGTCTGCTGACCTACAGCAATAAAAAATAATGTTACATCTTAGAAAAAAACAACTTTAAATTTTTCAACACAAATCGACAATTTCATACTTAACCGGTAATATTATCTAGTTTAAATGAGAGTATGAATATGGTGTCTTTATTGTTTTTCTACCGCCATACTACCCGCCATTGGTTGTGCGTTCATACGTATTTCCTGCATGCCTCATAGTATATACTATGCAGATTTTCAAAAAAAGGTGTTAATAATTTTCGTCAACGAGGGCGTTGGCCTACACCTCTTGTGTTGCAAACGTCCATAGACAATGCTAATCTGCTGTCTGCTATTAGATGAACCGTTTACCTGGCTGCTGAGCTCCCAACTATAAAAAATAATTCAGACAATAAATAATTCCTTGTATAAATTTTATTATTTTTTTATAGCTGTAGGACAGCAGACAGGCTGACGGCCCGCTTAGAATTTAGCAGTTACCGTCCCCTATGGGTGTTTGCAACGCCAGTGGCATCACGAACACGCTGCTGTCCCATAAGGGTACAGGAACTTGGGTCACTAATGCCGGAACACAACACAAGGTTATTATGGCGGCATACTTAAGACCAAAGGTGGTCGCCATCCAGACGGGCTTGAGGCCCTACCACGTAGCTAGGGTGGGTTGTTTTGTCGGCATTTACGACACGCCGACCCTGGCCGCAGAGGTTAGTATTCTTTCTCCGCCCCTGCACAGATAAAAAAATTCCTTAGTAAATAAATAAATTCCCTTTTATTTATTTACTAAGCTAGGGAGAACGGTTACCGATTTGCGTGTAGACGATGGTCCACTAGAGCTTAGCCATCTCTGTGCTGTACCCCCTTTCCCCTTAGCCATCCAAAAGTTTTAAGTAAAATAGCCACAGAGTAATATTATATAAATAATTCTACTAGCTCCAACGGAATTAGTACTGGATGTGTGGAGTAACGCGGAAGAACCGTGTTAGGAACTCTCGCATGCACGGCAGCCTTCATGTCCGTAATATAGCGGATAAATTGCAGGAGTGTCGCCCTCGCTAGTATGGCCACGTTTTACGGCAACCGGATGCTTACGTGGGAAATAAATGTCTGACCATTTCGCATCCGCCGGACCCCGGCAGGAGGGGTAGACCCAAAAAGTGCTGGCTTGACGTTGTAAAGGGTTATATGCGTGCCAATGGGCTCACTACCAGGGATGCTGAAGACCGTGCGAAGTGAAGAAAAAACTGTGAGTGTCAGCTCCGACACACGACTGGAGTTTACTATTTAAGTACGATTGTCTAAACATACGCAAAAAGAGTTTATTTAACTGAAAAAAGATTAATACCATATGAAAGGGTAAATTAACAAATTAATTAAAATAATATACATATATAAAAAAAGTTTTAAAACAGTTTTAAGTTCAACCTAATTACAACTATGGCACCTAGTAATAAAGTCACAAATCTCCAAAACATTATCTAATACTTACGATCATTCGTCATATAAAATGAGCAAAGCAATAAATTACTCTTATTACTTACAAATGAAAAGACATATGTTAAACAACATTTAATGTGAAATCAACCTTAAGTTGTAACAAATAAAGTAATTTTTGCCTTGAGAGATACATCGTTTTGCTTTGTTTAGTGTGTTCCGGTGCACGTGCACCAAAAACGTAACGAGGTTATTCATTAGTAGATTTTACTCTCACATTTTTCTCATACCGGGGGCGCCTTATATATGAAAATCAATTCTTATTAAGGAGTAAACTCCAAAAAAAGTCGGAAAGCGGACCCCGGGTGCCGAAGCGAGAGTTTGGGCTCCAACCGGGATTCAACGCTACGATGATGATGATGATAATTTAGCATCTGGGAGTCCTTCAGGTAACCCAAGAGTTGTGCGTTGATAATGTGCTCCATCACTTTTAAGAGCAAAGACGTTATCGCTATAGGCCTGTCGTTAGACGGGTCCGTCCGATCACCTTTTTTGGGAATAGGGTGAACAGGGCCACCTTCCACGAAGCCGGGACACAACCTTTGCAGTAGGATAAGGTTTTTACCTTTAAATTTATTTACCCGACTTTTTAGTCGGGAAAGGACTGAAGACAGCTCAGCCGAGCACATCCGCAGCACAATAGCGGGGATACCGTCTGGCCCGATGGACTTCTTGACGACGAGGGATCGGAGGACACGTCGCACGGCTTTTTGTGAAAACCGTACCACCGATGTTGTGGAGTCTCTCCACATGTTTTAATAGAAGGTGGAGATTGTCCTCCATCACTGCTAAATTCTAAGTGGGCCTGTCTGCTGTTCTACAACCAAATAAATAAAATATGCAATAAAAAAGGTGTTTCCGTTGAAAGCTATTCTCTTTTTATAAAAGCGAAGCATCACTCAAGCTGATTTATATGTTTAACTTGTGGTAAAATAAATGTTCAAATTATAGCCAAAATTCACCAACACTCAGTGTCTCAGCATTAAACTTACTAACTTCCTCTGGTATCAATACCACTATACGAGTTTTTAGCCATTTTTTAATATAACTTCTTCATTACGCTGTCAGTCATATGGTGTTAAATCGAAATAAACTCGGCCATAGTCTTGTTGTTTATTAGCATTAGCTGCTTGCATGTTATATCCAAATTATCTTAATCGGTGCGTCTAGCAAACTAAATAGAAAATCTATAAAATTCAGAAAAAATGTTTCAAACGTATTATACAGTATAATCAATAACTATGACATTAACCTAAATACATGTAAAAAAACTACACCAGAAAAAGTCAATTATTAAAAAAATAATACCGTTGCGTTGGCACAACAAAACAGAACAAGAAAGTGCACTAATGAATAGCGGACAAACATGTCTTGTATACTAGATCTATACTAGATCTTAGATAAGGTTGTCAGAGAAATATTATATTTATATATGGTAATCTAGTAACCAACATAATTATATATATTATAGTTTGGACTATTTCTATGCCTTCTTGCTTGGCACGAATTTTTGTCTAATTTTTTTTTTAATAATAATCTGACAGCCCGTCCTTTTATATTATACCTGTATAATGCTAGCTAATTGTTTTCGAAATTTATTAATCATTCCTCTGCCTACTATTACTATATTATTTATAGTACCCATATGTAAATTGTTTATTTATTACTATGTAAATTAATTGTCTATAATGTATAATACTACTATTACTACGTAAATTATTATACAATAATTATTTACGTTTAGTGCTATTGCGTCTTTTACAATTTTAACGTTCCAGGTGCGCCCTGGTCTGCTTATCTGCCATTAGTTGAACTCAAGTATTCTCTATCAGTTTTGTACCTGTTGCCACTTCCAGGTCGAATCTGAAACGAGTATATTATCTATCGCATTCAAAAATTAGGTGATGTATGTGTATGTTTCTGGGCGATCCATGTCGCACACACAGAGTGGATTATCTTTAAGTTTAAATTTATGCAAATAGGCAGCGAATCCGCCGTGACCAGTTAACACCTGCGCCCAAATATTTGTCATGCATCTTATCGTCTTGAAGGCATCGTTGACGGTGGGAAAAAACATCTTCGTAACTTCTGCAGTAACTCCATCAATGTACCTCCGATTCCATCTCTGGACCACCATCGTCCTAATTATTCTCTTTATATAGGACACTGGAAACTTATCATAGGCCGGGACTACACCAGTCTGTCGTACCACCCACCTTGGCAGCTCGTCGGTGCGCTCGTTACCTGGAATACCGACATGCCCCCAAACCAAACGCAATCGGATAGCCCACCCTTCTCCCTCAATCTCCCTAATATTCTTCCGAGTATAGATAGCGAGGGAATGGTGCGTGTCCGGGTTACGGATCGGAGGTCCTCGAGTCGCTCAACACAGCCATCCTGTCGAGTTTATCTTGGATTATCAGGTCCGTAGCTTGACAAATCGCGAATAGCTCCTCCTGGAAGACTGCGCACTGCGGCTCGAGTCTCAGTTGCTTCGCCCGATATTCGAATCCACCCTGCCAGTACACGTATGCGGCCTCCACCCCATCATCCGACTTACTTCCATCAGTGAAAATCAGATGGCAAGGAAGGCCCAATTTTGTAATGTCTCTGGCTGCCCATTTTCTAGACATTCGTAGCGAACATCTGGCTACGTAGCAGGGTGTGCGGCTTCCCAGAAATCCAGGCTTTTCTCCAGTTGTTTGAATTCTAATTCGGGTAGAGTATCGATCATCCCCGTTTACACACGTAAAGCCGGGCCACTTTCCAAGTCCGAAGATATAGTGGAAGCAGTCCTACCAACACGAAAGCAGTGTGGAGCGACACAGTGATATAAGTATTGGCTATTTATTGAGCAAAGTCCCTCTGGACGGAGGTAAGGAGCCTTTGCGCGGTGATTTTCTTAACGGAAGGAGCCCAAGCGCTAGCGGCGTACAGAATTGTAAGCTAGTCTACTACTGTCACATATATTATCCTGATGATTTCCGGATTGAGCCCACATTAGAGCTTTGCCATGATGGCCAACTTTTTATATATGTTAGTTGCCTTACGACAAACATACATACTGCCAATGTTGATTAAAAGTCAGCATGTTATCAATAATAAATCCAAGTATTTTAAGGTGGTTAACCATTTTCATGTCCCTCCTACCCATGCTCACGTATATGATGTCAAACTTGCGTTTTCAAGTAATAATCATCGCATTCGTTTTCTCAACAGAAATTTAAATTTATTTTTCACTCCTTATTCGTGCACACAAGCGAGAGCGTCATTGGCTTCGGCTTGGATAGTCAAAGCTGTATTAGCAGAAAACACCAGGACAACATCATCCGCAAACGCCTGCGTGTATGTTCCTATCCCATCCAGTTTGTCTATTATAGGGTCCAGAAAAACCAAAAGATTCCAGAACAATGGTTCACCGATGGAGCCCTTTTGAGGTGCCCCTTTTAAAAGTTATTTCAGTTGATGAAAGTAGTTATCTGTAAGTAGTCTTAAATTGGTTGGACAACCTTTTTTCCTGCAACCGACACATAATTGCTGGCTACCACGCATTGTCAAATGCCCTTTCGATATCGAGCGAGATGATGAGAGCGATCTCTTTCCTATGAAGGATGCCTCTGACGTGCTGCATCAGATCAGACAACCCATCGTCCGTACTCCGTTGAGGTGTAAAGCCGTACTGCCTTCCAATTATCTTGGGCAAGAGATGCCAGCGAATTCGTTTGATCATCATTTTCTCTACAATATTGCCCAAGATGGACATCAGACCAATGGGGCGGTACGACCTAGCGCTGCTGTAGTCCTCTTTTCCATGTTTCCACTGCACCATGATAGAGGCCTCCTTCCATGGTGTTGGGAAGCACGCTAAGTTTAGGCACTGGTTTACGACGGTACGATGGTTTACGATAAATTTCATAATAGTGGTTTACGAATTAATTATTTTTTATAATAATTATTTATTAATTACGCTTACTAGTTTTACAGGTTGATCTGGTTAAATAATTTTAACTTAAAATGTTAATAAATTCAAATGTAATGATTAGCGGATATTATAATTATATGTTTAATTCTATATTATTATATTTATTTCATCGAGTTTGTTGAATTGTTTTATGTTAAAGTTATCGGAAAATACTGAGATACTTTACTATCAACAATTGAGGACCTTGCAGCAAAAGGGAGGCAAGTCCAAATTTCAAAATTGTCAGGTATTAAGAAATAAAGGTTTTAAAAACTATTGGTTACACTTATGTCTAAGAGTTATGTGGTATAATATAAACATATTTACATATTTTACAAAAAATTTAAGTTAAATAAATAAGTTTTTGAATTTACTGCGATTTTTAAAGATTGGATCTGCCTCCGTTTTGCACCAAAGTTAAAGAAAAATACTACCCTATTTTATATTTTATATAATGTAAGACATTATTATAAGTATTTTTTTATTTCAACCACTATTAATCACCACGTGAAAGATTAAACAATCAAAAGAAAAACAAAAACGAACGAGTGTTTAACAAAAATTACTAATTTAAAGGCAAACTTCAGCTTGATCATCGTAGTCTTTACTAGAAATGTCATCTGCCGCTCCAACAGCTTTACTTTTAAGGACCCTGTAGAAATACAGTTTATTTGTTGGAATGGAACATAGTTCATCACCAGCTGCATAACATCTTTGTATTTATTTAGCCTTTTTCAGCAACAATACATGATCATACATCGGTTTCTGAGGCAGAACAGATAGGTTTTCATCTCATTTTATGCACTTGACGTAGGTATTCAATGCATAACAATTATTTAATTTATTAACAAAAAAAGGCGTACATCCTTTTGGGCCGAGCTGGAAACATGCACTGACTTGTCACAAATGACAATGAAATTTCATTAAATTTGTTGCAAAAAGGAGGCAGGTCCGGACCTGCTGCCTTCTTGCATCAAACGCAATAGGGTGGCAGATCCAATTTTTGTTAGAGCGCGCTTGTTTTTCGTCGGATCTGCCTCGTTCATACATCAAACGCTAGCCCTATTTTTTGTCAAAAATGTAGGTGAAAAAAACAGTAATGGCAAAAATTTGGATCTGCCCCCCTTTTGCTGCAAGGTCCTCAATTGCATTCATTACTCATTCAAATATTATAGAAATAACAGATATAAATAATTGTAGAACAGATAAAAAATCCGATGACTTCACGAAAAGTAAAATTTCGATATAGAGGTGGTCTCGTGCACTCTGAAATGAGTTTTTTCTCAAAATAAAAGTACAATAAAAGACCAAAATGTCAATGTATGCTCCGAAATTAAACAAATGATTTATATATTAAATATATTATAATACAATAGTTAACATGGACTAAATGAGATTGTCACTTGATATCATAAATTATAGTTTAGAAAAAACTAAAAAACACGCTTTTATAAAAACTGAAACTAAAAGGTAAAAAATAATTTTCAATAAATTTAAATTAAGGATAGTGGGATTAACAAAAAAAAAAGATATTTTATTGTAAAAAAGTTTGAGGTACTTGTTGTCAATTGTTATTTAAAAATATCTTAAAAAGCACCCCAGGCTTTTTTACAATAAAATTCATTTTTTTTTGTTAATCCTTAATTTAAATTTATTGAAAATTATTTTTTCCTATTAGTTTGATTTTTTATAAAAGCGTGTTTTTTAGTTTTTTCTAAACCATAATTTATTTTTAACTTCTTAGTTTCTTTAACTATAAAATAAAAGCGAGATAATATAATTTATTTGTTGTCCTATCGGTAAATATTTTTATTAATATAACATCTTCCGGCTATATTATTATTAATTTAACGCCATCTTCTGGCAATGTTATTAGTTACGCTCCAGGTGTTTCGGCAGAATTTTGATTTTATTGTTCAAAGTAAGTAAAAATCGAGTCGAATTCCGAAAAATTCTATTACATACAGGTCAAGTTAATGTAAAACATATAAAAAAGAATAAAAAAGAACAAAAATTCACCGTTACGCGATTTTCCTAGGCGGTCACCCATCCAAGTATTGACCGCGCCCGACCTTCTTAACTTTGGTGATCGGACGAGAAGCGAAAATTCATTAATACTGAGGATCCTGATAAGGATAATGATACAAACTATACATAATATTGCATTGTCATCGGTCCTCGATATATCTACAAAGTTTGAACGAAATCTCACCGTTTAAAGTGGGTCAAAATCGCCCCCAAAGGAGTCCGTTACAAACAAATAATTGCAAACATACAAACATACAAGTGAAGCTAATATAAAACGTGTAAAAATGGATCCTGTGTGATATTTAAATGACCACCACATTGGTTAGTTACGTGCAGGGTACAAGAATGCTGAATGAACCCTATGGCCGCGAGCGGCCTGTCGTAAAAGGCGACAAAACAACCATAGCTAGGATGTAATGTAGTGTTACAAGCCCGTATGGGTGGTAACCACTCCTGGTATTTAAATATGCCGCCATAATAACCTTATCTTGTGCTTTGGCATAAATGACCCGGGTTCCAGTTCCCTGACGTAGGCGGCAGCCTGTTATCAGTGTCCCTGGCGTCGCAAACATCCATAGCCGACGGCTACTGCTTACTATAAAATGTGCCGTCAGTCTGTCTGCTGTACCACAACAATATAAAAATTACGAGGCAGTTTTCTAGCTTTTCACATTTCTAAAACATAAAACGATTAGAATGTGACATTGGGCTAAAGATGTTTCTTTCTTTAGCCCAATAGACCACACACAACATTACAAAGGAAATTTCCAAATTTTCCTTTCTTTAAGCTCTGCTTGTACGTCTAAAAATAATAAAATCACAATTATAACATTCAGTTTCCATTTTAGAAAATACAAGCTATACAATTTCATAATAATTTATATAATAATCCTATTAATGGTTGGTTATCCGTCTCTTTTCAGTGCATTACAAGCGCATGGGTAGCTTATCGTCGGATGTTGGATGAGCGGTATTAAAAGTGCGCTGCTTGGCAAGGTGCTCAGCGGCGCCATCTAGACGTCTACATTGGCGCCATGCACTCAACATTCACTAAATTAATCTCGTGAGATCAAGTAGGTTTCTATACCTTTCAGGGCGACACGACATATTTTATAATTTGACATAATATACAATATATACATCAAAAAACATTTCGTACGTCAAGTTGTACTGTGGCTTTATTAGCTTTTACAAACTTAAGATGATTAAAACGTTTGTTTAACATGAGTAAAAAATAACGAGAAGTTTTATTTTGTGACATAAAATATGTCATACCTAGTTTAAGAATAAACATAGCGAAACTATTATAATAACTAAGAAAAGTATTAATTCTAATATTTTTGGCCTTTTTAGTAACTTTATTGTATACATACAAACCAAAGGGCTTGAACACCCGAGAAAACAGTCATACGTATTATTAAAAATAGGTGCCTTAAAACAAAATTTTCATAAGATTATAAATCTTGTATGTACATAAACGCATTTAATATCAGTCTTCCTCAGTCTTAACTTACTAAATTTTATATTTCAAATCATTATGATTGCTTTTAGACATAACGATTTGAAATATGTATTTTCATGGGGTTTTATCTTTAAGTCATTCCAATAACTCATCTCTCTTATATGACGTCAACATACATTATTTTACACGTGTTTCCAATAAAATTTATGTTCACGCCTCAATTGTACTATAACTTTGAAATATATAGGCGATTCTTACAAATGCATAGGTAATACACGCATCATTGTATATACTAAGTATTGTATCGTTCTATTATGAAATTCATTATTATACTATTAATTATCACAATAGTGAAGTACCATACTTTATCCAGCACTTTTAAATAAGTAATTGTTTACTTATGACATTCGTTTTACCTACGGAGGCAAAACGACACTCAGATTCATTGGTTAAAAAAATTATCTCCATATAGGTGAAACTGATGATAACAAAACATACAAGCTGAAGTAGAAGTTTTCTCATCTATAACCGGATCGATGGTCGATGAAGCAAACGAGGTCTGTAATAGAGACCGCATCTCGTCAGATCAAGCCTGGTCGGAGCGGAATTAGTAGGGTGTACCGCCTTATAATATTAATAATCATACTAGAAAGAAAGAAAGAAGAAAGAAAAAATGTTTATTTAGAGCACAAAATACCTTAATAACATGTTAAATAAAAATCTCATTACACATATAAGTGCCCTAAAAGGTCTTCTGCTCAGCATAGTTGGTTATAAGAAACCAACGCTGGTCTTCCGCAGAGGCCTTCTAGAATGACATGACTCATGAAATGGAATATTTTATTGCTGCAGTTCACAACAAATGAATAATACATATTAAATAACTACAAAAACATACAATTTGTTATTATAGACAACATATGCCCATCTACAGTAAATATACCGTATACCTGAACACCCCACATAACCTCATCTAGTCCCAACGTCAGCAGTAGCACGGCACCCTTACCGCGGGCACCAGACAACCGATACACTACACATACATTTCTTTTGTAAACAAACACAAACCTTATCTGGATTGGGTTTATAAAATACTTGTATCACATGCCAATTTCTCCTGTCCCTTCTGATGTTGGAAAATGAATTTCTTTAGTTCGCGCTTGAAACTGTAAGAACTCTGCATGTTTCGAATGGGCGGAGGAATGTTATTCCAACATCTGGATGCAGCATAGCGGAAACTACCTCTAAATTTTGCCGTCTTATGTTTGTTTGTAGCTAGCTGCACCGCACATTGTCGGGAACCCACAGATTTACTAGTAGCCCATACAAGTTTGTTGTATAAATAAGAGGGTGCTTTATTTTTAATTATATCAAAGAGAAGGCAGGCCAAATGAAGCTTGCGACGATGTTTCATTTTTAGAATCATATGCCGGTTTAAAAATGGTGTTACGTGAGCTCTGAATGGAACATTAAAGCAGAATCGTGCACAGGCATTCTGCACTCGCTGGATCAGTCTTTGAGTTCTAGCCAACAAACGTGGGCCAAACACAATATCTGTATAATTGAGTTGCGAAAGAACCAGGGACTCCGTCAATTGTAATTTGAGATCCTGGCTTAAGAAAGGTTTCATTTTATACAATACTTTAAGTTTATAAAAACAATTTTTGACCGTTCTCGCTACATGACTCTCAAACCTAAGGTCACAGTCCATGTACAACCCAAGATTTCTGGCTTCATAAACACGCTCTACAAGTGTATTCATTAATGTGATGTTTCGAGAGGGATTTAATTTTGCTAACTGGTGTGGACTACCAAATATGAGATATTTAGTCTTTGACGGATTGAGCATCAAACAGTGTTCTTCACACCAGTAGGCTATCCTAGACAGATCATCGTTGAGCCTACTTATTGCGGCATCTATTTCGGATGGCTTAAAGGTGATATATAGCTGAGTGTCGTCAGCGAACATATGATATCTGCAATTATTAATATGTTGAACTAAGTCTGCCGTATATATTATAAAAAGGATTGGGCCTAGGATAGATCCCTGCGGGACACCTCTGTTGACAACTGATTTATCAGAGACCGTAAATGAACCGTCATTGCGGCCAACCTTGACATACTGATATCGATTGCAAAGATAACTTGAAAACCATTGTAACGCTTTAGTATCAAAACCATAATATTTTAATTTAGAAAGTAGTAATTGAACGTTTATTAAATCGAATGCACGGGAAAAATCTAACAGCACCAGTAAAGTACACATACCCGCATCCTGTGCACAAAGAATGTCATCTGTAACCTGAAGCAATGTTGTTACCGTGCCACGTCCTTTTCTGAAGCCGGACTGTTCTTCCGGGAGAATTTTATTCGTTTCGAGATATTCGGTAAGTTGTAGATAGACCACTTTCTCTAATATTTTCGATAGGCACGGTAAAATACTTATAGGTCGAAGATCTTTCAGTTCAACTGGGTTAGGGATTTTAGGTATAGGGCGTACAATGGCCATTTTCCAAATTTCTGGAAAAGTTGAAGTTTCAATTGCTTGGTTAATAATGAATTTGATTGTATCCACCGACTGAGGTAAAGTCATCACTAACATATTTAAAGTTATAAGATCACATCCTTCTGCATTTGACTTTAGAGAACTTATTATTTTATTAAGTAAATCGATATCAATAGGCTTTATGGTAAACTCCGTATCGCTAAATTTATTTTGTTCGTAAAAACATAACAAAGTACGGCTAACATTAATATCAGGTAAATTTAAAAAATAGTTATTTATACTGTTAGGGTCTTGCAAATGCAAAGGGAGTTTTGAGTCACATTTAGAAATAAAAGTGTTCTTAAGATTTTTCCATAATAATTTCGGTTGGCTTATTTTACTATTTATATTTTGGTTAAAATATGCTACTTTTTCATTAAATAAAGCTTTATTTACAAGACTTTTTAGTGATTTGTAATAGTTTTTTTTAATCTGCGTTTTTGTATTGCGATAGTCAATTAGTGCATTGTCGCGTAGACGCATCATAACTTTAATTGTATCTGTAATCCACGGATGAGTCTGTTTGCGTATAGTTGTAAAAATTACAGGAGCATGAAGGTCAAAAAGAGTTAAAATATTAAGGTTAAATTTTTGAACTAATTCATTTAAGTCTTTCGAAGTATCAAATAGATCCCATCCTATACTGTCCAAATCTCTATTGAAGTGGTCTAAACAAATATTTTTTATGGGTCTATATACAGCCACATAAGGCATCGGCTTATTGCGTTTAATGTTGAATTCACAGAGTACTAGTGAGTGGCCCCACAGAAAGCCCAAGTGGTCAAGACTAATCTTTTTTGTGCTAAGGTTAGTACAAACGACATCAATGAGTGTTTGCGAGGTTTCAGTAAAGTGAGTTGGCGAACTCACTATTTGTGAGAGATCTAAACATGACAGAAAAGCCATGAATTTCTTAGTTTTTAGGTCATTCAAATTTAGTAGATTAATATTGAAATCGCCCAACAAAATAATGTTATCATAATTGGAGAGTGCGTTTAATGTATCTGTAATAGCGTCAAAAAATAAATCTACATCTAACCAGGGAGGCCGATATGCTGTGCCGATCAGAAGCTTTATCCCATTCAAAGTCACAGTGATCCACATTTGTTCAACAACCCTGTGTAACGGGTCAATTGGATGACACAAGGTTCGCGCATTCAAATCTTCTTTAATATAAAACCCAACTCCACCCCCACGAGAACGTATCCCTTGAGATCTAGGCACATGTCGTAGTCGGTATCCCGGCAACAAAGGAGCACGACCCTCTTCTCCTGCTCTTAGCCATGTCTCATTCATTGCCAAGATATCTAAACCATGACGCATGGTTGAAGCCACAAAGTTATCGTGATCTGTACCCAGAGATCGTACATTCAGCAAACCTATCATCAGATGTTTATGAATCATTTTTAAAGAGGAAAAAATATACTGTATGTGGTGCTATATGTGCCACAAGCTGATCATTGTTTCCAGATGAAGCCATTGCAGATCCAAGAATACAAAGACAATATATAAGATGTAACAAAAACAAGTACTCAAAATAATAACAACATAATTGTATACTATAAAAATTACGTACACATTCAAATAAATTACGGTTGTGTAAAAAGAATAAACTTATTATAATATTAAAACAACTCCTAACTAATACAATATTAAAACAATTCTTAACTAATATAATATTAAAACAACTCTTAACTAATATAATATTAAAATAGCTCTTAACTAGTATAAAATTAAAACAAATTTTAACTAGCACAATATTAAAATGTCTCATAACTAATATAATATTAAAACTGGTTAAATATTGACAGCAGGTTATTGACACAACAAAATATACTAAAAAGTCTACTACTATATTATGGTAACAGAGTAAAAACAGTTCAAACGTTATCCTTAGTAAAAACACGTTCCAGATCAGAATTAGAGCGAATATGAAAGGCTGGCTTTCCATCAGCCTGACGGGCGTAAATACGTCCTCGTTTAGTCCATGAAAAACGCCACTTGCGCAGACGACATTCTTCACGGATCGTACGGAAAAGTTGCCGATTTGTTCGCGTAAGTCTTTCATTAATATAGATGCGTTGCGACGGCCCTGATAGGTTTATATCTGCGGTGGTCAAATGGCGGCGCACGCGCGCCGCCTTCAGCAAGTCGTCTCGCACCTGGCGGCGCGCGAGGCGAACTACGACGCGACGAGCCCGTCCTCTGTCGTTATCACTCGAGCCTGAGCCGGAGACGTTACGCGCACCAATCCCACCGATTCTTTCAACAAATACGATGTCGCGCTCATCCAATCTGATTCCTAACTTCGCGGCCAAAACTATAAAAATCTGGTGCACATTTTCACCTTTTTCTTCCGGCAAACATCCAATATCTAGATCGGATGATAACGCCTCCTGGTCACGGTCATTTAATTCCAAAGTAAGCTTTTCCACTGTTTTTTCAAGCTCGGTAATGTCTTTAGATCCGATTTCCATATTTTTCTGTTCAAGCTTATCTAATCTGTGTTCAATACCATCCAGTCGCTGCCCCATTCCCACAATAGATGCGCGGAAGTCTGCCATTTCCTTGCGGAAATCACGTATCTCCTCCATAAATGCAGCGATCTCGCGTGATAAGGCTCGCGCATCGCTGTCATTCCCTTCCGGAGAGAACACTTCACGATGAGGTGGACTAGGTACCCTCGCGGTGTCAGTGATTTGCGGCGAAACCATGCCACTGACGCTTTTCATCGGGATGGCGTTGTTGTCACTTTTGCTTACCCTTTTTTCGCATTCGGGGCAAACCCAGCGTTTGGAAATGGTTGCATCTTCATGTATAGCTACACAACCCTTGTGGAAAACTAACGGACAGGTGGTACATGCAGCAGCAGTTAACGTGGATATGAACTTGCCGCACGCTGAACACTTCGCCATGACCAGTAAACGTGCAGCTGAAGTGTAATTAACGATAAATATGTAACACCTAAACTGGGATCTGATTATTTATTATTATTTATACAATCGTTATTGTTTACCTCTGAACACCTCACTTCTGTTATACCCTCTTTTATATTTATTTGGCCAAAAATATTTGTTACTGTCCGATCACACTTATTATCGCGTAAATAATAATGATTTACGAGGTTTTCATATACACATCACTTTTTAGGCTTGTTGTGAATAAATGAGCACTGTAACTAGAAACTAACAAGGACTTAATACTTTTACAAAGGCAAATTACAGCAAGCGCGTAGTACCGTGTTGACATCTGTCACGTCACTCCCAAGATTGATTACTGTCACGTCACTACTAAGATTGATCGTTTATTACTTTTCTCACTAAACCTTACATTGTGTTAGTAGATCGATATTTAAAACGTGCTATGATGATAGTAGATGACGCAGTTCCAGATAATGACGATCTTGTTGGTGCCAAAAAGAAAAACAGTTGAAATATCTTAACACAAGATTACTGTCGTGTGGAAAATGGATAATACAATCATTGTTCCGATAGTATGTATATTCTCGATGAATGGTCTGATTTTAAAGAGACTACGCCGATATTTTGAAAGGATCTCGCTTGGTGTCTGGCTGAAGAGTCGGTTATAGAAAGCAACTATCTTGGATACGGCATATATTATAAGGTGGTTATTTACTATGTCACCTTTACCACCTATAGTTTGTACAACTCCAATGTTTTAAAATATATTAAATACGATTACCAACTACGTGCAATTAACGTCGCTACATATAAAGCCCATCTTTTGGGCAAAATCTTTGCACTAATTTGACCTCTGATGGTGGGGGAGAAACTCCACCCTCAAAGAGTAGATGTGGAGACTTTCAAATGCCAAAAATACATTTTTCTCAAAAAGCAACGAGTTCTCCGGTCCCTCGTTGTCAAGAAGTCCAACGGCCCGGATGGTATCCCCAAAATCGTATTACGGACATGTTCGGCTTTCCTGACTTTATACCTTATCCTTCCACAAAGGTGGGTTTTCTGACTTCGTATGAGGTGGCCCATATTCACCCAATATTCAAAAAATTTTAGACGGTGGTCCGGGTCCAACTTCAGCCATAATATTTTTACTATCAAAAGTGATAATTGACCAATGCGCAACTTTTGAGTTATCATGACGATTCCCATCTGCTAAATGATCGCCAATATGGCTTTCGGAATATTCAATCCGCTTGACATCCCCTGGTCCCCCATTATTGGGTTGAAGACATTGCAAGTTGAAGAAAAGTCCTGAATTTTCCCAGGGCTTCTCGCTCTTTATTTAGATATGGCCAACAGGCCAGCATAGAGGTCAACAGGCGTAGAAATCGCTAAGGCTAGATCGGATCTGGCCTAAGGCTTTTCTTGTGAAGCTTTCATCTTACTGTGTTGTTAACGGTTACTTCTGCAGTGGTAAGTGTATCAATACTGGCGTGCCCAGGATTGTGTGCTATCGCTGACGCTATTTATTCTGCTTATCAATAATATGTTATCTGGTTATGTTATACAGTTTCGTACTCTTCCGTACGACTCAGACGAACACAGTACAGTACGAAACTCCGAAACTCCCGTGGCTGCTCATGTATGCTGACAATATCACTCTGGCAGATAAGACTGACAAGTATATGTTGGTGCGGTGCGTGGAGGCGTAGAAGAATTCGCGAACGGCGGTATGAAGATCAATGTGACGAATACCGAGTACTTAGCCTGTAACTCCGCAGATCTCACACTCGCGCGCATATAGGCGATGACATGGTCGAGTGAACGGATCGGGTAAAATACCTGGGATCTGTATTTCACGCGTTTGGTGATATCAATTGCGATGTCAAGGCACATATTGCTGCAGCGCAGGCCAAATAGCATGAGGTGACTGGTGTCATTGTAACCCCAAAACGTCGGTTAAGTTAAAGTGATAGGTCTATAAGACCACCATTAGGCCTGTCTTTTTATACAGCTGTGAACCGTGACCGATGTTAGAGCGACATATGCAGGAACTGTGTGTCTCAGAGATAAATATGTTGCGGTGTATATGTGGAGTAACGCGGTAGGACCGCGTTAGGAAATCCCGCATTCGCAGCAGTCTTCATGACATATCTTCATGAATTTGCAATCGAGCATTCGTTTTTTGTATTTCTTTTTGCGTAGCATTAATGTTATGAAGTTATTTTTGTTGTGACAAAAGTAACGATGATATCATGTTCTTGATTTCCAATTTAAAATTTTTAAAATCAGACGATATATCTGTTTTTTTTTTTGTTACGCTTTGGTACATAGCTTAAGGGAGTAACAGCGGTCGCATAGTCATCGGATTCAGAGTATGATTTTCTTGCCATATTTATCTTTTTTTTCCCTTTATATGTGGGTACCGCACAGTGAAATATTACGATAAAATATGTTAGAAACGAACACAAACCTTTATTTTATTGTTGTACTAGCTGTGCCCGCGATTCCGTCCGTATGGAATAGTGAATTTGGGGAGAATTTTTTGGATATATCTTATGTTTATTTTGGATTACAAACCCTATAAACCCTTAAATATAAATGAAATATGCAAACAATCAGTATTATTGAATGCAACTGTTACGCCATGCGAATACGTACATTAGAACCTACAAAGTCCAGCTTAAGCTAAACCCTATTTTATATGATTGATGACATAAATCTGAGGTTAATTTTAATTGGATTCTCAACCTACAATGTCCAGCCTAAGCTGAACCATATCCATATGATTGATGATATAAATCTGAGGTCAACTTAAATTGGAATTAAAATTTCCGAAAATTATCATTTTTACAAAAAAAAAATTTTCTAAAATAAAAATAGCCTAAGTTACTCCTTGATACATCAGCTATCTGCCAGTGAAAGTCCCGTCAAAATCGGTCCAGCCGTTTCAGAGATTAGCCAGAACAAACAGACAGACAAAAATTGTTAAAAAATTTGTTTTGGTATATGTACCGTGTATACATCCAAATGCACTTAGTAAAAAGCGGTTATTTTAAAATTACAAACAGACCCTCCAATTTTATTTATTTGTATAGATTACTTAATCTTAATACATTTAACTACTTTTTCAAAAACTAATAAAACACTAATTTTGGAAATTTCTAAATAACACTTCAATCGCCAGTAAGTACATCAGTTATTATATGGTTATGTAATTCTAAAAATAACATTTAGTTTATGATTTAACTTTTTATACTTTCTGTAGCTTAATAAATTACTTCGTCTATTAATAAAACGGTGTAGGCAAAATTTAAATATTTATTTTTATAGACCTGCTAGAATACATTAAAATATTCTTAATATAATAATTTTTAGCTCAAAAACATATATAATTATATATTTACTAGCTGTGCCCGCGACTCCGTCCGCGTGGAATAGTGACTTTGGGCAGCATTTTTTGTGGATATAATCTTATGGTTAAAGGAAATATGCAGTCAGTGTTATCGAGTGCAACTACGCCATTCGCCCCCGGAATACGTGCGTTCGAACTTCAAAGTCCAGCCTAAACTGAACCCTATTTCATATGATTGATGATATAAATCTGAGGTCAACTTAAATTGGAATATACAATGTCCGAAACTTATCATTTTTAACAAAAATCTATTTTTTTTTAATAGCCTAAGTTACTCCTTGTTAAATCAGCTATCTGCCAGTCAAAATCGGTGCAGCCATTTCAGATATTAGCCGGAACAAACAGACAGACAGACAAAAATTTAAAAAAATTGTTTTGGTATATGTACCGTGTATTCGTCCGAATGCACTTAGTAAAATGTGGTTATTATAATATTACAAACAGACACTCCAATTTTATTTACTTGTATAGATAGAATTCATAACCTCCCTGATAGACTGGTTATAAAATTGCTTATTTTGTGACTAAGGATTATGTTTCCAAAAGCGTTAACGGTTTTTTTCTGCTAAATTCTCGGAAAAAATATTACATTTATACTACTGAAGCATAGTTACTGTTTACTTAGTTTAGAAATATGAGTGTATATATAGTACATATTTAATACTAAGGTAAGGTGAAACGTTCCCGGCCTGATAATGAAAGACTGAAATTTTCAGTTGAAAAATGATTTTATTTTTCTACATATTCTCCTTTAACTTCAACACATTTTGTCCAGCGTTTCTCTAATACCAGTATTCCTTTTCGGAAGTGGGAGTCTGGAAGACTGAGAAAATATCTATCTACGGTCCTCTCAACTTCTGCATTAGATGCAAAGCGCTTCCCAGAAACAAATTTCTTCAAATTTTGAAACAGATAGAAGTCTGAGGGTGCCAAACTAGGAGAATAAGGGGGATGGCCGAGCAAATCATACCCCAAATCACGTAGTTTTCCCATTGCCTACACGCCTTTGTGAGAAGGTGCGTTGTCCTGGTGAAAAATAATTTTTTTCTTCTTCAAGCCGGGCGTCTACTTGCTAATTTTGGCATCCAGCTGGTCAAGAAGATTAGAATAATATTCGCCTGTAATTGTTTTGCCTTTTTCAAGATAATCAATTAACAGGATCCCTTTCGCATCCCAAAACACACTGGCCATGACGTTTCTGGCAGATGCGATCGATCTCACTTTCTTTGACGCTGAACCACGGACTTCTACACACTGCTTCAACTGCTGTTTCGTTTCTAGCGTGTAGTGGTGGAACCATGTCTCATCCATGGTAATAAATCACCGCACTAAATCTGTCGGATCCCTATTGAATCGGTCCAAACATTGCTGCAAATATCGTTTGCGCATTTGCTTTTGATCGGCATTCAGCAAATGCGGCACTCACCTTGCGCAGTGCTTTCGCATCCCTAATTATTTATGCAAGATGTTTCGCATCGGGAGAAAACCCGATATTCCCATGGCCTCAGCTATCTCACTCACCTTAACACGCCTATCATCCAATACGATATCATGCACCTTTTCGATGGTTTTCGGTGTGATTGCGGTTTTTGGCTGTCCTTCATGTGGATCATCTTCGAGTGACGTGCGACCGCGTTTATATTCAGCTGCCCACTTTTTAACGGTTGACATTGAAGGAGCAGAATTCTCGTAAACTTTTATCAACTTCAGATGATTCAGATTTCTTTAGGGGTAAATACATCCAAAACGAAGAATTTTATGACTGCACAATATGAATATTGTGTTTACATTTTAACGAAAAACACGCAAGACGTCTACTGCCGAAATTCGAGTAAACAAACTACTTGAGAGAACAAGTTGAAACTTGTCATACGGACTAATGATACATGCACCCAGGTAGGAATAATAAATTTTCGCTGATTGGAACACAATTTCTGTATTAGGCCGAGAACTTTTCACCTTACCCTCGTATAATAAGCACTGTTTTTTTTTCATTTATTCTTTTGTACACAATATTGATTACACATATAAAAGTTAAAGATAGAGTACATGTAGGTACATAGACGAGCTTAACTTTTATAATCATTTCAAAAACTTTATTTTAAAAATATTAAATTTTATGTTAAATGAACATGTAGAATATGGAACTAATTTAAATTATATATTACTTTTGTTAATAACAAGGAAATGATAGAAATAAGGAGTGAATGGATACAGGAGTAGAGGGAGACCAAAAAAGATGGATGGATTGAGTAAAAGGTGATATGGCAAAAAAGGGTGTGAATTTTGAGATGACGGCTAATAGAGGAGAGTGGAAGGAGATAACATGTTATGCCGACCCCATATAATCTGGGATAAGGCCAGGAGGAAGAAGAAGAAATTACTTTTTGTTATTAAAGTTCTATTGAAGTAGCAAGAAATATGATCTACCATGACTATGATAAGTCTACATACCTAAGTAGATCGGGTACCTATACAATAGAACTAGTTTTAGTTAACTAAAGCAACATTATGGTCACAACGAGTAATTGAAATTAAGTTTATCTATATCTACATCTATACAAATAAATAAAATTGGAGAGTTTGTTTGTAATATTAAAAAAAAACGTTTTTTACTAAGTGCATTCGGACGCATACCAAAACAATATTTTTTACAAGTTTTGTCTGTCTGTCTGTTTGTTCCAACTAATCTCTGAAATGGCTGCACCGATTTTGACGGGACTTTCACTGACAGATAGCTGATGTAACAAGGAGTAACTTAGGCTGTTTTTATTTAAAAAAAAATAGTTTTTGTTAAAAATTTAATTTTCTAATTTAAGTTGACCTCAGATTTATATCAACAATCAGATATAATAGGGTACAGCTTAGGCTGGACATTGTAGGTTCTACACGCCTGCGCGGGTATATAAAGCGCGCCAATGGGATTCAAGAAAATTTGGAATTTAGAGATCAGCGCGTCTAGAAAATGATCGTATGTATACGATACGCTATTTATATTTCTTACGCGAAATACAGAATTAATAAGTTACCGTAATCCTACTAATATTATAAACGCGAAAGTTTCTAAGAATGTAGGTTTGTTACTCTTTCACGCAAAAACTACTTAATGGATTTTAATGAAACTTTACAATAATGTAGCTTATACATCAAAATAACACATAGGCTATAATTTATAAAGATGTTTTGTGAATTGTTCAAAATATAACGATAAGTGTCAAATAAGTAGGAAAATATTCTGCTATCTGCGAGCTATTCTGGCGTGCGCTGCAAAATCCGTTAGAGTTACAAGTATTTAATGTATAATGGAAATGTTTATCTTAAATAGTCCTACAAAAAAGCTCGGGACAGCACATATCTATCTTTTATGTGTAAGCTATACAAAATACTTAATACGTATTATGTGTTTGTATTAATATATAACTGTTTATCTGTTACGTTTTCACGTCTAAACCGCTGAACCAATTTTGATGAATTTCGGTACAGAGATAGAGTGAATCTTGCAAAAGGACATAAGATATTTTTATTATAGTATTTTTTTTATGTATATGGCAACAACGTTCGCCGGGTCAGCTAGTTTTTCATATAATCTGTTAAATTTCATTTTAGTTATAATATTATCTTTAAATTTTAGAAAATTTGAATAATATAATTAAAAAAATCATAGATGGTATCTCACCTGAACATCAAGTGGTTCTCAGAATATCTTCAGAAAATTGTTAAGAGTTGCAAATGTTGTTTTCTAATGGACATGTTACTTGGCCGGATTAGTCTGTGGTAAGAATAAATTATTTTATCGGTATTTGTCATTTCAATAAAGCGAAATTACCTTTATTAAATTTCTTATAAATTGGTAATTTATATTTTTTCTGTAGCTCTTATCATTTACTAGATATTGGCTGATTTCATAAAAAATCAGGTTTAAGACAGGTTACGTACTACCAGTACGTACGTACCATAGTACGACATATCGTATGCCAGTGTGAGTTAGTGTTTCGTTGCAATAGGGACTTTTGTAGAGCATTTAATTCTGAAAGACCTATATTTGGGCAGCATGACACCATGAAATGCCGCTGAGCTATAGAAATAAAAAAAACTAACTTTATGTGTATTTTAACTCTGAACTTTGGTGTTGTTGTTTATTTTCAGCCGTATTGCCATATATCACCTTGGAGATTCTACTCGTATCTTCCCAAATTATGTAAATAGTGATGGAGAATGTGAAAGAATAATCTACAAAGAATTACTAAACACCTGAGTTACGAGGGGCGGCTGATAAGTTCGTGACCTAAGGTACCTAATGAAAGAAAAATTTAGATATATATATTTTATTTTTCAATATAGTCTCCCTCAAGCGAAATACAATTCTCACATCATACTTGGCTGGCATACAATGCCTTTAAACCACTCATAAAATATTATTTATCGTTGGCCTCAAAATGACGATCTATGACAGCTTTCATTTCGTTGTCATTCGAAAATCTCCAGCCCCGTCCTTTTTCAATTTGGAAAATAGGAAAAAATCGCTAGGTGCTAGATCTAGACTACGGTGGGTGCTCAATTTCTGATAACCCCGTGTCTTTCAAGGTCTGCCTCCTAACACGCACGGTGTGAACGGGCGTGTTGTCTTGCAAAAAGAACACTCCGCGCGCTAGCTTTCCACGTCGTTTCTGCACAAGAGCCTCACGAGCCTCACTCAGCAAATCGGCATAATATTGACCATTCATTGTGGTCCCTTTCGGTAGGTAATCTATTAATAAAATTCCCTCATTATCCCAGAAGATAGTCGCCATTAGCGTAGACGCCGACTTTTCCAGCTTGAATTTCTTCGGCGGTCTTTCTCCTTTTTAATCCATTACATCGATTCTTGTTTGGACTCCGGATAATATTGGTGAACCCATGTTTTATCCACGATGACAATCTGATCACAAATTTCGTCAATTTTATCGTCTACTAGCGCCAAAAAATCTTTGCAGCTCTCGAATCGTCGTTGCTTGTCGAGCGGTGTGAGCATTCTTGGAACCTAGCGCGCGAAATATTTTTTCATGGGTAAATTTTGATGTAAAATTTATCCCAATCTTCTTCCTCCTACCCTTATACCACATTATATGGAGTTGGCACAACATGTTACATGTTCCCCTCAGGGGCGCTCCTCTGTCCGAGGAGTGCACGGGTGGTGCCCGAGCATCCGTCGCCTCACTCCCCTCTCCGTCCGAGGCGACAGAGTCCTACCTTTCTTCCCGTCTACCTCCTACATCCTTTCCAACTTCGCTCTCTGTTCGTGGCGTGGTCCCCGGTGGGATTTTTTTTCAAGAGCAAGCTGTCTTTATAATTTCTTCTGAAAAACAAACTACTAACAATATGAGGTTAGATTAAAAAAGTTTATCGATATTTATCTTAAAAACCAAACCTGATTGAAACAAACGACTGAGACTGCTTACATACTTAACTAATAGGCAACTGTAATAGCCAAAAGTTTTTGGGTATGAAAATAATTTCACGCAGTGTAATTAATGCAACAATTTCTATTTCTAAATTTGCAATTCATTTACACTGTATCATAAAATTAAGCATTTTATACTTAAGGCGTGTCCACTCACAAAAACTAGGCCAAAAATCAAATCTTTCATTTTTTCGATTTAATTCAGATTGATTGGTTACACACACTGATGAATTTGGTAAAGATAGTTTCTTGTATTTTCCTGCAACGTTCTAACTATGCACGTGTTTCATGATGCAGGATAAGCGAAAAATGCTACTTAAGAAATGCAAGCAACGTTACGACTCAAACCTGTGAATTTGAAATTGGACTTTGAGTATGACGCTAACACATATTTACTTCTGTCATAGACTAAATGCGAGGTAAACTCTGAGAACAATCCAGAAACCCAGATCAAAGTTTAAAAAATAGAATAATAAATGTTGCAAAAAAAACCTCTATAAAATAATATTTATAAAGATTTTGCAATAAGTGTCTTAACTGTTCACCCCTTCACTAACCAAACCTAATACTTAGATTGTGCATAAAGCTCCATCTGAACCGGACACCCCCGTGAGAAATCGTTTTAATGCTTAAAGCCGCTTGCAGTTTCAGCGTTTAATGAATTACGTCGGGTGCAGCCTCCGGCGCAAGACGTGCATCGATCAACGTCGCACTTAGCTCCCTTGCACCCCGGCCCACTCAACCTCATCCCACCGGGCGTAGATAGGCGCAGGGAGGCTACGACAACCCTGCACTGCCCAAATAAAATACTCGCTCCATGCAGCTACTGTAACAACGTAAATGATCCTAGCTCCTTAGTCTGAAAAATCTACTATAGTTAGGTGAAAAGGGAGTTATGTCGTTTCAGCAATACTGTATTAAGATGTGTAGAAGTTTCTCCGAAAAAAGTTAATGCTTGCCACTAAATGTTCAGCATCAGCATGTTTTTTTATAATAACAAAATGTGCCACTTGGGCAGGATTGGGTATCCTCGGAGATAAATAGATATTGGTAAAAATATGATTTGATTAAAACTGTGTGAAGGCAAGGAAGGAAAAGGACTTACCCGACCTTTGATCATCGCTCTTGAACTTCGCTTTGGATTTTATTATGATTTCTTAAAAGATGAACAGGCATGCACATACTGTTCATGACATTTTTAATTTGAAAAATGACAGCTGCTGTCAGTTTCTTCTTCATTTTTTTTGTCTGATACGAAAGTTGTCTTAGTGACTTTCACCCAAGAAAGCCTAAATTGCAGGGCCTTTATTCACAAACAACCCACCCTAGCTACGTGGTAGGGCCTCAAGCCCATCTGGATGGCGACCACCTTTGGTCTTAAGTATGCCGCCATAATAACCTTGTGTTGTGTTCCGGCATTAGTGACCCAAGTTCCTGTACCTATATGGGACAGCAGCGTGTTTGCGATGCCACTGGCGTTGCAAACACCTATAGGCGACGGTAACTGCTAAATTCTAAGCGGGCTGTCAGCCTGTCTGCTGTCCTACGCAATAAAAAAAATGGGAATAAAACTCATGGTCACAACACAAGGCCACTCTCGTACTTCTGCGTCGACCGGGTCGTCGATTACAAATAATGCTACATGTTATGATAATTTATTCATAATATCATCTAGTGGTGCGGGTGTGGCTAAAAAAAATAACTATCAGTACAAAAACTAAAACCGTTAATTGATGATGATCTATCTATAAATATACCAATTTAACAGTTAATCGGTTAAAACTGGCAGACCGTATGTAAATACGAGTAAAATACTTTCTTTATAAACCTGTAATTCAAAACTTCTATTGTTGCTCATAATATAAATTTATTTATGTAAATAAATAGTTATTTTTCTAATAATCTAATTTAATAAATAAATATTTAATCCACAATTTAATATAATATTGGCATAGGCTCTAGTTTGAATCTCCACCTAAAATTACATGTCACTATATGCACCCTCTTTATCGTAGGTTTAAGTTTAACCAGTTCGTGAAAATTTATTGAAACATGTATTTTTATTACTTTTACAGGGACTGCAGTATGATTCTCCAAAACTTAAAAGTAAAACCTAACTTATGCATTGTCTACCTAAACGCACTAGTTAGAAGTTAAAGTCGACATATGCCTCACACGTCTTAGTGAAATCTCTTCAATTTCTAGCACAGACTTAAAATTATTCTCTCCTATGTATTTAAAAAGAAAATTTTGGTATCTGGAAAAATATAAAAACAAAATAAGGAATTCTAGTACGTTCTCGTGTACTCGGGTTTTCGCCCCGAGGTTACGTTACGAGCTAGCTATGTGACGCTTCTGAATTAGAAGAAAATGCATTTACGGCACTGCGCCGCAAGCGAACGGCGTATTTTCGTGCACCGTGCTTCTATTGCAGAACACGTAAAATTTTCATTACTTAAGGATTTACGAGTCTAGTCTTTGAAATCAATACATCAAGTTTTCCATTGTGATTGAACATTGTGTCTTTATTAGCCATAAACCTATTTAATTTATAGACACGTAATTAGTATAGGTATAATAAATATCTGGACCCGATTTGTGGATCCGACTATAAATGTGATTCCAGCTACCCCAACATTTACCTAGACAGCCATAAAGGAATACCAAAATATTATATATTATACTTCTTTGTTTTAAATTTTATTTAGTATTTTAACTTCAAATATTGTATTAAATTTTTCATTTCAATAATTATTATTCGGTTACAAAATACTATCAGAATATGTACGGTGATTTACAGAAGATTTTGCTGAATTTAATAAAGCCGTCGTCTGATAGAATAGAATTTTTCTATCAGAAAAAAGTATAATATAGTAAATAAAATAAGAGTATAATATTATAACAGTCCTTTTAAATAATTTACTTAATGTTGACACAACTCGCAGAATTGCTCGTTATTTGTAACAAATTATTCCAAAATCAATACTTATGTAAATGTGTGCTTACATTACGTTGTGGAGATAAATTTTTGATAGATTACTGATTTACATAATTAATACATGCGTGTTAATATGTTGGTGGACAGGTTTAAGCAAGCTGTCACACGCGTGTGACAACATGTGAGTTGATCTGACAGGTTCCTTATTTTACCTTTGATAACTTTACTGTGTTAAGAGATCAATGGACGAAAAAGTGAGATATTTTTCTGTATAACAATAATATTCTTTTATCGTATACATTAGTTATACCTGTGCATAGAATACTGTTAATTTACCGCCTACAAATCCTTTGGAGATATGAATTAATATTCATATCTCCAAAGGATTTAAAACTTACTATATTACTGACTACCCGCCACGATTATGTATGGGTACCATTTAATATGGGTATCGAAATAGTATCTTATATTTCGTCAAGGTACCCTTAAAAACCCCTCTTCTTTGTGCAACCATCTATTGTATAATGTATGTATGTATAATGTATGTATTTAATATATTGTTATTTACCATCATCACCTGGCTTTTCATACTTGGACCTTGGCAAATCAGTGCCAAAAGCATTAACGTCATACAAAAAAAAGCCTGAACAATATTAAGATACCATTGTGAAAAAAGTGAACTCCATAATCACAGATTTATCCAAGATTAATAATTAGCCAAAACCAAATACCAAAAAGGAAATCTTTTTATATATTTTCATTGACTGATGACATTGTTTTTTAAATCTGACATACAGTGATACACACTCGTATATAATATTCTATTTATGATATTTTAAGGAATGAGTCAAAAATTATATCTAAACTATTATTTGTTAAAATTTTTGTTTTTGTTTGCTAAATCTACAATAGTTGATTGATATTTGTATATTTGATTTATATATTTGTAGATTTGATATTTGTAAATATAAAATTTCAATGTATCGATTGGACCCTATTTGTGTCGTACAGTTGACCAATCCCATACTTTAACCATTATCAAAGGAGTATTTGTGTATACACTTACGTATGTGTGGATGCATGAATGTCAAAAACGTAGTAGTGTGTGTAATATGTTTCTTATGAATCCAAAGTATGTTTTAAGCATTTAATTAAAAATATTAGTTTCCTGCGCTTCCGTTCTATATAGTTTATATAGAAGGGAAACTAAACTTAACTATGCCAAATTTTGGTAAAAAGAGAAATTCTTTGCTTCACGTATTAATACAATAATAAATCCCTTACTTACAAATCCTTAATAATAAACATAAGCGGTAGGTTATCCCGGTAATAAAATTTAAAATTAATATAATAACTTGTAGTTTTTACTTTCTTATTGCTGGGGAACAGCAGACGGCCCAATAATAAGCAATTATAATAGCCGCCTATAGATGTTTGAGACGCCAAAAACATCACTAGGACGCTGCTGTCCGCATAGGGGGTACTTGAACCTAGAAATACGAGAACGCAACACAAGGTTATTATGGCGGCATACTTATATACTAGGGGTGGATAAGATTATAATGTAACATAATATAATATAGATAAGATTTTAATAAGAAGATATTTTTTGTCACCTTTTACGACAGGACGGCACCGGCCGCAGTGATCAGTATTCTTCTCTCCTCCACAGAGAGAAAAACTAAACTAATTAAACACCTCTATACATTGAATCGCAAAAAAAGATTAATTTCTACTAAAGCACACTAATTAATATGGATTTTATTATAGCTTTTCATAGCTTTTAATTTATTACTGTCTATCATTAACCCACTTTTACTTATTTTTTAGTTTTAAATTAAATGAGATGATATTTATCACTGTTATTTCCACATTTTCACTATCATATTTGATATTTTGTGTAACTTGATATCCCTGCTTTCCATATGTTTGTAACTATATACTAAAATGTAGTTCCAACATTTCTTGGTTACTTATTTATTCTTACTTACTACCTTAGGTGCTACTGTTGTGGAAAATTCCATAAACGAAGATTGCTGTATTTTTGACATAAATATGTTTATATATTTTCTTCTGTAATTTCTACCCCTAATTTGTTTTCTGCTTCATCTTACTTGTACAAGTCACTAGAATATAATGTGCACTACGCTTTGCGATGTACCAACTTCACATAGGCGCGAAGAGTCCCCTTTACATTTGAATCGATGCAAGTACTCGGAAAACTTTCCGTGCCCTGTCAGAATCTGAGTCATTAGACCCATCGGTTTTAGGGCCCTTATAGCTTTGTAGGCTTGCCTAGACGTCAGTCAGGGAGAAAAAACTTTTATTTACCATGTGTGCTGAGAAGTTCAGGTCCATATCTCAGATTTTTTTATAGATATAGAAATTAATTATTAAATAAAATAATATTTTTGATATTTTATAATTTCAGCAATCAATTAAGATTTGATTTCAGTACGCTGTATTAAATTAATTAGAAAATCAGAAAATTGCTGTTATTAATTCATTACATTTAACTGTTAATATTTATAGCATTAGTTATTTTAATAACAGATGAATTGCAGAATTTTTTCGCCACATAGCTTGATGAACGATGACTCGTTATTTAATTGCCATGTTCATTGAAAATCAACAACTATCTACTTTGACGATGAGGTTGACTCAACTGTTTGTTGTCATTTAAATTCACATTAAAAATTGTAACTATAAGCGCATTAATTTAAGTCAATAGTTTTATTAAGAAACGCTTGTCTTAGCCAGGCAGTTTATCATTCTTGAGTCTGAATGTCTTCATCCTACCCTTATCCCAAACTATGTAGGGTTGGCACAATATGTTCTCACCTTTCACTCCTCTATATTAGTCGTCACCCTTACATTGACATCGTTTTTTGCTATATCATCTTTTACACAATCCATCCATCTTTTCTTTAGTCTACTTCTCTTTTTGTATCCATCCACTCTCAATTTTCCTTGCATTTCCTTCTTAGCATTTTTCTTGTTATATGACATTCTTCTCTTCGTATTATACCTGTATAGCTATATAAAGCTAGTCTATTACTTTCCAGCTTCTCAATCATTGGCGCTACTTTAAAAATTCCCCTGATATATTCATTTCTAATTATATCCATTTTTGTAACTCTACTCATCCATCTCAAAATTTAATGTATTATATAATATTTATATACATAAATGAAACTTGTTACTTTATGAATATTATAAAAACTATTTAACCAAGAAACTGTAGTAAGAAATGCATGCAGCTTACTTGCATCCGAGCTTATCGCATCTATCAACGTCCGAAGGCTTTCACGGAAGGCTTTGTTCGCACGCTACCCTCTGCTCACTCCCCCTACTCCCATTACACCCTCAGACGTTACAAACAACTTCAGGCAACTCCGACAGCCGCCCAACTTTCTTTGTTGGTTGATCGACCTCAGAGTTATTATCCTATTTGTTAGTTTAAGGTAATTACAAAGATAAGTTTAAATAAAACTAATACAATATTTTACAATATTATTCCGACGTTAAAAAAGTTAAAGAAGTTTAGTTGAAACAGTTAGCAGCAATGTTCAAAAGTTTATAATCTCAGTAGAGGGTGATTTTTCTTTGTGTGTTTGATAGATTTGGTTCTAAGTCAAACAAAGGCGGCAATCAATGTTATTCTAATACTACAATTAGAATCAGATAATATTTATTATTTAGTAAAATACAAGTTAATCGTAATCACAGAACATAATTATGTAGATATCACAACCATAGACAGTTAATTGTACATGGTCATATATTTTAACACGAAATACATTTCTATGTGGATTTCTGGTTTATAAACATGCTTTATGATAATTTAATATTCTGACAGATAAGGTATCCAAAATCAATAAAAATACTTTTCTACGAGTTTCACTAATCATTATCATTTTGAATAGATTGGCAATCAACATACATTTACTGGCATGCCTTGGGAGAGGCCTACGTCCTGTAGTGGACTTCAATAGGCTGATGATAATGAATGATCATCAGATACTGATGTAGAACTATAATTATTAATTCATTTCAAAATTAACAAATGATCTTAACAGGTTTAGCACCTAAAGAAAAAAGACATAATTCATGCCAAAAGCTCCTTAATTATAATATTTTAGGTATAGTTAAATTTAGAAGTATAAAAGTAGCTTTTATATGTTCAATTACAAAAGCCTATTATAACGAATATATATTTAACTGCGCACTAAGCAAAGTCCAGAGAGACCACGCGCCCTGACACGATGTTGATACATGATCTTTCTCTACATTTACACGTTGAAATGAAAAAATATACCTAGTCAGGTCATAAATTCTGTCACATGTTTAATGTAAAATAATTGTAACAACTTTATTCATTATGTAACCATTCATATACCAAAATGAACTTAACAAAACATAGATTCTTATGACATTAAAGTTTATTCAAAATGACCTCCGTGATTTTGAATACAAGCCTTCAATCTGCGCGGCCAGTTGTCTATCGCAGCACGAACGAGGTCCATGTCAATATCGGCGGCTGCCTTAATCAAGGATGTCTTGAGTGACTCCAAATTGGGATGAGGCTTTGAGCACGCCTTTTCCTCCAAGTGTTGCCATATCTTGTAATCTAACGGATTCAAATCTGGACTGGAGGAGGGCCAGTCTTCGTGCCGGATGAAGTCGATTTCACGCGCCGCCAGCCAGTCTTGTGTGCTCTTCGCTCTATGAGCTGGCGCCGAATCTTGTTGGAATACCCAGTGCCTGTTATTGAACATGGTATGAGAAACAGGTTCCACAAGGTTCGTCAGGACTGTATTTTGATACACAACAGCATTCGTTTTTACACTTTTCTCACAAAAATGTACCTCTGTTAAGCCCCAATAAGAAACTCCCAACCATACCATGAGCGAGGATGGCAAATGACCTCGTTGGACACGCGGAATACGGTTGCTCGCTTCTTCACTACTGTGTGCGTACACCTTATCATTTTGTTTGTTGTAGCTCTCTTCTACGGTAAACATTTTTTCATCCGAAAAAAGAATTTCCCGATATTTTTTTCCCGCATACCGCTTCAACAAAGCGCGGCATCTCTTCAGTCTCAGGTCCATTAGACGAGCATTCAAACGATGTCCTGTTTTTCTTCGATATGCCCGAAGCCCTAAGTTTTCATTTAACACCCTTTTCACCGTGGTTCTGCTTAACCCCATCTGAAGGGCCAACAGTTTCTGCTTACGTTTGGGATTTCTTTGAATTCGTGCCTTCACAGCTTTTATCACTGCTGGAGTCCTAACAGACCGAGGGCGACCACTTCTTGACCTGTCATCTACACTAGAGTCTTCATTGTATCGTTTGATGGTACGATAAACGAATCTTTTTGTAACATTCAAATTTTTCAGTATGTTAAAAATTTTAATTGGCGCGTAACCGCAACGATGCAACGCAATAACTGCAACACGGTCTTCTTTAAGCGTCCACTCCATATTTAAAAATGAGTAAAATTCTAAAATTTATACTTTTTTATTTTCATGAACAATTCGAAATTCGAATTCAATAAACTTTTTTGTGGCCAGCATTCTAAAAGAAAAGTTTTTACTGTGTGACAATACTTATGACCTGACTAGGTATATATATATATATATATATATATATATATATATATATATATATATATATATATATATATATATATATACCTAGTCAGGTCATAAGTTCTGTCACATGTTTAATGTAAAATAATTGTAACAAGTTTATTCATTATGTAACCATTCATATACCAAAATGAACTTAACAAAACATAGATTCTTATGACATTAAAGTTTATTCAAAATGACCTCCGTGATTTTGAATACAAGCCTTCAATCTGCGCGGCCAGTCGTCTATCGCAGCACGAACGAGGTCCATGTCAATATCGGCGGCTGCCTTAATCAAGGATGTCTTGAGTGACTCCAAATTGGGATGAGGCTTTGAGCACGCCTTTTCCTCCAAGTGTTGCCATATCTTGTAATCTAACGGATTCAAATCTGGACTGGAGGAGGGCCAGTCTTCGTGCCGGATGAAGTCGATTTCACGCGCCGCCAGCCAGTCTTGTGTGCTCTTCGCTCTATGAGCTGGCGCCGAATCTTGTTGGAATACCCAGTGCCTGGTATTGAACATGGTATGAGAAACAGGTTCCACAAGGTTCGTCAGGACTGTATTTTGATACACAACAGCATTCGTTTTTACACCTTTCTCACAAAAATGTACCTCTGTTAAGCCCCAATAAGAAACTCCCAACCATACCATGAGCGAGGATGGAAAATGACCTCGTTGGACACGCGGAATACGGTTGCTCGCTTCTTCACTACTGTGTGCGTACACCTTATCATTTTGTTTGTTGTAGCTCTCTTCTACGGTAAACATTTTTTCATCCGAAAAAAGAATTTCCCGATATTTTTTTCCCGCGTACCGCTTCAACAAAGCGCGGCATCTCTTCAGTCTCAGGTCCCTTAGACGAGCATTCAAACGATGTCCTGTTTTTCTTCGATATGCCCGAAGCCCTAAGTCTTCATTTAACACCCTTTTCACCGTGGTTCTGCTTAACCCCATCTGAAGGGCCAACAGTTTCTGCTTACGTTTGGGATTTCTTTGAATTCTTGCCTTCACAGCTTTTATCACTGCTGGAGTCCTAACAGACCGAGGGCGACCACTTCTTGACCTGTCATCTACACTAGAGTCTTCATTGTATCGTTTGATGGTACGATAAACTAATCTTTTGGTTATATTCAAATTTTTCAGTATGTTAAAAATTTGAATTGGCGCGTAACCGTAACGATGCAACGCAATAACTGCAACACGGTCTTCTTTAAGCGTCCACTCCATATTTAAAAAAGTAGTAAAATTCTAAAAGTATACATTTTTATTTTCATGAACAATTCGAAATTCGAATTCAATAAACTTTTTTGTGGCCAGCATTCTAAAAGAAAAGTTTTTACTGTGTGACAATACTTATGACCTGACTAGGTATATTTACCAGCGAAAACTTACGCATATTACAATCAAACTTTCAATATCATAATATTCCGGATTATGATATAAAACGATAATAATTATAACAATGTGTTGAAATTAATTATTGAATTAAGATTTATTATATAGTCAAGTTAATTATATATTGCATCCTATAAGGAACTGTATGAAACTGTAAGAACATTCCGAGAGATGAAATGGTAAGTGTTTTGTTCTCTTTGAACTTTTATCTTAACATTGTTCGCTGTTATATCTGTATGCATATTGTATAAATATAGTGCAAACAAACCGTATACAAAAAAGTACGGATGGAACCAAGAAGATAGTTATTAGTAGTTATTATAAAAAAGCCGTACTCAAAATCTTAAAAATAATGTGTTTGCTCCTATAACGGCTAATCTATGCGTTATACCGGTATAACTTTTTATCATGTAAAAAGTAACCAAATCATTAAAAAGTCCGTTCTAAACACGTGTAATTTAATATGTTAATATGTATATTTTTTAGATTAATTAATAAAGATGTACATAATCTATACATACATATAAATAAAATTGGAGTGTCTGTTTATAATAAAATAACCGCTTTTATTTACTAAGTGCATTAGTACGTATACACGGTACATATACCAAAACAACATTTTTTACAATTTTTGTCTGTCTGTCTGTTTGTTTCAGCTAATCTCTAGAATGGCTGGATTTTGACGGGACTTTCACTGACAGATAGTCGATGTAACAAGGTGTACTTAGGCTACTTTTATTTTAGAAAAAAATATTTTTAGTTAAAAATATGGGATCTCCAGAAATTTATTTTCCTGTAATTCGATCAGCTAAGCAGCCAGGAACGGCTAGTTAATTATAAAAGCTTACACTGAAATTATCGTATAGTACAATAGATTCATACACAATTTGGTTATGATTGCGACAAATATAAAGCACAAGTTTATGCGTAGGAATAAGGATACTAATAGCGCCTAGATTAGACCTAGATTAGCCGCGCGTGGAAGCTGATTTTGTAAGCAGTTTTGTAATTGAACTTAATATAAAAATGTTATATTTTCAAATTTGATTGCTATAAATTATTTAGGTTACTGATAAAGTAGCTCTCAGAAGAATAATTTCCCCATTTGGAAAACGAAAATATAATAAACGATTTGTCACAAGGACATTAAAGCCTCTCATAACTGTTCATAAATAAACATGAGAAAAATATCGTCGTATTTTGTAAAAGCTTTCTTATACCTTATGCTAGATAAAATGACATGTTAAAGATCTTACTAAAATACAATATATTATATAAAATAAACATTTACAGAGGATATTTACAAATATCAGTATATATTTTTTTTCTTTCAAGCATTCATTTCAATTGCGTTCCAAGTTTCTGCTTTGTTATTTCCCAGGACAACTAATAAAATATCTTAATCTAATTTTAACCTAAATTTTATTGTACTTAAAAAATATTATTGTTTGCGTGCGTGTATGGTGGCGAAAACGATTCCTGAAAAATAACTGAAAACTACAATCAAAATAAACATATAATTAAAAGCCGTAAAATATAGTTTCAGAATTTAGCAAGGTATGTACAAAAACTGTTTATTTAACTTTTTGATCCTTCTAGTTACTGGGATATAAGATAATACAGATATACGTTAGACTTAAAACAGAGCTGGAAAGTACGATCACACTAATGCAGTAATAAAGCTAATGCGCTTTAGGAGAGTCGTTGGGATCTCACGGAAATGGGCACCGCTATGTGGCCTTATCGAGCGCACACACACAATCACAGGCGCTATAATAAAATATAAAAAAGCCACCAAGTCTTACGATAATGGATCGACTACCAAATCCCAATTCAAAGTATTTACCTCCCCTGTATTCGATGAAATGCTTTTCGCACAATCTGCTGCTATATATACCTGTTAAGTGGGCATGTCAATGATACACAAGCGTGCGAGACTTTTCTTCTTGGTCTCGGGGAAAAACCTTATTCTAAACAGGTTCCCCCGGCCCGAGCGATATGTGGGACTCCGAGAATGATGTTTGGCAATCCGACTAACCACTAAAAACCCCGTTGTTCTCGTATCGCCAACGCCCGGGCCCACATGTGGCCTGCCGATCTCGTGACCCGGGCCGGCACCAAATCACCCTTTGTCACAAAGGTTTAGTCGGGGTGGGCATCTTTTGAGTTTGTAGCGCCAGGGGATCAGGGTTTCGTCCCCCCGGCGCTCTCCTTTGTCTACCCTAATGAGTTCAGGAGGGCCACGGAACAGCACGCAGCCGCCACCCTCGCGGCAATTGTATTGCTTCATTGGTAGAGGTATTCCTTCATTTAGCCACAATCATTAAACATACAACATATACCACATTTCAATAATTTAATTTAATTATTATTACAATTAATTTTAACTTTGATTGGTGATCTTCGTGTTTTCTCAATATCTCCATCTATTCGGAGGTCTCACTATCCCGCCATAACAAGTGACATAATGATTATGTACCGTTATTACTATTATTATCAATATTATTTCGAGTGGATACATCGATACCGGGAGCGATGCGCAATGATGGAGCCGGCGTGTTATAGTTATAGAAGTAATACAATACTCATTGGGACTCCGTGAACCCACAATCCCACTATAAAAACTCTACTGTCCTCCGATCCTCTAATGCCTGGGCCAAAGGACAGCTGGCCTGCCGATACCGTGACCCAGGCTGGAGTCTGATACCTTTTGTCGGGGCAGGTCTCTTCCATGGTGAGCGCCAGGGGGGTGAGGATTTCAACAGTTGAACGATCTCCTGTGTCAAACTGAGATTGAAACAGCATGTGTGCCCTCACACTCGCAGCATGGGTGCGGACGGCGGTCGTTGCAAGTCTTCACATGTGCGTGACCTCCGCTGTGACTCCACCGCCGTATCGTTGCTGCCTCCGCTGGACCACCTGGGTTTATAGCCTCCTTTTACCGTAAGATACCGGGACACCTGTCGTAAAACAAGGCGCTCTTGATCTGCCTAGACACCTACTTCGTCAATTCGTCGCCTCGGTCAAAAAGCCGGAGGATGTTACCTCTTCCCTCTATCTCCTCTATATTCTTTCGAATGTAAATTCCGAGGGATTGATCGAGTCCGGGCCCTTGACCAAGTCCAGTCCAGATTTACTTGGACATCTAGGTCGGTAGGTAGTAACCTGGATGATCGCGAGAAACTCTAACTGGAAGATCGTGCACAGCGGTTCGAGCCTCATCCGCTTGGTCTGAACCTCGAACTCATCTCGATAGTAGAAATATATAGCCTTAATCTTTGGTATAAATTAGATGATTGGGCAACTAGTTTTGCCACAGTTTGTCTCTCCAGGCATTTGTACGAGATATCTGGTTTGGCGATGAGGTGAAGGACCTTCCAGAAGGCCTCACGCTCCTCTCTTGTATTGCTCAGGTGGGGCCGTTATCTTTGGCACTTATAAAGCTAGGTCTTTTCCTTTATATAAAAAAGAAAAAGATTTAAAATTTTCGTTAGAAACCTCAATCTTCTTCTTTCTGCCCTTATCACCGCTATTTACCCTACATAGCTATGTGGGGTCAGCACAATGTGTTCTATCCTTCTACACTTATCTGTTAGCTGTCATCTGAACATTCACACCTTTTTTAACCATGTCATCTTTTACACAATCTATCTATCTCTTCTTTAGTCTACCCCTCCTCTTGTATGCATTCACTCTTATTTCTAGCATCCTCCTTGTTACATGATACTCCTCTCTTCGCATTATATGGCCATACTTTCAAACTCCCCCTGGGTTAGGGCACATCCCTGACAATGAGCGACCAAGGCGACGTGTTGACGAAGCAGGTGGCCAGACCAACCAAGAATCCCTGTCTTACGACAGGTGTCCCGGTATCTTACGTCAAGAAGAGGCTGTGAACCAAGATGGTTCAGCGGAAAATTTCTCCCTTAAAAACCTCAAACTATGTTAAGAAAATGAAATGACACTTTTTCTTTATTTTCTGTAAGCTAACAAAAAGAGTTATCCAATTACAACTCCTTAAGAAAGAGATTTATTTTTATTTCTTACCACACGGTTAAAAGAGTCGAAAATTCTTCAATCTAACATGAACACTCATATTGTTGTGGGTGATTGATAAAAACGCAGCTTTAACTTTAAATATTTGAAAATTCTAACTTAGCATACAGTATTTTGGTACTCATTTAAAACTCGTATCCATACATTTTAGATATTGCTTTAAGTAGATATCATATCACACACAAATAACCTCGACCCAGCATTCCAGTTAAGGCGTAGATAAGAATGTTTAAAAGTCAAAATAATTTATGCAAATCAAAGTGGTATCGAATCTAACAATTCACTAACAAATTTATCGTTTGATAGTTTATTTTAAATTTAAATTATTGTGTACTACATTAATTTATTTAATATAATTTATTGACATAATTTAAACAAAATAATAAAAGTAAATAACAAAAATAAAATTATTTTAACTTAAAGTTAGAACTTAACCTAAAATTAATGACCGTCTTCTAAGGAAGTGGTGGAGCTAGTACGAGAGCTTAGCAGCCATCTAACCTAGTCTAGGTTCTAGGATAGAAGGACAGCACAGTTTTGAGTGCAAAGACCCAAAATGTCCGACATACCTTTCGACTCTTCCTCGATCGGGGAAACACGCAGAATGGTGCTTTTCCACGAAAAGAAATTTGATGACCGGGATTTATCCATTTAGTGATTTTATGATATTCTTATAGTAATAATATTATTACTAACTTAACTTAAAAAATATAAGTGACATTTAATTAGATCCATCCATTTCTACTTTCAAGCATAGAAAGCTTATTTTTCAATTAATATTTGTCATATATTCCAATAAACTCCGATGTTACATATTATTTTAATGTTTATCTATTTAAATGCATAAACAATAAACGCAATGCAAATAATGTAAATGCAATAAACAATATTCAATTATTTATTAATAATAACATAATGTTTTACAAATAGGAAGACTAATTTTTGGAATGACAAAATAATAATAAATATTAGATTATTTTCTCTAATGACAGAAAAAATTATATTTCTTATTGTTTTGTAATTTCGAAAATTGATCCACAACAATAGTTAAGTATTTTGACAAATATTCAGTTATCATTATTATATTGTCAACTGTAAAAGCATAATGTAAATTTATCCAAAGATAAGTAATGATATTCATCCAATCCATCAGAGTACATACAAACATTTCAAACTTTAATTGCAATTATAGTCAACTATGTATGTGTTGCTCAGTCTTGGAGGCTGAATAAAAAAAGAAGTAGGACTGTAGGAATACTCATAATGCCATGAATCCATTATCTTCAAAAGCAACATCTTATAAAATTGTTGCACTAACGAATAATATGATTCAAACATAAAAAATTTCTAAATCATAAAATGAAGTTGCTATAAAAGTACGTACAGATTGCAAGCACTTCGTCAAAGAGACATTTCATCCGTCTATATCGAACAAACGTTTAATACCGTCTGCTATCACTGTCGGCGTCTTTTCAGTCCAAACCAAGCAAAAAAAATAATTGATCGATTTCACTATTCCACTGTAGGGCTTATGGCGTAAAAGAAATGTACATATATTTAACATGAACCGTTGTGGAGTTTTCATTCGCTGGTTGTATTGTACAAAGTTTACACGTAAAAGCAATCCCTTGAGCTCCCCATAATATCTCCCAGTAAAGATTTAAAAAAGCATGTATTATTTGTAGATGGAAGAAAATATACAGAATCAATAAATATGTTGGGAAAGAGGTACGACGACATGGTTCAACTTGTAGTCTGTTGAGATATAGTCGACTATATCCAGCCTATTGTTAGCGAGACAATGGCTTTATCAACACCTCCCAGTGATCGAATAAAAGTAGTAAAAAATTACAAACACAAGTTGCTTAAATCTCTTTAATTAATGTTACTTATTGTATGTTTTGTATGTATATTATTATTTGGAAAATATTTATTTTGCATCTTCATAAACAGGTTCTACTTCCCCACAACCTCATTCCCCCCATCCCCATTCCCCACATCTCCCAGGTTTGATGAGCATCCTATTCAGCAGCCAGATACCGCGGTAATCTAGTGACTGGGCATCCAGAGAGAAGAATCATTGGAGAATTGTATGGGGGCCATGGGGGCTATTCATTTCAACAAGTCTGAGCATGGCCTTGGCATCACGTGCCTGGTTTATTGCATGTTGAGCGTGGGCTCTCATTCTCAACGATTTATCGGTGTACACTCCGAGGTTGTAACGTTATAATGTGATTTTTAATAAGATTTTTACCTCAGTGTATCTTTGTAACGTAACTTCGACATTAGACCTCGAATCCCAACATTTTAACGATTGATTTCAGCATTTAAAATTCAGTATAAGAGGACACGATCCAGCCCGGTATCTGTGGCGATAGCTCGGCCCTGCGGTCTCAATACTCCCCAATTAGTCTGCACAGACTTCCGCACGTTTTTGCCCGACCACTAATAGGCAAGATCTGAATGAAAGGGCATTTACAACTAACGACTTACGGCCACTTACTTAGAAATATTTTAATTTCAACTTCAAATTTAGAAATTAATTAGCAGATCTTTAGACTGAGTTAAGCATGTTAAACATATTAGTAACATCTATTATAATGCAGGTAATTGTGCTGCGTAGGTCAATTAGCGCAAGATCTGGTGTTGTTTATCGCCCTAAATAAAACACGCATATACGGTAATATCCGGATGACCGAGCTTTGCTCGGTATAACCTCAAAGCAAACACTCATTGACTTCGTGTTCTTAACGCCATCTGCTGGATAGCTTTAGTGTTGTTGTGTCGTTAAAGCAATTTAAAAAAAATAGTATTATTATTCGCCGATAGATGTCAGGAAGAGTCATTTTTCAGTTTAAATTGGGACTACTCAAACGCCACCTTTTGACATTTTCTAGAAATAATTCCTAGCTAGATCGATTTATCGCCTCCGAAACCCCCCGTATACTAAATTTCATGAAAATTGTTGGAGCCGATTCCGAGATTCTAATTATATATATACAAGAATTGCTCGTTTAAAGATATAAGATAATATATACGATAACATGATAAGTCCGTCCTTTTATACGACAAGCAGAAGCTTTAAGAAAAAAATAGGAAAGCGAACATTGCACCGAGATGGTGTAAGCTTGGGTTGCAAATGGAATTTTATGCTAAGAGAAGTGGTCTGTGTTTCATTAGTGTAATATGAGTATAATTATAATGTCCTAATGTAACGAAAACTTTAACTTCTCTATTTCAATCATTAACCATGTATCGCAGTCATATACAGAAATATCTATTTAAGCAAATTGAAAAGCCGTATGTTATAATGTAGCCCTTAGAAAGGATTATAGGCTGGGCTCAGCACACAATTACGCAGGTCAAGCGTGCACTCGCCTGCTCCGCCACAATTCACAAAGCTGACGCCCTAGACGTCTTTATATCCTCACATTTTAAATATAACATTATAGTTGTGTTAAGCCAATGACCAGTTCGTTTGATATTTATATATTTTTTATGTTTTGTACATGTAATGGAGTTTGTATGTACGCTAGAAGTTTTTTTTATATAATGGCCTGTTTTGTTTTAGCTAGCGTGGTAGTTTTTTTGTTTTGTCTATATATTCTGGTATATATTCTGGTCTTCTATTAGCCCAGAAATCACAACTGTCGCTGTTATGCCGTATCGGATCATTTTTCAGCTCAAATCTTTAGAGGTATGCAGCAAACCATGCCCGATTAATACTTGAGCTCACTATGTGGTCTTATCCAGACTCTTCGGGACAACGAGCTTTGTTCGCCGACAATTGAATTGTTTGATGCCTCGCAATTGAAGGCGACACAGTTCCATCTGGACTCATCTTTCAGCTCGTGAATATTCAACCAAATTACTTACTTAATCTATAATTAACTAATATAATTTTAAAAAAATACCTATTATTTTTATTATGATATATTATTTTTATTCATTTAGCCATATCAAAGCTCTTCATACTCCTTACATACTGTCTTTTAACCTTCCACTTATGCAATGTAAATAGGAGGTTAAAATAGCGTATGTAAATATTTTATAAGTAAAACCGATTTTATTGATTCACATCACCGTCGTTTGACGCCATATTATCAGTTTCAAAAAGCGCAAAAACCTTCAACGTGAGAAAGTCAGAACAGCTATTACTTGTATAGTTATTCTTTAAGTTCATGAACATCGATCCATTTCGTTTAACCGTAGTACGCATTACGAGTATTCTTGAAATATGCAAAGCGCGATCACGACCGAAGCCCGCGTAGGAAATAGCGCGTGAGGTGCTCTCAGCTAAATCTCTTTAGCTTTAAGCTATATGGCTAGTATGGTTAAGCATGGAAAAGCTTTGTCGAGCTTGAGAGCGGACAAAAAAGCGGCTAATAATATAGTTGTCATCAGTTTTTTCTTCCCACAGATAAAATTTGCTTAACAGGATACAAACACACATATTTGTGTGCAATAATTATGTTACATTAATTTATCAGCTTAAAGATAGTCAATTATACATAATCTGAGGAGTAGTTATTAAAAAATTCTTAATGATCTTATACATAAATTAATAGAATAAATAGTAAAGAATATAAATAAATATTAAGAGCCATTGTAGACTAACCAAAACATAAAATATCCACTCTTTAACTTTTTACACGTCTCAATTTAACCCAACTTGTTTCGCGTGAAAAATATAGCTTTCATTATGATTAAAAATCAAGATCATGTCACGGTTGCATTTTTAATATAATGATATACTTATATATTTTTCAATTACCCAATAGTAAATGAAAAATCTCCACCATATTTGCAGATGAATGCTATAAATAAAATAACAATTATATTCTTCAATCCAATTCATACCGCGAATTCATACCGAAAAAGCTGCTCTGCGTAGACGCACCTCAAAACGATGCATCGTGGTTATATAATAAATGAAGAACAATTTTGTTACCGGTAAAGATACGTAGATCGTGACAGACCAGAAGACTCAAACCATGCTTTCTCCCCTTGTCGTAATGAATGTTATCACAGTCATAATATGTCTGTGTATCTATATTATTATTTTTATTATTTGTTATATTCTAAGTATTTTCGCGTACTAATCACAAATATAATTACTATATTCTGAAAAGCAAGATAGCACTGGTCGTGCAAACATCTCTCCTGCGGTTTTGGAAGAAATCCGAGTCATGAGATTCACTATAAGACGTATTGCTAAAATTTTAAACATGATTAGTCTGCCTTCTTTTTAGCCTTAAGACAATGGCGCGAAAGCGATTCTTATCCAAACGACGTACTTGGACACTATAAGCAAATCAATATCCGAAGGATCTAGCTGCAACCCAACGTGTTAAGCGAGGATATAGTTATAGAATTAATAACAGTGATACGCCGCCCATGTGGCCCATGTGGCATGCCTAGAAATAATCATTGTATAGATAGAATAGAAATAATCATTGATAGAATAGAATAATCATTGTATACCTTCCAGTCTGTCATGTACACAAAAGGAAGAACTACTATTCGATTGTTTCAATCGAGGAGGAAATGCAAAAATCATGTAAAAGCCAAATCTATTCATATCTATTATATTCTAATAATTTATTTAATCACGGATTGTCACCTTGTATGATTTGAAGAATATGATATGATAATTCCTAGTACTTTGGATCGTTGAAATTAAACTCTTAGAATAAGAATATTTAAATCATGCTCGAGAATTATTTAAAATTAAAGTTATTTGAATTTGGACTAATTACAAGTTATAAATAAAAAAATATTTTAAACAAAAATATTTAAGTAAGACTAAGCTTTCGGTGTTCGAGACAATATCACGTGCTCTGAGAATCGACCTCACACTCCTGGCTCTGGTTTTGGTCATGATCGGGAGAGCATAAATATGAACCACCTACGAAGCAGTAACATCTGTGAATGAGGCCGCGGGAGCTGAAAAACGATATACCCTCCTACCAATGCAAGACTAAACCTTGGCGCCGACGGCCGGAGGTTCGAAATCCTTACCCCTTGGCACAAACGATGGAAAAGGCCCACCCTGACACAAGTTGCGGACCGGCATCGGCATGGGCATTGACCGTCGACCCAGGCACTAGACGGTAGGAGAACAGCGGCGTTTTTAGTGGTTAGTCTCACGCAGTCCACATACCCATGACACCCAGGTGAAATTAGATTATGCACGAAAAAAAATATTATGTACCCCTCTGGTACTGCTAAATCGAAGGTAGTTTTGCACAGTTTTTACTTTTTTGCAAAAGTAAATATTGACAACAGTCAAATATTTTCGTAGCTAGAACATACTACTAAAACTTCCAAATTACTTGATTGCTATAATTTAAGACATTAGCAAAGTCATTGTCTTTTTAAACGTTACTAGAATCAAACTATCATACGGCACAGAAAAAAACAGTAGAGAATATTTATTTATTTTAACATGAAATACAATTTTAAACATAAAAGACACATAGGACAACAGTTCATGCACAAATAACTTACTTACTTACTTGTCTAGAGAAGATCACACTGGCCCCTGAACTAGTGAATACTGTATCTCAGTAGCCCAGTATGCCTAACTCCAAGTGCCCATTACCATTATATTAATAACTTGAAACGCTAAATTGTTTCCTGTTTTTCCCTGTTCGCATGTACCTGCATTTAAAAAATTAAATGCGAACATTTTGAACATATTTTGTTCATGAAACGTAGCTTACTTTACATTTCAGAAAATTCGATGTTGTAATTTAACTTTTGTATTCGATCAGATTAACTTTAGGGTATGTATTCGAAATAAGTTTGAATAATTTAATTACATGGGATTTCAAGTATTATAAAGATATTTTTATAACTATTTTCTTATTTTTGGACTATTAGTTTAATTATCTTATTTGACTATTACAATAATACAACTATTTATATTAAACATTAAATTAAAACTATAGAGCTTACATATTTTTACAAGGATTTTTTAAATTATAAAAACATGATTTTAAAGTGATCCTGTAGTCAAAAGAGCACTCCAGTTATAAATGGAAGCCCTTGACATAACCTGGACCACTCAATTCACTGAAGACCAAGAACAATGCTTAACCAGTTTATAAAATGTAGTTAAATGAGATATACCAGTAAAAATTTATAATAATACTAAAATAAAGTATTTATGAAAGAAGGAGGGAAAGAAAAATATATATTAACTGAAACAATGATTATATGTGAACATATAAATGTATGTAAGTTATATATAAGTAAGATGTAATATTACACCAATACCTCGCTTTGCGTCGTTTCGTTTTGCGTTTTTTTCGAAGTAACGTCACTGCTTAATTTTTGTTGTTTTGGATTCGAGTCTATAATTTTTTTTAGAATTTTTTTTCCTAAAATATGGCAACACCTTTGTTTTTAATTGCGCCATGCCATCAAAATTTGGGGATTCCCTTTCAAAAAAATCAACGCAAATTTAATACAATTTTATTTTCACTTTGGTTTGCTTATTTTAGAGTTCAGTTTAATTACGTAGTGTGAGGTAATGTAGTGTGTTGTGCTTTTTTAAAAAGAGAATAATAAATTTACATATACAAAGTTTTACGTGGTGTTTTTGGTTACAAAAAAAGATAAATATTTCCCCAATTTATTTATTGCCAGAGTTATATTCTTTTTTACATAAGTTTGTAATTTTTTTTACCCAAATAAGAGGGAAAAGGGCGCTGCTGGTAGAATTGCCAAAAATACTAAAAAAACTATCAGCTTGGAGACAAAATTAGATATTCTGCGGCGATTTGATAAGGGAGAAAAGGCTGTGGAGATAGCAAAGGCTGTTGGTTTGGCTGCAACAACTGTCAGAACTATTAGAGATCGAGATGGGGATAAAATAAGAGAGGCTGCAAAATTTGCAACATCACTAGATGCTAAAATGATGACGCGTACAAGGAGTGCTTTGATGATCAAAATGGATTTCTTGCTTTCTATTTGGATTGAAAATCAAGTTTTTTTAACTTTCATAAATTAAATGAATATGTAGTTTATTTTGTTTAATTGAATACGTTTTTTGTATATTATTTTTGTTTGAAAAATTTTACTTTGTTCAATTTTATTTTTAAAAGGTAGTATTTTCGTAAGCCTGGAACCTATCTTCGATCATTAAATGGTTTGCTATAGAAAATCTATTTTCACTTTGCGTCGTTTCAATTTGCGTCGTGTTTTTTTGGAACGTAACCCTGACGCAAAGCGAGGTATTGGTGTATATGTAAATAATTATTTTGATAATCTCTTCTGACTCTTGATAGTTCAGCTCATACAAATAATCACTCAAAACTTTCTTACACCTACCAATGGGAAGTTTGTTTAATTTAATTACTTTGCTAATTTCATTACATAATTTAGGGTCCAGATAATCCGCGAATTTTTGCACAAATGATGTCTTGCAGCATGGAACGTTATAAACAAGGTCTTGCCGTCGCTTTAGTATAAGATTAGGTGATTTCACGTCAATATTCAAAATGGTTGATTAAAATTATAGTTTAAAAAACTAAAAGACACACAGAAAATTAATGTCACTGTTCTAAAAAGCGTGGGGTGTTCTAAATACCGTTACATACAGGTCAAGTTTATATGTATAAAGAGTATAAAAAGAGCAAAAAGCCAACGTCACACGGTGTTCCCAAGCGGTCACCTATCCAAGTACTGACTGCGCCCAACGCGGCTTAACTTCGATGATCGGACGAGAACCGGTCCGAAAATTCATTAATCCTGAGGATCCTGATAAGGTAATGATACAAACTATACAAATCATGGCATTGTCATCCGTCCTTGGTAAGTATGCCAAATTTCATGTTCAGTTTCCGTTACATAGGCCCATACTAACATACGTATGAAGCTAATAAGAGCATGTTAAAAATACAATACAATACAAATAAGATAAATATAGGTAATAAGAAAAGGTATGTGTTTTAATTTTAGCATTTCACTCAATGACGTATTAATTGCTTCCTAGAAACAGATCCATACAAATTAAGCTTTGTCTCTGTAATCATATGTAAATATAGGTAAATATATTATGATTCAGAATTTTTAGTTTACGGCTATTGTAAAAAAAACCAACATTTCTACTTTTACATTAAAGAAAGCATTTTAGAAAGCTCAATACTAAAACTGTATCTATAAAACTATTATTTGTAGTCGATATTAAAAAAGAAATAACCATAATTCTAAACCTGTTGTCTTCATATTAATGACCAACGTGAAAATAAAACCGTGAGGCAGGTCAAGCCACATTTTAATTAATTCTAACAGTCAGTATACGACAAACATCGATTGAAAGTTGTCCAATCTGTAAGAAGTCAATGACTCTATATCAACATTAAGACGTGGTTACATAAAATTTTAAAGTTAAAAAACCATTTCCTTTATATTTTTTCAGGTATATCCTATAACAAAACCAAGTAATCTTATGGTCCAAGATCCCAGGGGTGCTACTTACTATAATTTCAGAGTAGCAGAATATGTAGAAACATACCTAATACTTTTAAAAATATACCTAATAGTTTTACTAACTATATAGCTAATATTTGACGACGTCCGTAGCATAATCTATACTTCTATACTCTATTCAAATTAAAAAATTGGAATGTCTGTTTGTAATGTTAAAATAACTGCTTTTTACTGAGTGCATTTGGATGTATACACGTTACATATATCAAAACAACATTTTTTACAATTTTTGTCTGTCTGTTTGTTCCGGCTAATCTCTGAAATGGCTGGACCGACTTTGACTTCACTGGCAGATAGCTTTTTTTTTTGGTCTCGGGGAAAAACCTCTCTTGACGGGTTGCCCCGGTCCGGGGGGACCGAGGGATATGTGGGACTTCGGGATTTTTCCGACTACCTACTAAAAAACCCCGCTGTTCTCCTATCGCCTACGCCCGGGCCTACGGATATATGGCCTGCCGATCTCGTGGCCCAGGCCAACTGGCAGATAGCTGATATAACAAGGAGTAACTTAGTCTACTTTTATTTTAGAAAATAACTAGGTTTAGTTAAAAATGATCAGATTCGAAAATTTTTGATTTCCAATTTAAGTTGACCTCAGATTTACATCATCAATCATGTGAAATAGGATTTAGCTTAGGCTGGACATTGTATCATGTCATGTAATCGTAAAGCGTTAATATTTTTTTATTAAATAGGTACACTTTTTCATCAATGGTGGTTGTGTTGAAGACATCAGACCAATCTAGGCCTTGAGCATCCTTGAGCAATAAAGACGTGTCTTTTCCACCAAAATTTCGCTGCAGTATGACTTTAAGTTTAGGTTTTGGCGCGCGAACTTTAAACGAGAGAAAAATCTGATCATGATACGAAAATGCATTAGCTGGGCACTTACCATGGGATGCGACATGAGAAAGTGAAGAGACTAAAATAATATTTGAGAGAGATGGGTAGAATTAGGAAAATTATAAGTAGCTTTAAGCGGAAGTATGGTCAAGCCACAAGCTGAGACTAAGGTTTCGAGAGACGTACTACGATGGTCTCATTTAAGAAGGCATATGTTGAAGTCTTCCATGTTAATAGTTTTGTATATAATTAGGAACGAGGGTTTCAAGAAGGTTTACAAATGAGGAAAAATAATTGATTTTAATAGAAGAGCAATAAAAAAACACCCAGGAAAACTTTAAAACTTCGTTTGCCCAAGCTGTACCTCAATAAACAGATATTCGCCTATATTAGAAGGAAATGGCTGCGAGGAGAGGCTGATTATTAAATAGGGAATATGGGACATGACATAAATTATCGACGTGTTATGCGCACGTATTAAAATTCTGCGACACCGTAACAAAAGAATGTTGTAGAATGTAGTTACACTTCCAATTAATTTGCATCTCATTATAATTAACTCAAGTTTATTATATTTTAAAATGTTAGTTTCTTTGAACTAATTACTATAACTGTTAGATATGTGGAGATTTTATTAAATCTATACAAATAAATAAAATTGGAGGGTCTGTTTGTAATATTAAAAGAACCGCTTTTTACTAAGTGCATTCGGACGTATACACGGTACATATACCGAATTTTTTTTTTTAATTTTTGTCTGTCTATCTGTCTGTCTGTTTGTTCCGGCTAATCTCTGAAATGGCTGCACCGATTTTGACGGGACTTTCACTGGCAGATAACTGATGTAACAAGGAGTAACTTAGGCTATTTTTAAACGGTTTTATTTAGCTCGACCCGTACGGAATTTATTTATTTGGGTCAAAATTAGAAATTGAAATTTAAGCACCTTCCCGTTGTCAGATTGATCTGAAATTTGGTACACACATTTAATTTAGACGACAGTACAATATAATAAAATCAATAACATTATAAATTTAAGATGGCCGCCGATACAAAATGGCGGATTACATATTTTTCCTTAACCCCCTCAATATGGGTATCAAATGAAAGAGCCACACTAGTAAAACACGATGATTATGTCAAAATTTAAAATTCAAGATGGACGCCGTTCCAAAATGGCGGACTAGGTACATATTTTTCCACAACCACAACAATATGGGTAACAAAGAATACGACTACACTAGTTATCAGGTAAGAAACCATGTAATAATGATGCACTGAATGAATTAAATAGAATGAGGAATATTCGGTAGACAATTTCACTAAATACTAAAAACAAGAAAATAAAAATCGGTAAAAAAACTTTTAAGTTAAACGGTTTTATTTTATGTGCACTGAAAAATAAAAAATAAATAAATAGTTAATTACCTATCAACCTTTTAGGGCATATTAGACTAAACAAAAACGTGGGGCCCAGTAACTATTTCTATATTACTTTCTACTATACTCCATAGGTATGATTTCAGAGGGGCCCCACGTTTTTATCTTCCCCTCTGAAATCATACCTATGGAGTATAGTAGAAAGTAATATAGAAATAGTTAATGGGCCCCACGTTTTTATTTAGTCTAATATGCCCTAAAAGGTTGATAGGTAAGTAACTATTTACCTAGTCAGGTCATAAGTATTGTCACACAGTAAAAACTTTTCTTTTAGAATGCTGGCCACAAAAAAGTTTATTGAATTCGAATTTCGAATTGTTCATGAAAATAAAAATGTATAACTTTTAGAATTTTACTCATTTTTAAATATGGAGTGGACGCTTAAAGAAGACCGTGTTGCAGTTATTGCGTTGCATCGTTACAGTTACGCGCCAATTCAAATTTTTAACATACTGAAAAATTTGAATATAACCAAAAGATTCGTTTATCGTACCATCAAACGATACAATGAAGACTCTAGTGTAGATGACAGGTCAAGAAGTGGTCGCCCTCGGTCTGTTAGGACTCCAGCAGTGATAAAAGCTGTGAAGGCACGAATTCAAAGAAATCCCAAACGTAAGCAGAAACTGTTGGCCCTTCAGATGGGGTTAAGCAGAACCACGGTGAAAAGGGTGTTAAATGAAGACTTAGGGCTTCGGGCATATCGAAGAAAAACAGGACATCGTTTGAATGCTCGTCTAATGGACCTGAGACTGAAGAGATGCCGCGCTTTGTTGAAGCGGTACGCGGGAAAAAAATATCGGGAAATTCTTTTTTCGGATGAAAAAATGTTTACCGTAGAAGAGAGCTACAACAAACAAAATGATAAGGTGTACGCACACAGTAGTGAAGAAGCGAGCAACCGTATTCCGCGTGTCCAACGAGGTCATTTTCCATCCTCGCTCATGGTATGGTTGGGAGTTTCTTATTGGGGCTTAACAGAGGTACATTTTTGTGAGAAAGGTGTAAAAACGAATGCTGTTGTGTATCAAAATACAGTCCTGACGAACCTTGTGGAACCTGTTTCTCATACCATGTTCAATAACAGGCACTGGGTATTCCAACAAGATTCGGCGCCAGCTCATAGAGCGAAGAGCACACAAGACTGGCTGGCGGCGCGTGAAATCGACTTCATCCGGCACGAAGACTGGTCCTCCTCCAGTCCAGATTTGAATCCGTTAGATTACAAGATATGGCAACACTTGGAGGAAAAGGCGTGCTCAAAGCCTCATCCCAATTTGGAGTCACTCAAGACATCCTTGATTAAGGCAGCCGCCGATATTAACATGGACCTCGTTCGTGCTGCGATAGACAACTGGCCGCGCAGATTGAAGGCTTGTATTCAAAATCACGGAGGTCATTTTGAATAAACTTTAATGTCATAAGAATCTATGTTTTGTTAAGTTCATTTTGGTATATGAATGGTTACATAATGAATAAACTTGTTACAATTATTTTACATTAAACATGTGACAGAATTTATGACCTGACTAGGTATTTATTTTTTATTTTTCAGTGCACTTAAAATAAAACCGTTTAACTTAAAAGTTTTTTTACCGATTTTTATTATTTATAAAAAAATAATAGTTTTGTTAAAAATGATAAGTTTCGAAAATTTTGATTTCCAATTTAAGTTGACCTCAGATTTATATCAACAATCATATGAAATAGGATTTAGCTTAGGCTGGACAATGTATCATGTCATGTAATCGTAAAGCGATAATATTTTTTTATTAAATAGGTACACTTTTTCATCAATGGTGGTTGTGTTGAAGACATCAGACCAATCTAGGCCTTGAGCATCCTTGAGCAATAAAGACGTGTCTTTTCCACCAAAATTTCGCTGCAGTATGACTTTAAGTTTAGGTTTTGGCGCGCGAACTTTAAACGAGAGAAAAATCTGATCATGATACGAAAATGCATTAGCTGGGCACTTACCATGGGATGCGACATGAGAAAGTGAAGAGACTAAAATAATATTTGAGAGAGATGGGTAGAATTAGGAAAATTATAAGTAGCTTTAAGCGGAAGTATGGTCAAGCCACAAGCTGAGACTAAGGTTTCGAGAGACGTACTACGATGGTCTCATTTAAGAAGGCATATGTTGAAGTCTTCCATGTTAATAGTTTTGTATATAATTAGGAACGAGGGTTTCAAGAAGGTTTACAAATGAGGAAAAATAATTGATTTTAATAGAAGAGCAATAAAAAACACCCAGGAAAACTTTAAAACTTCGTTTGCCCAAGCTGTACCTCAATAAACAGATATTCGCCTATATTAGAAGGAAATGGCTGCGAGGAGAGGCTGATTATTAAATAGGGAATATGGGACATGACATAAATTATCGACGTGTTATGCGCACGTATTAAAATTCTGCGACACCGTAACAAAAGAATGTTGTAGAATGTAGTTACACTTCCAATTAATTTGCATCTCATTATAATTAACTCAAGTTTATTATATTTTAAAATGTTGAGTTTCTTTGAACTAATTACTATAATATGTGGTGATTTTATTAAATCTATACCTCTATACAAATAAATAAAATTGGAGGGTCTGCTTGTAATATTAAAAGAACCGCTTTTTACTAAGTGCATTCGGACGTATACACGGTACATATACCGAAACAATTTTTTTTTAATTTTTGTCTGTCTGTCTATCTGTCTGTCTGTTTGTTCCGGCTAATATCTGAAATGGCTGCACCGATTTTGACGGGACTTTCACTGGCAGATAGCTGATGTAACAAGGAGTAACTTAGGCTATTTTTATTTAAAAAAAATAATAGTTTTGTTAAATATGATAAGTTTCGAAAATTTTATTTCCAATTTAAGTTGACCTCAGATTTATATCAACAATCATATGAAATAGGGTTCAGCTTAGGCTGGATATTATAGGTTCTACACGCCTGCGCGGGTATATAAAGCACGCCGATAGAATTCAAGAAAATTTGGAATCTAGAGATCAGCGTCTAGAAAATGATCGTATGTATACGACACGCTATTTATATTTCTTACGCGAAATACAGAATTAATAAGTTATCGTAATCTTACTAATATTATAAACGCGAAAGTTTCTAAGAATGTAGGTTTGTTACTCTTTCACGCAAAAACTACTGCATGGATTTTAATGAAACTTTACAATAATATAGGTTATACATCAGAATAACACATCCTACTAATATAATAAACGCGAAAGTTTGTAAGAGTGTAGGTTTGTTACTCTTTCACGCAAAAACTACTAAATGGATTTTAATGAAACTTTACAATAATATAGCTTATACATCAGAATAACACATCTTACTAATATTATAAACGCGAAAGTTTGTAAGAGTGTAGGTTTATTACTCTTTCACGTAAAAACTACTGCATGGATTTTAATGAAACTTTACAATAATATAGGTTATACATCAGAATAACACATCCTACTAATATAATATATAATAAACACGAAAGTTTGTAAGAGTGTAGGTTTGTTACTCTTTCACGCAAAAACTACTAAATGGATTTTAATGAAACCTTACTTTATAATATAGCTTATACATCAGAATAACACATAGGCTATAATTTATAAAGATGTTGTGTGAATTGATCAAAATATAACGATATGTCAAATAAGTAGGAAAAAATTCTGCCATCTGGGAGCTATTCTGGCGTGCGCTGCAAAAACCGTTAGAGTTACAAGTATTTTTGTATAATGGAAATGTTTATCTTAAAAAGTCCTACAAAAAAGCCCGGGACAGCATATATCTATCTTTTATGTGTAAGCCATACAAAATACTTAATACGTATTATGTATTTGTATTAATATATAACTCTGTTTATCTGTTTGTCTGTTACGTTTTCACGTCTAAATACAGAGATAGAGTGAATCTTGCTAAAGGACATAAGCTATTTTTATTATAGTATTTTTTTTATTTATATGGCAGAATAACGTTCGCCGGGTCAGCTAGTCATAAATATATGTAAACAACAACATTTGATATGGAAATGCCAAACCATTGACATACTCACTTCTATTTCTCTATCTTTTCCATTAACACTTTCTTACTTGAGTTGTTTCTTATTATCTTAACCCACTACTTCCTTTGTTGGAAAAATGTATAATAATAATAATTTATTATTTGATAAATATGACACATGGATAATACAAATCGATTAATAACATATCTTATATCTTTAAACGAGCAATTCTTGTATATATATATATATATATATATATATATATATATATATATATATATATATATATATATATATATATATATATATATATATATGTATGTATGTATGTATATGTATATAATTGGAATCTCGGAAGCGGCTCCAACAATGTTCATGAAATTTAGTATACGGGGGGTTTCGGGGGCGATAAATCGATCTAGCTAGGAATCATTTCTAGAAAATGTCAAAAGGTGGCGTTTGAGTAGTCCCAATTTAAACTGAAAAATTACTCTTCCTGACATCTATCGGCGAATAATAATACTAAAAATGACTCTTCCTAACATCTATCGGCGAATAATAATATTTTTTTTTAATTGCTTTAACGACACAACAACACTAAAGCTATTCCAGCAGATGGCGTTGTTATGTAACAAGAAGTCAATGAGTGTTTGCTTTGAGGTTAGACTAAGAAAATCAGTTGTTAATTTCCAAAAAACACAATTTATAAAAAAAAATACCGAGCAAAGCCCGGTCATCCGAATATTTTATACTTAATTCATTACAACTAATTTAAAATCGGAATAAAGATTTTAATCTCCAAAATCCGACGGAGTAAGAATACTAACCGCTGGGCCGGGGTCTGGATGGCGACCATCATTGGTCTTAAGTGTGCCGCCATAATAACCTTGCGTTGTGTTCCGACATTAGTGACCTAGTTTCCTGTGCCCCTACGGGACAGCAGCGTGTCTACGATGCCCCTAGTGCAGCAAACATACATAGGCGACGGTAACTGCTTACTGTTCAGGGGACGTCAGCCTGTCTGCTCTTCCTCAGTAGTAAACGAACTGGGCTGGAGGCAAGTAAGCAAAGCGTCACTATGGCTGAAGCACCCGTCCTATATTTTACTACCCATCGTTGTAGAATTATGAGCAACTGTTGCACTTTAATGATTTTTATGATTATCATCTTTCTTCTGCCTCCATTTTGGAGTTCGAAGAACACTAAGAAGATGATATCACATTGCATAATTCTACGCGCCCTTGGGACTAAGTCTTTCTGTAAAGCTTCTTTGTCGTGTATAAAAAGAGGAAATCTGTCTACCTAAGGATTCCATTTCCCCACTCCTTATTTTCTATGTCTGAACATTGCAAATTTGTTCTATTATATTCCATAAGCTTATCGTCTATGGCTCTTAAGGTACATGATATGAGGTTCTCATATCGTGTGTATGGTTCATACACAATATAAAATAATATTGAGAAAAATATATACGCATTATTTAAAGACTTATATCAAAGTATAGGAAATCAAATACAAATGAAATTATTTCAGGAGTTTAAAATCAAGTTCAATTCTATAGATTTTTTAAATCCATCAAATAATTATGATATCATATATTTTCAAATTTTATAAAATAGTTAAACTTATTATGTATTAAAATGATAAAGATCTGTAAATGCCTATGAAATGTTCTGAGGCAGTCATTTAATGAAAAAGCATCACATTTAATATATTATTAATCTAGTGTCAAGTAGCAGTCTAGTAATCAAGATGCAGGTGCTTCTCACCTGCGTACTAACATTAATTGAAGTGGTTATTTGCTACTCTACAAATCAAGAAAATATACAATTTTTTACGAGTAATAATGATATGTATTTGAACCTTTTTATTTTTCAAAAATGACTTGCTCTACCCGGGTCAATAATTAAAAACGAAAATAACTGCCCATTAAACTTTAAAACCAGAAAAAAATAGGAAATTCATGATTAAAATTTATCCATACTGAGACCGTCAAGATGATGGAAGCTCTCACCCTCAAGTCTTCATAATAAAATACCACTAAAGTTACATAAGAAAAGATTAGTATACAGAACAAATACCACTACATATTATAAAAAATTTAATGAGATAAGCATCTCCAAAAAGCGAATAATTATAGAAGACGTTAGTTGGTGAGCATATCGAATCATCCACCGGCTGAAAATAATCGTTCCTTAACATGAACATACAACAATACCTGTTATTAAACAAAGAATGGTGATGAAGAATGTATAATTTGAGTATAATTAATAGGGGACTGTGACGAGCGTGAGTAAACGTCTCATTTCGCATATAGAAAGCGGTATTATTGGAGCAAAAGTTACCTGATTACGCTAAGATAAGCAACAAAGCTGTATAATTAATTATAACTAATTGAGTCGGTATTCAAAGTAGATCAAACGTAGAATTATTTAGATTATATGCAGATGAAACAGTGAAAGAAGCGATTGACACAGCGTTGTAAGACGCACGAGGTATAAATAAAAATGAATACGCCTGTCAGAAATGTCATCAAAGCATGACCACAGTGACTGCGGTAATACTCTACTTGCCAATCAGGTCGGTAGAGTGTTAAAAAAAACATGCGGTGCAGTCTTTGGGGACTGCCGATAGAAGTGAAAACTAAGTAACTTGTGAATTGTATCGTCGAGCTATTAGATTATTATTTTCGGTTTATAAAGAAGCGCTTATGATCAAGGATTAAAGTTTAAATTGATCATTAACACTTCTTTACAAACCAAAAGAAGTGCTCAACGCGGCGAAAAAAGTTTTCAGTTCAAAAAAACTCAACTGTACTTCATTGTAATAAAGTCGCAATTGGAATAGATATGTATAAGTAATGCAATGCAATCATTTAAAAGTTATATTATAAAATAAACCTTAAGTCATTATTATTAAGGTTGGTATTACTAGAGCAAAACTCCGTCTTACGAATTCTTACGATCAGGACACGTGACCTGACGCGAGTTTAACATTTTTTACCCGTCACAAACAAGTGCACAACGCCGTTAAAGAAGTTTTCACTTCAAAAATATTTAATGACATTTTCATTGTTGCATTGAACACCTGAGTGTGTTATATCTGAATAAAAGAAATAAATATATAGATAATCCTATATTCGATGACCACCTATTTTGTAGCTAATACATCGGCGCAAAAAATATGCAATAGATTTGGCCGAATTTAGGTTCTACTGAGGCGAATACCCTTTATCTCCTATTCCCGAAAGGAAAAACTGAATGGTGGTCTTTACTACTTGTGAGCTAACATAGTCATCCGTCTGTTGACGTTTACAGATTTTGGAGATTATACTTATTCTTAAGCAGAGACCGCTAAACTTAAATTTACGTAATTAAAGCCTAGAAACGCCTACGCAAATTACTAATAATAATTTTACTATTAAGAAACGTGAAAGTACGCTAATTATTAAAACAAATTTGTTTCCAAACTCTTTGTTTTTTATTATATAAGTAATTTAATAAGTTTATTATTTCCAAATAATGTTACCAAAACATAGCAAACTTTAAGCTCATCTAATACATAGTAAACTAAATGACTAAAAAAAGTTCTTAACTCTTTTCCTTCCATTTCTACTATTTTTTACAGATAGAGAATCCGAATAAAGAAAGTCGTCCTGTTGCTTTTCCCTCAAAAGATGGGATTTTAAAGAAAAAGATTCCTTTCTTAACTCTTTTTTCTCTTACTCAAGAGAATGTTGGCAGTGTTTGTTTTGTTGCAAACGTTCACAATAGTGGCCAATTACTTGATAGGAATTAAACACAAGGTGTCGTGTGTATGTTATATATGTTATTTATGTTATGCTTTTTTGTCTTTTGCTCGTATTTAGGTTCAGAGGTCGATTTAATCATTATCTGGTGGCAGGGATGTCGGAAGTGAAAAAAAATATCGATGTATTTAATAGGCTCATCCAAGTTATGAAAAAAAATAACTCAAGACAATATACTCAAAATAACGAATTACAAATGCAGAGTATATTTTTTAAATATGCGTAAAATAAATTAACACGGAACTATACTCATGTTTAAAGAGAATTTGTAATGCGATAGTACATCGCTTCCGTCTAAAACGATTATGTTTTTTATGCAGCAAGTGTAGCCAGAAATTTATTTTATTATTCAAGTTCTATTAGCTTAGTTCCTTTGCAGACAGAATATGTACTTTAGGTAATAAAGCAGCCATTATGACCTGATCATCTAACCTGAAAAAACAAAAATGACATTTGAACGAAACGAAAGAAATTCGTTTTTCAACTGATCCGTCATCTAATACTCGCACATGAGGTGAGGTTATGTTAACAAATAAAACCCACTCAAGTCCAAATTATTTCGAACGTTAGTGAAATATGTTTCCGACACCGGTACGTTACCGATCAGGTACTAATCGACCTCCTTGATTTGGAGTCAGAAAGCCTGTTCATTAGACAATATATGATTAGTGTTGTTGAATCAGGGCAATTATTGATTTTAATATAAAGTATTTTCTGTATATATGATCATTATCTCACAACATTTCTCCTAAAATCAATTATTTATTTCGTGTTATACTAACCGTTTCCGCCCGCTTCGCTGGTCGAATAACAAAAAAAAGTAAATTGAAAAAATCTGAGTTTTAGTACGCATGCGCGCGACACCGCACCGCTTGCCTCAATTCTCCGCGGCAAGAAAACACATGTTTCTTAAAACTTTAATAACTTTATATTAAATGAACATATTGCAATATTTAGGTAAGGGCAAGTGTTTAAGAAATAAAACTTAGAGAATTTAATTGAAATCTATCCAGTAGTTTTACCGTGATGTGCGCACAACTGCAGACCTCTATCATTTTATATATAAAGATTAGAACATTTATAAAGCTCCAAGGATAGTTACCGACTGCCAGTCATTAAAATTAGTATTTATTCCATTGTGGAATAGAGACATAAAATACTATATGTTGTAGTTTGATGTTTTAAGCCTGTCTTTAATCTCTTGTACTATATTTGCGTTTATTAAACAAAAATCGAGCTGTAAGTTACATTACTTAACAAGATTGACGTTCGAATAAGATGGGTCCGTTTGAGAAGCTCGCCGCTTCTCTGTAACTGTCCTCAAAGCCATTTGTGCTTAATTGTGTTGTGGTATTTAACTTTATGAATGAATGTGTACTCTCGATGCTAATGAATGACAGATTGAAGTATTTTATGAGATCACGAAGTTGCCTTAATTTGCATTTATCTTCTTTTCATCACGTTTTACTTCGAGTATTAAGCGAATAGAAAGAAGATTTTGTTTTAACTAAGCCTTTGAGACACCTTTTTCTTTCGCAAAAAGGTACAAGCAAATACATAAAATATACATCTAAATTTAGTTTTTACTGTAACGACATTTGACTAACCATTTTTTGTTTGTAAGCTTAGCAAATTTAAAATACTATTTAAAAACATACATAAATAGAATATGAATAAATATACTGGGACAATTCACCCAGCGCTATCTATTCCCAAAGTATTATAGGTACTGCAAACTAATGTACAACATATATACTTTTATTTTGTAAATAAATACATCTTATACATAAACACCAAGACGCGGGACGAGAATCGAACTCGTGACCTCCACAAGCGTACCGAAGTACGTCAGCAATTACGCCAAGAAAGTTGTTAAACTTTTTGCTAAATCCGCATGAAGTAATTAAACGTGGTAAATTTCAGATGAAACCGTATTAGATATATCCAGAGGAAGGTATTAGAATAAACTTCATTATTTTTTCAGAAATAATTAAAAGTAAAACCTTATGGACTATTTTAACTTTAAAACCTGAATTTGAAAAGCACCACAAAAAACGGAGGTACATGTAGGAGTTCGCTGGAAAGTGGCCTCACGGAGCAATGACCAAAAGTCAATGACAACTCTGCAACCCTTGAGGGGAATAAAACTGAGTTTGCTGACCAGAGTTATAGTCGGGATAACTATCATATCCCAGCAGCATATGGTAAGCACAGTAAGATTAAAACGGTGAGACAACCACGTTGGCTTCCCACGGGAGTCCAGTATGATACTGATATTTAGCTAGTTTCAGTGAGTAAGTATTTTAAACCTAGAAATAAAATAAGAAACTGATAAGTCAGTTTTACGAGTATATCTAGCATACACGACCATGCATGCATCTACAGCGCTTTAAAACAGGACCACAGAAGTGAAGAAATAATATTTAGTGTGTTTATAAATATATAAATAATAAATGTTTAGTTTAATACATTCTTGAGAAATTTACATTTACTTGAAGGCAAATATTTGTCTATTCCGTGGGCTGACCGAAGAGGTCACGCGTGCGGCCCTTGTGGTCGTTTTGCGCAGCTCGCATGCATCGTGACGAAGCGCGCGCGGTCGTCACGCGCTGGGATCTACGCCCGCGCAGGTTTCTAATACGCGCTATTTTATTAATTCATTGCAAAAACTTATTATGTTTATCTGCAACATTAAATCACACAGAACATTACTTATTACCAATGCAAAACTATAAAGATCCTCGAATAAATGGAAGTACCTTCAGTTAATATGTAAGCTGATAAAATACATAAGACGATTTTTTTATATTTATCATATGTATTCGAGTTAGTCTCATAATTATATACTTAATATATCTCTTAATAGTTAAACGTCACATTAGGTCCACACAAAAATTAAGACAGCAAAATAGGCTTTATCTTGAAGAAAAACGGACGTCCAAAAATTAAAATAGATTATAGCTCCAAGTATATACTAACTAAAATTCTAATTTCACTTTTCGGGTAATTTTCATAAAACTACTGACAAATTAAAACAGTTTAAAATAGAAGTAAATATAACCAATGCTTATTAGTAGTGAATAAATAACGGAAAAATGATGTTAAAAATATAGTAAATGTAAAATTTTAATATTTTTATAAAATATGACAAACTTTTCATTTCCTTTAAGCCCTCTAAATATCGTCAAATTCCCGTTATATGGGTGGGTATCACCTACTTACCAAGATTCTTTACTCTCATCGAAGATTCAGTTGTTTAGCCACTAGACTACAAAGCTTCCAATAAGTTATATATAAATTGTTAAAAAAAATACTTCATTAACATTAACGTTAACTTTATTAACATTTTAATTTTTTCAAACATTCTTCGAGAAAATACAATATATTCATATTAAATGAAATTACATGGCCACTTCTTTGTAATGTAAAAAACCAAATGTTTATTTATATAACTAGGATTTTTTTTTAATTTTGCTTCAAAAATATCAAAGTTCGCATTCACATTTTAGTATTAGGGGGGCATTTGACGTGAAGCGGACAACAAAAAATAGTGCGGTTCTGAAATGATAAAATTAAAGTAAATCGCGTACAGAGTAGTCAATTATCATTATAAACTCTACAAAACTTTCAAGATGTCTAAGATGATATCTTGATGTGACAACTAGAAAAATAATGAAAAACAAATGTGACTTAGCGTCATCAATTTCAAGAAGTCTATCTCTTTCTAACTTTGATTCGGCTTGATGAAGTGATTGTTTTCGCAACTAAGAAGTGACGTTATTTTTGTATTTCATTGTCACAATTTGAGAAAAAATCAAACATTTATTTTTAAATTCAGTTTATCCGAAAGAATTTTTTTACAATTAATAAAATCCGTTTAATTACAGACATATGTTCACATTTACTTGTACGCATATTTATCTTTAATGTAACAAAAGTATGATTTCGTGCGAATTGAAATCGAAATTTTTATTAAATTTCTACTATTTATAAAAGGAACAGATCTAATTAGGAAAGTATATCTAAGAGAAAATAAATTATTAAAATTATTTTCCATTTAATTTAGTAAGTTAATACCAAAATAAAAGCTACATGAAATCGTGTAGAAGGTGCCCGACGCACCTACCTTATTAGAGTACCGAAGCATCGTCGCCACTGTTATTTAATGACTGTCTGGGGCCTCAATGTTCAGTATTTTACTAAATAATAATTAAAATAAGTATCGTAATTTTTAATAACAGAAAATTTTGTGTATAATAATAATTATATACATTATACATAGAAATATAGGAGCTGAGGTGTGGATACAGCATTGGTCTGATCATATTCGTTGGAGAACCGATAACCGATGGGATACACCAGTGCTTGAGTAGAGATCAGATTTTGAGTAGAGTCTTAGTCAACGTAGTGTAGGGCGTTCAATAGCGAGGTGGAGTGACGCCTTGCGTAATATAGCTAGCAAGGATATATATAGGTATATGCGACGAGCCGATGATAGGGCTCTGTGGCATGCCTTGAAAAAGGCCCTCATCTTGTACAAATATTTTAAGTACCACTCATCATGATCATCAATCAAAAATCTATAACTTAAACTGTGCAGACCGAATTCCACTATCCAATACAGTTACACGGTAAAACATCAACTCTTTCGCCTTCTTCGTTATAGAATTTGAGTAACTTTTTCTCCTTTTACAGCATTTAACCTAAGGAAATTCATGAGGCAAACCCTATTATATTTCTTGTTAAGACTACATAATTTTATTTTTTATCAAGAATATGAATTGTGAGTTTCGGTTTTCTATACTAATATTAATATAACAGTAGAATATGTAAACGGTACGCTTCTTAGAGCTGAATGCGTTACGCCACATTAAAGTATGAAAATTTATAAAAAAGGCTTCAACTAATTTCATTATAATTGGCAGCATGCCATGCATGGCCACATACTCAAGTTTCCAATGAGCACGTTTAGAGAACCGTAACTACATTTAATTCTGGTCAAAATCCAATTATTGTTTTACTCCATCAATACAAAATATACTTATTAAGAATAAGAACCCTATCGTCTATTTAAATAACATTTTAGTATATTAGAGAAATTTTGAAGAATTTGTAAATTTTAATATTAAAACCAAAACCAGCCAGCGCTTTAGGAACGTTTCCGACTGAAAGCGATTTGAGATATCGATCTCCAATCGCTAAATAATATATCAATATTATTTATAAATTTTACCCTAAAAGGGATTAATGTCAGGCAGGCGGCCGGTTGTTAAAATTAAGCCACAACTTTTTTTTTGGTCTCGGGGAATAACCCTCTCTTGACGGGTTCCCCGGGGCCATGGGGGGCCGAAGGATATGTGGCACTCCGGGAAAGGTGTTCGGCCATCCGACTACCCACTAAAAAACCCCGCTGTTCTCCTACCGCCTAAGCCCGGGCCTACGGATATGTGGCCTGCCGACCTCGTAGCCTGGGCCGGTTAGTTATTCAGTGAGCGATCAGCGACACGAGTTGTTGAGGTATTACCTATTTCATGCAGAATGTTCCACAAACAATCCCATCGAACACAATCAAATGCCTATGAGTAGTCTATGAAGCACATGAGTATTGATATGTTGAGTTCGCGACCCTTCTCGATTATTTGCCTTACATTTACAATTTGTTCTCTAGTGTCCCGACCCTTCACAAAACCCACTTGTTCACTAGGTATCTACCACTGAATAAAGAATTGTAGCCTGTTGTTACATGAAGCATTATCTTGCTCGCATGCAATATCAATGCCATTGTACGGTACTTACTGCATGTTCTTGTCGACGCCTTCTTGTGTTGTGACACTAGCAAGGACTCTTTCCAATCGGTGACCCATCTGCCTGTTCTCCAAACTTCGTTACATACATCAAGTAGTAACTTAATTCTCAGGCCTCCTAAATGTTGCAGTTTCTCAGCAAAAATACTGTCTCTACCTGCTGATTTATTTTGAGTTTATGCAGTTCATTTTAAGTTTACGTAGTGCGCCTCCAATTTCGGATTCTATAATATCCGGTTCCAAGCATTGTTTATCCATAGTAGGAGTATATCCAGTTTGTACTGCAGCGTCGACATACAGGTTTACGCAGTACGATTGTCACCTCTCCGTCACCTCATCTATCTCTCTTAACAGCTTGCCGTTGTCATTTTCTATGGCCCATGTCTTTGACTTGTACTCTCTCGTATTACTTTCGATCTTCAAAAATAAGTCTCAGGTTTGAAATTTTTGTGCATGATCTTCAATATCTTGACAGGTGTAATTCAGGTAGTCATTATAGTCCCTACGGCATAGCAGTTGAACTCCTGCCGAGGCTTCGTGGTACTCTGGGAAGATTCAACATTGGTTTTGAGTAGTTTCTTTCGTTCTCCAATACCCTTCCATGTCTCCTCTGTAATCCACTTTTTCCGCGGATTATCTGCCTGCTGACACTTCTTTAGTTTAAGGCTGATGTCTGCCACTAGAAGTTTGTGATCACTACCACATTCTTGCTCTCGTTTTCTGGGCCCTAAAAGTACACAGTATAGCCATTTGGGGTATTGTAAAAACCTGATCTACGCAAATGAGTTTCTGTTATCTCCCAGATCTTTAAACTATAGAGTTGTTGCTCTTTGTCGATGACCTCTTTTTTTCAGGTTGGAGCCTGCCTCAGACATTCCAAGTCCCTATTCTCATCTTCTTACGAAGTTTTGCTCGATGATCTAGTGTTACGTCACCAGTAGTATTCTGTCTACGCTGGGCCTGGTGAGCTACGGCAGCGTGGTCAGTAGCACATTTCACACCATGTGACTTAGACTCGACATGGCGCCGAATGGTATTGGATGTTTGCAAAGCTAGGGGCACCGCGAACACGCTGCTGTTTCATTGGGGTACAAGAACCTGGGTCACTAACGTCAGAACACAACACAAGGTTATTATGGCGGCATATTAAGTATGACCAAGGGTGTTTGACATCCAGACGGGCTTGGAGCCCTACCATGTAGCTAGGTTTTATTTTTTCACACGGGTTAGTATTCTTACTCCGACCCTGCACGTTTTGAAAACCCTTTGAAGAGTCCTTTAAAGAGAATCTGACACAAAATTGTATCTTGGTATACTCTACTAATTGGGCACTAGATTTGACAAATATTTTTTCTTAAAAATATTCCTCAATAGAGCCTAAGTAAGAAATATCTATCATATTAGCATTGATAATGGCCGTGTTGCACCTGGGGAATGGCTTTACTAGCTTTCTCTGAACTTTCGGCGTCGCTATTCGGTTTGATGTAAGTTTCTTGAATAAAAATTTTTTTCGCTTGTAAGTTCCGATACTACGCTACGCTAAAGCGTTATCTATACATCTATACAAATAAATAAAATTGAAGTGTTTGTTAGTAATATTAAAATAACCGCTTTTCACTAAGTGCATTTGGATGTGTACACGGTACATATACCAAAACAACATTTTTTACAAATTTTATCTGTCTGTCTGTTGTTTCGGCTAATCTCTGAAATCGCATGACCGATTTTGATGGGACTTTCACTAGCAGATAGCTGATGTAACAAGGGGTAACTTAGGCTACTTTTATTTTAGAAAAAAAAAGTTTCAGTTAAGAATGATCAGTTTCGAAATTTTTTTATTCCAATTTAAGTTGATCTCAGATTTATATCATCAATCATATGAAATAGGGTTTAGCTTAGGCTGGACTTTATAGGTTGTACACGCCTGCGCGGGTATATAAAGCGCGCTGAGAGCTGCATCCCGAAGGAATAGGTTTAGGGATGCCTTCCGCGCCCCGCGCCCCCCCTCCCCCCATAGCTTATAGACACACAATTCACATAATACAACATTTAGGGCGCCTTCAAATTAGCCGCAAAGTGTCGCGCTGCAGCAGCGCGGATGCAGCGCTGCGGCCGCGCTGCTGTCGCTTGGTTCGAGTATCATAGTGTTGTATACACGATGGACTCAGACGAAGAAACACTGCTCTTAGTGTTATGATTTTTCTCGTCATATTTTTTGCGAAAAATGCCTAAAGTGAAATCTAAATCAATTATAAATTTTGTAAATCAGAATTATGATTTATTAGCAACAGATGCAAAATAAAAATAGAATTTTTTTGGTTACATAATCTGTCCGTTTGATGATTATTTCTTATGTACAATTAATACGATCATTAAAAAAAATAAACAACATTCTTGTGATTATATTATAGTAGTGTATTTTGGTTTTAAAAAAACCCTAAAGAAAACCGGTTTATTTTCAAAGTGATCAGTACATACCGGTGTTGAAAATCGTAATCGATTCACATCACTAGAACTGATGCGTGCGGCTGCAGCGCTGCATCTTTGATTTATATGGATTTAGAAAATAGCGCGGCCGCAGCGGTGCAGCCGCGCTGCTGCGGCGCGACACTTTGCGGCTAATTTGAAGGTGCCCTTACACGTAGAATAGATGTGTTACGGGGGAGTTTCTTTCGCCGTTTTTTCTAGAAAAAACGGCGGCTATCGTTTAGTAGATCGATAGTAGATTAGAATAGGATCGGCTTCACTGGTGAAGTCAATAGACCCCAAATAAAAAACTCTTGTCATTCGTGGCAGTTCTCATTTGTTCCCCATGTAGCTGTCGAGCCAGAAACGCACCTCATAAGAGGCACGTCTCTGGTACGCTACCACGGATAATCGACCGCTCCCACGGGGTTGGAATGCCTTGACGTTTGTAATCGCTGTCAAATTGTCTGAGAGAACAACAGCTTTAGCTTTAAGGAATAAAAGCCGTCGCCTGTAGCATTCAATTATTTGCAGCGAACGCACCAATTCCGGAGGCGCATGGTGTAACACTTGCATTCGATAACACTGTTTGCATATTTCATTTATTTATATTTTAGGGTTTATAGGGTTTGTAATCCAAAATAAACCAAAAGATATATCCAGGAAATGCTGTCCAAAGTCACTATTCCACGCGGATGGAGTCGCGGGCACAGCTAGCTGTAAAGCTCAAGATTTTTTTAAATTTTACTCTCTATCTCATCACTTTTATTCGTTGAAGAAGAACATGTCTGCATTTTCTTTAATAAAAGCGTAGTCCACTGTCTACGTTAAGCATTGTTGATAAGATCTTTGTGGTCATTTGAGTAGCTGTCAATTTTTGCTTGTGGATGAAATTTCTGGCGATTCACGTCTTAATAGCGTTGAACGCGGCTAGAGATCGGAACTGAATGGAACGAAGTCAACTCCATCTTTTCCTGTTAATCGACATTTGATTCTTCGTTATTCTTTTTGATGTTACGTTTCATAAACCTCTCCGTGATGCTTAGGTTTAGCACCCATATAAAAAATCCTCTTTGAGCATCCAATTCATTATCGAAAATGAATAGAACAGTAACACTTTAAATTCAATATATTTTAAAAACACTTGAAATTCGAATAGATCACATAATTTCTTAGTTAAGTACCAATTAGGTACATTATTAAATACCCAACCAAGTACATATCAATATAAGTATCTATTGAGTACGTTAATAGATTATTTTTCCAGTGTGTTTTTTCTACAATACATATATGTTTTTTTAATGTTGTAGGACAGCAGACAGGCCAACAGCCCACTTATAATTTAGCAATTACCTTCGCCTATGGGTCTTTGCAACGCCAGTGGCATCGTAAACACGCTGTTGTCCCATAAGGGTATTGAAACTTGGGTCACTAATTCCGGAACAGAAGGTTATTATGACGGCATACTAAAGACCAAAGATGGTTACCATCCAGCTACCACATAGCTAGGGTGGGTTGTTTTGTCACCTTTTACGACAGGCTGACCCTGGCCGCAAAGATCAGTATTCTTCCTCCGCCTCTGCACGTATAAAAAATAATTTACGTATATATAATATGTTTAAATGACATAATAACATTTAATTAAAAAACAATTGCTTTCCTAAATATTGTGTTTCTAATACATTTTTGAGCAAAAGAATAAACCTATAATATATTATTGCAATTTCTTAATCAAGTGCAAGTCAAATTCTAAGATTAAATTCGTATGTTGTCTGTAATATATTATTATATAAATTAAATTTTACTTATTATAAAACAGATCAACATTGAAATATATTTGTATTTTCGGTACTGCACCCTTTATTACTACTGCCTTAATTTATATATTTATTCATATTTATAATTTCCTAATCTTATTGATTTTGACTTTGAATTTTTGATATAATTGTAATGTATGGGACTTGTTTCTGAAATAAATTATTAAAATGATTCATTACGCGGGATTTAAATCATCTACGGCGTAGCTGCGTAACGCGTAGGTCTACGTCCGGACATTGAACTCCACTTGTCGTCGCCCACCAAATTCGCGTGCGCCCTATGAACCTAAGTAAGTGCAAGCACCGCCAGTCCCAGGTCAAAGGGTAACGTCCTTCAATTTTTAATTTATCAGGCAGACGAACGATCATGTTTCACATAGTTGAGTTCGTAAATATAATAGCTGAATGCATTATTTTTCCCCCAACAATGGTTTAGCACGTATTTGATTGAGGTGAAAAATTACGTCTTTGCAAAGACTTGAAATGTTGGGTAAATATTATTATAATTTACTTATATTTGAATAATTAATAATATTATTCAAAATTCGTTTTAACCTAGAATAACATGCATGAAAACATAACAAATTATTTGTATTTGTTCTCACTATCAAACATGATATCCATCACCTTTTTTATTCTTGAATGTTTCACACATTCGTGATACATAATTCTGTGTATATTATTTTATTTAATTTCTACTTCAAGGTTTTTGATACACAATATTAAGTTTAATATTAAGGTTTACATATATTTATACTATTTTTTTTTTTGTTTACACACCGCCATCAAATCTCAACAACCTAGTCCTTTTTCCATTATTTGTACTAGGTCACCTGAAGAGATGACCATGTACGTTATAACCATGTGTCATGCAGGATTGAACATTAAAAACAACAATTTACTCATTGTGAGACGAAATTTCTTAAAAAAACTATAAGTTGTTATACTATACTAATAAATACTATATATACTGTACTACTCATGCAACTGAAGATGAAATATAAGAACTGTGCGATGTATCACGTCAAAGGAGCTGCTGGTTTGTCTCGCTGGTCAAAATTTTCTTGGATTTATTGAAAGTGAAACAGTCTTAACAGACTTATATCTAATATATAAAATTCTCGTGTCACAGTTTTCGTTGCCATACTCCTCCGAAACGGCTTGACCGATTTTGATGAAATTTTTTGTGCTTATCCGGTATCTATGAGAATCGGCCAACATCTATTTTTCATCCCCCTAAATGTTAGGGGTAGTCCACCCCTAAATTTATTTTTTATTTTTTGACATTTTATTATTTTTATGGCAGAACAACGTTTGCCGGGTCAGCTAGTAAAATTATAGATTTATGGTGAATAGTGTTTATAAGTAGTGTTGATCTATTTATAGATATAAGGGCGTTTAATTGTATTATTTTATTACTATAATTTTTATTTTATAACACCTGAATAAGTTCCCAAAAAGGAGTTAATGTCAGGCAGGCGGTAGGTTGTAAAAAGTAAGCCACAACTATTAGTACAACATGTACCTACTCCAATGAAAAGAGAACGCAAGTACGTGAAAGGAGAATGAGACTGACAAGTTGGAATGTAGGTACGATGACTGGAAGAGAGGGAAAATTAGCAGATATATTAGAAAAGAGACGAATAAATATTGTTTGCCTGCAAGAGGCTAAGTAGAAGGGTTCGAGAGCTCAAGAGATTAGGGCGGGATATAAATTTTATTATTGCGGAAGTGATGGTAAGAGAGACGGTGTGGGTATGGTATTAACGAATTGAAAAAATGTGTGACGGATATTGAGAGGATAAATGATAGGGTAATAGGAGTCAAGTTATTGGTAGGTGAACGTACATTACATTTGACATAATGAGTGTGTATGCCCCACAAGCTGGATGTGACGACAGAAGAAAGAAAGATTCTGGCGGGACTTTAATTCAGTCATAATCAATATACTAGATAAGGAGGACATATACGTGGGAGGTGATTTTAATGGACATGTGGGAAGAATGTTTGGGGAATATGAAAGAGTGCATGGTAAAAGGGGATTCGGAAACAGAAATAAACCCGAGGAAGCTTTGTTACAACCTGCTTCCGAGTTTGATTTGGCTATAGTTAACACATTTTTCCGAAAATGATAGTTAACACATTTGATACCTTACAGCAGTGGAATCCAGAACACCCAGATATATTATTTCCTAGTTAGAAGGAATAGAATCAAGACCGCCAGAGATTGCAAAGTGATTCCTCGTAAAAGTGTGGTATCTCAACACCGGTTCCTAGTGTTAGGCATAACTATTACACAAAAAATTATTAAACACAATACAAAGACTACCCACAAAATTAAGTGGCATTTTTTGGAAAGATGTGCGTGTAAATTTAAACAAAAAGTGACAAAATGAAAGGGATTAGATTGGCTGTGCGGCTAGTATGCCAAATGGCAAGTCTGTAGGACCGAACGAGATACCAGTTGAAGTATGGAAGTTCTTGAAAGCAGAGGGATGGAAGTGGCTGACTGTCCTTCAATAAGCTGTTGCAAGACGAGGCGATCCCCGATGAATGGTGCAATAAAACGCTAGTGCCCATTTTTAAGAACAAGGGTGATGTACAGGTTTGTAAAAATTATAGAGGAATAAAGCTCATATCACATAGCATGAAGATTTGGGAGAAATTAATTGCAACTGCGAGAGAAGGCCGAAATAGGTGAAAATCAATTTGGTTTCATGGCCCGATGGGGAACGACGGATGCCATATTTGCACTTCGCCAAATGATAGAAATGAGATACAGGAGTAGAGGTAGATCAAAAAAGATGAATGGATGGCGTAAAAGATGATATGGCAAAAAAGGGTGTAAATGTTGGGATGACGGCTAACAGAGGGGAGTCGAAGGAGAGAACATGTTGTACCGACCCCATACAATGTGCGATAAGGGCAGGAGGAAGGAGTCCGGAAAAGATCGCTTCCTAACGATAAGACCGCCGATTGATTCATAATTTTGAATTGCGCTCTTTAATTTATGTATCTTATCAATGTGTCGACAACAATAAAAAAAATCTACCTATCTCTCTAACTGCCCCAGTATTCCTCTACTGCCTGACGCTCTAGCGGAGGAATATGCCATGACGTACGCCTGCTACTTGGGGTCTCGTCTCCAGGTCTTGTGGATCCCCATGCCAAAAGTTGCGTTGCCGGAAACTTCAGCGGCTAAAGATTGTTGGCGTCTTTCCACCGCTGTCGGCTCTGGTGCGTAGGGTCATCACTCCTTTACATTATCTCCCGTTCCGCCGGCTCTATCACGGACATAACTGCCTCGCTAAAGGAAACGCCTTATGTGCATAGTATAACACAACTGCCATGTGCCCACGATGAATGAAATGAACGACGATGAGGAAACCTGCATACTGAGAACACCGGTATGTGTAACCCGCCAACCTGCTTTGGGCATTGTGTGCACTGGGCGCTGTGTGAAGAGTCTGATGAGTTGGGGCTCCAGGGTATTCTGGGCCAGAGCAAAGAACGTAACCAGGTATGCAGTCTTGGCTGGAGGCGGTGTTCTTCCCTTTTATCATTAGTAAAGCTGACCCCAGCTCCTCACGCTGAGCACTTTTTCGCTCGCCACGCTGGGACCTGTTGAAACCATAATGCAAGGTCTGTGCTCGTCCTTCAATGAGAAAAAGACGCTGACCACCTTGGTTAGAAGCTGAGGTAAGAGACTTTTCGTAAGCACCTCAATTGTTTTTGTTCTAAGTAGTAGAGCTAGGACCAACAGGTCCTAGTTGAGGGTGTCTAGGAGACAGAAGTAAAACAAATCCTTTCTTCGCGTCCATAGAAAGAAATATAAAATTAAAGAGTGCTTCTATTTATTGTTTAAATATTTAAAAAAATACTATCTGATTTAAAAATACATATAATGTATTATTTAGTGATAACATCAGGTTACAGAATTGAACACAAAAAGCCGTATAATTTACTAAAAGTAAGTAAATTATGGCACTGAGGTAGCTTGAATCTAAACTAAAACACTGAATAGGTTGTCCCATTCAAAAACCTTCGCTCCTAAGTTTTGAGTGCGCTCTAATCGTTCATTTTTATCGAGTCGGGCCTCGGGCGTGATAGATTATCCTTGAGCTTCCTTTTTCCTTTTAGAGAGCGTCGACCAACGATAAGGGGGCCGTGAGACAGGGGGAGGGGGGCACGAACCGCTGCACCGAACCAACGTCATTGCCCTGTCAACTGAACAATACTAAGCAGACGACGTTACGTATAGCAGTCAATAATAGGTGCCAGTCCGAATAGGTGGTAAAATAAAGCGCAGGAGCACTGAACTCTTCTCAAACACAATTTTTTGTACCCATTTCAGTTTTTACGTGATGGTTTTACTTGTTTTGCTACCTGACCAAGTTAATTCTAGAGTAATTCGTTTCAACCGTAATTGAAAAGCGACATGTCAAGCTGCAAAAGCAATTACGTAGATGTCAAACGTTGCCTAAATTGAAAGTGGCTACAATAAGTTATTATTTAAACTGTAATTGAAATATCTAAAACAGCTAAGCAGCCAACGAACTTTTTAATGAACGAGTTGATATTTTCAAACATTAACGAAACAAAATAATTAACCAAATGGCACATAGAAGCCGCCGAAAATAAAATAAAAAATTGTTAAGCGTGCTAATAAAATTATAAGTAATTAATAAATGTTTAAACAGTAAACAAGTAACAGCTGTATGCAATGAGGCGTCGTTGGCCGAGTAGGTGCCCATAATAATTTAATGTCTAGACTAGACTGCATGCGTCACCACCCTGGTTCTCACGCAACGTACTTCAAAACAGCCGCGCTAATGTTTTATAAACCAATTTAAAACAATCGACCTTTTTAGTTTTTTTTTTATTATGTTTTGTAATATTACAAATTCACAATTCGATTTCAAAATTACCTATATATAGCAAACACTATATTCTATAGATAGGTTATAATAATTATAATTACTAAAAAACTCCTTTACCCTTGAAAGTTCCTATTTACATAATCGTAATAACAAAATCTCATAAAAAACCCTGAAATGTGATCATCTTATCGCTAATTTTAAAAATTGAATGCACCATATTATCCTAACTAATATTATAAATACGAAAGTGAGTTTGTTTGTTACGCTTTCACGCCTAAGCCGCTGAACCAATTATGTTAAATTTCGGTATAGTCATAGATTGGACCTTGGAGAAGGACATAGGCTACTTTTTTTTAAATTCATATGGCAGAACAACGTTTGATGGGTCAGCTAGTATTAAACTTATTTGTTATTACTTATAATAGTATCTTAAACTAGTAATAAGTTGGTTGAAAGCCATACCTTGATTAGTATATTACTTATTAACAAATCACAAGCTCATATTCTCCTTGCTCAAGACAATTGCTCGTCAATAAATATAAATAACAGCTCAGTTTACAAACAATAAAAATTTATCCCTTTGTCTTGCATTTATACATATTTATCATATGTCATAATTATTTACATATATTTAAAAAGAGAAAATCAATGTAAGTTTTTAGAATTATTAAACAATTTTTATATATCATCACCAGTACTACAACGCTATATGTTGATATTTCTAAAGTATCTTAAAT